>JACMZG010000008.1:26176752-26297920 GCA_018340805.1 Microvelia longipes
TGCTCTAGATTTTACATCATATGTAAGTTAGTATGTATTACTGAGTTCCCTGTAAATTAATCCAGTTTGTTTTAAGAAATTATTTATAAACTGTTGAATCTTATCAAGAGATTAATGAATCAAACTGACTAACTCAGTTAAGTACTATATTTTTCCAAGCTCTGTTCGTGAACATTACAAACTGCCTCTCGCAAACTTATATTTATAATGTTAAAATAGAAATAACTAATTTATAACTTATTGAAATTTATTACGTCGGGGGGGAGAGAGAATGACTGCCAAGATACCATTTATCTTACAATAAGTCAGATCCGTGGGCACTGAAAGTTTGTGTACTCGTTGTCCAGTGTGCTTATGTCATGACTTAAGTATGAATATTTTTCCACTTATGCGCTTACCTCCAGTGCTCAGAATTATTTATCCGACAGTTTGTTTTTGTTAAATTGTTAATGTGTTTTGTTAGGCCTTTAGTTCTGAAAGATAAGTTTATAGCGACTCTGAAGAAGCCCTAAAGGAAAAAAGAGCTTGAGTATTAATAACTATTTTGACTTGTTCTTCAATGAATTCCTTATACCTATGATATTTATATAAATTAACGCATCTTTCAATATACTGATTATTCATGGTAAAATTTATATATGAGGGTATACTCTTTAGAAATGTAACTTAACAAGGTTCAAAATGCTAATAAAACCTCATGTATTTATATAATTCCAACCTAAACTATTCTTACATTCATTTTCTTTATTTTTTTACCCGGATCACTTACATCCCAGGCAAATCCATACTTTTCGTTATGGACATTTATCTAAAGATTTTGCTAAGTGCGACAGTGTAAGAAGAAGTATAGTAATATTAAAAATATTTAACGAGCAGAGCTAAAAAGGTATATCTGTTTATATTAATATGACCTTTACCCATGGATTAAAATGTACTATATTAGAGTGATTGACAACATTCACTGTCTTGTACTTAAGTTTCAATCAAAACAAAAACGATATTATTGAGTTTGATAGTAAGTAAAATGAAAGTTCAATTATAAAAAACATAATTAACTTTGTAGTCAAAGAATCTGATTATTTCAGGTCAAACGATTGAATTAAAAGATATAATAACATACGATTGGACTTAGAGTAATAAAAAAGAAAGTTTTTCATTTAGTCTAGCAAAATGAAACAAATGAAAAGAAAATTATTTCAAGCAAAGGGAGATAATTCCTTTTCTAATCCTGTGTTAGCGAATTCTTATGGAAAATTCACTATGGTATAGGCTATGGCGGAAGTCAAATTTTGGACCAAACTGAAATCAGTTTAAATATGTCTTTATCAACTTGGTACCAAAAGTCAACCTTGGGAGGACACCAAACCACAGGCCTAAGGCAAGGCCAATATGAGAATGTTATATGAAAATCATAGTACAATGTGTATAAAAAAAACAAGAAATTTAATACATTAATATGTATTTATTAAAGTTTTATTTTTTACATATGCTAATCTTTGTTTCGTCTAGTGTTTCTTTTGATGAGTTAAATCATGTAATAAATATATGTTAAAATGTATGACGTTAAAAAATAATAAATTTTAGTAAGATTTTTTTTGGACTGAGTGACTTATTCTAGTATTAAGATATTCGATGGCAAAGAAGAGAGATTGCTCAAGAAGAGAAGAAAGAAGTCATAGTAGAAGAAAAAAGTTGAAGAAACTGGTCAGTAAAATTTATTCTCATTTGTTTTTTTTCAAACTGCTTTTCAATAACTGTTTTCTTCTTGGTTGAAAATTATTTTATTTTTAATGGACTAGTAAAAAATAACAGTGGGATATTAAATTTATGAATTTAAATAGCTCAAAATTCATATCATATCTTTTGTAGTGATCACAGACCCTTATATCACCTGAAATCAGATTCACTTTAGTCTTAGCAGTAGCTGATATAATGTCCTACTTAAATTTTACAAAAAATTATCTGAAACTAGCAAGTCGGAATCTTGATCCACAAAAGATGTGTAGATAAGAAAGAAAACATTTTTTTTAATTAAATTCTTAGTATATTTTGAACAAAAGCAAGTTACACAGAACTTGTTTTTTACTGAAATTTGATTTATCTGCCTAAAACAATTTAGAAAATAACCCACATTAATAACAAAGTAACTCCATTAAGAACAATAACTTGTTTTAAAAATTAAATATATGCAAATAATTATATTTTGGTAGCTAGAAGGTTAGGTTACCCGGAGGCTTACTCACACTTTTTACCCTTTTCTGGTTTAAGAAAGATGTAAAACGCACACATCTAAGTCTGAGTGTTACTCTACTTTACCGTAGATTATTCAATAAAAATATGGGTGGTGAAGGAGAATAGTGTCAGGTAGGTTAGTGATTCCAGGCTCATGTGCCGAACAAACCTATACATTCTTGGTTTCTGTTTTATCATCAAATGTAAAATTGTGTAATCATTTGTCTTCATGCTGCCAGAGTTGTTATATTGATCGAGATGACGAAGAAATACAATATCGGACAAACAGGAAACCCAGTTGATTCCGACTCAAGAAGCTCTGTTTAAAGCTATTTGGAAAAGGACATCATCACTGAAAAAACTCCGGTTTGACGTTCCAATATGCAGGTAAGCGTCTTACTGTATACATTCTTTAAGTTGTTTATATTTATTGTATTCATATTTTCAACATCGTGTCTAGAGTTCATCTCCCTCAAACTTTTGCGCGCAAAGATTATACCTGAAGTATAGGAAAAAGAAGGATTGGGATAGTCACTTAGTGAAAACCTTTCAAAGTGGAAATTAAGATTAAAATGTAACCAAACGTTAGTTCTTGATTGGCTATGGCTTTCAAGCCAGCATAGTTCACTCATTACTATGGAACTTAAAAACATCTTTAAAAGTAAAGACATCTCCTTAAAACCTAAACGTACCCACTGTTATCTCCTCTAATCACGTGGGTTATGTTCATATAACCTAAGTAACTGATACTTTAAGTTATGAGAATTGGGTTTGTTGAAATATATGACTACAATAAAGTCAGATATTAAAATTTAATTGTTAGATTAAATTTTAAATAACTCTAAACAACCTTCAAATAAATTTTGAGTTGTTTAGATTAATGAAGTATGGGGATCAATTACAATTGATCCCTAATCCAATTTACAAATGATGAAAATTTGCTAAAAGGTATAAAAGTTGTGATAGGGTAGGAAAAAAACCACAATGTTAATATTTAATTCTATAGGCCCTAGCCGCGCTACCTGCTATTTTTTTACTAAAATGCAAGCTATTCTGTAAATCTACTTCTAACTCATTTAAAATATTTTGTTCTCACTCTGATTCGGTCGCACCATAAAAAAAAAAATAAATATCAGCATACATTCTAGTGACAGAGTTTATGTCAAATAATGTATAATAAAAGAAACCTTTTTTCTCAAAGGACCATGATGTCATAATGAAGTTAGTTTTCAATTGCACACTTATAAGTGGTCGATTGAGACATTACAGGGCAAAAAATTGGTTCTGCCTATAACGTGTGCCTATTGTTTTACATAACAATAAAGGGGCTTTTAAGTTACTTAATTTTGACACTTCATGTTTTACCTTCAAAATTGGATCATAGACTAAGAGATATTTACTGTTATAAATATTACTGAACTACAGTGAAATAGAATACAGATTATATCATACATATATATATATAATTTTATTATATATATATATATATATATCTGTGTTGTTGTAGTGTGCCTATCTTTCTATACCGCTCTGATAACCATCAGCACGGAACCTAAAGGTATTGTAGAGAGTTATTGACCTAGAGGTATCAATACAGGTGTTTCATATAAAGTTTCCACCTCGAAGGAGGTGATAATACTCCTGAAGGAGAACAAAAATATCTATAATTTAATTCCTGATCTCCACACCGTTTTCCACAAGGTCAAATTTAATATTTTTAAAAATTAATTGACTACGCCACCATAAATTGGTAATAGCCTTAACTGTGAAGCTGGAATATGAAATGGTCTCGGAAACTAAGTAAATTTCCTGAAGGACAAACTTATCAAACTATGTCAAATTATTATTATCAAAAACATTACATACATTACAAAAATTGATTTTTTGCAAATGGGATTTTTAGAATTTATATGTAGAGCATTAGAGGAATGTTAAGGAGATAGCTTAAAGTTAGCCAAGATGGAAAAAACTCTTATCATTGTCTTTTTAAGAAATCCAAACATTTAACATTCAATGGTTAAATTAACTATTAGTTATTAGAGTGAAAAACTATGAATTTTTCAATTTTTGCTTAGTATAAAGTGAAAAGATTTAAAATATTATTTTCTTCGATAGTGAACAATAATGAATTTTTAGACTCTAGGAGTAAAATAAATATTTTATTCTTATACATTTTTCTCGGGAAACACATCTTTCCCCTCTGTTTAGAGGTATTTTATTATTTTTGTTGTACCATTTAATAAATTGTAGAAATCTATGCCAAAAATGCCTTCTTCTATGCGGGATTGTTTAACTTCTTTTTAGGCGGTCGAGATTTAAATGAAGAATAGATTCTCCAGACTAGAAATTATCTTTTAGAATGCAGGATCGGTCGATAGATCTTACAAAACATACCGTGATAACAGTACTTTTAACAGAACTATGGCATTAAATTCAAAGTAACTGAATTTAAATGGAGGTAATATCTCATTATTATTTTAAAATAACTAATTTTCATGGGCTGCAATTAACTTTAATTATATAAATGTATTTATAAGTTCTTAGATTGATGGTTATTAGGATTAATATTTTATTAAAATAAATGATAAAAAATTAATCAGCTGCTAACCCTTACTTATAACCCTAGCTTTGATTTATTTTTGAGTGACCTTAATGGATCAGAACATTTTCATTAAATCAGTACCTCAAAAAACGATACCCTATCGGCATATGTTGTGTATCTTACTGGTTTTAAGGTTATTATAAATTAACACAATTAAGCCACTCACCTCCAAAAATTGAATGACACCTGTACGTATCGTAAGGACTATTGCACACATTTACCTAGCTTTTGAACAGAAGATCCTAGTACTCGTTGTGAAATATTTTTCTAAGATCATAACTTTGAACATTGTGTATTTGTTGCATTGCTGAAGATCTTAATAGGATCACAATTCAACTCTTGTTATCTCGTAAAAACATAAGGGGATACATACGGGAATAAAATCAGGTGTGTCGAAAGCTTATTGGTCTTATGTTTATGACTTCATTACCATTTTAGAGTTCTGTATTAAATTCCTAGGATATGCTTTTGAAAAAAAAAAATCGAAATGCCTGTAAAAAAGAATCTGTGGACAACTTAGTTACCAGTTAGAAATGAACTTCTATGTAGACAGGACATGTGTAGCTCAATCCATACTTTTACACCACCTGGCAAAAAAACACAAAGTAATATGACAGCGATAAATGTCAATATAAATAATAAAAGTACATTTCTTTCTTCGAATATCCTCAAAGTGTTGAAGCCCTTGAACTTCTACTATGGAATTACTATCAATTTGTTTTCCCCAATAAGTTTTTCTGTCAAGTAACCCTAGTCTATCTTTGTGATAGTTCACAAAGGTTTTCAGCATTTTTTGAAAGTTCCACGTTAACTTGTAATTTTAATAATTATTTAAAGCTTTGCATAACCATGAATTTTTAAAGGTATTAAATTTATTAAACGAGACTACACAAATCTGTGAGTGATAATTGAAAATCTCACTTAACTTTTTGTTGTAAGTTCACCAAACAAAATTTACACATCAGACTTATAACTTGTTATAATTATAAACTTATAGTAATTTACCTCTCTTAACAATATTTTAAATAAATCCCTTAAGTGTAGTCACAATATTTGCCTTGAAGTAAATCAATCCAGTGACTGTATTTCTTAATATTGTTTTTAAAATGATTTAATTTGTTATTTTTTCAGATCTTGTGACCATTAAAATTTTAAAGAATGATATAGTAAAAGTTTTAGTTTATTTTGGACAGGACCTTCCTGTGATGTTTTATTATATAACAGCAGCTGCTGGTATAAGGATTTGCTCTCTTTTGAAAATGACTGGAAAGGACGGTGCTGTTTACTTTGATCCTACAAGTTCTGGTTAGTCTGTTTTGTTAGCTTTCAGTTGATTTTAATGACATGGCCCTTATCAGAAGAAGATTTAACCAGAGTATATGCCTAATAGTTATTGATTACCTGACTCTGAGAGAAAGTAGGTAGTCCAAGAGCAATCTGAAAACTTGACTTTGCTGTACTGCTTTAACAGTTTTATTAAGAATATATAATTAAAAAACGAAGAATATAAAAAAAATCGACTAATATATATATATATTATATATTATTAATTAATATTATATATATATATTAATATATATATATATATATATATATATATATATATATATATATATATATATATATATATATATATATATATATATATATAATATATTATATATATAATATATAGGGAACTCCATATAATTGCCCATGTTAAATATGTTGGCAAATCAAACTGAATGGTTTGAATAAGTGATTTCCTGTTGGTTGTGTGCAAAACTTTTTCTGTTGTGTGCTGATAAAATTTCTCAACTGACAAATGTTTATTTATCAAAATCTGATAACTACTAACAAAGCTATGAAATTTGCAATAATATTTTAATAAAATCGGGTATAGGGTACCTCATAACTTTTCTTCACCACATTTAATTCACTCCCCTCGTTTAATTCAGACTTGCTTCCTTTGTCCTCAGAATATAAAAATTGCCAAATTTATACTGCAACGCATCTTTGGCCTTATTTTGCTCATCCTCAGAGTATAAATAAATTTGTTTTATTCCCAGATGTCACCCATACAGGCATTGACCTCCTCAATGCTTCTCAACTTTTATGATCTAACAAAAACTGCAAATACACTTGTTTCAACTCAATTGGATTATTTTTAGATTTTTTAAAATTAAAAAAAAGTGTATACCAGTAATTTGATAAAATTTGAACTAATGCTAATAATGAGATGAAACTTAACACATATGATGGTCTTTTATATGACTTAATGCATACCAACTCTCAAATCCATCAAAACATTTTCTAAGTTTTATGATTTTCATACTTTTGATAGTCAATATTTCCAGTTAATGTTGATGTATAACAATTATTTTCTGGATAACACAATTACATCTGAAGATTCATTTTTGAATTCTCCAGCATAATTACTCTGGGAGATACGAGGGTAACACACACTCATACACACATAAATACCAACAGAAAATTTTGTGAAAACCATTCAGGAGGTCTTAAAACAGATAATATAGGAGACATATTAATTCAGATTTTTTTTTGCTAACACAATACTTTTCCTATATACCTATAACATAAATGTGGAAAAGTAAAAATGCATAACACTATATTATTGTTTTTAAAAAATTGACTGACTGCTAAGATAAACCATTTTTTCTTAGTTAAATTAATTTTTAGTTATCCAATTTTGATAAATAAACGCTCCACTTTTTAGAAAAGTTATCAGCTTTAAAATTACTCTTCAAGTTTTTGCACAAAACTAACAGGAAATCTTTTTACAGGGTAACTCAGAACTTTCCTCACTACTCTAGACTTGTTTTGCGCTCCTCACTACTTCGACTTGTTTTTCTTATCTCACTACTTCAGACTAGTTTCGCTTATCCTCACTATTCAGACTTGTTTGCTTACTCCTACTTCAGACTTGTTTTGCTTATCCTCACTACTTTTGACTTGTTTTGCTTATCCTCACTACTTCAGATTTGTTTTGCTTATCCTCACTAACTTCGGACTTATTTTGCTTATCTAACTTCTTGGACTTGTTTGCTTATCCTCACTACTTTGACATGTTTTCTCTCCTCAGAATACACAAAATCAGCAAATTTATACTTAAACAAAAAGTCTAATTCTTTCGGGGTTTTTGATCTTATTTGAGTTTACTCTTTTGTCTTAAGGGTGGTGGAACGCGAACTTAAAATGCTATCCCACGTCTCCGTACATAATTTTTAAGATAGAGACGTAATTTTTTTTTTAATAAAACTATTAAAATGCCAAAGGGTACCTAGTTTTTATTTTTTGATTTTTTTTTTAATCAAGCGTGTACGCGCTGGTTAAAATCAAAATTTTCATTTAAACTTCAAATTTAAAATGTAATTACTAGCCCCCTTTATCATGTGACTTAGAACTCAAAACCAAAATTTCAATAAAAATTAATTTTTCAAGGCGTGCTAAGCTGGCGAAAATAACGCGTAAAATGGGATTTTAGTTCCAGCGTTATCCGATAGATGTTCAGTCATCAGTTTTTAAGTATACTCGAACTTACTGTACACGTCAGAAAGATGAGTGCGAGACTACCTTCGCCCTTTTCAGTCGCTAGGTCTTCCTATGTAACCATAACTTAAATATTATTATATATGTCAATCAATATTATAGTTAAAAAATCAATGACAATATTATATTCATAATTTACAAATGAAGACAACAATTATTTTTATAGGTTAAAATGCTTCAATGAGTTTAGAGGTAAATATAGTGTGGATTGTAAAAGGTCACTATTTAACCTCATTCGTCCTACTACAACAAGGCATATACAATTAAACAATACAAATATTCAATCAATGTAATCAAACATACATTCTGACACTAGTAAGTCTTTAACACATAAATTGAAATAGTTTTTATTAGTTTTTTACAATCAGTATTTGCGAATCATTTAATTGTTATGGAAAGAATAATTAAAAAGATTTAAATTACTTTTATTAAAAATATGAATAACTTTTAAGTAAATCAAAATAAAAGTTTGTATAATATAAAATATTTTGAATTTGGCTATTTCTTCATTTTTTACGTGATCCATTATCATAGCAACCAAGCTATAGCATAGTTCACTATTTTTTAGTCTCTGTTAGAGATTGTCATAATTAATATTTACGTGAATTAGTGTCTAATTGTACATTGGGTCCAAAAAATGATCAATAATGTAACTATAATGTGTATTCTAAGCTGTACGCGGAGCGAAAAACTAGCTAGCGACGATAGTTTTATGGGTGTATATTAGGAACTCACTTAGTGGAATACATAAAATAAATTAATCAATGACATGCTCGCAAGTTTGGCTATTAGAAACGCAGCAGCGTTCCGCCCGCCAAGTCAAGAAGAAAAGTAAAATACCCCGCTTAGTCAAAAAAACATTAAGCTGCCAGTGTATAAAGTATACTGTACGCAACAAAGTAGGGTTTTTGTAGCGTAAAAACGGCTATAGGTACATAAAATAATGTACCTATAGCTATAGCTCTGAGGGCGTGCCTGTGATCAATAAAAAAAAAAATCATCCAAATCGGTTTGAAAATTATATTTTGCAAACCTCCCTTCCTGCACTTTTTGTTGACGCACCTACAGCCTAAACTACTGAACGGATTTTGACATATGAGAACTTTTTGGATTCGTCTTATGCTCGTGTGCATTCTACCTAAAATCTTAAAATTCGACATTCCTAAGCTGTACGCGGACGAAAAACTAAGCTAGCGACGATAGTTTTATATGTTTGCCCTACCCTAAACTACTGAACGGATTTTGATGTGTAAAGACTTTTAGATTTCTCTTATGCTCGGTGTATTCCTACCTCATTCAATCTAATTCGATTTTTACGCTTAAAGCGGAGCGAAAAACTAGCCTGCAGCAAGAGTACTGAACACATTTTGATATGTGGTGACTTTTTGAATTTGTCTTACGCTTGATAAAATCTCAAATTTAACATTCCTGTGCTAAACACGGAGCTAGAAACTTAGCTAGCGATCGCACTTTTATTAAAATTGACCCATCTGCACCTTTACTAATAAAGGATTTTGGTTTGAGGACTTTTGAATTTTTTTATGCTTTTTACATTCTTATATCAATAAATCCAAATTAATCAATCCTATTTGTACGCGCCGCAGAAAACAAAGCTTGAGAGTGGTATATACATATATACATTGACACTCTTAACAGCTTTATTACTACACATATTATGTTTACGTCTGTTTTACATAAAACAGGAGTCGTACAGAAAGTCATTAAATCTTACAAAGACCACTTATTGTCGGAAATTCTCCCTCCAAGTCTTTGGTCCAAAAAAGTAGGGAAATCAACTTTTCGTATAAAAGAGACTCGCTTCGCAAGATAACTTATAGGCTCATATCAAGAGGCAAATATTAAATCATTAAAAAGGGCTCTCTTCGCTCGCAAGAATGCAAAAGCTATATATAAAAAGAGGTTCTCTAAGCTCGCAAAACAGAAGTGTAAAATTAGTACACTAAAAAGGCTCATTTCGCTCGCTAGTTTGCTATAAATATATTCGTGGGTATAAACATGATCGCTACGCTCACTAAATTGCTATAAATATATTTGAAAGTACATAAAAACGCTCACTGCGCATTCGCAAGATTGCTTCATTATAATATTTAGATAAAAAGGCTACTGTTCGCTTCACTCCCTGATTCATTATATTCATGAATAATATAGCAATAGTAGGTAGTCTACAACTCACTAAAATATGTAGTATATTTATTGCAACCTAAACTAATGCATAGTTTACTATATTCTTTAGTCTTACAATAGAATATCACAAATAACATTACGTATAGTGACAATACTTGTATTTAGGACTAGTGTAGTTTACGAATTCACGAAAAATAAATATATTCATTCCAACCTGATATATAGATATTCATTGCAATTTGATCAAACACATTTTGTTTAAAAAATATTTATTTTTTGCGCGTGGCGTATGTGCAATTTGGAAAATGCTAAAATTAACTGTTGAAATTTTTATCCGAAAATTCAATGGCCCGTAGGCTTTTATTGAGAATTTTTTCATATTTTAGGGCTCCTCCTTGGGTTAGTTGGAGGAGGGGGACAATTTTGGTGGTTTTTGCATTTTGAAAAGGCATGCATATTACACATTTTTAGTGTGTAAATATGTGTATTTTACACTCTATTGTGTGTAACCAGTATTTAAATGCATATTAGTGTCTACCATCAATACCTACAATAGGATACCCCACATGATTTTTAAAACAATATTTATTTTTGCGAATGTGCATTCGCTTATAATCGACAAATGCGCATGCCAGATTGTTGCTCTATTTTTCCTGTTGTTGATAAAATAGATATATACCAAATTTCAACTTTCTAGCTATTGAGTTCCCGAATGAGAAATCGGACAGACAGACGCTCGACAGAAAGTATAAGGGTTTCGAAGATTATCTTCGAAATCCTAAAACAAGCTTATTTAAAAAAAAAACATTTTACTAGAATAACTGTGTACATATACTAATAAGTGAACGAATTTTTAGTTCGTATCAATACAATAAGTACAGTATTATACGTGTAAGTAAGAAATAGTCTCATCTCGAGACAACGAGATAAGACTAATATAAATCGTGAAGGCGGTGGCGTAGAGTGGGAGAAGGCGCTCCACACCCCCAACTAAGGAACGCCCCCTCTTTATACACAGAGTAGTTTTCTCTTCTAACGCATCTAGTGGATAAAAGCGGAACCCAGGTCAGTCCCCGACGCTGAGTTCCTTTTCCAATCCCACCCCACCTTAAACAATATCATTCGAAAGGGGTTTAAGTCATAAACAACAGGTAAGAAAACTGGAACTGTAGTCAACAAAACTTACTCTGGAAAAAAGTGTGAAAAAGGGACCTAAATAAATCAGTATTTCATATATTAAGCAGTTTTGACTACAACTGCTCAAAGCAGTTTTACAACAGCAATTCTCTAGTTTATTGTTATAACTATAAACAAAGCAAGTTTATTTTATTTTAAGTTTAGGGTCATTCCATCACCAGCCAGGCCAATCTAAAAAACTTGTCAGGTGACCAACTCCGATTTTCCTGAAATTGTAATATGTTGTACCCCCCATAGGTAGGAAATGTTTCCCCAAGTAATTTTATTTTAAATTGATTATTGTGACTTTGAGGAGGGTTCAAAGTGCAAAAAACTGCAAAATTTGGAGCAAATTTGGTAAAAAGATATATTTACATTTTATAGCATAGCGCCTATAATATTTGTGGTAAAAAGGTGATCTTGGTCTCATTGTAAAGGTAGAGAGTTCCTTTCAAATAAAATGCATCAACAATGTTGTACTGTATTTCTGGAGAGCACTGTTCTGACACAAAATAACCTAAAATTTTCTTCATTTTTGAAATTTTATATTTAATAATTTAACTATATAAATAAACGGTAGAAGTTTAAACTACTGCTCTTTTAAGAGTCTAACCCAAGTAGTTTATGCTCAATTTTTTTCAATTTTTTCTGATGTATTGTATAGCTAAGGGCGCGAGTGGAGAAAACTCGGTTTTTCGGAAAAATTCCTATTTTCGACCTCAATTTACTTCAAAACTCCACCCTCAATCTTCATGAAATTTGGCTGATTTTCAGTCCATACCGTCTAGGTTTAAGAACATAAAAAATTTTTAAACATATTTGTGTGAAATCAAAAATAGCGCTCTTATGAGCCGAAATTACACCGTAATTTTTTGTATTTTGGCAAACTCTGGAATACATTTATTTGTTAGTTGTTGGTCATTATGCATATATGCATACATAAATTAGTATTAATAAACCAAGTTTACAATGATGTAAACTGCTCTTCTTTTTGTGACAAGTATATGTTGCATTTTGAAGTGACGTCACTGAAAAATGCCCGCCGCTTGTTGGGTGCATTATAAATATGTGCTCCAATGGGGGTAGTAGAGGGGATGGGAGTCTCTAGTCTACGGAGACACTATTAGGAGTAAGTACCATTATGCGGTACCCTATGGAAACAGTCTTACTTCTAGGTCCCTAATTACTGTGTTATTTTATGTAAGTCCTCCCTCTAATTATTAGTATCTTTGACTCAAACCCACTAGTTTCCATTCAGCTTACAAAACATAAATAAATGACACGATATATATTTTGTCTCTTGCACAATTATATAGTATAAATTTAATATTATTTCTAAAGGATACTATTTTTACTCTTCCGTAAATAGGACCTAGAATAAGATGTTTAAAATGTAAATATCTTTTTACCAAATTTGCTCCAAATTTTGCAATTTTTTGAACTTTGAACCCCCTCAAAGTCACAATAATCAATTAAATAAAATTACTTGGGGAAACATTTCCTACCTATGGGGAGTACAACATATTAAAATTTCAGGAAAATCGGAGTTGGTCACCTAACAAGTTTTTTTAGATTGGCCTGGCTGGTGATGGAATGACCCTTTAGTTTAAGTGCTTTAGTTTGTACATGATAGTGGACTGTAATAACTATTATTCTTATTAAAAATAAAATATTACAAGGTCAAAAATAATGAAGACTGAAGTCCCTTATTGTTAATTTTTTTTAACAGTTGTACATAATAATTACCTTATCTTAATTTTCAATCCAAGAAATTTACTATATTATAAAATATTATTATTTTTAAGACAAAATTAAATTCTACTTATAAAAGCTAACTTGGTGAAACATATGAACTCCTAGTTCTGTAATTATTATGCTTCATGGTTCTTTATGTTATTTTGCAGAGGAAGTTCACAAAAGAATAACCCTGTTACCAGACTCTATTGATGAGGAATCTAGATTATTTATAAGAAGTATTTATGATCCGTCAGGACTAATAATTGATTTACTTAGTGAGGAGGCAAATGAAATATTGCTTAGAGCCAGAGATGTAAGTTTTGTTTCTTATTATTTGTATATTTCTATTTTAGTAGTTAATATGTCATGGTTTTATGTTCCAATGGATTGTTTTAGTCCTTAATGTCTTATTTTGGTCTTCTAACTCTCTATTAGGTATAACTCTTAAAGAAGCCATCAATCTCTGTTAAAATGTTGATGTCCTCTTCATGATAAGAAATGTTTACTGATACAGTCAGATTTTCGGTGAAGCATCTTCAAGATTCTGAAGTGGAAAAATCTTCAGAATCTCCAGGCTTATTGGTATATTTAGGATCTAAATAACTATTAGATTTTCTATTATTCATCTCTTTGGTCAAATAACTGTCATAGCTTGCAAAAACAAAAGCCCAACTGATTCATGATCTTATTATTTGTTTAGACTAATACCCAGAATAAAAAATCTATCAGTTCAGCCAACTCATCCTCTCAGGTGCAAGAAATTCAACAGTAAGTTGATTTTATTTTATTACTACCAAATTCGAATACACCTCCAATCCTCATAGGAAATGTCTCTTTCAACACCATTTCAATGTCAGCCTAGGATTAGTCAATACCAGGGAAATTAGTATGTGCCGCTTCCTGGGATTTGGACACCATTATATGTTTCTACATTTAGAATAAAATTATCTAGCCTAGCCTACTTTAATATATTTTAAAGGCTTTGGGGAACATTATTATTGCATGGATTGACTCTTGTTTGGCTTGTACAACTTATAGATTTAAACTTATCTTTTAATTTGTATAAATTTGCTGGTTCCATGTGTGTTAAATGAATTAACTGAAAACTTCCAATTATGTTGAATAAATATTATGTGTTTGTGTTCAACAAATTTCATGTGTTTCAGAATCATGATCTTCCCTCCTCCCCCTGCAAAAGGAGGGATATCAATTAATACAGAAGATTATGCCTGCCTTGGAGAGGATCAATTTCTAAATGATGTTATTATAGATTTTTATCTCAAGTAAGTTTTTTGTTTGGCAGTGATAGTAAATTTTTATAGAAAATAGGTTTTTTAATTTATTTTATAAGCTAAATAATATTTTATGATTAATTAATCTATTATTACAATTTTTTCTTCTTTTTGATGTAGGAGTGGTATTCTAGTTCTTTACTTAGGTTTGATTGTAACTTATTAACTTATACATAAGTCAAACACAAACAAGTCTTACTCAAACTTCAGTAATGGTCTAAGAATACTGGACTTAATAAAGAAGTACTAAAGTTCATTTATATTGTTATAGATACTTAGTGCAAAACATGTTGAGTGAAGAAGAGAGGAGAAGGACTCACGTTTTCTCTTCATTTTTTTATAAAAGATTAACTTCAAATAAAAATCTGCACGGTGAGATATTTTATCTATTATTTTTATCAGTTCCGATTTGAGTTTTTTATTTTACAAGTAACAAAGTAAGTAAACCAGAAGTTGATTTTAGTAAAGGACTTCTATAAACAATCTGATAGTAATTTACCTTATTTGTGAGTTAACTAAAAGTTGTTATCCTTTTCTAATTTGGCGAACTAATTTTATTCAAATTTTGTATAGTGTACTTTATCAAAGTATGATTATAATAAATAACTATTCCCTAATTTCAAAATCAGTACCTGTGATTAGAAATTCTAACTTAAATATTTTTAGTATTTATATTTATTATTTTAATTTATTAATTTTAACCACAATCAAACTGATTTTAGCTCATACTTAAAGTAGGTAATAATTCTTATTATGTCAATCAAAACAGTTTTAATGAGAACAAAAGCTAAAACTTTTTAGGAATAATGTTAACAAACAATGCTATTTGTGTCGACAAATTTTTTATTTTTCTTTCAAAAAATAATTTTAATTTTCTAATTTGTTATATGTTTATCTTAACTGTTGCTCCACTAATTAATTTGAATTATTCTTTGATTTCTAGAAAGCAATTTAAGTCCAGCCGAAAAGCGACATGCTAGAGTCAAAGGGTGGACTAAAGGTGTCAATATTTTTGCTAAGGACTTCATAATCATTCCTATTAATGAAAGGTATGCATTTATTTCTTTTATTATTAGTAATTTTATTTATTTCAATGGTTTTATTTTGAGTTTTGGCATCACATTATTAATGTTTTTCTCTAATGGTGTTAATGAAGCTTATCGCACCAATGTTATTATTACAGTAGACCTTTACTCTGGATTTAAAAGTTAAATCCACATGTTTATATTAGTAAGCACATGTTTACTTTAGTGCAGCCTTTTTTTAGTCACTGAAATTCATTTAAAAGTATCATTTCATTTTTAATTTACATTTTTTTTAGTAATTGGTTCTAAAAAACTTGTGGGCACATTCAGTGGTCTGTACCATCGTAGGGATTTATTTTTGTTAATTATTAACAAATATATGCTTACTGTCCATGTTCTGGACTCGTTTGTCAGTAAAAGTGTGTTTTCATATTTGTAGATTCGTCAAAGCATATTATTTTTGATTATTTTGATAGTTTATCATCTATTTGTGTATGCTTCTTCCTTCTAGAGATGGGGTGTGTTGTCAATAATGTGTTTTTCTGTTGCAGTTCACACTGGTTTTTAGCTATCATCTGTTTCCCTGGACAAGTAGGATGTGTGAGGATGCAGGATAATGCCCCATTACCTGATGACAATGGCAGAAGAGAACCTATAGGAAAGAAAAGTAAGTATCTTTAACTGATTTGAATTTATTTATTTTGCCCAAGCAATACCACCTCTAACCTTATCACATAAAATTAAAGGTAATTTGTTAAAATAGCTTTAAGGACATTAAAGCTCTTTTAGGTATATTTAGTGGATCAAAAAGAAGATTAAGGCCTGATTCAAAGACATCTTCCTAACATTTTCCTAACATTCTCCTTAAGGAACAAGGAGAATGTTAGGAGAATGTCAGGAAGATGTCTTTGAATACGGGCCTTAGAATTAAGTCTGAGCCAGCCCAGTAGTATAACTAAATGTTTAATCATTAGTAGTTAATAGATTATTATTTATTAAATGGTTGATATTTTCATATTTCCATTGTAGATTCTTAGCCTAAAGGTTCATTGTTTTGCTTGCTATTACCTAACCAGCTTTTGATCAACATTTTTAAAAAAGTAAAAAAAATCTGTGTTTACCCAAATTTTTATTTGATTGTGGGTTCCAATATTAGATTTTGACTTAAGTCAGGGGAATGTGGCTAACTATAATACTGTGTTCTTATTGGCATTTAATTCCAATGAAAAATTCTAATTCCATTAATAAAGAATGTATTTTTAAGATCTGTAACAACTAATTACACAATCCATCAGTTTATACTATTAGTTATGTTATACATTTGTTGAATTTCAAATAAAATATTTTTAATTGTAGAAAAAATAAAAATGGTGTGTTTATTTTCAGAAAATGCTAATGTACCAAATACAATAGGAGAAACAACCATAACAGTTGTTAGTCAGCAGAATATTAGTCCCACCATATCATTAGACCTTGATACTGAGGAGAGAGATGAAGCCGAGGGTAATGATGATGACTTAGAACCTAACTCCAGTGATGATGTAAGTCATATCTTGGTTCAGAAACAAATCACCTTCTTATCGTTAACCTTGATAAGCTCGATTGATCTCAAGAAAATTGAGATTTATTTTTTTGTTTAACTAAAGCAAGCTGCATCTGAGTGACCCTAGATATCTTAGATATTAATTTTATTTCAATTCAACTTTGACTCATGTTAATGGGGCTTGCCTCCTTATGAACCCCTCTTTCCTCACCCAGTAGTTGTGGGGACTCATAGGTTCTTCACAGGTATGCTTAGAACAATCTTTCTCCAAATTTTCAAGAAGAACCTTTTTTACTTTTCCTAATACTGTAATTATTTATTCAAGTATTGTGTTAGTTAAAAAATCTGAAGCCAGAATGTCACCGGAATTATCCGTTTAAGGTGTTTTTAAAACCTCTTAAATGGCTTTAACGAAGTTGTGTGTCTGTTATCATTATATCTCCCATTATATTATGCTAAAGATTTACAACTTTGTACAAAAATTAATCTTTGGGTCTAGTAGTGCTATCTGGAAAATAATTTGGCTATGACGTCATTCACCCAAAATAATAAATCAGCAAAAATTCATTTAACCTGGAAATATTTGTTGCTCTGTTTGAGATTTGGCACACATGTAGTCATATGTAAGACCAACATATGTGCCAAGTTTCATCATATTATCAGCATTAGTTTAATATTTATTGAATAACTTGTATACGTCTTAAGATATCAGATAACTGTCCAATTGAGCTGAAATTGGGTACAAGTGTACCCCTTTACATAATAAATATGGGAATAAAAATAATGTAATTTCTATCTGAGGACGAGCTAAGAGAATTAGCTAAGCCATGTGGTGAGGAAAAGTGGCTGGCTTCCCCTTTCTTATTTTTTTATGCATCTATTTATTTGAGTGTATTTTTTATTATTATTAGTTTAAGACTTTTTTCCTTATTTAAATAAAAATATTTTTTTCCATTAATTATTATAATCAATTAGTATAATTATTCTGATTTCTAGGAAGGTAAAGAGAATGGAGATAATGGGGAGCTGTTAGATGATGCTTTTCCCAAGGCACCCAAACCTCAGGCTATCCCTAAACCTAATTATCCTCATCAAGATGCTATCAAACAGTAAGTACGATAAAAAAACAATAAAGGGTATGATAATGTTAATTTATTGCTGGGTATCATTAGCATTAGTAACTCAGATCATTACCAGGACAACTCCTACTTGTGGAACTCTTATAATTGAACTGTGTTTTATCAACAAAAATTAATGTTAATTTAATTAGTGTTGTGTTATGCTTTATTTAAATTGAATGTGCTTGTCAAGACATCCTCAACAGGAGCAACATTTTTAATTAACCATTCTAATTAAACACAGTTCTTTTTTAACCTGTGTATTCTATGCACTGTTAGTTAGTTACCTATTGAATAACTATTCCCATTTATCTATTTATTTAAGAAGTAAATCAATTGCAGATTTTATGAATAATAAATAAAAGAATACAAATTCCACAGATAAAATAAAGACAATAACTGTCAGCCTATAAGGGTCATTATGATGCTGAAGCCAAATAGCAACAGATGGTAAAGAAAACTAGGTCTGGTTCCAGATTGAAACCCGGTCCCACTCAAACTACATTTTTTAATTTATATGTTATTTGTGGAGAGAGTTTTCATTCAACTACACTTAATTCACTTCTTCCTAGTATACCTTAATCAATTTTTTGTGGTAATAACTAAGACAGTCTTTCATTTATACCTAAGTGGAAAGCTTCTAGTAGAGGGGAGCATTGAAGCCTCTTAAAACATCTTTAACCTTCTACAGCCCTTGTGGGTGGTGAGATTCAACTGTCTACTGTCTCTCTCTTGGCTTAGTTCTCAAAGGCCTGTATATAGTGACTTTTGCTATGCCTTGTTTTTTTATTTTTGTTTAAAGTGACTTCTCATAATTTTATTTATTGTCAATTTATTACTAAATCATATCTGCTAGATTTATTAACACACACTTTAAAGAAAATGAAAAAAATTAAGTTCTACCTTAGAATAATACTATATATAGAAGGAGCACATGACCATAAACACAATGTAATTCCACAGATAACACGAAATCCGATTGACTGGTGCACTTAAGTAATGCTGCCAACCTGACAACAAAACATTATTTTAAATATGTGTCATAAATATCTATTAATGAAGGAAGATTGTAAAGAACAAATATTATAACTTAAAACATCTGTTGGGTATTTAATAAAACCGGTCTTAGATGGCAAAAGGGTGGCGGAATACAAGAATCTACATTTAGTTGACAACCGGAAGTATTGCCAACTTTTTTTTTAGAAAATTGTATATTGTTAGGGTGGCAGCATTACTTAGGTGCACCGCCTTTCGTGTTATCAGTAGTGCTCCTTCTATATATAGTATTATTCTAAGAGTTCTACCAAGGATGTTTAAAAATGCTCTCATTATGAAATTTAAAAAAACTATATAAAATAAGTATGATATAAAACAGCTGTTTTTTATTTTCTAAGTAATTTCTATTTCTTAAAACAGTTTTATTACATCTATAGTTCAAAATTTATCAATTTATGTTTTAATTTATATTTATTATTTACATGATTTTACTTCTTTTTAGGCCTTGTATTATAGTTTTTGATTCTTTAATGGCGGTAGTAGATCTCGAGTAATAGCGACTTTGAGGGAATACTTACAAATAGAATATAGAGTCAAGCATAAAGGTGCCACTAGGGAGTTTAGTAAGGATTACTGCAAAGGAACTGTACCTAAAGTACCTCAGCAAAATAATTTTACAGATTGCGGTCTATTCGTGTTACAATATGTTGAAGAATTTTTTAGAGTAAGTAAAAGCATTAGACACTATTTGGTTTTATATGAATAATTTAACATGTTTTAAGGGACGTATCTATTTTGGAATTGACAACTTAACAAGTTTAACCTGCTGCTCACAGAATGGGAAAAATTGCATTCTGAAAGAATAATGTATTCAATTACTATGGAATACATTTTTATCTTGACCTCAAATTGAGTTGTACTCGGCTCTTTCCGTTGAAAATAAAAAAATCTCTGTAAACTTAAGCCGACTTAATTTTATTTAAGCTTGTGAAATAATAATTATAAATTGGATTATTATGCTGCTATTGGATCTTTTTAAGATAAATCTAGTCTTCTTCTTTGATATATTACTCATCATAGGAAACATTCTGTATATTATTAAGTACTAAATAAAAGAGGAATAAGTCTCTTCACAAAAATATAATTCTTTATAGCAAAGCGCTTTCAACCTAACAAGAAGCCATCATGCCGTAGCTAGCAAGCTGCCAGTGCTAGCCGTTGAATAAAGAAGAGGGTGATAGATGAGTCTTACAGATCAGATATCAAAGATATCACTCATTATTAAGTACTGTTAATTATTAATTTTGAATGTTTTAAAGAAAATAAAAAAAAAATTAGTTGTTGGATGGAGCTAATAATGTCTAATTAAGCTCCACAATAAATAAATAAATAAATAAAATTTAAAAAAACAGTAACGGGGTATCTCGTAACTTTTCCTCATCACATTAGATTTGCTAAGTCATCCTACCTGCTTCAGACTTGCTTCGCTTGTCCTCAGACAGTAAATGCATCCGTTTCATTCTCAGCAGTCAGCCATACAACACTAACCACTCTCAATGCTACTATGATCCAACAAAAATCATGGATATACTTGTCGTATTGAAACGAAACTTAGTGTATTCATTTATTACGTAATGGTGTATAAATAACCACTATAATTGTTATATTAAATTATATTCTGATTTTTTAATATTTAAAAAAACATACTCAAGTCATGTGATGAAAATTGAACTAATGCTGATAATGAGATGAAACTTGGCACATATGTTAGTTATTCATAGCTACATGGGTACTAAATCTCAATCCAATCACATCATTTTTCCATGTCTTTATTGAGTCTTTTTTTTGTGGGTTAATGATGTCAAAACTATAGTAGTAGACTGATTTTTGTACAAAGTTTCAACTCTCTAGAATAAATAAACTAGGAGCTACGACGATAACAGACACACTCATTCACACACACACACACACACAAGAGAATTTTGTGAAAATCACTCAGGAGGCCTTAAAACATATAAAACAATAAATTCCAGTGACATCCCAGTTTCAAATTTTTTTGCAAAGACAATAATTTTCCTATATACTTACGGTATAAATGAGGAAATGTAAAAATAAAAGAAACTAGCCCTTTTTTTGCTAAACCATACAAAATATCACACATTTCATTTTCTAATAATTACAGAATCCATTGACTGATTACCGAATGCCACTAAAATTGCAAGACTGGTTTCAAGCCGAAGTAGTGAGTCGGAAAAGGTATGAAATCCAACAATTGCTTCATAAGTTAATGGACGAACAAGGTGTTGACAGACAGCGGATTAACTTACCTAAATTAGACTTGAAACCAGAGGGCAAGATGTATGATGGAGAGGATGATGAGCATATGGAGGATGAGGAGATGGGTGAGGAGGAAATGCAAGAAGAAGAAGAGGAGGAGGAGGAAGAGAGGATTGAGGAAGAAGAGGAGGAAGAAGAAGAACCTGAAACCCCTCAGAAAAATCCTCACCAAGTTACTCTTACTCAGGTATTTAAGACTTTAATTAATTTAGACTAGCTACCTATTGTTCTGCAAATTGATATATTTAATGTCTTATTAACAAACTAAGGCAATCCTTCTTAATGGTTACAAGAGAATTGATCATTAAAGAAAATATTATTTGGGAAATAGTGTGTCCATAAACCCTTTAATATTTATTCCTTGAGACTCAAAATATTGTCTTAATAATAAAATCTGTTTTACACTATGATTAAATGAACATCTTTAACTGTAGTGGAAGCGAATTATTTTCCTATATTTCAACAATAAACTCAAAATCACAATAACTCATAAACATGTTTTGCTTACAGCATTTTAGCTTGTATTGTATGGCTAAATGGTCAATGCATTTATGTTTATTCTATCTTTTAGCAAATTTCCTTTGGGAAAAAATTTGCTAATTGGATAGGCGTCATGAAACCTTGGGCAGGACACAAACCCTATTGAAAACCTGGTTTTTGTGACATCATTAACCCTGTTTGCTGAGTCCACAAAATTAAAAAAAAAATGCAAAATTCTGGGTTAACATATTTTGCCGCTACAAGGTCATCATTTTTGTTTTTGGAACGCTGAATCAAATGAAACTGACCTGAAGTCGATACCACCTCTCTAAGTGAACAAAAATTCGAAAAAACCATGGTAAATTACCAGAAACCAAAATTTTAGTCGATAAAAAAAATGTGAGTAGGGTGTTGTTATTTATGTATTTATGGGTGCTGAATCAATTAAAACTAGTCCAAAGTTGATACGACCTCTCTAAGTGACCAACAAATTGAAAAACCTATAATAAATTATCGGAAACCAAAAATATGGTCAATGAAAATTAAATTTCGAGTAGGGTGTGAATCGTATAAAACCGGTCTGAGCTACCACTCTAGGTAATCAAAAAGTTGGAAAAAACGGTGGTCAGTACCAGAAAACTTATAATATTGCCAACCTATATATTGTTGATGCATAACTTATTATTATGCATCAAAAATATATGATAAAATATCAACAAAGAAACAACAAAGAATGTACTATACTAAAATATCTAATAAATAGTTGTTAACTTTTTTGGACTGTTTATTCCATTTATTTATTGGTCTTTTGTTTCAATTTATGAATTTAATTAGTACTGAAAAGAATTGTGGTATATACTTCAGTTTTGAAAACTTCCTAAACTGGTAAGCTTAAGTAATTTTTTTCATGAAACGTTCTGTTATTATAATTTGGTCTTAACTTGAACATATTTAACCTGATATTTTAGGAAAATGTTATAGAATTACCTTGGAATAATATTTGTAAAAAATTGATGTAGAAGATATCATATTTTGCAGTTGCAATCCTTAATTTCTCAAATAATAAATAAATAACGCCAATCTGTATAAAAACTTTAATTACTTAAATAATAAATAAGAACACAGATTAAGCAAAAAGTTAGTCTGCAATACACAGTAAATGTATTGAAATCTAGGTTAACCTTGAATTTTGAAGATATAAAGTCAATGTGTATGCCTCCGTAACCATGATTGTATAATCACTCCATTTCGGCACTGGAAGTCTTGGGTTCTCAGACCAGGCTATGCTCTAAATTTATGTGAATAGTATTTATATTAAAACGATTTTGCCAGCTTTAATTAATACTTAAAGAACAGTGGATGCAACCCCCCTGAGGTGGTTCTAGCAGAGTGAATACCCTGATGGGCCATAAAGCCCTAAAATGGGCATTTTATTTTATTAAAACTGCATTTATTATGTTAAATTACATTTCAAATACCATGTTTAATTTACTTGCTAAAATGGATTATAACCTAATTTCTTGATTGTCAATTTCATGTTGCTAGTTATAACCTGAGTTAAACTGTAACTGATTCTTCTGAATTCCTTTTTTAACTTATTTTTATTAATTCTAATGAATATTGGCCTGAAGGTTTACACCAAGTAAGTAGGTTGAGAATCACTACTAGCCTCTTCTTTAGATAATTAAATAAATTCTTATATTACATTATCTATTTCAAATAAAATAATTCTTGTATATTTTTAGGTTGCAACTCCCCAAGTATCATCTCAAGTTAGTGTCACGCCTCAACTTAGCCTCAATCAACAGAGCACTATGCAGCAATCTCAACAGGTTAGAGCTCGGCCTACTGGTCAAAATTATACCACTATCAGGAGCCCAGCAAGGCCTACTAGACCTCTTGTTAATAAAGTTCAGCCTGTGACTCCTACTCCCAGTCCGAGGGCTCCTAATGCTCCTAGACAGCAACTAGTGAGACCCAATGTTGTTTTAGAACCTCGTACTTCTTCTCTTCAGCCACCGAAAAGAAATGTACTATTATCATCTAATGAAGTAACTATATGCAAGAGACCGAATGTTTCCCCGAGTCCAACCGCTCCTACCCCTGTTCAGCGTCCTCGCTTATCTTCCCCTTCCCCTAATTCATCTAATTTATTACACATTTCTCCTTCTGTTAAAATTACTAAAAGGAAAGTATAAATAAAATTTTAAGAAAATATGAGTTTTTACTTCCAATTGTTATTTTTTTATGTAAAAAACGTAATGGACACTGTTAGCATAAATTTTAAATGAACTTATAAAGATAAACTGGGAAATTATGAAAAAAACAATCTTGTATTAAATAAAAATAGTTCTATTAAGGTGAAGTTTTCTATAACTGTTTTAAACTAGAAATATTTTTGAAAAATTCTGCTGAGGTAAAACTGACATTTAAAGGTTTTTTTATTTAAATTAAAATATTTTATTTTCCTTGCAGCTACAATGATACATTTGATTAGTGAGACCCAATGTATTAATGTAGTTGGACTTTCAATAATATTATGACCATAACAATATCTCTACTTATCCAAGATTATAACTTCATTATTAGTTTAGCTAGCTATCGTGACTGGTTATGAGATTAGTTTACAGGAAAGTTATGAACATTGAAGATAAAGATTAGTCAGTTAAGTTATGAACAAGCTGATAGCTGATATTATTTGTCTCCTAAATAGTTAGACAAATGACTGTTTAAATGGAGATATAATGCATTATTTGCCATATTTTAATTGAGTTTTACTTAATTTAGAAATTGATCCAATAGATTATCTAAATGTGGAATATTTAGCTGAAGTTAATCGGATGTTGTAATGCTTTTACTCTCTATTTTTTAGAAATTTGTTTGTACTATAATATTGAGATTGTTCATGCCTTATTTGTTATTGAGCTATTCAAGGTACATTTCCTGTATCAACAAGAGAAGAGAATATTGACCTTCTGTTATTGAAACTATCAATAAAACATTGTTTCTCTCTTGATTAATATGGACTTGTAATGATAACATTTTTAATTCAATATTCTTTATTTTGCACATGGGTGATTATTGTTTGAAAACCTTGATAAAGATATGTTTTACATGATTAAAACAATATAATAATTTATATTTTATAAAATTTTGGATATTTCTTGTGGTAAATTTAAATTAAATTAGACAATGATCAATTTTCAAGCTGCACTGTGCTATTATAAGTTTTATATTGCATAATTGTAATGAATTTTTATTTAAAATATTGAACTAAGGTCTATTTTTAGAAATAAAACTTACAAAAATGAGTGATAATTTTATTTGGTTTAATCGCTATAAAACTACTACTCTGCATTATAAAATGAGAGGATATTATTTTCAAGTTTAAAGAAGCACTTTTGTCAGTTAAATATGCCAACCATTCTAAAACTGTTAAATTACATTCAAAGGGTAAGACAAAAAAATATAATCTTATAAATTTAAACAGGTTTCAACATGTATGGTTAAAAGTATGACTATACTATTGAAGAATGTAAATTTAAACCCTATCCTTGGCATTGTACTATCTTAGATATAGTTGATAATCTATTATTATGATTGATTGAGCATTAAAATCTTTACAAAGTTTTAAATTAAGTAAGTTACTTTTTGAAAGAAAAAACTTTTTGCTACTATTACTTGTCTTTGTTAACATTTATTTGGAAACGGGCCTTAGTAGTGTATACTATTTATTTTGTGTTATTATTAATTTCCCTATTTTTCATAATTAAATTTTAATATTAAGTGTGTTTATTAAAATTTTAAAAATGATGTTTATATACTATTTCAATTAATTTAATTTACTCTTATAAAACAGCTTCATGAAAATATTTTTTTTATTGGGTACCAGATATTTTTTTTCCTCAGTAACTTTATGTGATGTAAAGTTTTTTTTTGTTATTTTATGTTATCTTAGTATTTTTAGTATTTCTTGAAATGTATAGTCTTATTTTTTAAAATTTTATACCTATTATTATCTGCTTTATGAGGTAATGACTCTCACTCTCAAATTGTGAAAAAGTAATAATGAAATTTAAGATTAACAAATGTATAAATTGTAGAAAGATCTAGTGAGTTTTATTTGAATGAATGACCCAATCATAAAGCAGTTGTATCCAATTTTGAAAAAATCTTAAAAAATGTTTATATTTTTCGAATTCAGGCAAGTAATTTAAATTTACTGCATTCTTTTCTCTGGATTTATATGATTTTAGATTTGGGTTGCTCAAAAAAAAAAATTAAAAAATGACTTAAAAATTTCCTATGAATGTATGCGATTTCATAAAATTACAAATTATTTTTAAACAAAGTAATAATTTGTTTAAATTTTATTTAAATTAAATGAAAATATTGTGGATTTATAAAAATATTATTATTGTATAATAAAACTAATGTATTTGTAGTTGGGAATAATAACTTGATTGCCTGTTTTTACAAAAACTTTCCTTACTTCTTATACATTAGAAATAAATATAGTCGACTAAGCAGTACGAGCGTATTTCTTTTTGAATTACTATTTCTTTGAAGAATCTTCACTCAAGATATGAGTTAAAAACTCCACTAATGTAAATCTTTTTGTTCTAAGCAAACAATTTAAAATACTAGAAGACAGTTGTTTAAGGCTGAGCGGAAAGATTGTTTGAAGTGCTCTAGTTTTGACATAATTTTCTTAATGAATAATCTCTAAGATTTATTTTTTTATTCTTTAGTCCTCCTTCAGCTTTTAAATTTCAATATAAAATTTTGTGTTCTAAATTGAAAAATTTAAGTAAGCATTTTATTTTCAAGAATCATATGCCAATGATAAATTTGGAAAAAATTGTGAAGTGCAGATTTAGATTAAGGGATAAAATTCTTAATAACATGAAATAGTGAGAGGAAAGGAAGATGTATCATTTTGCAATGAATTCCTTTTAACCTCCTATTCACATTAATGTTTAAAAACCTGTTTTACTTAGAACTGGATAGATTTACGTTTTAGTGGTGCCAACTCCTCTTTTTAGCAGATTTTTTAGCCTAAAAGTAATGAATTATCAAAATTAAATAATATTGTTTTCAACACTTTGAAATCAATTTATTGGCTAATAATTAGTTGTTTACCATTAATAAACAGCATTAGTTCTCACTGAATGCTGAAACTCTCTACACTTAGAAATTGATTAAAAAAAGTTTTGTTCAAATTCTCTCATCTGGAATTTTTTTAGTTCAAACCTTGTGTTGTCTTTACCTATCCTGCCTAGACTAAGAAGCTACTTCTTGTAAATGGTCATATTAAATTAGTGTTTGTCTATGATAATAATTTTAAGTGTTGTATATTTTTAATAATAATTTTAATATAAATGCTAGTTCCTGGATTTTATTTTATTTAATTTCCCTTTCTTAGTACAGGTTATTTCTAAAACTTGAATTTAGTGGTAAAAGTTTTGAATACAAAAAGTAGTAAAAGTTATTTAGAAGATGATATTTTTCAGATTACCAAAACCTATTTTGCTGAGTTATCAAAAATTTTTCAAATCGGAATTGAAATTAAATAGACCTAAATTTTGATTTTCCTGACAATTTCTAGCATTAACACAGCAGGAGTACTGAAAAGTCTTTTATTTTTATCACACTTAGACAGTGTGATAAAAATCACTCAGAACATAATCCAAAACCCCAGTTTTGGATTTTTAGGGTGATAACAATGCATTTCCTTATACCTAAGGTAGGCGAGGAAATGTGAATAAAAACTATTTGACTCCCCTTAGACTTTAATCTAGTAGCATTTTCTTTATTAGGTGGATGCTCTAATGCTACACCAAGCACCACATAAATTTCTTTAAAAGGAAACAATGTATGAGTAAACTTAATGTTTGGTTTATTCCATGTATTTTACTTTTTAGGCTTTGGGATCAAGTGTATGTGGCATGTCACATTTCTAAATAATTTTATCTAGATATAAGTTAACAATTTATTGTGTTTCTATATGATATTAAAATTCTCCTGTAAAATTTCTGTGGCTATAATATAACCCATGGAGTCCTATTAGTGTTTTCTCCTCACTCAACTAATACTAATAGTGATTGTACACATCTAATCATCTAGGGAAGGCTCAGTATGTCTTTCCGACCTTCATCTCCAAATAGCCTGCAGATCCTTGACTTTCTGTTGGAAACGTGGATCCAGACTTGTCTCAGACTAAACAGGATCCAACCCCGCTTTTGCTTATTAGCAGCCAAGGAAACCAAGCAAAACCCTGGCTGGGTTGGCCTGCCTTCAATTCAAGACCTTTCGAGTGTACGGTATTAGGGATAACCTAATACTAAGGTCCTCCTCTGGCTGGATTTGAACCTTCGACCTATAGGTCGAAAGAGGAGCACTCTACCACTGAGCTACCGGACTCTGCAGTTAGATTCTTTTAAAGTACATATTTCAAACGAAAAAGGTCTGAGATTGTTTTAAATTATGTATTTAAAGTGAATAATCAAAGTACAATTAATCTTACTTAAAAATTTATTTATTAATACATTATTTTTTAATTACAATCATTAAGTTATAAAATGTTTATTATTTAAAAATAAACAAAGTAAAATAATTAAAATTTCAGCTTTAACTTAAAGCAAAGCTGGGTGATTAATAAGAATAAATAAAACAATTTAAAAATTATTTACAGTATCTGTCAGCTTTCATTTTACTTCTTCTGTCGAGCATAGCTTCATGAAGTGTGCCTTTTTCTTTTGCAGATTTTAGCTGAGTTTTATCTTCTTGACAGATTTTAATTTTTTTATCTTGAAATTTCTGAAATTTTTTCCTACAAAAAGCAGAGTTGGTTAGTTATTGAAGATAGTGATATGGAAGGTAAATAAAATGAACAATGTTTTTTAAATACTACATTAATGTGGGATGGGTGCCATTTTTAACCTCTAAAGTGAGTATTTGGCAAAATAAATCCACACGGGAGGTCTTAGTGGCCAGGCAAATAATTTCACTATAAAAAAATCATTGCACAGTTCTCAAAAACTGTATCACAAGTTAGCTGTTATAAAAAAAATAATTTCAACCATGATCTTCAATACTGGCTTTTTATAATATTTAAGGAGGATGATAGTGAATTCATTGTAAAATTCTTATACTCACACATAATTTAACTCGACATCTTTGAGAGAGCCTCTCTCCTCTAAAGGTACTTCAGGTTTGATTTCTAAAGAATTATCATTTTGTGTTCTAATCCAAAGCATTTCATTTGTACCAGCTTTCCTATTAACAGCAACTATGCTGTCATCTTCATCTTTCGCTGACATGAAACAGCTCATATTACTTAGCAATGCTAATTTACCATCCTGAAATCAAATACATGTTTCTTAAACATTTGAACATATCTAAAATTAATGCTCACTGTGTTTGGTACAGTGCCAATATACTCATTTTGGACTAATATTTGTATAATAGGTTTGGGCATAAGTTATAATAGTACTTATGCCCAAACCTATTATACAAATATTAGTCCAAAATGAGTATATTCGCACTGTACCAAACACAGTGAGCATTGGTTTTAGATATCAAATCCTTTAGTGCTTATGATGCCTTCCTTTACTATTAAGGGTATGTTTCCTATATTAAATTAGTGTATAATATGTTAGATTCAAGATGTACCAAAATAATAAGTGTTTAAGACTCAGATCACATGTTGAACCTGTGATGTGTTTAGTAAAAGTTTTCCTATTGTCTTCAGGTGGAGTCTTGAGATGCCTCTATTATTATTGTTGAAAGTTTTGTAATAACATGTCGTGTGTGTGGTTAAGATCAGGAGTAGTTGTAGTTATGTGATTTTGTTGATTAGTTTCCATTACCCCCTCCACTGTCTTCTTAATTTCTTATTTTTACTTTCCTCATTTATACCGTTGTATATAGGAAAAGTATTGTTTGCAAAAATCCGAAACCAGTATGTCACCGGAATTATCCATTTCAGATGTTTTTAGACCTCCTGAGTAGTTTTTGGTTAAAAGAAAAAACAAAAATCTGCATAACAGTTAATAATATTTCAAAATATAAAGTTAAATACATAATAGTTTACTATCATATTATATTATTAAAATAATTAAAAATAATAATAATTAAAATGAAAAAAAAATATTAAATAAATTAAAAAATATATTCATAAAATTAACATTTAAAATAAATAAATAACCTCCTTCATTTGAGACTCTTAAAAGGAGTAACCACAGCCACTTGGCTGATTTGCATTGATAGTAACATTAAGAAAAGTTTTTGTAAATGTAAATTATTAATATTAATGTAAATTGTAAGTGGCAATAAATGGTATGTTATGAGTAGTTTTTGCAAAGTTGTCTGTATGGTGTGTGTGTGTCTGTTATCATTGTAGCTAGTGTATTTATGCTAGGAAGTTAAAACTTTGTACAAAAATCTGGCTACCTCTGTAGTTGTGCTATACGGAAAATAATTTTTTATGACGTCATTAACCCACAATAATGACGCAGCAAAAATTTTGAAAAATCATGTACCGCGGAAAATGGTGTGATCAATTTAAGATTTGGCACATATGTACCAAATCCATGTAAAAGACCAACATATGTGCCAAGTATCATCTTATTATCAGCATGAGTTTAATTCAATCAAATGACTTGTGTTTTATTTATGACATAGATATGAAGAATGTATTGAGTTTGCACTAAAATTATGATTTCACCTATATTTTCAGTTTTAGGTGTTAGGCCTTCTGAGTAGTTTTTACTAAGTTGTCAGTCTGTAGGTGAGTGTTTATCATTGTAGCTCCCTGTACGGCTAGTATATCTCAGGTTTTTTGTTGGATCACTAATGTTGAGCAGCATGGTCAGTGCCTGGATGGATGAACTGTCCGAGGATGAGCTAAGGGAGTCAGAAAAAGTATAGCAGTATATATTTGGTGGTTTCTATATTCTGCTGACGAGCAAAGCAAGTTTGAAGTAGTGGGGATGAGTGTGGGGAGGAAAAGTTATGAGGTGTATCTGATTTTTAATTTTTTTTACACTGTCACTGCTGTCAAGGGCATCACTTGATCTGACGAAAACTGTAGATATATTAGCTGTTTGAAATAAAATATTATAATACTTAATACTTGTTCATCGCATTAAGGGGTGCACTCATGACAAATTTTATTCAATTGGATGATTTTTTTAAAAACTTATAGATACTATTTGATAAAAATTGAACTAAAGCTGATAATGATATGGAACTTGTCACATTTTGCATGAAATATGAATGAATACAACGAAACCACATGAAAATATGCTGGACTACATGTGTGCTATGTTTTAAATAGATCCAAACATTTTCCCCTATTCTAACATTGAATTTTGCTTAAGTCATTAAAACGCCATAACAATTTTTTAGATTGAACATCTAGACCTAAAGAGTGATTTTTGTATAAAGTTTCAACTCTCTAGCATAAATACACTGGGAGCAACAGACACTTGTGGACACAAATAGACAACTCAGGAGGTCTAAAACCACCTGAAATAGATAATTCAGATGAAATAGCGTTTTCATTAAAACCACTCAGGACTTCCTATATTGGTTCTTTTATAGAGAACCAACTAAAGTTAAACCAAAGTAAAAAATGTCTGAACTTAGGATGTAATTTGGGTCCTAACAATATTGATTATTTACAGAAACCAAAGGAGGATCCTAACCTTTTGCCTTAGCGAAAGAATCTTACCCCACCCCAGCCAAAAATATTGTCTTGGGCCCAATATAATTTTTGAGCTCATTGCCATTAAACAACTGGAGCTTATAACTATTGCTCTGAAATAACTTATTCAACAACATAGATATGGTCCATAATTGGACCATCACCTAAAAGAGCATTGTAAAGAAACAAACCTGAAAAATAGGTTCCCACTGTTCTAAAGGGCCAATAGCATCAGATCTGCCAGTTACTGAACCCTCCTTGGACACTCCTAAATATTTGCCATATCCTGATTTAAATGCAATTCTAGTGTCATTGACTGGTATTGCTGTTAAAATCTCTTCTGGCGATGGACCTTCTCCTAAAACAAAGTTTTCTATTGAAAATTCACGAAATATTATATTAATGCATTACAAAGTAAACGAATAAACATACATGTTTTAAAAGTTTTATTTAATGATGAAGTTATTTTAAATGTTTGAAAACAAGACTATTTTACTGAATTTACATGAAGTATTAGAAAAAAAAATATTGTAATAGTCTTTTTTAAACAAAAATGCCTTAATTTTACTATACTACAAATTTTCATGGTTTGATTAAGGTATATTATTTTGAAGACAACAAAATAAAATCAGTAAGCAACTAGAGATGAGAGAATTTAATCATTTTAGAATTCAATGATTGGGTGAGGGTTAATCTAGTGAATGTGAAGAGGCTGATATTTGGAGGTAAGAACCAAATTTGGTTTCAGAGGTTTCTGCAGTTAAGGGTGGATTGTTTGAGATAGTTTCAGAGTGTCAGAGATGGCAAGAGGAAGTTACATTTAACTCGCAACCAACTCTTACTACCATAAGAGGTGGTTGGCGATGGCTAACGGGTGTTAGAGATGATAGTAAAAGGTGGTGAGAGTTCATATGAGATGTTAAGAGATGCTAAAGGTAGTGGTCTGAGAGAGTAAAAATTACACTGAAAAAAAAACCTTATCTTCATGTGTTTTCATCTATCCTATTATTTTGTCAAATTGATTATTTTTAGGGTTACTAAAGGCTACATCAATTGATGTGAAATAATATAAAAATCAAGCAAATAATAAGGGAGCATTAACCCCTCAAACTTCAAAAACTTTAACTCAATTATCTCAAAACTTTTTCTCCAAAATAATGGCAGATAGGATTTTTTGGCTTCTGTAGGCAGTCTTCTTATTTTTATTAATAATTTATTGAATATAATCTAAATTTATGATGATGTTTAAATTTATGTTGATAAGCCTAATTTTTTTCCTGAATTGAAAATAACACTGACTAGGGGCTAAGTCCTGCTAAATGTATAGAACGTTCTCTTTTACTTTCTACTAAGGGTATTAAATGATAAAATAGAGATTATTGTTTCTCCCGAAACTATAAGGACCTTTATAAATAAGTTTTTAAATTTAAGGAGAACAAACCTTCAGGATGAGGTGCTCCCAGAGTGAATAATCCATTATCAAGAGCAGCAACATAAGTTCTATTGCCAATTTCTATAGCAACTGAGCCGCTGATCTCCCTGATAGTAGTCGCTTTACCCCAACCACCTACAAAATCATCAAGGTTAATTAATTGTAATTAGCTTGTGTGACTCTGCCCAACTTGATAATCAAGTTATAGAACATCTGTTATCCAGCAAAACATCCACCTACACCATGTAAGTAATGGCTCTATATCTATAAGCATCGTGGAATAGTTATGTAAAATATTTTTGTTGCATTGTAGAAGAGTTATGCAAAATATTTTTGTTGCGTCCTAGAAAAGCAGTGCAAAATATTTATGTTGCATTGTAGAAATGCTATGTAAAATATTTACGTTGCATTGTAAGAAAGCTATGTAAAATACTAACGTTGCATCATAGAAAAGCAATGTAAAACATTTATTGAGCAACCATAGATTTTGTTTCACAATTGTTATTTATACTTTTATTATCTCTAAATAATAGTTTAAGTGTTTATCAGTCTATTTAGTCCAATAAAAATCTGTGAATAAAAGAATTCTTTGGGTCTGAGATAATATTTTCACTTTAATGACCTCGACCACAGAGTCATAATTCAATAAATATCTTCAATAAATATTCCCAATATTCTTAAATTTGTTAAATCTCCTTTTAGATATCTATAAGGCTTTTAGTTTTGCCAATTCAAATCCCCACCCCTTTAAGAGTCATGCATTTTACTTTTCAGTAATACATAACTATGTATTGCAGCATATATTATTTTAATTATATCTTGCAGGACAGCCTAAGATAAATGGTGTATTTATATTGAAATCAAAATAACTTTGCATTAAAAATATTACAATTTTTTATTTTAAAAAATTAACCTCCCTTCCTCCACACCCCAAAAAGAACGTTGCATTCTTTCCCCCTGTCCGCACCACAGTTCAGGCCACAGAAACTAGAGAAACATTCATAACTAAAAATAAATAATACCATGAGCTATTTTGTCAGTATCTTTAACTTCTTCTAGTCCTTCCATTTCATCCCTCTTTCTTTTCTTCTTTTTCTTAGATCTATAAACAAATCTCCAGATATTAGAAATAAATATATATATATTCATCGTATTCTATCAATTTATAATTGGTACATAGTGAATTAGTGTACACATGCCCTATAAAACATGGTTTCATAAGAAATATTCCACAAAGAAGCTTGCGGAGGAGGATGTTTAGTACTTATTATCACTGCACATTAAAGTAATAAAAAACAAAGAGGGGGGCTCTAGGATTGAATAGCACAATGATAAGAGGTCTGGTGGTGTGACAATATCCATTAGGTGCCATAACTGTACACTCCTACTCTAGGGAGACTAGAGTCTTTATACAGGTTTTATTTTTTACACTTACATAATTTTTGTTTTCCATCTTTTTAGAGATATAAGATAAAAAACATAAATATTCTAGGTATAAAATAGGTATTAGTCCAGATGACTGGAGTTCAATTTCTACACGGCCAGGCAGCTATCTAGTACCTTAGGCTTAGTACATTTGTTTGCCGTTGCCTAGCAACGGCTAAAAATCAACAAAGCAGTTTGTAAGCACTAGTGGCACTGGCTAAAAGTTAGCTTTCAACGATTAGTAGTTATTGAACTAGACTCCCCGTGATTAAAAGCTAGTTCATTGAACCCATGAGGAAAAGAGTGGGAGTCAGAACACTGTCTCTACCGTCTCATTTTTATATCACTTTACTGTAGAGTGATTTGTAACCTAAACTGATACATTAATTTTACTAAAAGTTAACAAAGTAAAATGGTTGACTTACTTAGGCTTCTCTCCTTTCAGCAGTAGTTTACCTTTCTTAACCATGTCATAGTCAGACATTATAGAATGCTAAAATAAACTTGATGCCGAAAATATAATAAATTTCAAACAGTTAATCCTACAAATTTTAAGTATTCTTAAATCTTATGTTTTAAGTTTGTAACATTCAAAACATCTGTCTACAAATAATTTCTTCTTGTTTTTCTTTTTTGTCATTAATTTAATGTTCCAGACTACACTTACTGTGTTTTTGTTTCTTTTGATAATTTTTGTGGTTTCTTTAACCGTGGGGCTTTGGGTGAATTCACTCCAGATGGCCAGTCCAGAACCACACAGAAAAAGGGGATTCCTTTGACTAGGAATCCTGGCCTATTTAAGTCTGAAAGATATCAGGGTGTTAATCAGAAAACCTAAGTAGCATTCAGAGTTTATGAGTTTATTGACAAAACTAAGTTGACACACACACACACACACACACACACACATACTATATATATATATATTTATATATTATATATATATATATATATATATATATATATATTAGTTGTATTAGGACAATAGTATCAGATACGCTTAACAGTCTAGGTAAGATCAGTCAGTGCACATACAAACGGTACATCCTCTACTATAGTAGAGGATGTACCTGTAAGTAAAGTATTACTTACAGGTCGCTGCGAAGATCATGGTGAGGAGCATCTTAGCGCTGAGCTCTGGATCAATCTTTTACGACTCTTAAACAACTCTCTACTGATTCATTTCTCATTCATGACTCTTTACTGGTTCATTACAGATCTTGATTTGACTCAAGAGGTAGCTTAAATAGCCAAGGGTGGTAACCCCTTCTTGAAGACCAATTCCATAGGAACGTGCGCTCATTGAAGCATAGTCTAATTGGACATGTTAAATTCACGGTTTTCATTCACACTGACATAACTACTCATTCATTTACAGTTCTTCAAGGCTAAAAGAACATGGTATTAAAAACATCTGTGGATATTGACTTGACTTTATTCTACCTATTTTATCGCCGATCGTTGTCATCGGATGATTAGGTTGTCAAATGATTTTTTTATTACTTTTCTATTATACTACTTTACATGTATTACTATTTCTAACATTGATACTATTGTATAGATTTTTTTGCTGGGGGAAACTTGCTTATAAGGTCAGTCAGGTTCAGTCCATTGCTCATGTTGCTATGCCATACCCCTGGGTTAAGTCAAAATCGGCAAACAGCCAGTTTCCCGATTTCGGCTTAATTTTGTTACCAGGGGATATTAGAAGGGGGTGTCTTCAAGAAGGGGTTACCACCCTTGGCTATTTAAGCTACCTCTTGAGTCAAATCTAGATCAGTAATGAATCCGTAGAGAGTCCTTTCAGAGTAGTTTAAGAGTCATTATCAGTAATGAATCAGTGAAGAGTCATCAGAGAGTTGATTAAGAGTTGTTTGAGAGTCGATTAAGAGTCGTAACAGAGTGGTCCAGAGATGAGCGTTAACATGCTCCTCACCATGATCTTCGCAACGACCTGTAAGTAATACTTTATCCTATAGTAGAGGATTTACCGTTTGTATGTGCATAGTAGTAATAATGGTATACTTATAAACTTACTGATCTTACCTACACTTGAACGACTCATAGGTCATAATGGACATAGCCTAATCAAAATTCCTTCACAAATAACTTTTGGGGATAAGTGTAAAAATAAGTTTTAAATCCTTACAGCTCTGAATCTAATTTATGGATTTATGTACTTACACCTCTTGTGGGTCAGAATGAACATACTTATGAATCATTGACATTCGATTTCAAATCACAATGACAAAATCTGGTCCTAAATAATATAGAGTAGGTAAAGTGTTATAACATCAATAACAATCTTATTGATTACAGCTCGGAATCTGATTAACGAATCATGAGAATAAAGATATTATTTAACTTAATTAAAGTACTTATAGGACAGAATAGTTATCTTTTAAGTCTTATGGAGATCAGTTTTAAAATAAATAAGGTTTAGGGTAAAGTTAACGAAACAACTATTTAGTTAAATTTACCCTTTGTTTAACTTTTAAGTTAAAAAAATAGGTTGTCTTTTTAGTTAACTTTAGTTTAGGGTAACATTGGTCAAAATAGTCACCTTATTTGCCTAATTGAGGTCCGTTCTAAAATTAAGCTTGATTTATATGATTAGGCTGCAAAGCTTCATAAATAATTTTATTATAAATAAAATTATAATATTTTATTATAAGAAATAGTAACTTTGTTTAAAAATAGATTAATTTACACGGGGGTCAGTGTTTTTCATATCATAATAAAGCAATCATAAAGCATGGCTTAACAATCACCAAATAGATGAAAACAACCTCAACAAAGAACTTTCTTCGTTCTGTGACAACTTATATTTTTTGTAGACCTCAATGCACTAATAAAACTATTTTTCGCGAGTAGCTGGTGTATCACTGCTAGTTAATAATATAAAATAATAAAACAAATGGACTGCTTGCTGCTTTTTATACTGCCAAAAAGTTTGAAAGTTTCTAATGAAAAAGATGTTACAAAAAACATTTAATTTTATGTAGGAAGCGACTAATGCAACGTGTACATCACCCATAGAGTAAGAAAAAATGTACATTGTTTTATTTTGTCTCTTTAACTCTAGACAAGAAAAGCTTATATAGAGTGCGGTATACACAATTTAATAGATAAGAAAGACAGTGATATTGATAAGATTTCTCTTACATGAACCAAAAACAATATACAGGAGTAAACTTTCTGGAAAACCCAAGGACTTGTAGGTTAAAAAGGGCTGCCAACACTCCATTAACTAATTGAAAAGTTTTTTTGCTTAGTCTTCAAAACAATAAAACAAAAAAAAATCCTGTGGCAGTGGCACCCATGGTTTTGCCAGGTCCTTGTAATATCTGACAGATAAGTTGGGTTTTCGTTTCACTGCTTCTTTTACAAGAACAATGTTTTATGGATCAGAGTAAATAGGAATAAAAGAAGAAATTTTCATCTTGTTTTCTCTTTATCAACTTGCTTTCACACTTTTTTTTCGTTAAATTTATTTGTTCTTTTCTCATTAAATTAACAAATTATCTTAAGGATCGGGTAAACTTATAAAAGAAACATGAAACATTACAGAACGAAAAAGAAAATGATCGTGCTTAACGCTGATAATATTTTTGTTTAAAATTATTTTATTTACGAAATAATGAAAAAAAGAATATTGAACTGATGCAAACAACAGATGTGTTTCTATAACTTTTCATTTCATTTTACTTTTCTTCAAGAAATCTAATTTCCTTTCCTTTTTTACAAATCAGGCGGAATAAGTTTTTTACGTATAAAGTATGCGTATATAAATTCACCTATTAATACATAGAGATATTATTACTAGAAGGGCCCTATCGGTTGCATTTTGAAACATCGAAAAAATAACCTGACTACCTTCGACTTTCAATATAATCAAATAAAGGGAACAAAATTACAATAACTTATATTAAAGAACGTTTAAAATACACATTAAAACTCAGATAATGTCCGGGAAGCCAAAAAACGATTTATTATAACCTTAACTCACTCTTGAAGGAGGTTTCGATGAGGTTACACAGAGCCCCTAAGAGCCCCAAAAAGATGTTTCAGGCCTCTCAATGTATTAAGATATGCTATGCTCCCTCTAGTATCTCTGTGTATCAATATTCCCCTTGTATTTAATTCCATATTAGAAGCAAGTACACTATTTTTAGAATATAACTACAATTTTCGATATTACCGATAAAGGCGGCAGTAGAATTAATAAAATGACAGTATATTTTATGTTTAAATTATATACAGGGTGGTACATTCCATATACATCACCCCGACTAAATCTGCTTCTGATAGAGCTATCATCAAAAATCTCCCTTACTGAGCCGATTAACTGGAGTTTAAATAAGCAATTATATTCTTGGTAATCGTCTTCTTAGTATGGCAATCGGATTGCCAAAGTGAGTAGTTCAACGATAACATTTGAAATTAAAATTGGAGCATACCATGATTTATAAACTACATTATATGCTTAACAATCCAATACCAATATTACTGGATTCCGGATATTTCACAAAGAGCTATCGTTGACATACAAAAGTACTTTTACCCAATATGAATATCTTAATTTTGGTTTACCGAAATACATCACTCCTACTAACTCTGCTGTTTATTTAGCCAATATACCAAATATTTTATTTAGTCAATATACCAAATATTTTATTTAGCCTATATACCAAATATTTTATTTAGCCAAAATAACAAATATTTTTTAGCCAATATACCAAATTACCAAATACTTTAGTTTGAGAATATAACAAAAATTGGTATCTATTCCCAATAAGTCGACTTCTTGGAGTATGAATAAGCAATTACATTATTAGTAATCGTCTTTTTAGTATAGCAATCTGATAGCCATATTTGGGAGACGATTACCGAGAATTTAATTGCTTATTCATACTCCAGGAAGTCGACTTATTGGGAATAGATACCAATTTTTGGTATATTCTCTAACTTAATATAGAGATATTAAGCTATATACTCTAACTAAATATATGTATACACATGGGGGGGGGGTACCAACCTGTATATACATTTTATTCTGTAATATTGACGAAATGTTAAAATGAATTAAATAATAATAATTTTACTGTTGTCTTTGTCAGCAATGTCGTAAATAATGTAGTTAGGATACAAACATTTTATAGTTTCCTTTTTTTATAATTCCCTGTTGATATTATAATGAGCAAAATCAATTTTGTCGAAGATAAAATTATTTTATTTGCATCTAATAATCTTTATTGTTAGCTTAAATTGATTAAAGACCAATTAAATCTCTTCTGCAATTAATGTTATTGCATTTTAAGTCTTTTTTTAGAAATTAATGTTTAAATTTATTCATAGACTTTTTTAGTTGGTCAGCTTGAAATATTTTGTTTTTTTCATAGATTCATGATTTCTTTTCAAGCTTCATTTTTTTAAAGTTTTCATGCTTTTACGCGTTATTTCAAAATAATTAAGAGAATATTTAAGTGCAGATTTTTTACTTGATTTATAATATATATTTTGAATACCGTTTTATATAATATAGTTAAATAAGTTATGTGCAACTCGAAATTTTGGCCTGGATCTTGTCGATGAGGATAGCTCATTTTTTCCATTGATGCTATATATTTTAATTTTAACTTTTTACAGTTCTGAATTATCTCATTATTGTATTTATTAAGTAAAGCTCCTCAATTACTATCGGTAAATTATTCGCAGTAAGTCTCAAATTCCACGCACTCTTACATATAAACGCCCGAGATCGATTTTTTTATTCTTTGGTCATTTTAAAAAAACAGTCCATTCAAGATTACATCATTGATAGCAGAACTGGTTTATTAATAGACACATAAGGTAATTTTTATTTTATTTAAATTCAACTAAAGTAAAATTCAATACGTTTCACTATGCGAACATGTATTTGGAGGTGGGTTACCATTTTAAAAATTAAAATAAAGGGCTTTTAAATTTAAGCATTGTGGATGCTTGACATCTGAGATGGTCTCGCAAGGTGAAGCCTTAAAATGGGTTTCAAATAATTATAATTATTATTATGATTACTTGATGCACAAAGTCTGATTTTTGCGCCAAGTTTAAGATCTCTAGCATGAACGCATACTAGAGATTTTACGGGAGTTAGGCGTAACGCATACTGGCATGCAAACAGACAACAAAGTTTTAAAGTAGATAAACATGCCTAAAACAGATAATTCCAGTATATTTACGAGTTCAAATTTTAGGGAGAATATTTTTTCTTACCGAATAATGAGGACAATATGAGTAGGAGTAATTATATGACACAATATAATTGTGCGAGAGACCCGAGTTTAAAAATCGGGTACGGGGTACCTCGGAAACTTTCCTTATTAGATCGGATTCGCTACGCTCATCCTCCCTGCTTTGGACTCGCTTCGCTCGTCCTCAGAAATACAGTTCGCCAAATTTATACAGCAACGTGCCTTTGGACTCGCTTCGCTCGTCTTCAGATAGTAAATGCAGCGGTCACCCATACAGCACTGACCACGCTCAATGCACTACTACAGTGGTAGACTGATTTTTGTACAAGATTTAAACTCTCTAGCATAAATATACTGGGTGCTACGATGATAACAGACACTCACACACACATGCAAACAGACAACTTTGCGAAAACCACTCAGAAGGCCTTAAAAACACCTGAAACGGATAATTCCAGTTTCATGCCGGTTTCGGATTTTTTTTTGTAAACACAATACTTTTCCTATATACCTTCGGTATAAATGAGGAAAAGTAAAAATGGGGTATGGGGTTCCTCGGAAGTTTTCTTAACCATATCAGATTCGCTACGCACATCCTCATTACTTTGGGATTGCTTTGCTTGTTCTCATAATATTGAAATCCCCAAAATTATATTGAAGTACGTCTTCAGACTCGCTACGCTTGTCCTGTGCTCGTAAATTCATTCCCAGCGGTTATCCACCCTGGCACTAACCTTGCTGCTGATGTTACCCAACGTCTGTGATCCATCTATAACTGTAAATATACTATTGTACGACACACGGCTAAAATCAGTTGACAGCGCAGAAAAATAGTGTTGAGGAATCAATAAGGTTTGCCTGATTTGAAATTGAGAGTGTGGTTTAACATCCAGACAGGCTTTCAACTGATTTCAGCCGAGTGTAATCTTATAGCGGTATTCAAATTAAACTTATTTATTACAGAAAGGGATACACTTGTACCAAATGTTCACTCCATTGGAGTTTTTTTCTTGGTTCTTAACTTAAAAAGAAAAACATAAATAATGTAAAAATACGGGCCTTCGGCCCGTAGCCGCTACGCGGCCTCGGCGCTTCGCGCCTCGTCCGCTCCACGGCGTCGGCTCACCGGGCCGCTTCGCGGCCCGGGGGCCTCCCAGTGGCCGCTTCGCGGCCACATTGTTGTTGGTTTGTATTATGTGTTGTTCTTGTTACATGGCATTTTGCCATGTATCTAGCGAATTTTCACAGCCTTTCCACACAGGCCCGCTTCGCGGGCCTGAAAGGCTTTCTCATAAATTTGATTTTGCTAATTGAGATTTTATTCATACTCTATTATTAATAGTATGCTATAATATTAAAATTAAGAAGCATTATTGTGCCGGCAATCGCGCAACAATCGTCACGGAATTCATTCTAGCTACACAAATTTTAAGTCAGACAGCTTTAACTTTCACAGAGTTTTATTGATAAGTATCGATACGATGAAGGAACAACTGTAACATAAAACGTCCCGTTTTCGCGAACAATAATCGAACAAGAACTCGTAAAAAACCCATTTGAACCCTGGTTAGAACCCGTAAAAGAATATTTGAAACGAATCGAAAAACTAGAATAAAATACGTCAAACATAATTCTTTCCTGACAGTGTTGTCCAAAACAAAAACATTACAAAAAAAACAAATCAAATATAGATAAAAATAAAACTAGCGGCGGCCGCGACAATTATAAACAAAAATTTAATCCTGATTTTTGTTTTTAAATAAAAATGCCGTTTCCGTCACTTAGGATTGTCCGATTGAGCTGAAACCGGTCGCAATCGTTTTAGAATGACTTCGACCATATAAAGACTACTTCGAGGTTCTCCCGCTTTACGGGCCTGCTTAGCTCGGCGTGGTTTAGTGGAAGCCATTTTTGTCCTGTCTCTCTGGGACCGTAGGCTTACCAGGATGGAGCAAGAGGTAGAGGCCTCTCTTTTATACTATATCACCACCCTCTAACACTACTGAACCCAACAGATATCGTACGATTCTTTGACCTAGACGTATACATATATACAAGATTATATATATATGTATACCGTTTGCGCCATTTGTGATGGTTCGATTGAGCTGAAATCGGTCTTAATCGACTCAGCTAGCCGTCTACTTTAATACGAGATACCTTGTTTTAAAGCCATTTCAAGTTTCAAAAAAATTTTTTTTCATGACGTCATAACTTTGGTTGATGACGTCATAATGTTTTTATAAACAATAGGCCTCGTAACCTCCTCGACATCTCGCGATTTGCAAAGTTTCGTTTCAATTTGAGAACGCCTTCGAGAGTTATCGTTCGCCATACGAAAGGGTAGAAACTCTTACATACATATAATATATATATACATATATATATATTATATATATATATATATATATATATATTATATATATATATATATATATATATATATATATATACTATATATATAAACTTTTTTCGGACATACTTTTTTGTTATCAGGAAGTCAATAGGAACCGATTCCGCTCACTCCACCCTCAACTTCCGTCATCCGAACAACCTCATAAGCGTCATTTTCATAATGAAAATTCGCTAAAATGAACTAATGCTGATAATGAGTTAAAATTTGGTGCATTTGTTTGTTCTATATAGTACTAAATGCGTGCTAAAGTTTACAATAATATCTTGATAAACCTGAAATGATTCACTAAAATTATGATCTAAAATCATAATTTTAGATCATGATTTTGAAATGATTCAAAGGTTATTAGAAGATGTTATGTTTAGTAAGATACTTACTACAAAGTAAATCTTTGATTTTAAAGTAAACCTATTATATAAAGAAGATTATTAATAAGTATAATAAAATTCATTTCCTTTTTCATTAAAATGTAAATGCAACTTTATTTGAATTACAAAAATGAAAGAAAAGAAAAATGAATGAAATAACGAAAGTTTTTGTTCTACAATTTCTTGAGAAAGCCTTTGTAAATTGAGCTTTTCTCTGGTGAAAGATTAGATAATAAATGTAGATTTCATTCTGGCATGGAAATGGGTAAATTTCTACCTTTACTTGGTTGGTTTTTGATGCGAATTTTTTGATGAGAACCTCTAAATTAGACCTCTAAAAATTTGACATAACATCTAAATTTCATTTAGATGTTATGTCATACGTAATAGAAGCAAAATTAGGTTTAAAATTCTTTGAAACCTAATTTAGATGTTTGGTGATCATATAACATAAATCCATTTTATCTAAAAAACTTGGCTAAGATTTATGACAAAAATCGAAAATTTATAACAACCCAAAAAAAATTCAACCTAGATGTGTTAAACCCCCCAATCGAGCCGATAGGGTCGTTTTAGAAAGAATAACTCATGCAAATTGTAGCGCGTCTAAAAATTTTCCTTTACATTTATATATACGCTAAGGATTTTAAAAATAGTTTTTATTCTTAATTTTCTAATATTATTTTGATTCGATTTTAACGAATGTTAAAAAGAAAAATGAGGTAATGAGTCATTTTAATACTTGCCTGTTATTTTAAATAAAAATGCAGCTCGCAGCTCTAGTGATAACCTTATAAAAGATCTAAACTACTTCACAGTAATCATATTGAATAGAGAAAAGGGTTCTATTCAAACAGGCTTGACCTTTTTACTGATTAGATAAAGGGCTTCTTTTTTAGTAGAATTCCTGAGTTTACTTACCTACTGCATACGAGCCCTTCAAAATAAGCTGTCCCTTAGGATAGAGAAATCCTTGAGCCAAATTGCTCCGAGAAAAGGATCAAGAAATTGAGTGTAGAAGGGTTACTAGTACTTCTGACCAAAATAGATGGTCTTATGCCATTATATAACATTACCAAAAGTAGAATTAGTCAAGTGAAAAAAATCATTTATCATTTTAGTGGGAAATTCGTTTTCTTCTTCTTAGACTTTCTTGAGATTTTCTAGAAAATAAAAAAGCCATTACCACAACAATTACTCTTTTTTAGGAAATAATGTTGATGTCAATTTTATAACCCCATTAAAAATAATTTATCTTCTGTCAGTCCGAATCTGATTTTTACAAAATTCTGATAACCTGTAATGTCATTAAAATTATTTTATAATCTAATAATATGTAGCTTATAATATGTCATAAATTATGAGCATCAGGCCTTTAAATGTTTGTGATATTGGTTTTAAAATTAATATAGTTTCTTCATTTAGGGGCAAAAGGAACACATCTTTCATAATGCAAACTTACCTTAGCGGATGACTTATCCGCTACCTGTTGGGGCAAACCGGTTGCGTTAATTCACTTAGTTCACCGAATCGGTTCAATATCCTTAACGTTTTTACGTCCAATAACGTTTTTTCGAGGTCTTGTGACTTTTGCTGAGTCATTATTGTGGGTTTATGACGTCAAAAACAATTCATACAATCAACTATAGTTGATTTGACCATCGTGTGCCATAGAAACGACTAGGAACAAAAATATCGTACACACACACACACACACACACACACACACACACACACACACACACACACACACACACACAACACACATACATATATATATATATATATATATATATATATATATATATATATATATATATATCTTTTTTAAATCTGAGCCTTCCGAACTCTTTACACGTTGCCAAATAATGATAGGCTGTTTCTTCCGCAATATTTTCACATATTGGACTCTCGGTCACCTTCATTAGGGCTAAATGCTTAAAAAGCCTGCAGTGCCCGATGTGTCAGACGCTCCTACTTCTATTACTTTACTTTGAATAATAATAATAACTCAGACAGAAAACTACACAAACGATTTGATACCGGTAAAACCTAAAGGCATTTTATGATGTAATTACTTATTGTTATTTATCTTTTAGCAAATTATCTTTGGGAATAGATTCGCTAATAGGATATTTTGAAACCTAACAATCGCTGAAAGCACAGTACTTAACATGTGTGTAAAACGTCTTTGCATTACTCGTGTGGTGTAACAAATTCTCGCTTCGCCCAGGGCCACAAATCCACACTCGCATGCAAAGTTTCGTTTTCCTTACTGGTTGCGTAATTTACTATTACAGTGCAAGTTAACGCAAGATAACCCGCAAGAATGACTCAGCGAAAATTTCAAAAATAATTAAACGATGATGCGATCGGATTGAATGTTGGCACGCAAGTAGCCATGTATAAGACTAACATATGTGCCAAGGTTCATTAAATTATCACCATTAGTTACATTTTAATCGAATGACATGTGTACGTTTTTGAGTTGAAATTTGGTACTAGTGTGATGAGGAATGTGATGTGATGAGGAAAAGTTTCGAGGTACCCTGTACCAGATTTTTTTTGTTTTTTAAAGAAGATGCGCATATTTCTTCCATTGATTGACAAAAATATGCTCATCCTTTTGCATTGCATTCTTTTGATTATACTAATTAAAATATCAGTTATTGCTTATCTTTCAAAGGTTTTAACGCATTTACTTTAAAAAATCCAGAAAAAATTAAGTACCGAGTATTATTGCTACTGCACAAGTTATAAAGTATAAACCGGGACATAAGTGTATTGCTCAACACGGAAGCACGTATTTCAAACTCGCTAAAAAGATGTTTCGCTTATTACCTTAATATCTGATTGAGTGGAAGCGGACGTCTGTGCTGAGCGCAATTTGAGTCTGCGAAAATCATACGCTACGTATACACGCTATAATTATTGGTTTAGTTTAAATTATTCGTTGCACAATTAAGTCCTCAAAATACCTTTTTACCTCTGCGCAGAGTATCCCTTTCCTATAGACCCTTTACCCCCAAAAACTTGGCTACAACTACACCAAATGAAATCCTGCAACAAAGTAAGATATTGAATCATTTGTATCGTTACGATATTCTATATTTTATTTTGTATAGTCCTCCGCTCAACCAATATCATTGTTGTTAAATATATAATTGTGTTACTACTTATTTTGTACTAACAAAACAAGTAAACTGAAAACCAACATTAAATTGTACCATAATGATAGAGTTTTTCATTGATTAGTAAGACATTAACAAATATATTTGAGCTATTTTTTTATTAAATTTTTGAAAGAAATTATATGATGCATAAAAAATATTAATAATAAAAATAATTAACTTTACTCTGCAATCAACCGCATGAATAAATAAAATTATTTTAATTCTAAAATTTATATAAAACTTATTTGAATTTGAAAACGAGAAAAACTTTATAAACCCATTTAATATTGATAGATGTTTTTAAATTTAAAAATAAAATATATTTCCCCAAAAAGAGGAAACAAATTCAAAAGTTTCTTTTAAAAAAGAATTACAAGGAAATTCCCTTTAGAATTTATTGACGTCCATTAAAGTTTTTTACATTCAAGTGTAACTTGTCAATTTCAACTAATAAGATACGAAAAAGAAGTTAGGTTTGGAAGCTGTGGTAGTTTCCAAGCTAATGGTTAATTCTATATCAAATACTTTCCATTGCTCAGACTAAATTACCAAGAAAAGTTTAATAAACAAAAACTAACTAAAAGAAATATATTTCTGTCAGTGGGACGAACGTTTGATTGGGAAGTTTTATTTTATTAATGCTTTTTCTTCTTCTCTCTTGAGGAAAACTTATTTAATCTTATTTAAAGTAAAGTTTTATAACAGTTTGATACTTCAACAGTCTTAAAGTTTGGATTTTCGGGGTTCAAGTATTTAGTAAAAGCTTTTCAAGTCAGATTTTTTTACCTTTTGGTTTTAATTGTTTTTATTTAATTAATTAACATTAAAAATGCACAGATGAGTATTTTATATAAGTTTAAAATATATGTTTTAGATTTAAAAAATAACTTTTATTAAAGGATAAAAATCTTAATAATTAGGGTATTCTTTTTTTTTTAATTTTGCTCATTTACACCGTTGGTTTATAGAAAAAGTATTTTGTTCGCACTAAAAATCCAAAGCCAGGATTTCTCTCATGAACTATCCGTTTCAGGTGTTTTTTAGTTCACTTGAGTATATTTCACAAAGTTAAAATATTTGTATCTGTGTGTCTATTATAATCGTTCCCTGTGCGGGATTATTATGCAGGGGAGTTTAAGCTTGGTACGAAAATCAATTTTTAAGTCTAGTTGCGCAACCCAAAAATATGAAGTTTTTATGAAGTTATGAATTAGCAAAATTTCAAAAAATCATGAAACACGGAAAAATATTTTGATCGATATGAAATTTACTACGCATGTAATCATCATGCGTGCTAGATTAATCTTATTATTTATTAGCATTAGTTAAATTTTTATCAAATATTTTTTCAAAAAATGGTAAAATAACGAAGAATAAAAATTGAGTTGATATTTAGTACAAGTGTATTCCTTTACATATAATAATTAATTATACTAAGTTCCGTTTCAATACTGCAAGTATACCTACGGGTTTTCTTGGATCATAATAGTTAAGTGGCATCGAGTGTGGTCAGTGCCTGGATTGGTTTGAGCTGGAATGAAATGATTGTTTTTTTTTTTCCGAGGACGAGCGAAGTGAGATCGAAGTGGTTCTGTATATAAATATGTTTATTTTCATATTCTGAGAACGAACGAAGCTTGTCTGAAGTAGTCAGCATGAGCGTAGCTAATCCAATGTGGTGAGAAAAAGTTCCGAGGTACCCCTAACCAATCTTTTTGATTTCAATTTTATGATCATAACTCTCATTTTATGTTAGTATTCGTTGTTCCTTACTCAAAAATAATAAACAAAAACTAACTAAAAGAAATATATTTCGCTGAGTATGGGCAAACATTTGATTAGGAAATTTTATTTGATTAATTAATGCTTTTTTTCTTTATTCTCGAGGAAACCCAATTCTTTTAGTGAATAGTCAAACAAAATTATGCAATTTTTTGTAAGCTTTATGTCAATCTTTTTCCTCCTAACGCTCTTCTAAATTATATGCAATGTTTTCAAAATTTTACTCTCATAAACTCAATATATTCTGGTGCTAGTACCTTACTATATTTTAACATGTGTTTAGGACATAAGACATAAAAAGAAGAGGTGAAATTCAATATTTATCATAAAAGACTGCTTAGTGCTTTATATGAAAACGATTTCCTTTATTTAGTGTATTGTATGATAAAATAAAACCTTGGTAACTATGTCATAGCTGGCTACTTTTACTATAAACAGTTTACTGCACCATATCAGCCTTGTATATCTTACCTTAGTCTCGATGCAAAGAAATGTGAAAAAGATTGGGTGTAATTTGTACTTTTCAAAATAGGAAAAGAAAACCCTTCATTTCCTCTCATACTTTTTAAGGTATTACAACATATCTACTTTCCTTTCCTGCAATGATTTATCAGAAATAGTTTTTAAGAAAACCTCACAAGTATGCAACATCAATATGTTTTACTAAAGCAATATATAGATCAAGTAGGGAAACTCCTATTCTAATCCACATAGAGGTACCAACCCTATTAAAAACTATGTTGTTTATAAGGTCATTAACCCAGTTTGCTGTGTCAGTGAAAATTTTAAAAAAAATGACAATATTAATAGCTGAAATTAATCGCCAAAAAAACCATGTGTTACTAGGGTGCTTAATCGAATGAAACTGGTCTAAAATCGACCTCTCTAAGTGACCAAAAAATTAAAAACAAAATTCAACAAATGTTGCTGAGTGTGGCATGGGCGTAGCCAAGGGGGAGGGGGCGGAGGGGTCAGAGCCCCCCCCTAGCCAATCAGGGTTGTTTGCAAAAATTGTATTAAAACAATGGTTCTGGCCATAGAGATATATTATTAGAGAGGCTCTATTGGTTAAATTTTGAAACATCGAAAAAGTAACCTGACCACCTCGCTAATAAATACAATCAAATAATCAGTACAAACTTTCATTAACTTATACAGTAGAGCGTTAAAAATACAAATCAAAATACAAGGAATGTGGGGGAAGCCGAAAACAATTGATCTATTTATAACCTTAACTTACTCTTGATGGAGGTTTTAATGAGGTTACACAGAGCCTCCGAGAGCCCCAAAAAGTTGTTTCAGGCCTCTTAATGTACTAAGATGGGCTATGCCCCTCTAGTATATATCTCTATGCTAACCCATGTAATAACTTCAGACCAGCTGATAGCAGGCTCAAAAATAAAAAATCGCTATAATTGGAATAACTGCACATGAACCTACTAGGATTTACCGTTTTTTTGGGTTTACTTTTATTAGCAACACTGATTACATTAAGTAAGTTCTGTTCATTATCTTGTTTTTGTACTTACATATAAACGTGCTAATTTCAAATTTTTTGTATTAAATTCTGTGAAATAATTTTTATAACAAACGTAGTTAAAAAAAGTGATGATAGAGTTGGGTAAATCACATGTTTTTTTCGGATTTAAAAAAATTACTGATGAAACTTATTGCCTTTAATATAACTTAAAATTGTGATATACTACTATTGGATTGAAATCTATAGGTCAAAGTTGCACATCACTTCCAAAAATATAAAAAGCTAGGTAGTGCATCCTAAAAAAAGCTTGTTTTAGTATCTTAAACGACAGACTTTAAAGATCACTTAAACCTTCATTGGATGTGACAAAACATATATTGACTATTGATACAATACAATTGTGTGAGGGACATCTATGAAATGTAACAAGCAAAATGTAATACTTCATCTGGAAACTGTTTCTATTATTCGACATTTGTCATTATTTGATGACTATCACTCTGTTCGTTACGTCTAACTCAAATTTGACGCCGACATAGCCTTAACTCACTCTGACCTTCATGTCACTTACATGCCATGTCTGACAGAAATAGCAGTTGTTTCTCTTCTTAATTTATGTATACATTACTTTAGTCATATTCATTCCTTCTGTCTATTAAAATAATTCTGGCGCGGTGGTCCGCATGTCGGGGCGAATTTCCTTTGGATGCGTGTTTCCGTGGTTTTTACATTATATAAGTATACAACTAGTAATAAATAATTCCGGCGCGGTGGTCCGCTGTCGGGCGAAATTTTTTAGAATGCGTGTTTCCGTGCTAAAACAACCATTTCTTTGCTTATGCAAGACATGCCCATTGCGTGGTTCCGGTTTCTGCTTTAGAACCTAAGCAGTTACAATTGTCAAGCACTGCTCGTGCTTGAAAACGATAAAAAATTATTGTCCCTACTAGGATTTGAACCAGGTACTCTGGGTTTGAGAGCTCGCATCCAAAGGAAATTCGCCCGACATGCGGACAACCGCGCCAGAATTATTTTCTAGTTGTAACTTATATTTAGTAAAAAAAAACGATAAAAAATTATCGACCCTTCCAGGATGTGACCCAGGTACCCTGAGTTTGAGTGGTCGTATTGACTCCGGACCACTGGCATTCCAACTCAGAGGCCCAAAAAAACATTGAAAACGACACCCTACCGAAATTTAATTTTCATGACCGTTAATGTTGGTTTTCTATAATTTTGTGGTTTTTTCGACTTTTTTGTAACTTAAAGTGGTCGTATCGACTTCGGACCGGTTTCATTCGATTTTTAGCGCCAAAATTACATAGAAACGACACCTACTCGAAATTTATTTTTTATCGACCTAAATTTTGGTTTTCGGTAATTTACAATGGTTTTTTTAGATTTTTAGGTCACTTTAGAGTGGTCGTATCGACTTCGGACCGGTTTCATTCGATTCAGCGTCTCAAAAAACATAAATATTGACCTTTTTCGCGGCAAAAAAAATTAACCCTGAATTTGCTGATTTTTTTTGAAAATTTCGCTGACTCAGCAAACCGGGTTAATGACGTCACAAAAACCTGGTTTTCAATAGGGTTCGTGTCCTCCCGAAGGTGATTTTTGTACCAAGTTGTTTAAAAATATTAATCCGTTCGAAAGATAGGTTTACAAGAGTGTTTAGAATAATATGTAATTATATATATATTATTATATATATATATTATATATTTATATATATATAATATATTATATATTATATATATATATATATATATATATAATATATATATATATATATATATATATATATATATATATATATAAGTATATATTATATATAATATATATATAAGTCTCGCGAAATTTTTTTTTTTCGTCATTAGGGACCTCTGAAACGGATTTGTGTCGTGGTCCGAGGTTCGAATTCCGCCATGACGCCTATCCCATTAGCGAATTTTTTCCCAAAGGAAATTCGCTAAAGATATTGTAAATATTGATAACTTAACGTGATACATTTATTGTCAAAGAGCCAGGCCTAAAATGTGACTCATTCTTTACTACTTCAACCAATTTTTCTGAAATTTTACCATAAATTATGAGGCAAATGCACAGTCTGCCTATCCAGAGTAAAGCCCTTCATACGAATGCGCTCGCTGAAAATATTAGAAAATCGCACAAAGTCCAATTTTCTTGCAAAAAGTGGTTTCCTGTAGGTCGTGTGCAAAACATGAAGAGAACATTTTTCCTATAATAACTTTCTATAAAACGAGTGTTTTTTATGATTGTAATCAGATTACTCAACTAAATAATAATAAATATATGAAATCTTTAATTACATCATTTAACATTAGAACATAATATTAATTATCATTCAACATTATTTATGTTCTCAAAAACAAGAAAAAATGCAGACTTGATGTGATGAGCCCTCTTGAGTAGTAACTACTTGAGTGAGGGCTTAGCTCTTTTTCTGTTAAATTATAAATATTAATTAAAATTATAACTTAAAGAAATGGAAAAAGAATTAAATAAAAAGAGTCTACTACGAATTGCAAATTATTACAAAACACATTGCTATGACTGAAGTCTAAATTCGTTAAAATTGAAATGATTAATTTTTGCTGAATTCACTGATCAATTTTGTCTTGTTAATTAAAAAAGAAAATCGACTTAATTTGCTTAATTAGTAATTCTAATACAACTCATTAAATTTCATAAACTGAATTAAATCTTGTTAGAAAATGAAGTTACTGGAAATTGAGAAGGAAATGACTGAGATGAGGTGTAAATAAGCCAGTGTAAACTTAATTAGACGCGAGCATTACCTTGTTACGGCTTCTTTAAATTCTAAAAGAGATGTACTTTGTGCTTTTCATTTTTCCTTTTACCTGGAAAATTACCAGTAAAAATGTTAATTTTGAGATACGGTGTTAAAATTTTATAGTTGATGTCGGAGGCAGTATGAGCACTTTACTTATGAGTTCAACTTTTATGTAAGTTTTTTTTATTTTAAAATTAATGACAGAGTTTTTAGAAAACAAAAATATTTTATTATACTGTTTGTTTTATATACAATAAAATATAACTTAATAAACTTCACCAGTGAAGTTATGTTCTTAATTTGAGTGGGCTCTTAAATTATCTATATTCTCGATGTGTTCTCATAATATTGCTAAGATTATTTATTTTTTTCAAATTGTATCGGAATTGAATTTGTTTAAATCAATTTATTTCGATAAAATATATCAATATTTTTTTAAAAAAGTCTTATATTTTTATATTTTATTGCCAGAGGCCTAAAGGTCGTTAAATTAAATTTTCTGCTAACAAGCATCCTCGCTTTTCAGTACACTTTTGACGTAAATTAATCCTTGAACATAAACACATTTTGTGTACACTTAATACCTCTAGAAATTTTATTATTTAGTTTAAGGATAAAATTTTAAATGGTGAGTTGATTGTCTGACGATTTTTTTCATTGTAGATACATATTTATTTTTCTTATAAAATAACCATTCTACGTTTGAATAGTACAACCAGTCTACGACGTAGTTTTAGTGAAAACTTTTTATTTAAACAATTTTCATTCCGCTTACAAAACTTTTTACAACATCTTTAGAGTCTAATGAGAAATGAAAAGATTTTACCTGCTGTACTTTTTACCTAAATTTTGCCACTTAAAAATAAGTTAAGTTTTCATAGATTTTACGAGTCATAATTGGAATAAACTCTTGCAACTGAAACTTTTTCGTCTAATTTTTTTTTTACTTAATTGATTCGAATGATATAAATTAAAAATAATTAAACATTGATCTTGCAAATTTTAAACTAAAGGGTTTACTTAAATTAATAAGATTTTGTTTTTATCTTAGCTTTTATGTGTACAAAAATATTCTCGGTCCCGCAAGGCTTTATTTAAGTTCAACGCACACTGAAGACAATAACAAGATTACGCGAATAGACAACGACTTGATGAGGAGGATTCGTTTGAAACGACTAGTGATACATACCAGGTGAAACACTTGAAATGCGCTTTAACATTAAATTCTATAAATGCTATAAATTATTTCTAAGTTTAATGAAGACTGCAGTCCTAAATAATTGTTAATTTATTTAATAGTAACATAACTTCAATGAGCTTAATTGTATCTTAAATATCAGTTCAAGAAATTTTCTCATTTATAATTTTTATTAAATGCCCATTAAATGCTACTACTTAAATACGATGAAATCCTATTACTTAAATACTACTAAATTATTAAATACTACTACATAAATTATATTAAATTATTAAATACTACTACTTAAATACTAATAAAATATTAAATACTACTACTTTAAGACTATTGAATTATTAAATACTACTACTTAAATATTAGTAAATTATTAAATACTATTATTCAAATACTATTGAATTATTTAATACTACTACTTAAATACTAGTAAATTATTAAATTCTACTACTTAAATACTATTGAATTATTAAATACTGCTACTTAAACACTAGTAAATTATTAAATACTACTACTTAAATACTATTGAATTATTAAATACTACTACTTAAATAATACTAAATTATTAAATACTTCTACTTAACTATTACACAATCATTAAATGCTATTAAAAAAAATTTTAACATTATATCCTTCCAAATAAGGGGAAAAAATAATCCTAGACTTTCGAGAATTGTATCTTTCCCTTAATAAATTGAATTTAGCGAGTTCAAATGTCCCATTGTTATTTTGGTAACTATTACCTAAATATGGTAATTATGTCACCATTTTTGGTATTTTAAAAAGTTAAATTAGAGCATACCGTGATATCGCTTATTTTAGAAATATTTTTGAATTTGATACCAATATTGCCATGTTCAAGTAATATTTTATGAAGTGATTCAGTGACATATATCATAGATTTTTGTTCAAACATCTATGATCTATAAAGCATAAGAACAATAATATTTTAAACAAAAGTCTGTGATATATGTCAAACAATCGCTTGATAAAAAATAATTGAATATGCAATTTACAAAATAAGCAATTTACGGTATGCTCTAACAAAGATCAAAATCAAAGTCATCATAAAATTACCACCACTTTCTGTTATTAAAATTACCATTTTTGGGTAATAGTTACCAAAATAATTATGGTAAAGTTAACGGTAATTTACTAGGTTAGAGACCATTTTCAAAACTCTAGGACTTTGTATTCCCTTTGAGCAGAAAATCAGGGTACAGAAGCACCCTGTTGGTGCATCTGAAAGTTTCACCCGGTTAGGCAGTATTTTTACATCAATACTTTCCAAGTATTAATACAATATTAAATTGGCTGTCATGTTTGACCACATGTATTGTTTTAAGCACTCATGATGACCATATATGTCCCTCATTCCCATTTCTAAACTATGTAAGTTCTTGATTTCAATTATGCTTACACGAATCTAAAGATTTAGGTGACAGTGAATTCATAATGAATTCAAGAGGATGTGAGGATTGCTGTTTACTCGACGTCGGGTAGCCATATATTACCACAAAGCTTTACTCTAATTTCTCTTTCAACTCTCCACAGTCCTCTGTTAATGTCTCGACAGCTTTTCTAATCCCATGTAACTGAGAAACCCTCCCGTCATCCTACAGCAAAACCTCTTTTATCCTACACATCCTTTACTAGTAATTATACCAACCCTTTAGTTGAAAATTCGTTAATTTCCTGATAAATGATGTTGCTTAAAAGGAAAAACACGCCGGGTTTAATTAGATGTGACCGTAATCATGAGCTTTAACGAGACTCAAAGCAACGACAGACTTTAATTTGTTTTTAGTTTGAACATTAATTATTCTTTTTCTCATTAAAAGATATATTTGTTTAACTTAACAGTTTAAATTTTAATTCATTATATCTTTATTATCATTTAATTTTATCTTTAACTTTGGCTCTTTAAAACATGATTCATAATTCTGTGGATAGTATTTTTTAATGATTTTACAAATTTAAATAAATCTCATCAGCGTACCGGAGAATATTTAAGCACTAGGACTTTTTTCTGTTCAACAACCCTTATATTAACAATCTTTAGTATTATATAAAAAAATGTGACTCATTTTTTACTATTTCAAACCAAATTTTTCTGAAAATAAAACCTTAAATTCCAGAGTGGAGCCCTTCATACGAATGCGCATACTCAAAATATAAGCGAATCGCACAGATTCCAGTTTTATTGCAATAAGTGGTTTCCTGTGGAAAACATGAAGAAAACATTTTTTAAAGCTGATAAAATTATAAATTAAACGAGTATTTAATCATCAAACCAGAGTACTACAACCAAAATTATGGCTATTTCAACACCAAAAATGGTAAATTTATGCAAAGTCAACGAATTCTAGTGAATTTTTTTGGCTATTTAACAAATGTCATAACTTTAGTTGAAGTTATCCGATTTTGACGAAAAAGCACTCGTTTTATAGGAAATGTTATCAGCTTTGAAAAATATTCTCTTCATGTTTTGCACACGACCTACAGGAAACCACTTTTTTAAGAAAACTGGAATTTGTGCGATTTTCTAATATTTTGAGCGAGCGCATTCATATGAAAGGCACCACTCTGGATAAGCAGGGTATGTTTTTTTTATTTGGTATATTTTAAGAAAAAAATTGGTTTAAAGTAGTACAAAATGAGTCAATTTTTTAGGCCTGGCTCTTGGAATATTAGTAGTAATAACCATATATTTTGGTGTAAAGATTGTTAATCGATTATTACTTAGTTAAATTTTAGAATTAAAATATATGGAGTACATGTGAAAGGGTTACTTTTTTGGATTTTAAAACATTACGTTTTAACCTGATGCAAACTTTGCAACTGATGCCGGTTTTTCATAAGAGACCTGTTTAACACTAGTTTCTCCCATATCATACAATTCCTATCATCAATACACAAAAAATAGGAGTACATTTGTTCCATGTGAAAGTAATACCTTAAAATACATTATAAAAAACCTAGCAACCCGAGGATATTTAAATAAAATGCATTTATTAATAAGAAAAGCTGTACAATGTATAGAAATAATTATTAATACTTTGACCTAAAAAGGTTACTGAAAATTCCAAACGAGATTTATTAATTCTTAAACCAGTCAACATTTAGTAACCGAAAAATCTTTAAAAAACAGTCAGCTGTTGCCTTAGGTGCTCAAGCCATATTTGCAAGTATATTAAATTTTAACTGAGTTTTCGCGCCAGGTTTTCTCTTTTTTAATGGCAGTATCAAAATCCTTAATATCATAAATTAGCATACAAATATACGTACTTATATTGAATATAGTTGTATACTTTATTTATACTTAACTCTATATTATATATATATATATATATATATATATATATATATATATTATATATATATATATATATATTCTTAATCAGTAGCAGCCCCCCTTCCAAACAATTCACGCCCCACCCCTACCCTCCCTTTGATTGCAACCTCCTAGGCTTATTTTTTTTAAATTCGTTAAAAAATCAGGTTAAAAAGTTAAATCAGTTAAAAAGTATAATTACAATAACTAAGCTTAATATTTTTAAAATTTTAATTTGTATTAAAATGTGTTGCTTTCCTATCTCATATAAGGAGGGGAAGTATGTATATGGAAAAAATATATACAAAAAAAATATACCACCACCACCACTTTTTTTATCAAATGTCCACGTTTCAGATTTCAAAGGTAACATAATTGGATCCCAGATGTCCGAAAGTTTGGTCAGAATTTCCATTAAAATGTGTGCTTCTATTCTTTATTCCTAGTCTAATTTTTCGGCATATGCTTCATAACCTGATCACTAACATTACAACTGCTTTTCTCTTTTTTTTAGATTTCTAAAAGTAAAGTGCATATTTTGTTAATAATTTATACACAACTATAGTCATCAATTCAAAATCGTTTTTATATGGCATTATACGCACTCAATTACAGCTTAGTTTATGCTAAATTTTAAAACGGTGTAAAGCATTTCCTTCGGGATATGCAGTAATGCTATTGCTCAGGTTATGCAGCATGAACCAAAAAGATAATCAATCACATGTACGCGTTTAGCAAGTGTTTGCAAATATGTTTCAAATGATTAATTTCATATGTTAAAATATTTCCTTTCCTATATTTGCTTCAACAGTCAAAGTTGGCGTTTTAAGACGCCTTAATAAAAGAGTAACTGATCCTTTTAGCGAATTTCCTTTGGGAAAAAATTCGCTAATGGGATAGGCGTCATGGCGGAATTCGAACCTCGGACCACGACACAAATCCGTTTCAGAGGTCCCTAATGACGAAAAAAAAATTTTCGCGAGACTTATATATATATATATATATATATATATATATATATATATATATATATATATATATATATATATATATGTATGTATATATATACATATATATATATATGTATTCTAGTCACTTTCTTGTAAACACTCTATCTTTCGAACGGATTAATATTTTTTAACCAAACTTGGTACAAAAATCAACCTTCGGGAGGACACGAACCCTATGAAAACCAGGTTTTTGTGACGTCATTAACCCGGTTTGCTGAGTCAGCGAAATTTTTCGAAAATTCAGCAAAATTCAGGGTTAATATTTTTTTGCCGCGAAAAAGGTCAATATTTATGTTTTTTCGAGACGCTGAATCGAATGAAACCGGTCCAAAGTCGATACGACCACTCTAAGTGACCATAAAATCGAAAAAAACCATTGTAAATTACCGAAAACAAAAATTTAGGTCGATAAAATAAATTTCGAGTAGGGTGTCGTTTTCTATGTAACTTTGGGCGCTGAATCGAATGAAACCGGTCCGAAGACGATACGACCACTTTAAGTTACAAAAAAGTCGAAAAACCACAAAAAATATAGAAAACCAAAATTACGGTCGTTGAAAATTAAATTTCGAGTAGTGTGTCGTTTTCAATGTTTTTTGGGCCTCTGAGTTGAATGGCAGTGGTCCGGAAGTCAATACGACCACTCAAACTCAGGGTACCTGGGTTCACATCCTGGAAGGGTCGATAATTTTTTATCGTTTTTTTTTACTAAATATAAGTTTACAACTAGAAATAATTCTGGCGCGGTTGTCCGCATGTCGGGCGAATTTCCTTTGGATGCGAGCTCTCAAACCAGAGTACCTGGGTTCAAATCCTAGTAGGGACAATAATTTTTTATCGTTTTTTTACCTAATATAAGTTTACAACTAAAAATAATTCTGGCGCGGTGGTCCGCATGTCGGGCGAATTCCTTTGGATGCGTGTTTCCGTGGTTTTTACATTATATAAGTATACAACTAGTAAATAAATAATTCCCGGCGCGGTGGTCCGCTGTCGGGCGAATTTTATTTAGAATGCGTGTTTCCGTGCTAAACAAACCCATTTCTTGCTTATGCAAGAACCATGCCCATTGCGTGGTTCCGGGTTCATGCTTTAGAACCTAAGCAGTTACTCAATTGTCAAGCACTGCTCGTAACTCATTTTGTCTGTATTTTCCAAAGGAAATGCGCTAAAACCTTAAAGATAACTGACTAAGCTTAAATATAAGTAACTAAGCTTTAAACTAGTGCAAATAATAGTGCGTACTTCTAATTTTAGAGGCATAGTTTTGTACAACCAACTGGATAATTATGTGCATTTCCCTTGGGAAAATACAGACAAAATAAGTTACGAGCAGTGCTTTGACAATTGAGTAACTGCTTAGGTTCTAAAGCATGAACCGGAACCACGCAATGGGCATGGTTTTGCATAAGCAAGAAATGGGTTGTTTAGCACGGAAACACGCATTCTAAATGAAATTCGCTCGACAGCGGACCACCGCGCCGGAATTATTTATTTAGTAGTTGTAAACTTATATAATGTAAAAAGCACCGAACACGCATCCAAAGGAAATTCGCCCGACATGCGGACCACCGCGCCAGAATTGTATTTCTTTGATAAGTTTTTATAAGAGTATATTTGGAAGAAAATTGCTTTTAAAGCAAAGTCTTCTTTCGTTTATAAAATAGAATTAAGAATGAAATGAGAGAAAATGTAAACACTAGAATGTTTGTTTGGCTCTTAAGAGTCTTGGTTGTAGTATAGAATTCTAGTTACTGCATCTGACGTCAAGTGTGTTAGTGTGGCCAAAAGAATTTTTAACTTTGCAGCGATTGTAGAAACACAATCTTGATTTTGGAGTTGAAGGCTGACTATTGTTTTGCGCACATGTATTTCAAGTTAATATAATTCTGGCGCAAAGGTCCGGAAGCCAGGCAAATGTTCTTTGAAAATAAGCGCTTTCTCCAATCCAAAATTTGCTTATTGGTATATATTAAAAAACCTGAGCAGTAGTGACAAAACTTTTTATTTAATTTTTTTTTCGAATTCAAAGCTAATGCGCATATGTACTAGATTCACACTAGACTACACACTACACTATGTACTGCGCGCAGCGTTATTAATCTAAACGGCACAGCATTATTTGCACTCATTTGAAGCAGGTGTGACGCTACTGCTTAGGTTATTAAATATATACCAAACATAAAGCAAAAATTGGATTGCTAAGTTAGAACGCGTTATTTTACACGTTTTTTCGACCTTTGGTCATTAAGAGAGGTCGTATCTGCTTCAAACAAGGTTCATTTGATTCAGCGCCCCCAAAAACATAAATCAGGACCTTTTTAGCGGCGAACAAGAATCACCTTGAATTTTAACGATATTTATTTAAATTTGACTAAATTTTTGTGCCAAGATTAATAAAAAATATTTATCCATTAAAAAGATAGCGCGTTTAAAAAAATCCGCTAGAATTATATTCATAAATACGTATACATAAAATTCGCTATAGAACAGAATAAATTGCTCTTTTGTTAAGCCATAAAAACAGAAATATTATTACTTAAGGGGCACATATGTTGATCATATTTATTACTATCTGTATGGTAAATCTCAAACCAATGAAATAATCGGTCAGCGTTGAGGACTTTTTAAAATTTTTGCTGAGTCATCATTAAGGGTTAATGACGTCATAAAAATATTTTCTGGATAGCACAACTAGAACTAAAGATTGATTTGTATCAAGTTTCAACTCTCTAGCATAAATTCACTGAGAGATATGATGATAATACACACACACTCACACTCCTCACACACGTACAGTTAGACAACTTTGTTAAAACAACTTAGGAGGTTTAAAAAACACCTGAAACGGATAATTCTGGTGAAATCCCGGTTTCCTGCATACCTTCGATATAAATAAGGAAAACTAGATACAGAACAAAATTACAGTAAGTATATAGAAGAACGTTCAAAAACAATTTAATTATTATAACCCTAATCCTAATAGAGGATGTTTCTATTAGGTAACACAGAGCCCCTAAGAGCCCAAAAAGATGTTACAAGCTTCTCAATGAAATGAGATAGGCTATGCCTCCTCGATTTATATATTTATATGCATAAAAAGCTTTAGTACATTAATTTCAAAAAGTATACCACGCTCTGTATTGGGTTGAATTCAAGACAGTAACAAACAAAGATGCCGGAAACAGCAAAAAGCCGCTACTAAACACTAACAACTACTCAAACCGCTAAATAAACCTTATTTTAATATCTCCTGCACTACTAGAGAATCGAAGATATTTATAGCCAACTTTTACCACATCCCCATATACCAATGCCCCAGAAGCAATAACAAAGCTCATGATAGCTATCGAAATAGAGCTTTGAGAGGGGTTTCATATATTATTATTTACCATTATTGGCACAATACATGCGGCATTTACTACGTCTAAGTAAAACAATTTTTTGAAGTACTTATAAAGACTTTGCTTATATTTTTACATTTACTTATTAGCCAATACAATTACAACAATATGATAATATCAATATAACACAAGACATATAATATATATATATATATATATATATATATATATATATATATATATATATATATATATATTATATATATAAAATATGATGACATATTTTATGTTTTGTGGGTTTACCTGGATTATTGAGGAATATAAAAAAAATCTTACGATATATATATGAATATATATAAATATAAATCTTACGATATATATATATATATTATATATATATATATATATATATATTATATATATAAATATATGTATATATATAAGTTATCCACCCAAATACTGTGGATATAAGCATAAGCTGACTCATCAATATAAAGTAGTATAAAAGCCTAGACAGGAAGCGGCCACCTTCAGTCTAATTCTATAGTTACGTTTAGCTCCTTCTCTACAAAGTAAAAGTTATTATTAGTTTCTAATTGTGATTATATTATTTGTGTTAATTAAATAAATCATTTTTTTTTAAAACTTAAATTGTTAAACTTGATAGTTAACTGGCGCAGTCGGCAGGATTAAGTTAGCGGAATTTGACAATCCCGGTTTGTTTTAACAATTAACTAACTTGAACCAAAAAAATTTTTTTAAAAGTGCTTGGATGATCGCGGCTGATAGACGGAATATGCTGGCAGTAACGGTCACCCTTCTGTAAGTACTTTACCACTCAAATTTGTTCATTAAAGCGAGCAGTTCTCGTTTTATGAGAGTTTGACAAAAGGAATAGTGACATTCCACACATTTTTATAATTTTTTTTTCTAAATAAAAAACAAACTAAATTTCTAATATTTTAAATAAAATTTAACTAATCTTTTTAAAGAATTAAATAAGTAAAAATATACACACTCTAAAATTTTTTTAAATAAAGTTAAATATTTAAAACCTCTTAAAAAAAGGATATATTGTGTACTCACAATTTTATTAAAATAATTAATTTCATATTACTTTCTTTATTTTATTTAAAGTTTTATAATGGCAACCTTAAAGAAGGAATATTTAGAGATGGTGCCTGAATTTAGTGGCGAGGCACACTTACTACCTCGATTTCTGGAAATATGTGAAAAATTAGTTAATAAATTTTATGACAAAGACGAAACGGACAATTTCCAAAATGAATATCTTATGTACGGGATATACTCTAAAGTAAAAGGACCCGCCGCGGAAGTAATTAGTACTTCGCGAGTAAAAACCTGGGAAGACTTAAAAACCGCACTACTTCACAGTTACAGTGACCGACGAGACGGGTATACCCTTGCAATAGAAATGTCGTGTATGAGACAGTACCAGACAGAAACACCTTTCGACTTCTACACACGAGTACAGAAACTGTTAAACTTACAAATTCCCTACTGGAAGAATACTTTGCTATCGCCGCCGAAGCAGAAATAATTTGCGAATATACGCGTAATTTAGCATTACGAGTGTTCCTTAAAGGTCTTAAAGAACCAATAGGTAGTCTCATGAGGACCAAGAACCCACCGGACCTGAACACTGCACTGAACATGTTGACAAATGACTTCCAGTTTCATTTAGAACAGCAAAAACAAAACATACAAACAAGACAACCATTCAACCCTCCCCCCAGGACTCAACAAAGACCATATACACAAAATAGGCAACCAGTAACAACTAACCAAACTTTTCGTACCAAACCTAACCCTGTGACGCCTAATCAAAACCAATATGCTTTCGCTCGACCCGGTCCCAGCACATCTAACAATATTCCTAAACCATATGTGCCTACTCCGATGTCGATTTCGACGCGGAATACAGTGGCTAAAACTAACACTTTTAGATCAAATGATCAGATGTATAACATGGAAGACATTAGTTCAGCAATAGACACAGTTAACGCGGTAAATACTGACAATTTAACTGAAACTCAAGACACAACATGTGAACTACAGACGGACACACAAACCTATTACCCTGATGAATTGTCAGAGTATTTTTTAGAGAATCTGGCCTCGGACGAAAATTTGAGCTCATGAGTTTATATAACACCGAGAGTTCACTTCCGTACATCATTACAAAAGACAACCTTAAAATTTTGATCGATACAGGAAGTTCCAAATCTTTTATTATTCCTGACATAGCCCAGAAATTTTTCCTCAATCAATACATACTGATCCATGTCAGATTGCATCTGCCCATGGTTGCTCAATTCAACAATTTAGTACCTTGGTGCCAGGTGATAAATTTTATCAGACTCGACCGATGACACTCAAATTTCATTTGTTTAAATTCCATACATATTTTGACGGACTTTTAGGACTTGATAATCTAAGACTTTTACAAGCTACAATTAATCTAACAGAAAACCAACTAAAAACATTAGGTGGTCCAATACCAATACAGTACCGTACCACGAATAATAATAGTACTCATACTACCGCCATTAGTTCTCAAGATAAAACCTATAAAAAATTACATAAAAATACAAAAACTCAACAAAAACAAACAAAAACCGAGACACAGACTAAACCAACAAAACAAAGAAAATCAGAAAGACCACAGTAATACAACCTCAATCCGAACAAGTTTTAAAATTCAGGTACAAAATATCAAGAACGGTACAGCATTAATGCCTAATGTACAGATTAATCTATTAGAAATTCCAGAAGGAATACTCAAAGTGTCTAATAACATGGCTTATTGTGTAATACGAAACCAAACAGATGACTCGCAAATCATTCCTAACCTGACCCCCTTTTCACTGCAATCTTTCTCAGAATTTACGGAATTAGAACCAAACGTACATTTTTTTTGATAATAAACAAACTACATTTGACATTTCGAAAATTAGAACAAATCATATGAACTCTGAGAGAAACGTGAAATAGAAAATTAGTCAAAGGAATTTCGGATATTTTCCATACAGGAGACCAACCTTTATCCTTTACAAATAAAATCAAACATAACATTACTACGACAGACGAAATCCCTGTATACACTAAGACTTACAGATATCCTGTTATTCATAAAAAAGAAGTACAATCCCAAATAGAAGACATGTTACGGCAAAACATTATAAGACCATCTCACTCTCCCTGGAACTCACCTTTATGGATAGTTCCAAAGAAATTAGATGCTTCTGGTAAACAAAAATGGAGAATTGTTTTGATTACCGTAAGCTTAACGAAAAACAGTGGACTGCCCCTTCCCAATTCCATGTGTAACAGACTTACTAGACCAACTAGGCAACTGTCAATACTTTTCAACAATAGATTTAGCTTCCGGATTCCACCAGATTGAACTAGATGAGAGTAGTATTCCTAAAACTGCATTTAGCACGGAAAATGGTCATTTTGAATTTGTACGAATGCCCTTTGGCCTTCGAAATAGTCCGCGTACCTTTCAACGTGTAATGAATGACATGCTTAGAGGAGTGCCATGTGCAGTATATTTAGACGACATCATTGTGTTCAGCACCAATTTAGCACAACACTTATTACGTTAAGACAAGTTTTTGAAAGACTTAGACAGGCTAACTTTAAAATTCAACTTGACAAGACAGAGTTTTTAAAGAATTCCGTTGAATACCTAGGACATGTAGTTTCACCGGAAGGAATCAAACCAAACCCTGCTAAAATTCAAGCCATTCAAAATTACCCCCTCCCAAAGACACAAAAAGAGATTAAAGGCTTTGTGGGCCTTCTCTCATATTACAGAAGATTTTAAAGGACCTAGCACGACTAACAAAACCGATGACAAAGTACCTTAAGAAAAACACAAAGTTAGATTTAAATGATCCTGAATATGTGCAAAGTTTTCATACGTGTAAAAATTTACTCATAACGAACCAATCCTACAATACCCTGATTTTTCTAAACCTTTCATCCTCACTACCGACGCTTCAAACGTAGCACTAGGAGCTGTGCTAAGTCAAATTAAAAACGGTAATGATCTACCAGTAGCTTATGCTAGTAGAACTTTAAACACCGCTGAGGCAAATCTCTCAACGATTGAACGGGAACTATTAGCAATTGTCTGGAGTGTAAAATTTTTTAGACCTTACCTCTATGGACGGAAATTTAAAATTTTCTCAGACCATAAGCCTTTACAGTGGTTTATTTAATCTCAAAGAACCCAACTCTAAACTTATGCGGTGGAGACTCAAGTTAGAGGAATATGACTTTGAAATAATTTACAAAAAAGGCTCACATAATCTAATGCTGACGCTCTCTCCAGAGTAGAGATAAACGTAACAGAAGATGACGATAAATTTCTAAGTGACTTAGTTAGAGACAATTTATTTCCACCGATGACTGACCAGACACCTGGACCGTCAAACTTAGCTCAGGACATCACTGACACTATCCGAACTATCAGTACTCCCAACCATCGACCTCACACAACGATAATATAGAAACTGAATCACTTTTGTACACCCGGATAACGACCCACAGAACATAAATGATGACGACGATGACGATCACACAGTACACTCGAACGCAATAGGGAACACATCAATTACCATCCCAATACTTGATGCTCCAATCAATCATGGTACTAATCAAGTACTAATTTCGCTAGTGGATCATAGCCCTGCTGCGGTAAAAATCGATAAGCTATTTGACACTAAGACTAGGATGCACGTTCAATTTTCAAAGAACCAATTCGAACAAGACGTAATTAAATTTATACAAACGTATATTGTTCCCAAGAACAGGTATTGTTTATACTTTGAAAACGATGTATACGAACGTTCTGTAAATTGTAATGAGAAATTTTACTCACTCACAAATTGAGTTTGTTAAATATACTCAGAAACTTGTCGATGTGACCAATCAGAACAGTATTATCGAGATAATAGAGAACTACCATTTAGGAAAAACTAATCATAGAGGCGTAGACGAAACAGACAATAAAATTAAACGTACTTACTATTGGCCTAATCAAAGGAAATCTATTCAAACTTATATAAATAAATGTACGGTGTGTCAAGCATCAAAATATGATAGACATCCTATTAGGTTAGAATTTAACATAACACCGACCGCCACACGTCCTTTTGAAATTCTACACATCGATACCCTAACTCTAGAAAAAGATAAATTCCTGACAATCGTAGACTCATTTTCAAAATACGCTCAAGCGTATCGCTTAAATGCTGCGCAAGGTATAGAAGTAGTTAATAAACTTATAAATTTCTTCACCCACCACAATATTCCAAAACAAATAGTCGCCGATAATGGTCTCGAAATAAGTAATAGCCTTGTTAAAGAATTACTTGATCTGCACAAAATAAATTTACACCTGATCAGTTCACAACATCCGGAATCCAACGGTGTAGCCGAGAGATTTCATTCAACTCTAGTAGAGCATATCAGGTTACTTAATAATAGAGAAGAATTCAAACAAGAGCCTATTGACATTAAAGTGAAATATGCAGTGTTGGCATATAATAACTCACTACACTCTGTTACAAAATTAACACCATTTGAAATAATATCCGTCATATAGAATCGAACCCTCAACTAGACATTGACTTAGAAAAACAGCTGACGAACGACTACATCATTAAACACAGAGACAAAACAAAACTACTTATACACAAATTAATGACAAAATTGCAAACACTAAAGAAAAAGTAATTAACAAAGCCAATGAAACCAGAGAAACACTTCCGGAAATACCCAAGCAAGTTTTTGTCGCTAACAAACAAAAAAAACAAAAGACAAATAACAGATATAAACCCGAAACTATCACGACAATAAAAACAAAGACAAGAAAACTGCGACTATACAGCCTCAACACTACAATACCAGACAGAATATCCATTTGTCTAACATTAAACGACCCAGGAAAGAAAACTTATAAATTTCCTGTTACAGATCCATCTGCTCAATCGGACAAGGGACAGAGTTCAAAGAACTGACTAATAATCTTGAATACTGCCCATAAAATTAGGACCAGCAAGACTTGAGACTTCACAACACACGTTGTCGAACACAAACTAAAAGGAGAGCTGCCCTACGAAGTAACATATGATAATATTCTTAACTTTGAATCTGTAATAAAAATTAATTGTAAGTTAAATCCTAACAGATTACATTTTACCTAGATATACCCCTTAACTCTAAAATAAAGTATGAACTTTACATTTACTACCCATACCTACCAAACATAAAAACAATTATGTCACTATAATTCCTGAGTCAAAATACTTATTAAAATCTGAGAACGATAAAATAGAGCCTTTGAATGGCATATGTGCTAAACAAGGGGTGTACCAATGCTCACAAGACTTTGATCGCAGCCAACGAAGCTACTTGCGAAAAAAACATCATCCTGGAGGAAAAATCCGAGCACTGTCGATACATAAATCTCAATATTATGAACAATGATCTTCAATACATCTCAGAAATTAATCAATATTTTAGCAATATTCATTAAACCGGACGAATTACAAATAAAGGGTACAAAAAATATTGAAACTAAATCCCTACAAGGTATATTTTTAATTCCTGAAACCAATACAAAGATATTCTACAAGAAAACTCAACTATCTATAAATTAAAATCTTTTGCTCAACCACACATCCTTCCAGAAATAGAATTATCGCTGACAAGCAGCACAAAGACCTAATATCACGTTAGATCTTAAATCTTTAGCTCTAAGAGACTTAACTCTTCTGCAGCTTATCCAGTAGAGAAGACACAACATATACTCATCATATCACCAGCATTGACAGGACTTCTCTACGTCATCCTGATCATCCTGGTAATAATCATTATCATTCCATCGAAGGAAAATCTTCAACCTGTTCAACCAACTTCAACCAACTCCACAACCTGCAGAAAGGACAACTCCGCCTACAAGACTTATCCTACCCGGGGATGCTTCATTCTAAGGATGGAGGAGTTATCCACCCAAATACTGGATATAAGCATAAGCTGACTCATCAAATAAAGTAGTATAAAAGCCTAGACAGGAAGCGGCCACCTTCAGTCTAATTCTATGGTTACGTTTAGCTCTTCTCTACGAAGTAAAAGTTATTATTATTAGTTTCTAATTGTGATTATATTATTTGTGTTAATTAAATAAATCATTTTTTAAAAACTTATTTGTTAAACTTGATAGTTAACTTATATATATATATATATATATATATATATATATATATATATATATATATATATATATATATATATATATATAATATATATATATATATTATATATATATATATATATATATATATATATATATATATATATATATATATATATATATATATATATATATATATATATATAATGTAATCTGTATAACGTTAATATTAGAACTTAGAAACATCACAATTTTAAAAATATTGACTTGAATTTTTAATCTTTTTAACAGCTTTTTGATGTTAGACATATTTCAGATAACATAAAACTAGCAGTCAAGATTTGAAAGTTTTTCAATTTTTACTTAGTAAGTTATTGAAGGTAATATATATATATATATATATATATATATATAATATATATATATATATATATATATTTATGTATATATATATATATATATATATATAATATATATATATATATATATATATATATATATATATATATATTATATATATATATAACGATTAATTATGGGACTTATATCGATTTGATATCAGTCTTCTTAGATGTTGAGAAGAGAAGGAACTAGTGCCGACGTCGAGTAGGGGCTAAGTGTCCGAAGGCCTCTTGTTATAGAATTTGTAATGCATATAGTATTTCTGCCCTCCTTATTTGGTATAGATTTAAAACAAATATACTCTTTAAATCAAGAAGCCTACGCGGTGTCGGCCACCCCTACCCTTTTCCATAGCCCTAATCTCATATGCTGATTTCTCTTTAAAAATTGGCTAAAAGATATAAGTCGCATATTTTAGTGTCCGAGTTGAAGGGCTGAGGGCATATGAATATGAAGATCATGATGGCAGGGATATCCTTCTTTGGATATCCTTTCTTTGGTTTAAACATTGCACCAATTCCCAGTTATAGTTATAGTTTGAAAAACTGAACAAACCTTTGGAATTTTTCCAATTCAGGTAAAGTTTTGAGAAATGGCTTCTCCTTAATAAAAACTTATAAAGAAAGGTCCACGGGAAAAAATAAAAGTTTTTTTTCAACACTGAGCTAGCAACGCCATCTGGTAGTTCAATGCTAACACTATGCTTGACCACTTTTGGGTTCGCCTTAAAACCGTCCATATTTTAAAGCTTTTAAAATATGGTATACTGGAGGAAAATATGAGAGTTAAAAAGGTACAGAAAATGATAAATGAGAGTCTGTAAAAGTAGTGTAATTTACATATAATTTCTGTGGTTTACAGGAATATTTTAATAATACAGGTTCTCTTACTATATCTTTACTATATCTATATCTTCTATTGCTTAATTTACTGGTTTTAAAAAGTTTTGGCGAAAAATGCGTGGCATTTGGAAAAAATCGCCAATTAAGGTGGTATGGCGGGAGTTTAGCGGATGTGAGCTTTATAATCTGTTTATCATAGTCCTCGCACGCATCACATTACTCAATGAAAAAGAAAATCAAAATTAAGAAAAGTTACCTTTTGAAAATCAGAGTTTTGGTTGTGTCATTATCCTGGTTTGCTGAGTCAGAAAAATCCTGTAATAATCTCTACAATTTGAGGTTAGATTTTTTGAGAGAAAAAGATATTATATTAAATAAAACCGATCCGGAGTCATTACAACTACTCTAAAGTGACTTAAAAAGTTACGTTAAAGTTTGTTACCTAATTCACTAATTTTACAAGTAAGTAACTGCAGGTTAATTTTAAAGTCAGCTGTTCTTATAGTAAGATTGTGTATAAAATACTTGATCCATTAAATTATAACCAAAAATCGCCCATTTATTTATTTGTTTGTTCATAATTATTTATTGTACAAGCTAAATAATAGATAATAATAATAATGCCCGTTTAGAGCCTTGCGGCCCATCAGTAATAACCATTGCGGGAACCACCTCAAATGGTAATGGCAACCGTAACGCTCAAAGTGTAATCTAAAGTTGGCAAACATTTATGTGAACAATCCTGTATAAACTGAGAGCGTAACCTGGGATGCGAACCCTACACCTCCTTATTTAAATAATAATAAGTATAGAAACCACCGATAACCTATAACCCAATAAGCAGGTTTTCCAGGATTCTGAAAAAGCTTCATTTTCACCAAATAAAGTTACGCGACTCTCATCCTTTCTTCCCGTGGACCTTTCAATATTTATATTTTCTTTAACATTTATTTATAATTTTTAAAATCGGGTACGGGGTACCTCAGAACGTTTCCTTATTACATCAGATTCACTACGCTCATCCTCCCTGCTTCGAACTCGCTTTGCTGGTCCTCAGAAATACTCGCCAAATTTTATACTGCAAAATGTCTTCGGACCCGCTTCGCTCGTCCTCAGATTGTAAATGCATCCGTTTCATTCTCAGCGATCACCCATACAGCCTTGACCGTGCTCAATGCTGCTTAACTTTTATGATCTAACAAAATTCATGAATATACTTGTCGTATTAAAACGAAACTATGTGACTTATTTATTAAGTAAAGGTTTACACTTGTATTAAATTTCAACTTAAACCATTTTCTGATTTTTTTACAATTTTTTAAAAAATGTACACAAGTCATTTGATAAAAATTGAACTAATGATGATAATGAGATGAAAAACTTGGCACATATGTTAGTCTTATACATGGCCACATGCGTGCTAAATCAAACCGATCTCTTAATTTTTTCGCGTTTATAATTTGTTTACATTTTCGTCGAGTCATTATTGCGGTTAATGACGGGTTAATATTTTCCTAATAGCGGAGCACTACAGTAGTAGACTGATGTTTGTACGATATTCTAATAATCTAGCATGAATATACTAGGAGCTACGATGATAACAGACACACATACACATACACAGACAGACTACTTTGGGACAACCACTCAGGAGGCATAAAAACACCTGAAACAGATAATTCTGGTTTTATCCTGGTTTTTGATTTATTTACAAACACAATACTTTTCCTATATACCTATTACCTATGGTATAAATGAGGAAAAGTAAAAACGTGATTTGTTCTATTCTCTTTTCTTTATCATTTTCCCCGTTTTAGTGTAATCCTTTATGTAATAACATTCTTTATTAATCCACGTTAATATACATTTCTTTAGCGAGAGAGGGGTCATATTTTGTACATAGCTAATCATTGACATTTTTCAACTATAAAGTCGTTATTTTTTATGCAGTTTACAGCATATATATATATATATATATATATATATATATATATATATATATATATATATATATATATATATATATGCCGGTCGACCCAATTGAGTTCGACGAAGAGCGATTGAATCATCTTCTTCACGAAAATCCACGTCAAACGACTAGAGAATTGGCGGAGCAGATGGATTGTGATAAAAAAACTGTAGTGAACCACCTTCACTCAATGGTCAAGGTTCAGAAACTCAGCGCTGGTCGTTTGACGTGGATTTTCGTGAAGAAGATGATTCAATCGCTCTTCGTCGAACTCAATTGGTCGACCGGTGTGTGATCCGTCCTTGAGGTCAAAATTCCCATTTTTGAAGCGCGAAAACCAACGGCGGGCGGTACTTTCAGGCATTGCTCCTTCTCCATACAAAGCACAAATATCACGAACAGCTTCGCGGCCTTAACACCTCGATTAAATGCAAAAAGCAAAATGGTGTCGGAAATGCTCAGTTTTGTCCACTTGACATTCCATTTTAATGATCTAAAAATACACAAAAATAAAAAAAAAAAAAAAATACAAATCAAAACACACTATCTTGTAGAGCAAAACATTCTCTTTCAAACAACATTAAACATTTTGCCGATGCATTTTATTTCTGCGTGCATTTTTAAATTTTAAAAAAAACGCTCATGAATTATTCCTCAACCCAATATACAGGGTGACTTACTCTTAATGGGACAAAATAAAAATCTTGATTCTATGGACCAGGATGAACAAAAATTTTAAGTAAGCATAGGGTCGATTCTCAATAGTTCTCTTGAAAAATCGATATATCGAATTATTCGATACTTTGCTATCTAATTCTCTAAAACGATCTACAACTTGAAAAACTACTAAAGCAAAAGATGCGGTTTCACTATTCTCAAGGACATTAAATTCCCTTTAAAATGGTATACTTTATGTCGCAATCATCACAATTAAACTTTAATTTATTTTCATTTAAAATAAAATTTTTATTAGTACTAAAAATGTAAAAAATTTTTAAATGCCAAAATCTTCGATATTTGTTCACTCATAGTTGAAACCTAAAAATCTTAAAAAACAGCCTCATTCCATACCCTTTAAAATGATATAACATAATCTATGGCTTGTGTTTAACTTTAACCGAGATATTCTTAAAAAACTTGATGTAAGTCGCTTAGATTCTAAATTATTCACTATGTAAACGAATGTAAAAGACATTTACATTTAAATTATTTCAATTGATTTACAAAATAAACTTTATTTTATTAGTTTATAACTATATTATTAATTATTCTATGTTTTGTTAATCATAGAAAAAAAAATCAACCCCCTCCCTCCACTCCCATATAGCTTAAAAAACTTAATTTAAGTCTCTTATAATAAAACAAATGCAACAAAAACATTTCTTGAAGAAATTTTGTTGAAAGAATACAAAGTAATAGGTATATTTATACATAATTAAATAATAAATAAATAATTAACTTTTTACTGCAAGGGGAATTAAAAATCATTCTTCATGTAAATCATAAGAGAGATTCAAATCTTCCTCCTTCAACTCTAATACATAGTCTACATCTTCTTAAACACTGATTGTGTAGCTTTTTCAATTCGTGCTGCAGTTATTGCAGCTCTTGACTCATGCACTTTAAGCATCAGGTCATCTCGATTTTGTGGGGCTGAATGAAATTATCCCAATCGCTGGATTGACGAGAGGGATCAATAGCCTAGCCTCCGAGATCTCCTGATCTTACACCTCTAGATTTTTTCTCTGGGGCGCAATGAAAGATGAAGTATACAGGCAAGCCCCACAAAATCGAGATGACCTGATGCTAAAAGTGCATGAGTCAAGAGCTGCAATAACTGCAGCACGAATTGAAATTTTTTTTACATTTTTAGTACTAATAAAATTTTTTATTTTAAATGAAAATAAATTAAAGTTTAATTGTGATGATTGCGACATAAAGTATACCATTTTAAAGGGAATTTAATGTCCTTGAGAATAGTGAAAACCGCATCTCTTTAGCTTTAGTAGTTTTCAAGTTGTAGATCGTTTTAGATAATTTGATAGCAAAGTATCGAATAATTCGATATATCGATTTTTCAAGAGAACTATTGAGAATCGACCCTATGCTTACATGACATTTTTTGTTCATCCTGGTCCATAGAATCAAGATTTTTATTTTGTCCCATTAAGAGTAAGTCACCCTGTATATATATATATATATATATATATATATATTATATATATATATATATATATATATATATATATATATATATATATATATATATATATATATATATATATATATATATATATATATATATATATATATATATATATATATATATAATATATATAATATATAAATATATATATATATATATATATATATATATATATATATATATAATATATATAATATATATATATATATATATATATATATATTATATATATATATTGCTGTAAACAACAAGCAAAAACATTCATGGTGATCAGCTTGAGTTCTTTGTGTCTAACTTGAAGAGCAAAAGCTGGTCAGTAACCAAGATAATAAGTATCCTCTTGCGTATTCTTCCTAAAATATGATTGATATATAATTTTATACAATAAGTTTGTATTATATCATATTTCAGGTTGAAATTAAAAAGAATGCGATAAAAAATATTTTTACTGCATCACAAATATTTGCTTAAGGAGAAATTATCTTTTTTAGTATCTTGCTAAGCAAAGAAAAAAAAAAAACAGTTTGGAAGCAAAAAAGCAACAAGGGACCAAAATAACACGCCAGATGTATATTTACATGTGGTGACATCTTGGGAGGTGGTTGGGAGCAGAATAGCTTCAGTATAACCTTTTTTCGGGGGAGGGGGGGGGGTCCTTGTCCTTTAACAACAGAAGAGTAGTTGTAAGTTTGACATTTTCTTTAATAAAACTCGACACCATCTTTTCAGACATTTTAACATTATTTCTTTTTTATGAAATGTTCTTGTTAGTGTTGTGAATCAAAGCTTCTTTTCTTCATAACTATAAAATAGTATTCGCGATTTAAAGAGATAGTTGTAAGGTTGGCAATACCAATGGCGGGAAAACGAAAGGGTGATCAATTTTTTTTTATCATAGGATTTGCATGGGAGCCGTTGAAAATTCTTCTTTTATTCCTTTATTGTTCGTTAATTTGTGATAAATGAGGTAAAAATTAATTAGAACGACCATCGGCTAAAAAAATCATAGAGATATATTACTAGAGGGGGGCATAGCCTATCTTAATACATTGAGAGGCCTGAAACATTTTAAGTGGGGCTCTCAGGGGCTCTGTGTAGCCTCATTAAAACCTCCTCCAAGAGGGAGTTGACGTTTAAAATTAATCAATTGTTTTCGGCTTCCCGCAGATTGTTTGTGTTGTGATTTGTATTTTAAACATTCTACTATAATTTACTGTTTTTTGTTCCGTTTATTTGATGATAATAATAATCGAATGTGGTCAGGTTACTTTTTCGATGTTTCAAAATTCACTCATTAGAGCCCTCTAGTAATATATCTCTATGAAAAAAAATGGCCAATATTTCATAGATAAATACTTCGATTATTCCAGGATTTTAAATATAGAATCAGGCTCTTATCACTACAGACTTGGATTTGTCTGATTTAACCCAGAAATAATAAAACCTAAACGGATGATTTAAACAAACATTTTACAAAAAACGCGAATTTATTGAGTTATTTTATTATTTTATTGTAAATAAAATTGATTGATAAATTAAAACACCATTACGGAGAAAATCTTCTTGTTATCAGTTAATTTAAATACCTGTAACAACTAATTTAAACAATTTAATGCAATTAAAAGGTAATTTTGTGTGTTTGTGTAAACTAAAATTATTTAAAAGTTGCATTAATTAACAATAACTAAAATAAAACACTTGTGATTTTCACGATCTTATCACTCAATTTAAATACTCGTGACAACCCATTAAAACCTTATTTTTCAACGAAATAGTGATTCTACTAAGTTCATACGCCCTAAAATTAATTAAATTAAAGCACTTTGATAAAAAATTTAAAGCAATAATCGTCACAAATAAGAAAAACCAAAAAACTCCCATTAGGTCTTTAACAACGATCACCCTTCCGTTATCAATTTCTTATCAGCGACGGTGGCGCTGCTACGGACTTTGAATAGCGAATATAATGCAACTTAAAGTTTGTGTTTATACATGCAGACATTTGAAAGACATTCCGAAGCAATAGAAATTACGCTAAGACAATTTCACACATTAATTTCTTGAGGAAATTAATATAAAAATATACCTCGGAACCTTTTCCTCAACACATCGGATTCGCTGCGCTCATCCTCCCTGCTTCAGACACGTTTCGATCGTCCTTAGAAATAAATAAAGTTCACCAAATTTATACTGCAGCATGTCCTTGAACTCGCTTTGCTCGCTCTCAGATAGTAAATTCATCCTTTTTATTATCAACGGTCACCCATACAGCACTAACCACGCTCAATGTTGCCAAACTTTTATGATCAAATAGAAATCATGGATATACTACTCGTATTGAAACGAAACATCGTGTACTTATTTATTACCACTCAGGAGGCCTTAAAAACACCTAAAACGGATAATTCCGGTGACATCCTGGTTTCGGATTTTTTTATAAACACACGGATTTTTTATAAACACAATACTTTTCCTATATACCTACGGTATAAATGAGGAAAAGTAAAAATCGGGTACATTTTGTTGGTCTTTTACAGTGCTACAATATGCGCTAAATCTCAAATTGATGAAAACATTTGTCCGCAATTTATGAATTTATCATTGCTCAGGCATTTTTACCGGTTAAGATGTCATAAATGAATTATTTTTTCAAGTTTCAAGCCTTTAGCATAAATACACTAGGAGCTACGATGATATCAGACACAAACACATATACAGACAGACAACTTTGTGGAAACCACTTAGGAGGCATTAAAAACACCTAAAACGGATAATTCATGAGAAATCCCGGGTTTCGTAATTTTAATTTACGAATTTCGTGTTTTAATTTAAACACAATACTTTTCTACATACCTACGTTATAAATAAGAAAAATTAAATAATTCTGGCGCGGTGGTCCGCATGTCGGGCGAATTTCCTTTGGATGCGTGTTTCCGTGCTAAACAACCCATTTCTTGCTAATGCAAAAACCATGCCCATTGCGTGGTTCCGGTTCATGTTTTAGAATCTAAGCAGTTTACTCAATTGTCAAGCACTGCTCCTAACTCATTTGTCTATATTTTCCAAAGGAAATGCGCATAATTATCTAGTTGGTTGTACTAAACTATGCCTCTAAAATTAGAAGTACGCACTATTATTTGCACTAGTTTAAAGCTTAGTTACTTATCTTTAAGCTTAGTCAGTTATCTTTAAAGGTTTTAGCGCATTTCCTTTGGAAAATACAGACAAAATAAGTTACGAGCAGTGCTTGACAATTGAGTAACTGCTTAGGTTCTAAAGCATGAACCGGAACCACGCAATGGGCATGGTTTTTGCATTAGCAAGAAATGGGAAGAAACGACACCCTATTCGAAATTTATTTTTTATCGACCTACATTTTGGTTTATGGTAATTTACAATGTTTTTTTCGATTTTTTGGTCACTTAGAGTGGTCGTATCGACTTCAAACCGGTTTCATTCAATTCAGCATCTCAAAATACATAAATATGGACCTTTTTCGCGGCAAAAAATATTAACCCTGATTTTTTTAAAATTTTGCTGACTCAGCAAACCGGGTTAATGAAGTCACAAAAACCTGGTTTTCAATAGGGTTCGTGTCCTCCCGAAGGTTGATTTTTTGTACCAAGTTTGATTAAAAAATACTAATCCGTTCGAAAGATAGAGTTTTTACAAGAAAGTGTCTAGAATATATATATATATATATATATATATATATATATATATATATATATATATATATATATATATATATATATATATATATATATATATATATATATATATATATATATATATATATATATATATGGGGGTTCGTGTCCTCCCAAAGGTTGATTTTTGTACCAAGTTTGATTAAAAAATACTAATCCGTTTCAAAGATAGAGTGTTTACAAGAAAGTGTCTAGATATATATATATATATATATATATATATATATATATATATATATATATATATATATATATATATATATATATATATATATATATATATATATATTATATATATATATATATATATATATATATATATATATATATACATATATATGTATAAAAGTTTCACGAAACGTATTTTCGTCATTAGGGATCTCTGAAACGGATTTGTGTTGTGGTTCGAGGTTCGAATTCCGCCATGACGCCTATCCCATTAGGCGAATTTTTACCTTCCAAACTTACACCGATAATAATGATGTTTTAAATTTAGGGGTTTTCCACAAAAATTTATTTTGGGTAGATATTTATGAAATATTTACAAATTGAAATAAGGCTATAACCAGTCAATTATAATTCAATTGTGTGCTAAGAACGCATAGAATATTCATAATTAAAAACTTGGAAAAAGAAGAAGCGCATTATATAGTATTAATAAAACACCCAAGTGCCACGTATAATATAATAATTGACAGAGCTAGCTTTCACCTTTCGGTCATCATCAGTGCCGGCGAACGATGTATAAAGGTAGTAAGGAGTCACTTGTTAGCTTTGACAAATTGGACTCCTAACAAAAAATCTGTAATGTCAGCTCGAGTAAAATGCACTATATAAATTTCTTAAAGCCTTCCATTAGATTTCTAATATTAGAAATCTAATAAATTAGAATAATTATAAAGAAATTCATTGACATTTAAAGCGGAAATTGACTAGTATATAGGGCTAGATATGGTGAGGTGGATGACCCTTTGTCCCTTATGGTTATGACATACGTGACCACTTACTAATTGCTTCCTTGATGCTCTCTTATCCTTCTAATTGTATCATGGTGGTACTAAAATTCTTTTTTATATCTTTTTTTTATTACACTTGTAAAAAACATTTCAAACCTTTGTAATTGCAACAACAATTGAAACCATAAAAAGTACATATTTTGTTTTTTCTGCTTACTGGAGTGTAAAAGTCGAATATAATTTTGTGGGTCTATAATATGATAAAATGTCGCAAAAGGTTTTACGTATATTTACACTTACTCTCTTAGAACGTTTTTGTGATTAATAAATCCCAGTTTAGTTCTGCTACCATTTATATATTTCAGTTTAGTGAATTTCCGAAAGAAAAATGAGCTAATAAGAGTAATAAATTTAATTATTGTACAGTTATAAATTTAATTGATATGAATATATACCGATCAAAAGTTTTATCCGAAACCAAGATTTAAAACCCGACGCCTTGGGTTTGAGTCCTTGGATCGACTCCGGACTAATTTCATTCTACTCAGAGTCACAAAAATATTGAAAATGTTACCTATTCGACGTTTGTTACCTACCGTATTTTTTAAATTTCAGATTATTTACCACTGTTTTTTGCTTTTATGACCACTTTAAATGGTCGTATCGACTACGGACCAGATTTATTTGATTTAGCGCCCTATGAACCATTGAAAATATTTTTTTACCCACCGTTATTTTGGTTTCCCACCGTTATTTAAAAAGTGCTACGATTATGGCCATATTTATTCCTTGCTACAAAAATTAACCTTCCATTGGGAGGACAAGAACCATTAGTACAAACATAAACCTTTGATTGGGAGGACAGGACCGTTGTTTACCACGGGTCTTCGACTTTTAGCTCTTAGGTTTTATTTGTTATTCGGTCACTGAAGTTTTTAGTTTTATTTCATTCACATAAAACAAAATCTTTTTCTGGACTTAAAATTAAAACCTTAAAGTTTTGCCGACTCTGCAAACCGGGTTAATGACGTAATAACTACCTGGTTTTCAATAGGATTTGTGTCCTGTCCTCCCAATCAAAGGTTTATTTTTGTACCTATGCATGGTTCGTGACCTCTCAATTGAAGGTTAATTTTTGTACCATAGGAAGGAATAAATATGACCATAATCATAGCGCTTTTTAAATTAATCTGTGGCGTGGGCCCAAACTACCCAATCGAAACTCTGGAGTACAGTGAGCTGAAAAGGTTAGTTAGTTTTTATTTTGTTTCTTCTGCTTCTTCTGTTGTACAGATAATCAAGTTACGCCAACAAATATTTGGCGTATACGTATGTCATATAAAAAGAATACATTTTTCTTGAGGCTTATTATTTTAGAACATCACTGGTATAAAATGCTTTTGTTTGTGAGTATCTGCAGCTCTCTCCTCTAAGCCTAGGGGCTTTAAGATAAACCCTAAATTCAATTTTCGATACAAATATAAAGATATTGATGGGAGATATATTTATCAAAATATATGAACGTAAATAAAGTTTTATCATTTTGAAGACTGGAAAAATCTTATTTTATGTCTGCTATAAAATATACATTGTTTCGGTCATGTTTATTTCCAAGAATACGGAATTAATAACGAAGAAAGGTTTTCTATTGTTACTCGGGCCTCTTAATTTAATCATAAATGAATCTTATATGATAAAATTTAGTAATACGAGGAGAAAATATCGATATCGGGTACGGGGTACCTCGGAACTGTTCCATATCACATCGGATTCGCTATGCTCATCCTTCCTACTTCAGACTCGACTTATTGTCTAACCTTTGAACTATCTAAAATTTTATATTTGTGTTATAATATCGATAACAAAAACAAAATTAACTTTTAAGTGTACTCTATGACTTTCATATTTTAGAATATTCATGAGGACAAACATAAAAATCGGGTTCGGGTTACCTCGGAATTTTTCCTTATCACATCAAATCTTATACCCTTATCCTCCCTGCTTCGGACTCGCTTCGCTTGTCTTGAGAATATACAATTCCCTGAATTTATACTACAACACGTCTTTGGAATTAAATAAGTACATAGAAAATTGATAAAAATAAAATAAAAGTTTAGTTTTTACAAGATAATAGAATTAATAAATAATTAATCACAAAGAATTCATTATAATAACTAGTGAATAATGTTTTGTAATGTAATTATTATTCTAAATCAAATCAAAATTGAAAACAAGAAAAGTTTAAACCTTAAACTTAACAGACCACAGCTTCGGCTGATTTAGATCTTAAGTATTTTATTAGCAAATTGTATTTTTTAGTTGAAATTGTATATTATGATCTAATAAATGGTTATTCTATTCTGTTCTACGTCTTTGGAATCGTTTCTCAGTATCATTCTCAGCGGTCACCCATACAGCACTGACCACGCTCATTGCTGGTTAACTTTTATGATCCAACAAAAACCAAAAATATACTAGAAACTTAGTGTACTTATTTATTACTTAAAGGTATACCCTTGTACCAAATTTCATCTAAATTAAATTATTTTCCATTTTTTTATAAAACGTACTCGAGTCATTTGATAAGAATTTAACTAATGTTGATAATGAGATGAAACTTTGCACATATGATAGTCTTATACATGGCTACAAGCGTGCTAAACTTCAAAATTGATCGCAAAATTTCGCTGGGCTATTATTGCGGGTTAATGAAATCAAGCACAACTCCCTATAGACTGATTTTTGTACCAAGATTTAACTCTCTAGCATAAATTTACAAGGAGATACGATAATAGACACACACTCTTACAGACAGACAACTTTGTGAAAACCACTCAAGAGATCTTAAAAACATCTAAAATGGATAATTCCGGTGACATTCCGATGTCGGATTTTTTTTTCAAATACAATTCTTTCCTTAAAAGTTAGTGCAAACACTCTATTACGCCTTTCCTTTCCTGGTTAGTTAAGGGTTTATTATTTTCACTTACTGGGTCTAAAGTTTTCTTAGGTCTTTGATTTTAAGATGTAAGTCGACACTGGTACTCTTTGTTCTTCTTCTTAAACCGTTCCGTGCATTGCACTTTAATTAACTTATTAATCTCATAAAGTTATAAAAGCCTTTTGTTAACAAAAAAAAAACAGAAGTAGATTGAGGGTAAGAGCCAAAAGGATTTTAAAAACGAAAGTAAGAGCAGATTAGACAAAAATATAATGATTTATATACAAAATATAAGAGAGAAATAAAGATAACATAAGGGGTGAGGGAATATATTAGTGAGAAAAAGTGAGACATAACAATGCAACGGGTAACCTAGTCAGAGAGAGTGAAATAAAAATAATAAAAAGTGAAGGGGAAGGATTAGACAATGAAAGGGAATAAAGACTTGTAGCCAAGCTGGCTGGGGTTGGCACAGCCTTGGCAAGGGTGAACACACCGACATTATTATTACATCTCCCTTCCTACTTATTAGGGCGAAGTTCTTATTATAATAAAATTAGGTTTACTGTCTGGTCTCGTGTCTGCTTGTCTTCAGCCAACAAATCATCTGAAAACCAGAATTGTTATTTGTTAATCTTTAACGGAAGGGTCGCGATACTAAGTATGATTTATAAGTGTTCTCCTTTCCTTTTTTGTGCTTAAATTACTCTTATTTATTCTGCATAATATATCATAGAGATATAATGAAATTTCTTATGTTAAAGAGGCGTTCTCAACCTTTTTGATCTGCGATCCAAAAAATTTGATGGTAATTATTGACCGTGACCCAATTCTTATACTTTAAATATAAGTTTTGCGGGCATAGTATTTTGTTAGATATTGAATGATGGCAAAATTAATTAACGAAACAGGTACCTACTGAGTATTGTATTACTAGATTAGTAAATTATTATTTGAAGATTTAGGTCTTCCGGTGGGGACCGCGTCAATGTAGATGAAGAATTCGACGTTTCGCTTCCACTGTGGGAGGCATCTTCAGGGAGGTAGGACATCATGGATAGAAACGCAATGCTCTACTCTACAAAACTGTGTAGAGTTGTGTTTTTTCTCTCAAGTTTTGTGAGAAACACAAAACTTGTGTTTCTATCCATGATGTCCTACATCCATGAATATGCCTCCCACAGTGGAAGCGAAACGTCGGAATCTTCATCTACATTGACGCGGTCACCACCAGAAGACCTAAATCTTCATGACAATATCCGCGGAAGCCTACACAGTAAATTGTTATTTGCTCATAAAATTTAATACAACTGTCCACAATTGCTTAATTTGTTCAAATTATACAGTCATTACTTAGAATTTTAGTGTAAGTTATTATTTTATTAATTTTAACTATCATTTGTAACCGAGTCCGGTAGCTCAGTGGTAGAGCGCTCGCCTTTCGACCTGGAGGTCGAGGGTTCAAATCCAGCCGGGGAGGACCTCAATATGAGGTTATCCCTTGTACCGTACACTCGGGAGGTCTTGAATTCAAGGCCGGCCAACCCAGCCAAGGTTTTACGTGGTTTCCTTGGCTACTAATACGCAAATGCGGGTTGGATCTAGTTTCATCTGAGACAAGTCTGGATCCACGTTTCCGTTGTCTCTAGCTCACGAAAAGTTAATGTTCTGCGGGCTGGGGGAGATGAAGGTCGGAAAGATATACTGAGCCTTTGTATGTCCGAAAACTTAGTCAGTGAAAGTGATGGCGGCGACACGAGTAACGTAAGTGACTAGGAACAAAGTGCTCGGTTCTTGTAGACGGACGTCTCCTAATAGCACTGCGGAGCTTTGACTTTCAGGTCAGGGCTATAGAATGAGTTTGTACACACTGACATCTGGGTGCTAGAGTTCTTTGTCGGGTGGCGCTGGACTGGCCAGAGCGGTGAGCCTAGCTAGAGTCTGGTGATGCTAGTGGAACTGATGGGATTGGTGAAACTGGAAGTACGAGGTCAAGTGAGACTAATGTGATCAGAGGAGCTAGTAAGACTAGATTAAACAAGCACACAGTGAACTAGTAGTCGGCGCTAGCCAGAACGGTGAGCCTAGCCAGAGTCTAGCTGGTCTAGATGAACTAGGCAAACTGTGAACTAGTCGCGGGCACTAGCCAGAGCAGTGAGTTTGGATAGAGTCTGGTTGGGCTGGATGAACTAGACACACTGTGAACCAGTTTACATGTGCTACCATGTACGGAGGGGGTGCTTCCTAGATGATTGGATGTGTACAAACTCAGGGGTTAATGTTGAGTGAGATTTGAGTGAGGGGAAACGCTAAATGACCCTACGGGTTATAGCGTAAAAAAAAAAAAAAAAAAAAAAAAAAAAAAAAAAAAAAAAAAAAAAAAAAAAAACTATCATTTGTAAAAAAATCACTGAGCCAATTGCTTGTTTTAAATTATTTTTGTTCAAATTAAGGAAGTACATATTATTATATCCTTTTACTTTATTTTAAGGCGAAAAACAAAAATTCTAGGTCGGACAATGCCCCTTCTGTCCTTTTCCTGATTATAGCTTAGAATATAAATATTTTAAGTAACCAGCAAAATATAGTTAAAAATAAACTATTTAGATAGAGCATCTTAAGGAGGGCGGAAGGCAAGAGTCAAATACAGGGGACAACTGAATTCTTATTAATGCAGTTATGCAAGTTTAATTTCAAGTTGATAACAATAATTGTTTGCGACCCAAGAGTTGAGAATAGCTGTTTTATACCATTTCCTCACTGAAGTTATGACAACTTGGATTAATAAGTTTTGATATCATAATTTATATATGCTATCGTATTGCGAATGTATGAGCCCTTTTCTCGTTTTTACAAGATAAGTTATAATTGATACAGTCACCATTAGACTTTGATAAAACTTGGTTAAAAATCTAACGTGAGAAGGAACTGATTATTTTAAGAAAAATCCATTGCATTTTAAAAAAGGCGGCTAACTTAAATTTTTAAAAAAGTTTAGAAACAAAAATATATTTTAATAAATGATTTCTAATTATAGCTTGACGTGAAACCCAACAAGACTTGTATAGTTTTTGTATAGCGTAGTTTTTGAGTAATTTAAGTTCGATGTGCGGGCCGCAGAGTGGATTGTGTTTTTTGTTACCTTTGGAAAATAATATAGGAAGGACTTGTTCCACATTTGACCGTTCATGTTGCAGTAAATTTTGTTAGAATAAATGTGTAGGATAATAGTTTTTAGCCAAGCTTTTTAAGTTTAAGTATGTGGAACAACAACACTTGGGCATAAATGAACTGAAGAAGTAGGATCCCACCTATAACAAAAGTTTTATAATACTATATTTAGTTATAAAACCGTCTATAGTTTTTATTATCTCAACCTTTATTCCACTAAACAATCTCGGATTTCAGTCGACTTTCAAGTATGCTAAAAGATTTTTAAATTTCATTTCCTGGTCGAGTGTAAATAAAAAGATTTTTTTATGTTTAATTAGAGCTCAATGTTAAAACTTGGTAAATCGTGTTAATTGTAAAGCTTTTCCCGTAGTCTATGCAAAATCCTTCTCCCCGCACCGCCGTCCCTTCGGCATTATATCTGTCCACTGGGATTAAAATATGAATTCTGTTCAGTTTTTTGTATTTTTATTTTTAACATTTTTAAAAATATTTAAATATATTTCTCCCTTTCTCAGCTGACTGTCAACTCATTTAACATTTTCCTGAGCAATGTTCTTTCCGAAATTATTTTTATAATATTATCTGATTTTAATTAAATTAATGTGTGACGATTGCTTTTAAAAAATTTTACATAATCCTCCATATTTTTGTATTTGCGTGTTATTTTTAATCTCTTTTATTTTATGAATGAAATATTAATTAGTTTTAATTTAAAATTTTTGGTTTGACAGAATGTTATCAAATAATACTAATATTAATTTATTTTAATTTATATATTTTTATTTACATTAACTATATGTAAAAATGAATATATAATGTTAAAAAAGTAGATTTATTTATAATATTTTTTTTACTTTATGTATTAAATGAAGAAGGCACGTTTAGAAAATTATATTAATTTTCATAAATTAATGTAGATATCAAATATACGTATTACCTTTACGTAGTATTTTATACTAGGTAGTTCTTTACGTAGTACTTTATCTTTACACATATATTGACTATATATATTTTTAAAGAGTCTAAGAAATTGGCAGTTATACTGACAGACAACTAGGAAGTTATAATAAACAGTTATACTGACAGACAGCAGACAAGTAGGAAGTTATAATAGACAGTTATACTGACAGACAGCAGACAAGTAGGAAGTTATAATAGACAGATATACTGACAGACAGTAGACAAGTAGGAAGGTATAATAGACAGTAATACAGACAGACACCAGACAACTAGGAAGTTATAATAGACAGTTATACTAACAGACAACAGACGACTAGGAAGGTATAGAAACAACTAATATGTACTCTGCGTGAAATATACAGCGACTATTAATTATACGATTTTTACCTTCAACTGTGACTTAATTGAACTTAAATAATTCTATTTCTTGTAATGAAAGATTTTCCTTACAAAATTACGCGTATTTTTCTCCCTGCCACCCAAAAGGGCCTTCCACTTAAATTCCATGTGCATGTCTGTTTCTAAGACCCTTTAAAATGCATCTATAGGTATGTGTGTTAAACAAGCATTGGCGAAAAAGAGTATAGAACTCATATAGATGACTCACGTTGAAGCTTGTGCTACAGATTTTGTTCAAATCTGTTTTTAAATATAACAGTGGATTTTAAAGGCGTTACCTCTGGGGAATTACTTGGGCAACTCCGTTGCGGTGATCAGTGGTGAAAACAATTTTGAAACCTTCTCACTCACCACCAAGGATGTTGAATAAAGGGGATGACGCACTAAGTCGAATTGCCATTCAACAAAGGGACCCCATCGAAATTCAAAAACATAGAGAAGAATGCAATACGAAACACACGTCAAAAACCAACTGCACATGCTTATGATCCTCAGGTCTTAAAATTTAGAGGCCAACTTAACTCTCAATGGGTTTCCCATTGTTTTGCTTGCGAAGGTTATAAAACAAATTGAAAAATGTTCATACTTTTTAACTGTTTTTGTTAATATTGCTTAAAATTAATAACATTAAAGAAAATTAAGAACATTACAACCAAAATTGAATCTTGAAAACTAGCAAAACATTTCTCTAGGCTAAAAAAAGACAAAATATTAACACATTTAACTTACTCTCTACGAAAAGTAAACGGTAAAGCTTCAATTACTCTCACTAAATGTAAAATATAAGCACAAATGACTTGACAAGCACCAAATGTAACAATAACGAAAGCACTGAAGAAAGTTGAAAACTCGACAACCAAGAATTGTATAACAACTTAGCTACATAACCTGCGTTTGGCGCCTTTTTAAATTATAACCTATGGAAAAGTAAGTTTGCTCCTATTTCTCTATCTCATACAACTTCCATAGGGTAAGAAATGTTCCTTAATACGTCATCCCCTTTATTCAACATCCTTGCTCACCACGCTACAAGCCCTGTATTTTAGCGTGCTTGTTTTCTTTCCTCCTCTCCTTTAACCAACCTGAAACCAACAAACCCACTTAAGTCCAACCACCCGGTGCCCGGTGGGTTCTTAGGTAAATGAAAAGACAAGCCATATGTAAAAAAATCAAGTGTAAAAAACTAAATTCTACATCTTATATCTATTATTATATCTATTATTATCTATTAGTTCTTTAATGACAAAGCGGAAATAACACGATAGGGCTTGGTAACGGTAACAGACTATACCAATAGTAAACACTACTATACCCTGTTTCCTACCCTGTGTAATTATCTATAATTATACTACAAAACCATTACTTCCCTTTGGTTACTGGTGCATAAAGGTGAATATTAGTTTAGGACTTAGATGCGCTTCACATAATTCTATTATAGCATTTTAAGTATTAAGTCAGTAAGTAAAAATAATGTGAAATGTTACTGAAAAATCGATGTTTTTGAAAAAGTTACCTTATTAAGTCAGCAGTCAGTAAGAAAGGATATATTTTGAATGTTATTGACAGATTTAAAGTATTATGGCTGAGAGAATATATTTCCAATCTTATTGATAGATTTCAAGAATGAAATCATATTGGGTGAAAGAAAAGAGTGGCTCCACAAATTGACTGGAATACTATGAGACACACACAATACATGCAGGCTATAAAGGTTTAATCTAACAAATACTTACTCAAAATAGAACTCGCTCTAGCGTGAAAGTTGATACAGTTTGTTGATTTCATGGTTTTTTTGCATTTTATAACACTTAAATTTGATGCTAGATAACAGCTAACCGTGTAGCCGTGATCGTATAGTGGTTTTGTACATTGCGTTGTGGCCGCAATAACCCAGGTTCGAATCCTGGTCACGGCACATTTTTTTTGGATTATGTATGAATAAATAAATTTAATAGTAAAATTCAATATTTTCAAAATAGCCAAAAATATTAAAATAAAATTCTTTAAATCGACTGACCACCTATAGATGTACATTTTTGTTAAATTTAAACACGGTCAGTAAACTTTTCTAATTTTTTTTATTGTCAATGAGCTTTCAACCCAGCATGAGGCCATCATGAGTGTCTTCACACATTCTTATACAGCTCACCGAGCTTTTACCATCTGAGAAGAAAATTAATTATTTGTTGTTTTAATAATTTATTTGTCTTATGTTTTTTATTAATTTCATCTTTACTCTATTACTGATGATAGCTTCATTCTAGGTTGAAAGCACTTTGCCAATCAAAAAATTTCTGTGGAGAGACTTTTCTTTCATTGGGTGAGTTATTTCACCCAATTTTAAATCATGAGTTAAAAAATTACATAGAACGTTAACGTGTTACATTATTATTATGACTACATAATAATTAATGTGTTGAAATCAGCCAGTCGCTAACTGCTAGTGGCATCTACAACTAGAGTGACTATGCCAGGTCATGCAAGATTATAACAAAACATTAATCCTCGAGGCTGGCTTAACTTCTAGTTGAGAGCAGAGGCTGGGCTCGTACCTACCGTACTGGCTTTGCCGCTACTGGTAGCATCAGCCATTGGCAGCAAGATGTGTAATGCTGCACATGCAAATAGATTTTATGTTGAGAATTAAAGGAAACGTAAAAATACAATTTTTACTTTTCCTCATTTATACCGTACTTAGATGGCAAAAGCTTTGTGTTTGAAAAAAAAATCAAAACCAGGATGTCACCGGAATTATCAGTTTCAGGAGTTTTTGAACCTCTTGAGTGGTTTTTACAAAGTTGTCTTTATGTGTGTGTGTGATTATCTGTTATCATTTTAGCTCATAGTGAACTTATGCTAGAGAATTCATACTTTGTACAAAAATCGTTCTACCGCTGTAGTTAGGGTATTCGGAAAATATTATTTTGTGGCATCTTTAACCTGCAATAATTACTCAGCGAACATTTCGACTAACATATGTGCCAAGTTTCGTCATTATTTTCAGCATTAGTTCAATGTTTTTCAGATGACTTGTATAAGTTTTTTAAAGCAATTAAAAAATAAAAAAAAATCTAATTGAGTTGAAATTTGGTACAAGAGTATACTTTTATTTAATAAATAAGTACACCAAGTTTCGTTTTAATACGAAACTATAATAAAGTATAGCCGTTATTTATGTAGGATCATAAAGTTAAACTGCTTCGAGCGTGGTCAGTGCGTGGATGACTGACCACTGAGAATGTAACGAATGTATTTACTATCTAAGGACGAGCGAAGGAGGATGATCGTAGCGAATTTGATGTGATGAGAAAAAGTTCCGAGGTACCCTGTACCCGGTTATTTTTGTTAAAGCAAAAATAAGGAAATTTGTATTAATAGTAAAGGATATTATGATTAGTCAACTTAAAAAAAAGTGGAGTGTTAAGGATCGAGTAGTATAGTCCTTCTAGGAAATATATTGTTTTGATATAATGCTCTGTGTCACTGGTACCGGTGGATTTCCGCGAATCCATTAGTAAACCATCTCTATCTCCTATGTTACGAGGAACTCCCTCTCTTTTTGTGATTTCTAAGAAAATTTCCTTAGTTTTATTCGAACCGTGCCAGTTGTAAGTTTGTGCTTACTATTTAATTTATTGCAAAAAATTGCGTTTAAATACGAATTTACATACCTTTTAAATTAACTATTCTGAGACTAATTTAAACATACCTTTAGTAAATAGCATCATTAAAAATAATTAAACCACCTACGATTAAAAATTAATTAAAAAAAATAAAAAAAATCATGTGACCTCTAAATAAATAGAATAAAACTGAATAATAGAAATCTAACAAAAAAATAAGACCCTTTGGGCCCTGTGTAACCTTATTGTAACCTTCTCTAAGATAAATGAATTAAAACGAAACAAATAATCATACTTAAGAGGGTCCGGAATCCGGTGAGGTAAAAAATGTCCGTGGTATCCTGATTTCTAAATTACTTTTTTCTCACCTATTAACGTAGGTGAATAGTAAACGTTTTGTTTTTGCTATTTTTATTCAAAATTAATATTTTGTCCCATAATTAAGGTAATAAAGTTATAATTTGATCATTTCATATTTTACAAATTTCATGTATTATAAAACTAAATAGAACATTAATGTAGTATTTAACGTGTTTGAAATCAGCCGCTCGCCAGCTGCTAACAAAGTTTTAACAATACATTAATGCTCGAGGCTGACTTAGCTTCTAATCGTGATCACAGGCTGGACTACAAAAATACCTTAAAAAGTGCAAATTACCTTAACTTATAAAGTAGAACGTTTAAAAAAAAAAAAAAACACAAACAATATGTGGCAAGTAGACGAATATTTATTTATTATAACCTTAGCTCACTCTTAGAGTTTACGAGTTTTACCAATACAAAATTCTACCAAAAAATCTCTGTGATTTCATTATTTATTTTTATTATAAGTTGTAGTATCATGTTTTAAACTCTAAGGATGCTTCAAAGATAACTGGAAAAGCCCCTAACGGACAACCAGTTGGAAACCACGGATCTATAAATAGAATATTATCGAGTATTAGTTTTGTTGTTGTTGTGGTAGTCATGATTTATTTTATATTTTTTTAATCCTTAATTAACTAAAAGTTACTTTACTTTATATTTTATTCTTGCATTTATTAGTAATTATGTAGTTTTATTTAACAATAAGTTTGTTTCGTATTACGCAATACGATTTTTCGTGTTAAAAATTCAATCGGCTGATTCGAATTTTATTTTTTTAAATATGTAGTTCTTATTTACCTGTGTTCTTCGTGTGTTCGGTATGAGTCATTTTTGTGAACTTATGATTATTTTTTGAAAACTTATTTATTTATATCTATTTATTTTTCTAAAGTTTCTCTCAAATTAAAATTTCTTGAAAACTTCAGAGAAAACTGCGTTTCAACTATATTCATGGATTATTTTCAAAGGTAGTATAATTGTAATATTTACCTAGGAATTAATGTTATCAAAATCATAATGTTAATCATAATGAAAAATTTCACTTTTGAAATATTTCGGCGTGTAATATTATAATTTCTATGTATCATTACATTATGAGATATTTCATGATTCAAGTGCGTTTACATGTCCGTTTATATTGATTATCCGTTGAGTCAATCCGATGCGGAGAGTCGATTTAATAGATCTATCCGCGAGTCTAATTCATTGTTTTTACTTTTTCTCATTTTATACCGTTGGTATATAGGAAAATTATCGTATTCGAAGAAAATCCAAAACCGGTTTGCCACCGGACTTATCCGTTTCAGGTGTTTTTAAGGCTTCCTGAGTGGTTTTACAAAGTTCTCTGTTTGTATGTGTGTGTGTGTTAATGTGTATCTGTTGTCATTGTAGCTCCTAGTGTATTTATACTAGAGAGTTGACACTTTGTACAAAAATCAGTCTACTGCTGTCGTTGTGCTATTCAGAAATTATTTTTTATTTTTATGACGTCATTTACCCACAATAATTATTCAGCAAAATTTTTGAAAAATTAAAAAAGCCAAAAAATGATGCTATCTGATTGAGATTTGGCATACATGTAGCTATGTATAAGACTAACATATGTACCAAGTTTCATCTCATTATCAGCATTAGTTCAATTTTTATCAAATGACTTGTGTACAATTTTTAAAAAAATGTAAAAATCGTGCACGGGGTACCTCGAAACTTTTCCTCATCTCATCCGATTAGTTACTCTCATCATCCCTGTTTCAGACTCGCTTCGCTCGTCCTCAGAATATACAATTCGCCAAAATTATACTGCAATTATACTTATTATACTACAGTACATCGGACTCGCTTCCCTTGTCCTCAGATAATAAATGCATTCAGTAGTTTCATTCTCAGCGGTCATCCATACAGCACTGACCACGCTCAATGCCGCTTAACTTTTATGATCCATTAAATGTTGGATCATAAAATGTCATGGATGTACTTGTCATATGAAACGAAACTTTGAGTCCTTATTTATTAAGTAAAAGGGTTTATAGTTGTACTAAATTTAAACTCAATTGAATCATTTTCTGATATTTTATAATCAGAATAATATATAAAAATTTAACTAATGCTGATAATGAGATGAAATTTAGCATATTTGTTGATTTATACTGTTTCAAAATTTTTGCTGAGTCATTATTGCGGGTTAGTGACGTCATAAAAAATATTTTCCGAATAGCACAGTTGTGCTAATCGGAAAATAATTGCTTATCGTTGCCAACTACAACTAATGTTATGGTGGTAGACTGATTTTTGTACAAAGTGTTAACTATATGTAGGAGCAACAATGATAACAGAAACACACACACACACATATTCGGACAGAGAATTTGTAAAACCATAAAATTTGATGAAAAAGGGAAAATTCTGATTTCATCTTGGTTTCGGATTTTTTTTTCAATTAGAATACTTTTTCTGCATATCTACACCTACACTATAATGCGGAAAGTAAAAATGATAAATCAATCCAATTAGGTTGAAATTCGGTTCAAGTATATACCTTACGTATAAATATATACACTAGGTTTTGTTGTATACAAGTAAATCCATAATTTTGTGGGATCATAAAAGTTGAGCAGTGTTGAGCGTGGTCAGTGCTGTATGGGTGACTGCTGAGAATGAACGACGATGCATTTACTATCTGAGGACGAGCGCAGCGAGTCGAAGATATGCTGCAGTATAAATTTGGCGAATATATATCCTGAGGCGAGCGAAGCGGAAATTTCTTTGGGAATAAACTTTGCTAATGGGATAGGCGTCATGGCGGAAGTATGACGAAGACTTTATCGCGACACATACGTTTCGCGAGATTTTTATATTATATTATATATATATATATATTATATATTATATATATATATTTATTATTTATATTATATATATATTATATATATATATATATATAATATATATATATATATATATATATATATTATATAATATATATATATATTATATACGCGTCTCCACCAATCTCGGGATAAGGTTATGAATATAAAACACAGCTTTACATGAAACATATATTTATTTCTAGCCAACGTTTCGAATTAACTACAAATTCTTCATCAGGGCCCCTTTGCAACACAAGATAACATCAATCTATTTAGATAGTGTAAAATGAAAAATAGATAAATTAAATAAGAATGAGCAATAACAAATAAACCAAGAAATTAGAGAACTTAATTTAAATATTTTATATAAATAAAATAAAACATTTTTTATTATAATATTTTTTATTTTTTATATTAATATTTATATATCTATATATATATATTATATTATATATATATATATATATTATTATATATATATATATATATATATATAATATATATATATATATATATATATATATAATACTTATATATTTTTATATATATATATATATTATATATTATTATATATGTTAATGCCATAAATGCATATATGTTAAATAGCATTTAGGATATATATAAAAAAATGCTATAACTAGGTTACTGTATCTGAGTAAATGTACTGGGTACATTTCTGACTTCGGACACGCCCCGGTCGTCCTTACAAAGACTTTATTTCCCAAAGCTCTAGCTTTAGCTGATTTGTTAATTTATTTTTGGAAACTTTTAAACAAACAATTACTTTATTTTTATTTTAAAATAAAATTATTTTAAGATAATTTTATAATAATTTATTCACAAAGGAAATATAAGTTTTTTTTTATAAATTACTAGTGACATTAATCGACATATGCTAATGCTACTATCATAAAGAGACTTGTTTTATTGTTTGATTGTATTTTTAGAAATTAGTTTATAATAACAGCAAATCAGCTGTAATCGTATTTATTCCTTTGTACAAGCCTAAGTCGACTAACAATTTTACATTTGTGCAAACAAAATAAACTTAAACAATAAGACTGACTTCCGTGACGAAACCCAAGATAATAATAAATTCCGTGATGCATTACTTTCATTTTAATGATAAAAAATAAGAATAAAGTAACCTTAGGATAACTTTAGGTAATCAAGTTACTCATGCTTGCTTGCACTAGGCAGAGAGCAATTAGGATCAAGGGAAGACAGATAATTACAGGTGTGATAAACCCTAGACTATATTACAGCTGTCAGTCTCTTTCCATTTCTATAATCAAAGTTGGGGTTTACTATTGATTTTACTTAGTCGATAAGTATGTACGTACTATTTGTTGAATGTTATGTTAACCTTATTGAAAATAAACTCTCTTTACCTATGTTGTATGTTGTTATGTTCGAAGTAAACAATTGTTAAGAAAAATTAACAATTACCCTCGTGATTATTGATGTAACTGAAATCGCTTTTAATGTAAGAAAAGCTCGAAACTGTTCCTCATCATATTGAATACGCTACGATCATTCCACTACTTCAAACTCGCTTCGCTCGTCCGGGTATGGAATACTCAAAACATGGAATATAGTGATCATCGATATGGAAATCAGTCTGTCTAGTATACTTTATCTAATCCCACAAGATACTCTGATCTAATTGGCATCGATGATTTTAAAAAACCTTTAGTATTTTAGTATTGCATTTTAGTATTTGACAGAGTAATAAATTAAATGCATGCCCGTTTAGGGTCTTTTGGGCCATTATCATCAGAGTATTCTCCTTGCAGGAATCACCTTAAGTGGGTCACATATACTATAATTTAAGGAATTATTAAAATATACGAAACATTTTATTACAAATTAGAAGAACTTAGTTAAGTATTTTTAAATTTTCTTTAACATTTAAATAAAGCTCTTTGGATCTAGTGAGATTTATACTTGGAAGCTAGATTAACTTTGGAAGCATTACATCAGTGTTTTCAGTATGAAGTCAAGATTGACTTAATAAGCTATGTTTTCGCCATTCACCATGCATTATAATTACAACATAATTAGAAAAATAAGCTTAAGAATATTTAATCTCTGGGATAATATTTACTTTGATTTTCTAAATTTTAATTTTATAAATATTTACAAAAGGAACTTCATCACAGTCAAGTGGGTCTTAGGTCCATCAGGATTTAAAATTTCAAATCTGACCCCTTCAAGTTTTTGTCAAGTAGGAGTAAGTATTTGGCTAGGGGGGTGTTAAAGGTTTGGCGGGTGTTACCATGGCGACGCTTGTGTATAAGGGGGTGGTGGTAGGGGGGCGGCACAGCGTGACTCACTATTCAGTTGCATCCCTTACTCAACTCGCGTCGTTTCACTCCTGACACAATACCTTCATCAGGCCGGGTTTCCTTTGTTTGAGTTTTACGTACGTACCGAGTCTAGTGTATTTTGCAATTAAGGATTACTCGTGGATTCCCTTTCAACACAAGAACAATAGTGAGTTCCTTCTTGACATTTTCAACCTTTAAGACGCTTTGTATTGTATACTTCTGTAAGGATATCATATTTTGTTTCGAACCTTCCTTTTCCAGCATACCTACGTATTAAATTTCTTCGATTGATTAATAATCCCACTCTAATATATGTATATAATATATATATATATATATATATATATATATATATATATATATTATGACATCACATACATATATATATTATTTATATATTATATATTATATATATATATATATATATATTATATATTATTATATATATATTTATCTATATATATATATATTATTTATTATATATATATATATACTGTATTTTGAATATGATTAATCTAATCTTTTCGTTGTTTTATAAACCAATATTATTATCTTTCTATTTACTTTAAAAAAATTATATTATATATATATATATATATTATATTATATCTATATATATATATAATATATTGTTAGTATTATTGTTATACATTATTACTATTTTTTTTCTTTTATTTCTTAGCCTAGGCTAGTTTAATAAGTTAAGGACTTAAGGTTTTCACCCAGTCACCTTCTCATTAAAAGAGTAATTGTGGTGTCACAATAGTTTTGTCGAGTTACGTCTGTGTTGTATATTTTTAGATCATATTGAAGGTCTTTCGTACTATTGTGCAGGTTTGTAGAATAACAGATTTCTGATGAGTTATTAGAGAAACCGGTATCTTTTTCCAGTGCTGTATAATAAAGTATAATATGTTATCTTATTTCATAAATTCTTTTAATGCTGTTAATGAAATGAAACCTTACACATATGTTAGTCTTATACATGGCTACATGTGTGCTAAACCTCTATCCGATCGCATCATTTTTCCGCATTTATTAATTTTTGAAGTTTTTGCTGAGTCAATATTGCGGGTTAATGACGTCATAATAATATTTTCCGAAAAGCACAGCTACACCTATAGATTGATTTTTTTTACTAAGTTTCAACTCTCTGGCATAAATACACTGGGAGCTACGAAGATAACAGGCACACATGAAAACAGACAAATTTATAAATGTACCAAATCTTTAATTCCAGTTAACGTATTAAATTGAACATATAGTAATAACACGTATAACATATATAAATTGGCTTATTTTTATAATTATATTATTAATTATATTACTATATATACTTATAATATTATTTTTATTTTTTTTATTTTATAATATTCTTATTTAATAAATATATTTTAAAGTATTAGCTCTCATCTATATAGAATTTATAAAAGGAGTGGTATTTGAAGTTGAAAAATCGAGTCTATATGCTATCTATACTTCAAACAATTTGGGTAAGGGGTGCCTCAGAACGTTTCCTCACCAAATCGGATTCTCTATACTCACCTTCACTACATTGCTCGTCCGTAGAATATTACAATCGCCAAATTTATACGCAAAGTCTTTGGACTCGCTAGGTCATGACGGTCGACAGTAAATACATTCGTTTATTCCCGCAACGATTATCCATCCAGGCACTGTCCTTGTTCGATGCTGCTTAACTTTTATATATACTTGCCGTATTAAAAGTAACATAGTCCAGAGCCGGACCTGAACAAATGTTGATTCATTTTTTACTTCTTTAACAAAATATTTCTGACAAATATACCTTAAATTATGAAGATAAAACATTGTCTGTCTATGTCCAGAGTGGAGCCCTTCATATAAATGCGCATTCTCAAAATTTAAGAAAATCGCACAAATTTCAGTTTTCTTGAAATATGTTGTTCCCTGTGGGTCGTGTGCAAAACACGAAGAAAATATTTTTTAAAGGTGATAAATTTTCTGTAAAACGAGTGTTTAATTATCAAAATCCATAACTGTAACCAGAGGCTCTTTCAAAAACACTGAAAAAATGGTTTATTTATGCAGTCAGCAAATTTCTTTGGAAAAATATTGGCTTATTGTGGACTTTTTTGGCCATTTCAATGTCATAACTTTAGTTGTATGTATCGATTTCGCCAAAAAAAAAAAAAAACACTCGTATTAAGGCAATTTTATCAACAAGTTTTCTTAATTTTTTGCACACAACCTACAGGAAATCACTTATAGCAAGAAAACCGGAATTTGAGCGATTTTCTAATATTTTAAGCGAGCGCATTCACATGAAGGGCTCCACTCTGGATAGTGTCCGTTTTATTGTTTGTGTGACGTCCGTTTTATTGTGTAAATATGTGTGACGTCATGAACCCACAAAAATGACCCCTCAAACGTTTCAAAAGTTGACAAATATTGATATAATATTTAGATTGGGCTGAAAGTTTTTACACATATACCGCTATGTATGGTTCACAAAAATACGAAGTTACATTTAACTATCAGTATTAATTCTGGTTTTATTTATTGACATATATATCATTATTGACACAATGTAAACAAATCAGGGGGTTTTCACTATAGTGTAACACACGGCTAAAATCAGTTGACAGCGTGGGGAAATAATGCGAAGGTGCCAATGAGGTTATTCCTGGATATTAAACCACGCCCACCATTTCAAATCGGACCAATCTCATTGGTTCCTCAACACTTTTTTCCCACGCTGTCAACTGATTTAGCCATGTGTTAAACTATAATACATTTGAAAATTCGCGTATATCATGGCAGTATGCAATTTATATATAAACCAGTAATATGACGAACTGATAAAGTACAACAACCATAAGGCCGCGGAGTATATCTTGTCTTATGGTATAACCACTTTTTCGGTAAGACTGCACCAATTTTGCTGCAGTCACAGGGCGGCCACAGGGGGCTTGGGGCCGCGAAGCGACCCCGCGCAGCCGCTCCGAGGCTGCGGAGTGGTAAAGTGGCCGAAGGCCTTTTGTTATATACCTATGGTGTAAATAAGGAAAAGTAAAAATCTTTGTGTGTAATACACTGAATATTTACCTTTGATATGCTTTTAATGTTCATTACAAAACAGCAATTGGTTGTTCAAAATGATGAGTGAAAGTTTTCCTTATTTTTTTCCTAAAATTGATTGAGGTAAGTCTTTCCTATGTTTTTACTGAGAAAATAAATTGAAAGGAGCAGAAATATTTTAAAATCTGAAGTGGGTGTTACTCTGTAGCAAATTTTTATGCGTGGGTTACGTTCACTGATTTTTTGATTTTTTTAGGAAAAGTATTGTGCCAGCACTAAAAATTAAAACCGAGATTTTACCTTAATTATCCGTTTCAGGTATTTTTAAGACGCCAACAGCTAATCTGTTAAAACTTCCACAAACATATTTAGTGTAGTTAGTATAGTTTTATTTATAATTGAAATTTTAATGTTTTTTAATCGAATGAAACTGGTCCGATACAATTAATCTAAGTGACTAAAGAGTCGAAAAACCTTATTAAATAACCGGAAACCAAAATTTCGGCCATCAAACCACAATTTTTAAGTGAGGTGAGTAACTAAATGTTGAGAAAACGGTGGTAAATCACCGGATAACCTAATTCAATGTTTTTTGAATCTCTAAATCGAATAATGTCTGCCTGGAGTCAATAAACCATTTAAAGGTACTCAATGCACGGATTACAAGGTTCGAATCTTGGTTCTGAAAATAATTTAATGTATATTTACAGTAATAAGGTTATATTTTAAAATAATTTTGGAGTTAGTCCGCTAGCTTTTCTTTGAAATACGTGCTTTCTTGCTCATTGACGTATTATTTCCTCAAGTATGCGTTTATAACTGAACAGTAGCCTGATAACTGTGGTTTAATCTTTTGAATCATTCAAAGATATGTGCTAAAATTAACATAACTGTGTCGTGCATTGTATAATCTATGGCTGGGGATAAATATGCGCATTTCTTTGAAAATTTAAAAAGATTCAATGAAAGTTGTGACGATACCACACCGTTATGAAGCGTATGCCGGAACTTGACAAGAAAAGTCCGCGTATTTACAGATAATTCGGTCGACTTGCGGACCTCTGCGCCAGAATTTTTATTATTATTGAGAATATTTATTATTAATCTTTTAACATTGGTCGTTTCCGAACTCGTTGTCTCAGGACGGAATTGACATCCTCCGGCATGATGTGCGTAAGCGAAGCCGGTTCCTGCCTATAAAGCGAATTTGTGGAAAAGACGGAGTTGATGGTGTTTTATTAAAGACATCCAACAGCGTAGTAAAAATATTATTTTTTTTAATAAAACACTTAAATGCTTGCTCCTCATAAAAGAGTGACCATTATTGCTCTCGAATTTTCAACAGTAAATGACTCCTATATAGGAAGTATTGTGTTTGCAAAAAAAAATCCGAAACTGGATGACACCAGAATTATCCATTTCAGGTGTTTTTGTCAGTTGGCCTTCTGACTAGTTTTCACAAAGTTGTCTGTCTGTATGTGTGTCTGTTATCATCGTAGCTCCCAGTGTTATGTTAGAGAATTTAAACTTAGTTTAAAAAACACTCTATAGCTGTAGTTATGCTTAGTGAAATAAATTTTCTATGAAGTCATTAACCCGCAATAACGACCCAGTAAAAATTTCGAAAACTCATAAAACGCGGAGAAATTTTGCGATCAAGTTGAGATTTGGCACGCATGTAGTCATGAATAAGACTAAAATAGTCTTGCCAAGTTACATTTCACTATCAGCATTAGTTCAATTGTTATCAAATGACTTGTATAAGTTTTTAAAAAAAATGTAAAATATTGGAAAATAATCTAATTCAGTTGAAATTCAATATATAAGTGTATACCATTACGTAATATTATGTATACAAAAGTTTCGTTACGACATGTATATCCATGATTTTTGTTGAACCGTAAAATGAAGCATCGAGAGTGGTCAGTGCCTGAATGGGTGACCGTTAGGAATGAAACAATTGTATTTACTATCAAAGTACGAGCCTAGCGAATCTGAAGAGGCGTTGTAGTATATATTTAACGACTTGTGTATTCTGAGGACGAACGAGCGAGTCCGAATGAGGGAGGATAAGCGCAGCGAATCCGATGTGATGAGGAAAAGTTCTGAGGTACCCTGTACCTGATTTTTTACTATATATTTGCATATGATTATTACATTTAATCTAGTCTACATGGTGTACTTACATCTATTACAGTGTACTTATTTTTTACATAAAGGTATACACTTGAACTAAATTTCAACTTGTATTATTTTCCGATTTTTAAAAAATATACACAAGTCATTTGATAAAAATTGAACTAATGCTGATAATGAGAAACTTGGCACATTTGTTAACCTTATAGATGGTTACATGCGTGCTAAATTTCAATCGGATCGCATCATTTTCCCGCATTTTATGATTTTTCGCAATTTTTGCCAAGTCATTAAAGCGGGTTATTGACGTCATAATTTTGTTTCCCGAATAGCACAACTACATGTGTAGATTAATTTTGTACTAAGTTTCAAGTCTCTAGTACTAAGTTGATTACTTTTGAAAGGTATAAAATTATATGTAGTACCAAAATAACTGTAAATTTACCAGATACAAAAAGCATTAAGTCGGTACTGCCTATTATTTTTTCCTCTTGAGAGATGAGAAAATTAGTGTTTTCAATACAGGGAGTAGTCATTTTTTTTCTCTATATGACATAGTGCTTCCTTAATTAATTTTTCTTAATTATTGTTAGAAAATATAGAGCTTTTTTATTGTTTATCAGCTTAAAGCCTGACTTGTTTCTTTCCTTATATTTTCTTATATCATTTAATTAAATTTTCTTATTTTATAGTCTCCTTAGATTGTTGTCATCTGATTTATTATTTTCAACCTAATTATTGTTTAAACGATTTTGTCGTCTATTGTGTTGTAACAAATTAATAAATGCCCTGAAATATGGTGAAATTAATATTAATATTATAGCTGGTAGTAAAGAAAATGAAGTTTAAAGTATTAAAAAAAGTTAAGAATACAAATTATTAAGCATCATAAATCTTTTTTTATGTACAAGGAAATATTTTTTATTAACCTTATTATTTTAAATAACCACGATTTTCTCTAAAATCGAATCTGTATAAGAAAAGAGATGGAAATTGGGTTTTAAGTTCTTTGCTTAAAATAATACACTTAAAGGCTGGGAAAGGAAAAGTACAAATATTTGGATAGAATAAAGGTTACCTAGTAAAAGCCTTCCCAACAAGATTTTTCACCTCCTAACCCTGTTTATACTGAAACAATAATTTCAGATGACCTTAGTTAAAGCGTGACTTAAATAAAGATATATTATTGATTTTGAGTACATTAGTGTTTGCATGCTTAAAAATAGTAACATTTTGTATTTTTCTTTCCTTGTTAACTTTGTATAGTATGATTATGTTACATCTTAAGTCCCAGCAAGTACTACCACTGGGTAGATTCTTGCAACAGACCTATCAAAGCCATATCTTATCACTGTTACTATTATTGCTAATAACATATCTTTCATGTAGTTGCAATATTCAATAAAAAAAGTTAAAAAAAACATCTTAAGTTAGATGTATGCAATTTGAAACAACTGCAATTCAATCAAATATTAATTGTAAAAACTTAAATAATGACATGTAGAAAAAGAAACAAGTACATGCGTTAGTTTCTTTTAAACTCGTTACTTCAAAGAATTGTGAGAAGACCTGCACAGATTTTCTTTTTGACGTCAACCGGTGCGAATATTAAATGGCACGAATTATGAATTAAACAATTTAAGTATGTAAAACTATGTACATAGGCATGCATATAGACTGCAGGTGCAGTCTATATTACTGTTCTTATATTAAAATATAGACTAGAATCACTCCATATTATAGGATAATAGAATATATTCTATCATCCCAAGATTTGAATGTGGACACCACTAGCATTCTAGAGTTCACTTACTTTCTTCTCGTGCTTCTGTTTTGATGTATAGATATAGTAGTGTATAGATAGTAAGTAAAAATATTAACACTTCATTAACCAAGGAATAATGATTATATCAATGTGAAACAAAGCACACATGTTGTATAAGACAAATAAATGTGCCAAGTTTCTTCTCATTATCAGCATTAGTTCAATTTTTAACTAATAACATGTATACGTCTTTTCAAATTCGCTAAAAAGTTAAATGGATTAAATTTAGTGTATCACTTTACGGAACAAATATAAGTATACTAATAAGTTATTAGCTACTTATATTATACTTAGTATACTTGTATTTATATAAATATAAATAATAAGTTATTTATTTATCTCAGGACGAGCGAAGCGAATCCAAGTCGTGAGGATGAGCGTAGCGAATCTGATGTGGTTAGGAAAAGTTTCGAGGTATCTCCTACCCATTCTTTCTGTTCGTTATTTCGTCTTTCTACATTAAATTGAATTTAATTGATTATAAGTTATAATGAACTTTTTTAATTATAAAATAAATATAAGTTATATTTATATTTATTTATAACCACAGTTATAAATAGTTTACTTCTATCTAAGAACTTTTTTACAAAAATATAAATTATATTAAACATCTGTGTTGATAATTTGTGTCGCATTAGCTTAGGGTTCGTATCTAAGCCTGAATATTAAGTTTATGAAATGTATGATTAAGTTTCTAATCGTACAATGTAAACGCATAGAGATTCGACGTGAAGTCTGAGTAGCTCAAAACGGAGAATTTGAATTCAATTGAAACTCCATATTACATAAACTATTATTTAGTAGTTCTTACAAAATCTCGTTTGTCCAAGTCAAATATTTTTATTCCGTAGTTGCAAAAAATATTTTTTAGAATTTATAGCTGCTCAATTATTGTACTTATTTTAAGATTAAATATTAATTACTAGTGAACCACATTAGATTTTTCATGCATCTTAATGTATTTTCTTGACTTGCATTGTAGACTGAATTGTATGAACTTGTACTGTGGATGATTTTAAAAAATTACCAATCTTTAATTCCTTTGAGGTCTTACTTCATTATTTTGCTGGACTTAAAATTAATCTCTAGGTTTTTATATTATCAAGATAATCATACAAACAAAAATTAGTTGAGGTTTCTACGTTCACTTCGAGAAATCTTGTTCCGTACCACGCTGGCTGATTCTATTGTTAAGATCACAATTCCCTCTACAATATCAAAAATAAAAAACAAATATTTCACAGTAGAAGAAAAGGTTAAGAACTTATGTTTGACTTAAGAAAAATAAAAGGTTTTTTTTCTTTTTTCAATGGTGAAGTATTTTCTAAAACTTTTTCAACGAGTCTGAATCTATTCACAACAATAGAATAAGAGACCATATTCTTGTGGATTATATACCTTCCTTACATAAACCTTCTTTCCTTGTAAGATCTGGATTATCCACAATTAATTAAATTTATTCACATAAGTTACTAGATAGTTTAACTATTTATTTATCAAAGAAATATTTCTAGTGTTATTTCATATATTTGCAAGAGCAATAAATATTTTAACCTAATTTTAATATTAAATAAGGAAACGTAATCAAAAGTTTTTCTTTTTGGTTTTTGTTCTTTTTCAAATCACAAGTCTTACTTACCACTCTTGGTCTAAATCCACTGCTTTTTTCACTGTTCAAGGTTTGTTTTGTTTTTCACGAACACAAGTTGAATCCAAGTTCTATACAATCTGGCTGAAAACTCTTTTTTTCAGGTACTTTTTTTCTTTAAAACTTAGTAAGGAAACCTCGTCACGTATTTCAGTAATTGATTTTGGTGTTTTTCATTTTAAAATTGTACCAAAGTCTTTTTTTAAGAGACAAAAACTTACCTTTATATTAAGGAAAAACACTTGACAAAAAGGTTTGAATTGAAACAATATTATTTTTAAGTTTAAAATATAATAAAGATTTTTCCTTTAGAATAAAGGGAAACTTTTTAAACAATTTTCACTTCCTTTTGTTTTTTAAACAAACTGGTGCTTTGGTTTTTAAAGGACGTCTTAATCATTTGCATTCTTCATGCAATATACTTCATATATACAATACAATTAGCATCTATGTCAATAAACGTATGTAGCCTTGTCCCCTCAAGATCCGTTGATTTATTGTTTCCTTGTAAGTATAGATAGTTTAAAGTTAAGTTTCACTTTCTGTTGTAAAACTGATGAGCTGAAAATTCGAATCCAAGATTTCCCGTAAAATTGTGATACTATGCTGTTCGTCTGCGTAGTATATAAGTGTTATTTCAAGCTCAAAGTATGTGTAGTAAAGGAAAGAAGGTGGGCACTGGGAGTGTGACGGTTTTTGTTTTTAATTCATTGGCCCTTAAGTCTTAGATAGTTCTTATGCAAGTTTAAGTAATGTTTCTCTACATTTTCGATGTTATTCCGAGCCAAAGTCCTAATGGTAAGGTAAACAAAGGTAAAACTCTAGGGTACTTGTTACTCGGTTGTTCTGAAGAGTTAGCGATTCCACATTATAGGTCCCTAGTTTAGTTATTTAAATACTTTCCTGGCTGATTAATTTGATTTGTTTATTTTTTATCCTGAGGAACCCTATTGTTCGTATTAACCTCGAAAGGGTTACGTCAGGTGAGGCGAGTGAAAGGTACCATAAGGTAAATAAATATATGCTGCTTTCTGGTTCATATCTTACTAAGATACGATTTTTTCACGTTATCGATTTAAACCTAGTTTCTTTGTATATAGTTTGATCTTGTCCTAATTTTAGATTTTCTTTGTCATATGTTTTGAGAAATATTTCATTGATTTATTTTTATATAGAGATGAAATATGATAGTTTGCAGTGTCTCTCAGTCGCTCTGTTTCTGTAGAGTTATCAAACCAAAAGCTTGATAAATGATGAGATTTTTTTCTTTAAAAAAAAGAGAAAAAGAGAAATGCCAAAAAAAGAAAAGAATTTACTCTCACCTTTCAAAACCTTGAAGCATATTTAAAAGAACACAAAGGGCGCTAGGTATCTCGCAATTCTTTTTCACTAACAGTGCCACTAAAGATCTCTTTTTAGTGATCTAAAGCTGTCACAATTAGAAACAGTAATTGTGATAGCTGAGAAGCGTTTTTAATACATCATATACAGAGATAAACTCAGCCTTGAGTGTGCTCTGGCTCTGGGTGTAAAGTTTAATCGGTTCGATCAGGATTGATCATCATACTTTGTAAAAAGCCCCGCGTGCCCATTACTAATGAAATGAAATGAAATGAAAAATCTTTATTGCTCTTATTTACAATATTCATACACAGCAGTTTTTTAAAGAATTATTTAGACCTCTTCAGTAACAACTTGATTTTTGTTGTTACTGGTAAATGTGTTAATAGTGGAGCTACCTGCCCTCAGCTGCAGTGTCTTCATGTTATTTAGCGTTACAATTTGCATTGTTATGTAAACATTCCTTTTTTTTTTGAAAGAAAAAACTTAAAATAAAAATACCTTTAAAAAGATGTATAAAAAAGAAAAAAATAGCCTTTGTGTGAGCGATGATTAAAGATTTTATTATCTTTAATCCTTACTTATATATTAAGATATATTTTCTTAATATTTATTATCTTATAAATGAAAATTACCTTTGAAAAAATGTATTACAAAGGAAAAAAATAGCCTATATGTAAGCAATGATTAAAGGTTTTAATTTTCTTCAATCCTAACTTACATATTAAGATTTAATATCTTAACAGGTGTGTGTGTTGTCTTTGAGGTGTCACATTGACTTTAGGTAACCTACTAATGAAAATAAGACTAACATATAATTGACCAATCTTTTTTTAAAAAAACTAAAAAATACAAAAAAAAATAAATAACTAAATAGAGATAAGACTTTACTATTACTGACAAATGAAAAAGTCATTTTATAATTTTAATTTTTGAATTTATTAACTCAGAGTTTTCAAGTAGCCATGACTGGAGCTTTTTATATTTATTTTTTTTGTTACTTCTTCCTGTTATATTAACAGGAATAATACTATATATTTTTGGTCCAATGTACAGAAAACTATTTAAGTTTATCAAGTTACTAAGTTTATCAAGTAATTATTTTATGTGCTATACAAAATCCATTGTATAGAAATGGATTGTTGTTGGTTTGTGTTAAAAATTGAATTCTTTTGCTAAAAGAATTCATAACATTACGTATTATGTAAATTGAATTGCTTTATTAGAGATAAATTATTAATTAAATTTTTATCTCTATTTTAAATAAATCCCATTTAAACACAATTCAACCAAATTGTTAAAATTTAATTAGAAAATTTTAACTTCATATGCAATAATAAACTGAAATGGTATTATAAGCTCAAGCGTTTATGAAACTTAAAATATAAATTTAAAGAAACAAAAGAATTGAAAAAAGTAGTTTATACAAAGAAATAAAAAGGCCGTTGGAAAGGCTTAGGGCAATGGTTTGGAAGGCTAAGACTGGTGATGGCTGGTTACCACATAGAACCTGTTGTATGAAAGCTATATAAGGCCTATAAAGGCTGGGAACGCTTACTCTTGAAGTGATTTTCACTCTCAGTGGTCTCTAACAAGACCTGTCTTTCAAAGGAATTCAATAGAGAAAGCTTTTTTTACCTCCCAGTCCATAGAACTAAAAACTAATACTCAGCTATTCCCTCATACCATTTAGAAAAATCCAGACAGGAAAAAATACACTTTAGAGCGACTTCGTTTTGAAGCAGCAGAAAGGAGCTTTTTACTTAGTAAAACACTAATTTAAGGCTTAAGATATAAAAGCCAAATAATAATTAGGCTTTTACTGTAAGTTAAGACGATGTAAATGTACTATACCTGGTAAGAACAATTATGTAAAGCATTTATATTGTTTTGAAAAAGAGGATGAGGATGAGCTGGAGCTTAAACCACTCTTCTGCGTAGGTTTGAGGCAGTGCCGTAGCCAGGAGGTTTAGCCAGATGGAGCTGATGACGACCTATAAATAATGTCGCCTTGCCACGCCATACATACTCTACTTTGTTTGAAGGAAGAAAGTAGTGCTCTCTATTGTTTCACCAGGCTGCTATCCTGATATATGCAATGAATTTATACAGAAATTTTAAACATAAACACTAAATAAACATTTTAGATGCGAACATTTAATCCTTAAAATAATAAAAAGTAAATAAATCCTGGATTTAAATAATAAACAACTAAATTTTTGGTTAAAATGAATATATCTCCAACACATCTTCGGTATTCTCTTTTAATTAAATTACTATGTAGAATAATATATTTCGCGAAAAATCTATTCTGTTGCTTTATTTTATTATTACTTTTAATAAAAATTAAATTGGTCTTAGCTTTCCAATTTAAATGAATTAATAAAAAGATGGCAGCATAAAAAATTGTCTTAAGATAATCTAATGTAAACAGTAAACAGACTTTATAGACTTGCAATATAAAAAGTTATTTGAATACAATTCTTATACTTATCCTATGTAAACAGACAATTTATTTTTCTGATTTAAAAATCTGCTTTTAGTTTATTATTTTGAGAGGATCTTATTATAAAGTGGAAGTCCGAAAATAAAGAAAAGATAAGATTGAAATTTCGACGCCTTAGAACAAGAAGGTCTTAGAGTTAACAGACAGTTTGTCCCAGTCTTCGAGATTCTTTCCTAGCCCTGTATAAATGAGAAAGTTTTAAGACCCTTCTTTTTTTCTTACCCACAATCTTTCATCTCTTATCTTATATTTTTTTAGTCTTCAATTTTTACCCACCACGACATTGCCCTTCTTTTTAAATGCCTTAAGATTTTTCTTTTTTAGAGCTACTCATAAAATAAAGAAAGAATTTAATAATAAAAAAATCTAAAAGGCTTGTTAAGAGGTACAAATAGGTTTAAGGGATATTAAAAGCAAACAATTTAATTAGGATTAAAACCATTACTTTTATTGTTTCTTTTCTTTTTCACAGCTCGACATTATTTTCCATTGTTCTTTATTGTTACACTTTTTCTCTTTAAGAAATATTTCTAGTGTAATGTATTCAAACAATAGGATATCCTTTGAACTGTGTAAATTTTTAGGCAAATGTGTAGTCTCATAGAGTTGTTAGAAACTTTGAATTAATTGTTCACTAAAATCTAAGAATTGAATTAAATATTAACTTAATATGTATTTTACTTTTAACAGTATTCTTTCGTTTCATATTACGTGCTAGGAGTTGCTAATTAATTATGATTTTCTGTAATTTTTGTTGTTATCCTTTCATTAATCTATAGTCGTGGTTGGGTTAAATTTACTAAGTCGTTTAAATGCCTTGTGGAATGCATGATTGAATATATGTATATTGTACATATATCAAAGTTTTTGCATCCTAACATCCCAAAAAAAGTATGCCTAGGTCGCCGCTTATTTAAAAAAAATGTATAGATAGATGTGTCCTACACACTCTTTTCTATTTCTTCTTATTATGATATTTTATTTAGTTCTTATGTGAGTACTATAGCCATATCATGAAAAATTCTTTCCTTTATTTTTTGCAGTAATATTTTTTTGCAACCGATACAGTTAACAAGTTTCCACTGTTACTTTTGTTTTCCATCAGTTTTAGGTTAACATTGAAACTCAAATATATTTTAAGTTTATAATTTTTAAAGATCTGAATATCAGAAGTGCTCAAGTACTTAATGTACTAAATATATGATTTTATAGTTATTTATAAATTTTTGCTTTGATATTGCTAGTTGATACCTATAAAAGAATTCAACTCTAAAGGATTATGATCCTTGATTCTACTTTTAAAAGAGGTTTGATTTTTCCTACATCCTTTTTGATCCTATTCTTATGGCCTTTGATGTAAGTCTATCCTCTTGAATCCTGAATATTATAAAGCAATCCTTTTTACATTTACTTGTTTGATTGGTGAGTTTTATTCAGTTTCAGTAAATTTTGTTTGACAATGAATTTTACGTATAGTTTGATATTAGAAAATTTCCTTTGAAAACAAATAGCCACGGAAAAAAATTCAAGAGTTGCCCGGTAGTGTGTCAGAAATATGTTTCTGCCGTTAAGAAAAATAGTTATGACTTTTCGAGTCCGAAGTCGATATGAGCCCTAAAGTTTTAAAGCACTAATGGCCGTGTTCGAATCATGGTACCGGCACTTATTTTTATAATTATAAATACGGTATTTAAGTTTTTATGACTACAAAATAATTTTGGCTCGGAGGATCTGGACAGATTTCCTTTGGAATGCTTGCTTTGTTGATCCACAATCCTTTCAGTGAATTTCCTTTGAATAACCCTTTTTTTTCCTTTTTTTTCGTCGTTGAAACCTTGAGCAAGATCTAGACTTGTGAGGAAGCATTGGAAGGGAAATTTGCCCAGTATGTGGACATCGACATCAGCATTTTCTTTGCCCGAGTTATAGGTTTTTGCTTTATAATCTGAGAAGTAATATGGTCTATTTTTTGCGGGAAGAAAGCTTAAACTAAGTATATAATGACTGCAGAGAATGTTGGGCCAACATTCAATAAACAAGTATTGTAGGACTGCACATAATTTCGGGCTAGCATCAATAAAGAAATATTTTATGACTGTAACAAAATAAGGATTTGCTACAGCAAAGGACATTTGCCTAGCTTGAGGCCCTCTACCCAGAAGCCAAATAGTCCAGTAAAAGTATAACTTTCATTTCACTTATCATATTTTTCCCATTCTTCGGTATTGCATGGGACACTCGTGGTTAACTACATCACCAGAATGAAGTCCTCTTTACACAAAATATGCCCGCAGGTTTTTCAAATTTATGTCTAATGGTTCAGAATTTAAGAGAGGAAATTATGGTCCAAAGAGTCTAAATAATTAAACTATCTTAAATACTGATTTTATTTTAAAATGTCTATGAAAATATTTCTGTGGAACTGCCTCTTAACATTCTAGTTATCACTTTACCTTATACTTAAAGTGCTAAATGTTTGTTACTAATATCTTTAAAGTCTAGTTTATAATCCAAGTTTTATTTCTAATTCATGGTGTCTACCTGCCTTAAATTGATATTGCCAATGTAATCTAAAATAATAATATACCTATATCGTTGAAATTATAGTATTTTAATTTAATTTAAAAGTTCATTAACTATTTGTGTAGATATTCCTAATTTCAATTATAAAAATGAAGAAAACTTTCTCTAATTTTCAAATAACCTTCTTTCGTTTAAAATTCCCTTTAGCATATTTACACTTAAGAAAATATATGGAAAGTCGTGTCGTAGAAAGTTTCAGAAGGATGAAATTTGAAATACAATACGGTTAGCTGGTGAATAATCTCATGAATATAACAAACCGTATTCTTTACCCAGGACTCACTAACATAGTGAAACTAATTTAAAACTTTTCTTTGAACTTTTTAAACATAGCACATAAGTTTTCTCTAAATCCTCGAGTTTCACTTGTGTTAACTTAAAAAGTTTTAGAAGCAAAATTAAATTTATTCTTTTTTATTATGCCCTTATTATTTTACCTTTAAATGTTTAGGGAGGAAGATGGTTACGGTAATAAAAATCGGGTACGGGGCACCTCACAACTTTTCTTTATACTTCGCGTTCGCTTCGCTTGTTCTGAAAATATCAAACTTATTACTTAGTATATCTTCAGTCTCTCTTTACTCATTTTTAGATAAGAAAGACCAGTTTAAGACCAACGGTCATCCATCCACGTACTGACCACGCTCGATGCTTCTTTTCAAAAGTGATCCGACTAAAACCGTTGATATATTTGCAGTATATAAATAAAAATATTATATACTTGTGTGTCATATAAAAAAATGTAATCATGCTAAATTCCATCACAATTGGTATTTTATTTAAGTTATAACAATTAAAAAAACGTATAAGATTTGTCATATGATAAGAATTGAGCTAATGCTGATAATGAAATGAAACTTGTGACATTTGTTGGTGTTCTTGTAATACTACATGCGTGCTAAATTACATTGTTGCGATTATTTTTCTGTGTTTACAAAATATAAACTTTTTGATGAGTCATCAATTACGCAATAGAACTATTTTCCCGATACACTAGACCTAATTTTTTTTAGCTTGCGCCTAGTTTTATCTCTAGAATTATCACATACTGGGAGCTACGATGATGGCAGACACACACACACATATGTGCATACACACACATACATAAGCACACACATAAAAACAGAAGTCTTAGTAAAAACCACTCAGGAAATTTTAAAATTATCTAAAACGAACGATTTAGTTGAAATTTTGGATTTCCAAGTGACTTGGTAGGCATGATATCAAACATTGAAAGACATTTCTCCAGATCGCCTTTATTGTTCAATTTATGTTATTAATATTTTTTTAATTAGAGTTTACTTAACTATATAGATACTATATAGATATATTCAAAATATATCTATTATTTTAATATAGCTCTTTTACTTAATCAAATACACACTATAGACTTATTCTCTATTATTTGATTACCGTTCTTCCGCAATTAAGTAAACACTTTAGACTTAATAACTATAACTATAACTTTAGACTTAATCTCTATTATTTATTAAGTCCTTGCATTTATTTATCATATTTTTCAATTCAAATGTAAAAACTTACTTTACTCTGCATATTTCACTTTAATGTTCTGGTGTAAGTTTGTTGAAACTTAATTTTACTGATTGCTGTTTGCTTACTTCCAATACTAGACTTACATTCAGAATTTTAAATTAGGATTTAATCCGGTTCCAGTGCTCCTCTTTGAAAAATTAAAATATTCAACACAGTTTGGAATATTTTAAAACCTCACGTATAAAAGACATATTTGACAACTTTCCTACTTAACGCATTGAAAACATAAAGTTAACTCTAAGGCATTGTTTCCAGTGTATTATATATCTTCTGTTTGGATTTAATTCTTTAATCCTTTGTCGTAATAACGCTGCAACTTGCGAGTAATTAAGGATTTAGCTCGCATATCCTTCCGACCTCTTTATCTTTCCGCATTTTTGCCTGAAAATTGTGAAACGTTAATAAAACCAGAGTAAATATTGTAAACTTAAACAAAAGTTATACAAGAGTTGCTTTAGATCTTGAATACGCTGGAATTAAAGGTTTTTATATTAAGTACCAAGTTTCAAAATGTAAAGAAGAACAAAAACTTCTACGAAAAATATAATAAAAACTTTTTTTAAATAACTAAAAGCATTTTATATTTTTATAAAAGATATATGACATGATTTTTATTTAAAAGGTAACATAGATTTTAAATTACTATTATTTATTTTAAAACCCTACATTGCTCTTATTTTTCCAGTATAGAGTTAGTCTAATTAAATATGCTAACACATCAAGAAAATATTTTTTTGTTAAAATACATTTCAAATAAAAAAACGGGTACGGTGTAACCTTGGAAATTTCCCTTATCACATTGGATTCGCTACGCTATTCCTCCCTATTTTAAGAACATCGCTCGTCCTCAAAATATAAAATACGGCGCGGTGGTCCGCATGTCGGGCGAATTTCCTTTGGATGCGTGTTTCCGTGCTTTTACACTATATAAGTTTCAACTACTAAATAATATAATTCCGTCGCGGTGGTCCGCTGTCGGGCGAATTTCATGTAGAATTCGTGTTTCCGTGCTTAACAACCCATTTTTCTTGCTTAAGGTTCCGGTTCATGCTTTAGAACCTTAAGCAGTTACTCGATTGTCAAGCACTGCTCGTAACTCATTTTGTTGTATTTTTCAAAGGAAATGCGCATAATTATCCAGTTGGTTGTTCAAAACTATGCCTCTAAATAGAAGAACGCACTATTATTTGCACTAGTTAAAAGCTTAGTTACTTATATTAAGCTTAGTCAGTTATATATCATTTGATCTAACCGAGTTTTGCAAAAACATGAATAGTTGACACAATTCTCTCGCACAATTATATTGTGTTAGTCAGTTATCTTTAAAGGTTTTAGCGCATTTCCTTTGAAAAATAACAGACAAAAATGAGTTACGAGCCAGTGCTTGACAATCGGAGTAAGTGCTAGGTTCTAAAGCATGAACGGAACCTTAAGCAGAATGGGTTGTTAAGCACGGAAACACGAAATTCTACATGAAATTCGCCCGCAGCGGGACCACCGCGACGGAATTATTTTATTTTGTAGTTGTAAACTTTATAGTGTTAAAAAGCACGGGAAACACGCATCCAAAGGAATTCGCCCGACATGCGGACCACCCGCGCCAGAATTATTTTTTAGTTGTTAAACTTATATTAAGTAAAAAAAAGATAAAAAATTGATCGTCCTACCAGGATTTGAACCCAGGTACCCTGAGTTTGAGTGCTCGTATTGACTCCGGACCACTACCATTCAACCAGAGCCCAGAAACATAGAAAACGACACCTACTCGATATTTAATTTTTTGACCCGAATTTTGGTTTTTGATAAAGTTTGTGGTTTTCGACTTTTTGGTAACTTAGAGTGGTCGTATCGACTTCGGACCGGTTTCATTCGATTCAGCGCCCAAAAATACATCGAAAACGACACCCTACTCGAAAGTTTTTTTATCGACCTAAATTTTGGTTTTTTGTAATTTATAATGGTTTTTTGGACTTTTTGGCACTTAGAGTGTCGTATCGACTTCGGACCGGTTTCATTCGATTCAGCGCCCAAAAATACATCGAAAACGACACCCCTACTCGAAATTTATTTTTTATCGACCTAAAATTTGGTTTTTGTAATTTACAATGGTTTTTGGACTTTTTGGTCACTTAGAGTGTCGTATCGACTTCGGACCGGTTTCATTCGATTCAGCGCCTCAAAAAACATAAATATTGACCTTTTTCGCGGCAAAAAATATTAACCCTGAATTTGCCGATTTTTTGAAAATTTCGCTGACTCAGCAAACGGGTTAGTGACGTCACAAAAACCTGGTTTTCAATAGGGTCGAGTCCTCTTGATGGTTGATTTTTGTACCAGTTTGGTTAAAAAAATATTAATCCTTCGAAAGATAGAGTCTTACAAGAAATGTCTAGAAATACATATACTATAACAATATATATTATATATATATATATATATATATATATATATATATATATATATATATATATATATATAATATATTTATAAAGTCTCGCAAAACGTATTTTTCGTCATTAGGGACCTCTGAAACGGATTTGTGGTCGTGGTCCCGAGTTCGAATCCGCCATGACGCCTATCCCATTAGCCGAATTTCCAAGGAAATTCGCTAAAGTTACCTTATTATAATGCAAAACGTTTTTCGAACTCGCTTCATTCGTTCTAAGATAGTAAATACATTTATTTCATTCTTAGCGGCCAACCACGGTCAATGTTGCTTAACCTTTATGATTCCAACGAAACCCATAGATATACTTAGTATTAAAGGAAACTTAGTAATCTTGTTAATTACGTAAAGGTAACAATTGTACTGAAATTTAATTAGACTATGCTGATGCTGATTCAAAACTCGGAATTTATGTTAGTCTATACATGGTTACATGTGCTAAATCTCACATTAATCGCAACGTTTTTCCGCGTATTATTATTTTTCGTAGTATTATATTCGTATATAATAATTCGTATTATACAATATGTGGGTTTATGACGTCATAACAAAATGTTTCCGAATAGCAAAACTACATCGTAGAGCTGATTTTTATACCAATTTCAACTCTCTTGCATAAATAGGACTGGGAGCTACGATGATAATAAATACATGCACAAACACAAACACACACATACAGACAGGCAACTTTGTGAAAGAACTTAGCAAGCCTTAAAACACATAAAACGGATAATCAGGTAGGTGACACCGCGTTCGGATTTATTTGCAAACTTAATACTTTTCCTATATACCTACGATATAAATAAGGAAAGTAAAAATCGTTGATTGTGCCGTCCATAAGAATAGTACTTATGCTCAGTTGTTCGATTTTAAAACTAACAGCCACGTATGGATTTACGATTTGGTATCGGTAGTTCTAACATCCTAGCAAGTCCACGTTTTCAGCCATCACATAGATCTGAAACGTGACAATGCACAAACTTGGTTCTCCATTTTTGCATTTAAATCCTCCTCTCCCAATGGGTGTAGGAAGAACCAATCTTGTCTGAGCATATCTTGCATATTCCTAACTTTAGATAGGAAAGGTATAAAAAGCTTTTAAAAGATAAAAGAAAACCTTACAAGATTTACATAGATATCAGAAATAAAATAGTATATTATGATCTTATAGCGAATTTCCTTTGGAATTTAATTCGCTAATGAGATAGGTGTCATGGCGGGAAGTCCCGTTCAGAAACGTATGTTTCCGCGCAACATACGTTTCGCAAATGTATATCATATATATATAATATTATATATATATTATATATATTATATTAATATATACATACACACACACCACTATATGTAACCATTAGAAGATAAACAGCTCACTTAACCTTAATTAGTGCGTACAGCTAATTTTAGAGCATTACTAGTTGTTATAACCAACTGAATATAATGCGCATTTTCCTTTGAAAATATCAGACAAAATAGTTGCGAGCATGCTGAAAAAAAAAACCAAAAACCAAAAAAAAAAAAAAAAAAAAAAGTAACCTCTTAGTTTCTAAACAAAACCGAATAAGCAAGAAATGGGTTGTTAGCCCGTGAAACGCGCATTCTCAATAAAATTCGCCTGACTTGTGACCATCGCCCATATTACTTGTACTGGTTATTAAACTATTTAATGTAAAAATCATATAAAATTTCATCCTGCCGAGGATTGTTGTTTAAGCACGGAAACACGCATCCAAAGGAAATTCGCCCGACTTGCGGACTAACGCCAGAATTATTATTTCAGCATAGTAATAGTAACAACTATTAGAAGAAAATCAGAGAGTGTATTCAAATTCGCCTGTTCATTGGTACTCCAAAGGTTCAACCTGGCGGCGATTTTCAATGTCTGAATTCACTATCCATGATTATTTGATAATAATTTGGACGGATTTGTCTTTCTGAACCCTGTAGGACCTTTTTCTTGAGTTACTTTATTGCTCTTATTATTAAAATACTGGCTTTATTTTATAACATCTTCTCGGGGTTTTATACACATTTTGAATAGTCTACTCCCTTTTTTGAGTTATAAAATTTGAGGGCATAATACTTCAAATTGTGGTGAATCGCCCTTTTTACGGTTTAGCAACATTTGATATTCTGTATTAATATTCTCTAAGTACGACATTCGTGAACACCAGTTTTATTGAACGATCTTGGAGTTACAGCGTTTGCTTCTTGAATGTTATAGGTCTGTAGTTGGGTTAAATAATATTTTTATATCTATCCTTACAAAATTATAAATCCAAACTTGGACTTAAGTTTTTAGAAGTAACTGACCATTAATTTTCATTTATCCGGTTTTAAAGTATGTTTTATTTTTACAGTCCAACCTATGTTGACTTATTAGCTATATCAACAGAACGATTTAATCATAAAACTAGAGAAAAACAGACCAGTGTTTTACAATAGGATAAGCTCTCAGAGTCGAGAGGCTCTCCCTAACTAAGTAGGATCAAGAGCTCTAGACCCTTACAAATCCGATGGCGAGTAAACTTAATAAAATCTGATTTTGAAATTCTTCCTCTCTTTTGTAATATTTTTTTAAACTACTCCCTTTAAAAATAGCAAATCAACAAGTTCAAACGTGTGAAATTTAAATTAAAATAAAAATTTTTATAATTTAAAAACGGCTTGGAGATTGATAGATTGTAAAAGAATAAATATCGATTGATTATCAAATAGTAAAAAATAAAACTTTATCTACTAATAAAATTTTGGTTATACATTAAGATCATAGACCCGTGATAAACATTCGGGTCAGGAATAATTCGGATTAACTCTGAGGTATCTTGTGTAGCAAAAGCACACCAATAAATTTCGCTTAGTCCTCCTCTCACTACTTCGAACTGCTTCAGTCGTCTTAGAAGTAGTAGATCCTTTTATTACGCATCATAGATTTATTATGCCTTTCTGCGTATAACTTACTGAAACAAGCTATTTAAAAATATTTTTTAAAAAGATTTGACAAGAAATAATAATGGAATGAAAATTTCATTATGACATGTTTTTTTCATAGGACTTTGTTGTAGTATATGTATGTAGTCCTGGAATTATGTCTTCTCTTATGGAATGTTGAACAAGAAACAAGCATAGTAAAGGAAATTCGTACCTTGCGTAAAACATAGCAGTGAGGCCGGTATGTAGGAAACCTTGCTAATTGGAGGCGGTAGGGTAGCAACCTTACACGTATTGCAATAATCGTGAGAAATTACAATTCCGTACCGTTACAATCGTACTATTGAAATTTTTCTAATGCTAACCCATTAAACATAACTAGAGTTGTTTTCTCTAGACGCGTAATGTACTTTAATACAATTATAGAAATAAAAAGAAAGTGCGGTAGTTCATGGCACTCATTAAATGCTAATATGATATAGAGTACTCAAACAAATCGTAATTTGGACTTCTTGTATAAGCCAGAATTTGAAAATAAGGACCTATAATAAAGCTCGTTTTGGGTTTACTAATCACCCACGAACATCAGCGCGTACTTATACCGTGCTCATTTTATTTAATATTACAAAGGATTTACTTAACAAATTCTGTTAAAAAACTGAGATTTGCTCAGTTGCGAACCTAGACCTTGCTAGCCGAATCTTTCGGCACTAATCCGAATAATTTCGGACTCGCTTTGCTTGTCCTCAAAAAAAATCACCAAATGTACTGCAGCACGTATTCTGACTGCTTCCCATCTAGGCTTCTGACTCCCTCGATGCTTCTTAGTGTTAAAAAGTAACTTAGTATACATATTTATTACGTAAAGAGATACACTTGCATTATTTTTTAACTTAATTTGGATTTCTTTTCGAATTTTTACAATTTCTTATAAACACTTTCACAATTTGTTCAATAAACATTAAACTAATATTGATTATGAGATGCTGATAATGACTCATTTGTTGGTCATTTATATGACTACATGCGTGCTAAATTTTAAATCGATCAAAAAAATTTTCCGCGTTTTATGAATTTCAAAATTTTATTCAATACAATTACTCTACACACATACAGACGAAGAATTAAGTGAAAATCATTTAAGATTTCACGTATTCAAACTTAAAAGGATAATTCAGATAAATCTCGGTTTGAGTATTTTTGCAAACACAATACTTTTCTATATACCTGCGGTATAAATGAGGAAAAGTAAAAATTCCCCAATTATGGATTTGATTCAAAGAGAGCTCTGATTGAAATTACTGGGTGGTTTTAAGTTTTAACTCTAAGTGGCTTTAAGCTCTCCTATGCAGTAGCATAATGTAAATCGTAAGTACTGCAGATCTATAATTGACACCCTTGCCAATCAATGACTTATTGTTTTGTTTGTCAAACTAATACTGATAATAAAATGGAACTTCGTATTTTTGTGAACTATACATAGCGGTATATGTGTAAAAAATTTCCGTCTAATCTTAACTAAATATAAAGATTTGTAATTTTTTAACACGTTTGGGGTCATTATTGTAGGTTAATGACGTACAAATGTTTAAAAATAATAGAGTTCCGGACATTGCAAGATTGATTATTATACCAAGTTTCATCTCGATCTTAGAAAGCGTTCTAAAGTTATCGTGTCCTATAGAAACGTCTAGGACACAAAAATACCGTTCATTTAATACATACATAATATATAATATATATAATATTAAATATATATATATATATATATATATAATATAATATATATATATATATATATATATATATATTCTTGCATCAGCGAGGCTCTTTCTTCCAAACAACCCACCTCCCTTCACATGGAGGAGGGCATGACCCAAGCTTATTAGCTCATTTTTTATTCTAAAATTCGCTAAAAAAGGTAAAAAAAATTTGAAAGTCATTATATCCAAAATGTCGGTCATTATCCAAACGAAGTTTTGTGAATTGATTAACTCTTACAAATGTACATTTGTCTTAATTATCTATCAACTCTGTTGGTCAAATTTTCGTTTTTAACGATTTTTTAAATTTTTGACGACTCAGTGAAATAGGGTAAAAAAACAGCTTTTAAACAGCACAAGTAGAAACTCCATCTGATTTTTGTGCCAAGTTTCACTCTCTAGTGTGAACTCAGAGAGAGTTATGAGAGATACTCACACACATTTACACGGACAGCATCACGAAAACCACTCAGAACCATAGAGATACTTACTAGAGAGGCCCCTATAAATTTTGGAACAACAAAAAAGTAAACTGACCACCTCGCTAATAAATACAATCAAATATTCAGTGCAATTTTACTGATTATTTTCTTTCAGTAACTTATACATTTCAGCGTTTAAAATACAAATAAAAATACATTGAATGTACGGAAAGCCGAAAACGATTGATTTATTATAACCTTAACTCACTTTTAGAGAAGGTTAATGAGGTTACAAAAAGTCCCTGAGAGCCCCAAAAAGGTGTTTCAGGCTTTCACTGTAATGAGATAGGGTATGCCCCTCTAATATATCTCTATGACTCAACGTTATAAAAAGTCCCTGAAACGGATGTTTATGATAAAACCTGGCTTTGGATTTTAGGGCAATGCAACCCTTTTCCAATGTACAACATTATTAGGTGAGGAAAAGTGGAAGGAAATGGAAATACTGGGTTGGTATGTTTTTACATTTTTAAAGGGGTTAATAAGGAAATATTTGTAGGAAATTCCTTGGAATTATAAACAGGAAAGAAATTATATCAAGTTTTATTCTTCTCGTTTAGAGAAGGAAGAAATCAGGGATATGGCAGAGTGTTACCTTACACGTCACCTGATCCTTTATCCCAATATTCTGTTATAGGGGTTTTCAAAAGCGAGTAACAGTCTATTTTATTCCATTTCTTTCTACTAGGCATACTATATAAGGATAGTTGGGGAAAAGGATAAAATCCTATTGGCTTTAGTCCTTACGTGTATCCTTTCAAAGCATATCGGAGATACCAAATTTAATATCTGTTACTTAGTATAAAGGCTTCTTTATTAAAGTTTAATTTCGATATTGAACCTTTTTGTGTAACCCTCGGGACCTATCTGGTCTCTTACTACCCTCGTTCTCCTTCTTAGTTATAACATTATAAATTAAAATAAAACACTACTATATAACTATCGATAACCAAAGTAAAAAATTATATA
>JACMZG010000008.1:26308222-26325722 GCA_018340805.1 Microvelia longipes
TTGCTTATCACATAAGTTACTACGCTAATTTATCTATAGATAAGTAAAACTGCCAAGAAATATTATTACTAAATATAATATTATTATTATATTATTTAAATAATATTATTAAATATTATTAGCAACTCTAAATTTATTTAGCTTGGTTCTTAGAAAAAGTCTGTCTTAAATACAGTCTATTATCAAGCCGGCGCTTAAATAAAATAAAACCGGTCCTGAGTCGATATGTCTACTGTATGTGAATAAAAAGTGCAAAACCATGAAAAAAAACAAAAAAACAATAAACCAAAATAAAGGTCAACAAAATATAATTTTCGAGTAGGGTATCCTTTTCTATGTTTTTTGGGGTGCTGAACCGAACAAATCCTGTCAGAGGTCATTACCACCACTTTGAATGAACAAAAAGACGAAAAAACAGTGGTAACCTCTGGGTACCCTAAAATACTGTCGATAAACAACATATGTCCAGTAGTGTCGTTTTGATGTTTTTTAATGTGCTGAATTCAATAAAACTGGGTCGGAGTCGATAACATTTCTCAAAGCTAGGGTCCCCCGGTTCAAATCTTGGTCTAGATGCTAATTTTTTATCTTTTTACAGTATTTTAGTTTATAACTTAAAATAATTCTGGTTTTTTAAATGCGCGCTTTCTTGATTAACAATCCAATTTTTGCTTTGATATTCAATTCATAAAGCTTTATTTATAAATATAAATATAACTTGGGTACACCCTTTGTTAGCCCAGGTGAGGCTTTACATAATAAAAAAAAATATAAATAATAATATTCTCATTTTCTTTAAAAAATAAAAAAAAAAGAATTTTCCTCCTGAGAGAAAAAAAAAAATAATATAAATAAAATCAAATAAATAAAAGTTGTCAAAGAAATAAAGATTATTACTCTTTTGAAGTCAAGAAGATCATGTGTCACACCCCCTGCCCAACCATGATATCTTCTCTCAACCTGAGAGCAATGATAAGTAAAAGTAAAGTAAATTAAGATGTTTTGTCGAACATACAGATAAATATTTTCTAAATCCCTATACCCAATATTATAAAGATATTTAATTCTAAAAAGATGTGTAGCTAGAGCAGTCTAGCAGAATGTGACACATAGTCTCCCTCCTACCCTCATTACACATTGGGCAAACCTGTTTGCCAAAATGGAAGTAAATACATTTTTAGAAAAATCTTAATAATTTGGAACTAGATAGTCTCAGCTGACTCACCAGTCTTAGTCTGTCTGAGGGTACTCTGAACTTTAAGTATGGTTGAATAGAATCAAATTCACAAATGCTTCGATAAATATGACTATAGGAGGAGTTAAGAGCTCTATCAATATCTTTACTAACCCAATTGTTCTTAACCTCTCAGGAAACTGTCTTAGCAAGTCTGAGTCAAACCAGTCGACAAAATGTCCTTAAGACTTGGTAAACCAACAGACAGCAAGTGTGACTCAGCTGAGAACACCAGTTAAATGAAGTATTATTATTTTCTAATTCTATAAGTCGGGTTAAACAAAGTTTTGGATAACGTTCCATAGGCATAGAATAGATTTGCTTGGCCCATAAAAAAGCTTGTTTGAGGATTGAGACACCTAGAGGCTCAATGCCAGATTCAAGCCTGACCATGTAATCAGGTGTATTTTTTGGCCAACCTAAAAGTCTTTTATAATACCTGAGTTGAACCTTGTCCAGATCCTCTATGTATCTCAATCCCCAAACTTCGCTATTAGTTAGTAAGACACTTTGTACAATAGATTGAAAAAGTCGTTTCCTGGTGTCCCAGGAATCGACTTTTCCTTTTGAAAGAATTTTTAGAACTCTAACAATGGCCAGCATAGCCTTCCCTTTTTGATGCTCAGTAGCACATCTAAATTTAATCGAACTGTTAAAAGTAATACCAAGGTATTTGTAACTCGAAATATAGTCTAATTTATCATTTCCCCAGAAAAGGGAATTTAGAACTTTAGGCCTACCAGCTCTTCTGAATTGAACAATTTTTGTCTTTTCTGGGTTAAGAACAAGGTGGTTTAAGTCAAAGTATTCTTTAAGAATTCTAATTTTAGTGCGAGCATCAGAAAAGGAATCGCATAAGATGACCATGTCATCAGCTAAGAGAAGTATAATCAGTTCAATAATTTCATTAATAGGTAAACCTCTGCAACCCCTATGTTGGAAAAATTCTACAATATCTCTTATAAATAAGAGAAACAAAATTGGGCTCATGGACTCCCCTTGAAGAACCCCAAGGGTTATATCCACAAGTCCTGAGAGATTGCCCTTCCATCTCACGGTCATCTGTGCAAGACCATACAGCATTTGCAGGATTCGTAAAAATTTACCACAGACACCTACAGAATATAGTTTATGCCACAAGAGATCTTGGATAAGAGAGTCAAACGCTCTCTTAACATCTACGAATATTCCCAGAAGGTATCTTGATGGTAATCTGGTGTTTATACACAAAATGCTATACAGCGTGAACAGATGATCGCGGCATCCTCTTCCAGGCCGGAAGCCAGCCTGCTCCTCTGGAAGCAGGTCATTAACGTCACACCAAGATTGTAACCTATCAGTTAAGATAGTAGTAAAAACCTTAGTAATAGTATTCACTAAAGAAATACCTCTGTAACAGTATGGATCATCTCTATTACCACCCTTGTGGATAGGGTGGTAGTCATACATAATGACTCTGCTCCAAGAGGAGGGGAGGTCTTCATTATCTAATATATTATTAAACATATGAAGGAGATAATATAACCAACGATCAGGGAGAACTTTCAAGAACTCATTAGAGATAGAGTCAATGCCTGGAGCTTTACCATTTTTAAGTTTAGTCAAAGTCTTAGTTAATTCTTCCAAAGTAAATGGCATGTCCAGGAAAGGATGGGTCACAGTCAAATATTTATTATCATAAGCTAATCTATTAGGATAAACATCGGTTAAAAATCTTTCCCATTGGTTCAAAGTAATATTTGAGTTGATGTTTCTCCTATTTTCCAATTTATGGACAGCGCCCCAAAAAGCTTTTGCGTCAGATACATTGGACAAAGAATCTCTAATGAGTTCTTTATATTCACTGTGTTTGGCTCTGATCATACGTCTGTAGTCATCTCTAGCTCTTGTAAATTCTACACATAAATTATCAGGGAAACCCCCGGCCTTACAATGATTGAACATTCTTCTAACATGCCTTCTAACTTGCTCAAGCTCATTGCAAAACCAGTCGGGGTTAGATATTTTAAAACTTTTTTCACTGGGACCATAATATTTTTTAATCATACCAACAGAGTCAGCAGCATGAGCTACCGATGCTACAAAGTTTTCATAAAGATCTTCACTTCTCACACTATTAAAGTAAATACTATCTAGACTGTCTAAGCAAGAGATAAAAAGATATTTTTTGGCTTCGTCCCATTTCAAAAAAGACTGATTAAACATAGTAGGCACCAACGCCTCATTGCTATCTTCATAGAGAAGCAGAGAGCATGCTAAATGAGAATGTGATCCCATGAGGTGTATGTAAGTCTCTGACAGCCATAACCATATCTGCACTGACCCATATTAAGTCTATTACTGACGAACCTTGGTTTGAAATATAGGTAAAATTAGCTGGACAGTCAGAAAAAGTACGACCATTACAAAGAATAATATTATAAGCTTCCATGAGTGCCAACATGGTTTTCCCTCTTTGATTACTAACGGTATCTATTGAATAGCGGATATGATTTACTAAAGAACCCTCAGTGGCAATTTCATCCACACTACCAAGATTTGCAATACGACCATTATAGTCACCCAAAAAATTAGCCCTGAGTATTGCTCACTAGAACCATGGTAATATGCAAGGATTTCCTCTAGCTCATCACAGGCAACAGTTATGTCAGAGACGGGAGACCAATACGACCCAACAATCAAAATTTTGTTTCCAAAATTATTGACTATTTTAATAGCAATAGAGTGATTAGAAATATATTTAATTAAACTAGTTGATTTCCACGAACTGTTTTTACATAACAAAATAATACCCCCACTTGCTCTTCCTACACTGACACGACGTGTTGCCTGTAACTCATACCTCACATATTCAGATAAAAAAATAGGTAAATTAGACGTTGATTCTGTTCTCCATGTCTCAACTAAGCAAATAACATCGTGGCTGATTAAAAAATCTTTTTCTTGACTACTCAATTCACACAGAGATCCAAAACCATCCATGTTCCAGAGTACAAGTTTTCGAGAAGGCAATGTTTGAGAAAGACTAGTGTCAGGAAGAAGAATCTTGGGGTCCTGAATAATCAGAATTCGCTTCCGTTGGTTGAGATGTTATTTCTGTTTTATTTTGTTCCCTAAGCAGTCTAGATATTGTCTCGTGTAGATCAAAACCCACTATTTCAGAAAGGAACTTACTAGCCTCCACGTTTTTTGAGATAATGCCAAACCCGTCACACCATTTAAACTTCTGACCATTTACTATCATAAAGTCTTTAATTATTTTGAAGTCATCTGTTTTGATCTTATTTTCTCTTAAAACTTTCCTGATAGCAAAGTATTTTGATCTTCTAACATTATAAGTAAAGGAAAAATCACGTGAGACCGAGTATTTTGTATTTTGTAAGATATTAGTGGATCTTAGAATATCCTGGACATCCTTATCATGAGGGAAATGAGCAATGATAGTATCTTTACCAACTGTGTGAGCCCTATTTATAAATATGTCCTTATCAATTTTTAAGATGTTTTTACAAAAATCTTTTATATCATCTTCAAGTTTATCACTTAACGTTAAACCCCTAAACCGTAAATTGTTTCTTCTGCTTCTATTTTCCATGTCTTCCAGTTTAGAATCTCTTTTTTTGTTAGCTAATTCCATTTTTGCCATAGATATCTTAAGATCATTATTACTTTTTTCAAGTTGTTCAATTTTAGTTTGCAGTACTGCTACATCCGATGCTTTGGCTAATCCTGTCAATTTTAGGTCTAAAATACTGTTAAGTTTGGTATCTAACAAAGTTTCAAACTCATCTCTACTCATTTGTGACACTAAAGTACTTGAACTAGGACTCACCTTATCATTTCTACTGTTTTCACCCATTTTGTGAACTTTTTGTTCTGGCGATGTTTTAAATAACGTAGCTCCCTGATCTCTCGATCTTTTTCCACCTCTGTCTTTTGAAGGCGTTTGATTTAACATCCACACAGTTTATTTTATTCACAAATTAGAGCAACTTTAAAAGTTTTTAAATAAAAAACAAAAAAACAATGGTTTCAATGCCTGAATGCAGTTGTTGATAACATCGGTAAAATTTAACGGTTACTGACAGAAATTAATCACATCAGTTAATAGACCTATATTTATCATCAAAGTCACTAATAATTATTTTTATTTAAATAAAATTCTATGTTCAAACAATAAATTTAAGCATTTGCGTGATATAAAGGAAACCACAGCAAAACTGTTATCACTACAAAACGTTCGAAATAATTTGTTTGCTTTGATATTGGATTCTTAATCCAAGTTTCCTGTATATATTTAAAACCATGAGCAATTGCGTCACAACATGTTGTTTCAATTATTTTGAGTTTTTCAAAGAAAATGCCCTACAAATTAGCATACACTGAACTTCAAATGTATGTAAATAATGCTGTGCTGTGTATTGTATTGTATAATCTAGGGGATAAATATGCGCGCACTTTCTTTGAAAAATCGTAACGCTACGTGTTACTAAAAGTGTCAACCGTTCATATCTTCTTGTTATCTTCGAAGTCAATATATGTGTACCAAAAATTTTACTTTTTTGCTAGTTAACTAAAAATTAAAATTTAGTTTTTTCTTTAATCTAGCTTAAACTAAAAACAAATATTATACAATATTAATTACAAATAAGAATAAAATAACAAATTAAATTATTATTAAAGTAATAAGGCTTTATAAAACATCTTAAAAATATATAAAAAATAAATAATTTTTAATATAAATATAAAATAATTTTCAAAGGTCCATAATAAATAAACAATTTCCATGCAAAAAAAATCTTTTATCAAGATTGTAAATTATTAATAATAACTAATCTATAATATTAATAGTTCTTTTAACCAGTAAATTATTTTATTTTTTATTTCTAATATTTTTATCAAAATTTTAAACAATTATTATTATTTATTTAAGTCATAAAAGTATAGAATAAGTATTCTATAACATCCATACATGGCTGTATGGCCCTATTAGACCAATGCCAAAAAAAAGTTGAGAGGTATTTCTCGTAAAGAAAAAGATATTTCACGTGAAAAAGGAATTTCACGCGTAAAGAAAAATTTTGACAACTAGCGCTACCTAATAGAGAACTTAAAAAACTAAGATTATTGAGAGTTTTAATTTGACAGAACATAACATAATATTTTTCGCAATTTACCTATCTATTATTGTTTAATTAAAGACATTGGTGCCGTTTAGTAATAAATTAATGGTGGAATATACTGAAACTAATTAATAATTTAATAATATTTTCAGGCGTATTTTTGTAAGGCATGAGTTTCAAGCTTACAAAAAGGAATTAAATCCCAACCAAAAAACATGCGTGTAAAAAAGGAGCCATGTCTTGAGTTAAACGTTGTGAGATCATATAGGATTTGCCAAATCACAAGTTCCTAAATATGCTAGTAAAATATACGAGGTCTTTGCGGATTCACTTTGTGACTTGGCCATTACGCAGCACACACAGAAGAGCATAGTGCGCTTAATAAATAGGCTGAATGTATTTATATAATGTATGTCTACTGTCTACACTCTATACTAGACCTTTAATACCACACTACCTCAAGCTGCGTAATGGCCAAGTAACAAAGTGAAACCGCCAAGACCTCGTATATTTACAAACATAATTAGAAACTTTTGACTTGGCTTATCCTATGATCTCGCAACTTTTTACGCTAGACTTGGCTACTTTTTTACACGCATGTGTTTTTGTTGGGATAAGTATTTACTGTAAGATAAACATATAATAAAATAAACTTTAATTGGTATAAAGTACTATAAAATAAAATACCTAACTGTACTTAAAGATCAAACTATTGATTACTCTTTGACCAATTATATAACTTCAATATAAACTAAGGAAAAAAAGGAGTAAATATTGATCGTAAAAGTTAATTTTATTAAACAACTTACTGATTTACGTTAAATTAATTCAGGTTAAATAATTATAGGTGCTAAGTATTCCATCGTGTCCTGGTTTAGTTCAAAATGATAAAAGGATAAAATATAATATAGCGCATGTAGTGATTAATCTTTAATAATCACAGGTTATAAACCTGATCGAAACTCTGCCGAGAGTAATCGGCTTAGTAATAGATGATGCATCCTAAGTATACGCTTACTTACACGACACAGTCTGCATGAGTAACTATATAGTAAGTCTTTTCTAGTCGTTTCTCAAAGAAGCAACAGATTTGTTTTACTTATTTTTCAAGTTGTTTATTTATTTGTCGGATTGTTATTTTTATATTTATTGGTGTCTGTTTGTTTAATCATTGCAACGTATTTAAAGTTAATAAGTGTTTCTTTAAAGGAGCTACTAAGAGTTAAAAGTTTATCTTATTTCTCAAATAACCGTTCTAAATATTTTGTGCTTTAAACATTGCAATATTTCTTATTTAATCTGTTTTACTTCCTTTTTTTGTCGGACATCCTTAATAGGTATGTAAGGATTTTGCAAAATAAATTAGTAGCGTTTGTAATGTGTTTATTCACTATATGCCCTTCCTAAGGACTCTGTTATACTACTTTTATTAAATAAATAGTTAGTTAACAACATGAGTAAGTTCATACATAAAGTATTCAAACAATATTAGTATAGGACAAATTGCAGTGCAAGTCAGACATCTACAAACATAGTTAACTAAGCTTACATTCTACCTAGAGAGCTGTATGGTTGCAAGCTACTCCCAATGAATTCTAATTAGAAAAAAAAAATTCTATCTTTATCTATGATTTGTTAGGATTGAAATGTATATAATACTCTTTTCAAATACGATGAAACATTTATTTTAAATGAAAAAAAGGTCTGGCCACTATATGCCGTCCCGAGCCTTCTTGTGGCCGCTTCGAGGCTAAATGGTTGTTGTATTTAATATTTTTGTTATATAGGTAGTTTATATAAGTGGCGCACTGCCAGGATATAAGCGAATTTTTAAATGTATTTGTTGAAAAACCTGATTTGTTTACATTATGTTTTATGTGTCGATCGATAAAACCGGAACTTATGCTGATAATAAATTTTAACATCTAAGCTTCATACATAATAGTACATGTGTATTAATGTCAGCCCAAGCAAAGAATGTTTTAAGAAAATTTTAAAATTTTTACTAAATCATTATTGTGTGTTATTAACTTCATACATACAAATTAATAAATTAATAAATAATATGGTCTGGGACATTAACAATGTACGACTGAGTCAATCGATTTTCGTACCAAGTTTCATTTCGAGAAATCATTCGAAAGTTATCGTGTCCCATAGAAACGTGTAGAAACAAAATCTCGTACATATTCAAGGCAAGTACATGAAGTTTCATCAAAATTAAAATTAGCAGTTAGAGCTGTACTGTGTTTATAAGAAATATGCATATTTATACTCATACATTTTTGGGATCTGTAGATGCTGAAAACTCGACAGTTGATAAGAAGTGGTTGTTGTAGCTAATTAGCTGATACAATGCTTCCCCTTTCTTTTAGTATGTATATATATATATATATATATATATATATATATATATATATATATATAATATATATATATATATATATATATATATATATATATATATATATATATGTTAGCCGCATAAGAAAGCTGGAGAGCGGCACTCTTGTGCGCTAAGCTATTTCTTTATTATTTTTATTAATTTAGCTGTTATATTATTACTCAAATTATACTATTTAATATTATTTTAAGTAATTTATTTATTATAACATCAAGTATCCTTAATTTATTAATAAATTCAACTTATTTAATCAAACTTCTTACTTATAATTAATATATATTTGCGAATTTTCATCGCCTCACTATTTTTGTTTAAGTATATATTGCTACATAGCATTTTAGTGTCTTGGAAAACCTGTCATCGCGATCTAGGCACTTAAAAAAAAGGAGTTTTGGTTACACACTCGCGGGTTCAACTTTCACCTTGCGAGGCACTTCATTAGCGATTTTCACTAAGAATATTCGCCATAAACTAGGTTAAAAAATTGTGAAAAGTTGCTTGATAATAATACAACTGGCTGAGTCATCAATATGAGCCTTTATTATACACAAAAACATGAAACTTCTCTGTTGAATTATTTGTTTGATATGCTGATTAGTTTTGATGGGTAATTTACGTGCGAGCCATGTTTCTATAATGTCTTTATTTACATGAATTATACATTAATAATATTAACCAATTCTAAACATTCTGACTAGTATTGATTTGTTTATGTTTGTTTAATACCAATATAACCATGAATTAAAGTTATTTGTTTAGAGACTACAATGCACAAACACTTTATTCACTCCAAATGGTTAAAAAATAAAAGGCTCTTGCCTTTTGGCTGCCATTTGGCATCGACGCTGGGGGCCAGTTCAAAGCAACCGTGCCTATCTGTGGCCTTTTTGCGGTTAAATGGTTATTACTTATATACATGATTAAATATGCTTTCCAACAATACTAAATTTGTGACTCTAAATATTACATTATAGTTGATATGACCAACTTATTAAAGTAAGGTACCAATTTATATATATATATATATATATATATATATATATATATATATATATATATATATATATATTTATATTAATTCTTAAGTTCTTCCAATACGCGGACCACCGCGCCTGAATATTATGTTCGTATATGTCTAAAAAATATATTTTTACTTACTTTACAGTTTTACAACTTGAAACTTTGTCTGTTCACACTTTTTACTTGGAATATTCTTTTTTTACTTTGAAACTCTACTAACGATCTACTCCTCGTTTAAATTTAACATAGAATTCTTCTCTTGTCACATTTGCCTCCTTTACGTCATAATATTTTTTTCCATCAAGAAAAGTTTATGATAAATTTTTAAATAAGATAAACTGTGAAAAAGTAAGTTAAATGTTTAATTAAAAAAAATATATTTATAAACATAAATTAAAATAAAAAGTTAAATTACTCATTAAAATAGTCATTGTAAAAAGTTTAAATTAACTTCACAATTAAATTAAACTGCGGTGTGGAAAAACTTTATTCGGGTAAATTTCTATTAAAATCTAAAGAATGGTTTTTTCCCCAAAACTTAATATTTTTACCTAAGTTTGTTTTTTTACTTTTTAAAGTTGCTTGCAAGAGGTTTTTCTAAATTATTGAGTTTTTCTTCCAACTGCACCTTTCCAATTAAAATAAGTTTTTCTTCTCGTTTCTGTGAGGATTTATTAAAAGAAAAAAAGGATTGTGGGTTTCTAATTAAACATAGCAATTTGAAATTTTCTTTTTATTGCGGCATTTATATGTGATTTGTTTTAAGAATTTATATCACTTGCCAGGTACGTTAGTTGTCAAACAAGTAACTTCTTAAACTATTCTAGTAAATAATGCTGGAAGAAATTTTGAATGATTTATTAATAAAAATTCTGGCGCGGTGGTCCGCATGTCGGGCGAATTTCCTTTGGATGCGTGTTTCCGTGCTTTTTACATTATATAGTTTACAACTACTAAATAAATAATTCCGGCGCGGTAATCATCATCAATAGGAAATGCGCATAATCATCCAGTTGTTGTACAAAACTATGCCTCTAAAATTAGAAGTACGCACTATTATTTGCACTAGTTTAAAGATTAGTTACTTATCTTTAAGCTTAGTCAGTTATCTTTAAAGGTTTTAGCGCATTTCCTTTGGAAAATACAGACAAAATGAGTTACGAGCAGTGCTTGACAATTGAGTAACTGCTTAGGTTCTAAAGCATAACCGAACCACGCAATGGGCATGGTTCTTGCATAAGCAAGAAATGGGTTGTTTAGCACGGAAACACGCATTCTAAATGAAATTCGCCCGACAGCGGACCACCGCGCCGGAATTATTTATTTACTAGTTGTAAACTTATATAATGTAAAAAGCACGGAAACACGCATCCAAAGGAAATTCGCCCGACATGCGGACCACCGCGCCAGAATTATTTTTAGTTGTAAACTTATATTAGGTAAAAAAACGATAAAAAATTATCGACCCTTCCAGGATGTGAACCCAGGTACCCTGATTTGAGTGGTCGTATTGACTCCGGACCACTGCCATTCAACTCAGAGGCCCAAAAAACATTGAAAACGACAACCTACTCGAAATTTATTTTTCAACGACCGTAATTTTGGTTTCTATATTTTTGTGGTTTTTTCGACTTTTTGGTAACTTAAAGTGGTCGTATCGTCTTTAGACCGGTTTCATTCGATTCAGCGCCAAAATTACATAGAAAACGACACCCTACTCGAAATTTAATTTTTATCGACCTAAATTTTGGTTTTTGGTAATTTACAATGGTTTTTTCGATTTTTAGGTCACTTAGAGTGGTCGTATCGACTTCGGACCGGTTTCATTCGATTTCAGCGTCTCAAAAAACATATTGACCTTTTTCGCGGGCAAAAAATATTAACCCTGAATTTTGCTGATTTTTTGAAAATTTCGCTGACTCAGCAAACCGGGTTAATGACGTCACAAAAACCTGGTTTTCATAGGGTTCGTGTCCTCCCAAAGGTTGATTTTTGCACCAAGTTTGGTTAAAAAAATATTAATCCGTTCGAAAGATAGAGTGTTTTACAAGAAAGTGTCTAGAAATACATACATATATATATTATATATATATATATATATATATATATATATATATATATATATATATATATATATATATATATATATATATATATATATATATATATATATTATATATATATATAAAGTCTCGCGAAAATTTTTTTTTTCGTCATTAGGGACCTCTGAAACGGATTTGTGTCGTGGTCCGAGGTTCGAATTCCGCCATGACGCCTATCCATTATTAGCCGAATTTCCAAAGGAAATTCGCTAAAATGGGTAACGGGGTATTTCGTTAGTTTTCCTCTCAACTTCGGACTTCATATAAGCTCTTCTTCAGACTGTCATGATTAGACTTTTCTACGATCTCACTTACGCTGGACCTTAGAATTTATAAGTTACCCTTATGAGACATACAATAAAAATAAGTTACAACACTTTAGGCTGGTGTTGTAACTTATGGTCAATTAATGGTTAGAATAGTAATACAGCAGATAACCAATTAAGCAAATAATACGGGAAATACTTGTATATTGTATTCATAAATGCATTAAAAAAACCTGTTGTCATACTTGGCAGCCTAGTTTTGCTAACTTTAATTTCTAAAATTTTTTAATCAAAGAAAAAAATTAACATTTTTATACTATTAGTCTCCAAAGGACGACACAACACATTGTTTAAAACCAGTGGAGAGAAATTTACAACTACTGGTGTCTTTTACTATTAAAAGATAGTAAATATTTTCATGAATTTTATTCTCTGTGTTGTATCCCATTTGCTTTATTGAACGAACGTAAGTGAGTTCTTACATTTCTGGAGATTGGGACAGCGCGTAAGTTTGTATGTTTGTGTGTTTGTTTGTACGTGTCGCGATAACTGCCGTAAAAATTAACCGATTTTAATAAAATTTTGTTTACAGGTTAATCTAATTATGTGTCAGAGCTGTATAGTTTTTGGTAATATTCCGAAAAATATTTTCAAAATGGCAGCCAATATGGCGGGCCGGATAAAAAAAAAAAAATTGAGCGAAAAAATCGTGTTGTATATCGTTTTAAAGCTCTTAAAGAGAGAAAAAGGAAATATATGTTTCATGGTCAACATTTGAAATTTTTTTGAATAATTTAAAAATGGCGGCTAAAATGATGAACTCAAAAAATTAAAATTAAAGGAATAACTCGAGTAATATATCGTTGTAAAGCTCTTGATTAGTAGAACGAAAAATGATATATACTAATTCCGAAAAAATACATGGCGGCCATAATTTAATATAATAATTAGTTTTTACTAATTTTATAAGAATTTAATAAAGATAAAGATCTATTGTAATATACTTTAGATACTTTTATACAAATTAAATTAACTATATGTCAGAGCTGTACAGTTTTTGGTAATATTCCGAAAAATATTTTCAAAATGGCGGCCAATATGGCGGACCAGATGAAAAAATTTTGAGCGACGAAATCGTGTTGTATATCGTTTTAAAGCTCTTAAAGAGTAGAAAAAGAAAATATATCGTTGTATTATGATAAATATACGCAATTAGCGAGCGAAGCGAGCTTTTTACTATGCATTATTAACATGCACACTGTAGCTAGCGAAGCGAGCCTTTTTTACTTTTATTATTATTAATATACGCAATCTAGCGAGCGAAGCGAGCCTTTTTACTATATATTATTATAAATATAAGCATTCTAGCGAGCGAAGCGAGCCTTTTTTACTTTGTATTATTATTAATATAGCAATTTAGCGAGCGAAGCGATCCTTTTTTAGTATGCATTATATAAACATGTACACTCTAGCGAGCGAAGCGACCGTTTTTGCTATGCATTAATATGAATCTACGCAATCTAGCGAGCGAAGCGAGCCCTTTTTACTATGTATTATTGTAAAAGTAGCAATCTAACGAGCGAAGCGAGCCTTTTTTACTATGTATTATGTAAAAGTAGCAATCTAGCGAGCAAAGCGAGCCTTTTTTTATGTATTAATATAAATATAAGCGTTCTAGCGAGCAAAGCGAGCCTTTGTTTTAAATTTGAATTATTATAAATATAAGCAATCTAGCGAGCGAAGCGAGCATTGTATTATAATACATTTTTACTATGTATTATGATAAATATACGTATTGTAGCGAGCGAAGCGAGCCTTTTTGATTTTATACTTTCAAATAGTATAGCGTCCGAATGTTTCGATAGACTATCTTCGCTTGCTTTAAATAAATATTTTATTTGATGTATTCTTTTGACGTGCGTTCTTGATGCAACGCATTACTAGTTTAACTTTATACTGACTCGTCATATATGCCGTTTCTTTTTTTTTATCTATTTTATCTATTTTTTTTTGGAATGTCACGCGGCCTCTAGCGCTAAAGCTTTATCCCTCAGAATTAAAGCAGGCACCCCTTGAAAAAGATCAGCCGAAGGTTGACTTCCCTCTGTTCCCAGAGGGAATTATAGGTGGCTAAGTCCAGCTAATCGTCCAAGCTTACAATGAAGTGTGGGGACTGACCGGCTTCTTGTGTCTATTCCATTGCAGTCCCAGCACATAGTGCGATACTTCTGATCAGCGAGGGGTGGCCTCTCCAATTTACTTTTTCCTCTAGCTTCCTGATTTAGTCAGGAAAAGGTGGGACTGAAGGCCCATCGATAGTGGATGCCTCTTTGACTGTTTGTGTTTTAATGAAGTCCTTTTTCTTCTTTGAAGACTTTGAAGAGATGCCCCAAGGAGAAACCGCCTATGTGGTGGACCCAAGATCCGATCCGATCACTCTGCAGGTCTCCTGCACTTTTAACTGTGATTAAAGAGAGCTATAGCCAAGGCACAGAATGCCGATGACAAGCCAGCCAATTTCCGGTACTGTTTAACTTAATTAACCAAAGTTATATATTACAAAATTTGGATGGTAGATCATTCCCAAGGTAAGGATTAATCTCTAACTAAGAGATCCCAGGTTAATATATTGACCAGAGTCTGCCCAACTGGTTTTATAAATTTCTACAGCCGCGGAACTCAATCTAGTCCATTCTAATAAACTTACTCTACCTGACTTGAATCAGTTTAATTCAGGTTAGAAACTAACTAATTATAATTTTTAATTATAATTTTAAACTAATTAATAACTTACCTAGAAACATTAATAGTACGAATTCTATGAGCTTAATTAGTAAAATATCTACTTTAATTGCTTAAGACTACAAATAATGTTTGATTCAATGACTGCCGTTTTATCAAGAGCTGGAACATCATTGTTAAAATGAAATTCTTGTACGAGTTTTTAAATTTTTCCGAAGATAAAAGATTATTTCTTCAATTAGAACTTAATTAATTAAATATTACGCTTTTTGAATTCCTCTTTGTAAAATTCTACTCTTTAATATAAAAAATGTTTGAAAGAATGCCGTATTGTTTATTTTCCAAAGATTTTATATGCAAATACCTTCTGCTTTTCAATTTACTTTATGAATTATTATAAAACTTATTTGTGATGAAGGTATACTGAGGGAAAAGTTGAACCTGGTGTAAATAAGTTTATATTTATAAGTTTGTAAATAACAATTGTTGATTTGCTAATTTTTTATGTAGTATGCAAATTACATTTTTTGAATTAAACGTTTTTATATTTGAAGATTTATTCAAGAATTAAAGAGTATACAAATGGTTGGATTCCTCTTTCACGGCTATTGTCAGGCACACCGTACCCTCCGCTAAGATTTTGCTCACTACCACCTAACCTCTCTATACCTTTTATATCTCCGGTAATATTGTTGGATTAATAGTAAATTATAAGTAAAAAAATAAAAATTATTGACCGTTTAATATTTTAAAATCCAATAGTCATTATTTCAAAATAATAACCAATATTAAATTGTAATTTTGAATAGATTGAAAACTATAGTTATACATTTGTATTAGATGAAATAAACTTGATCAGTGAAATTTTCAATTTTTAACGTTTTAAAAAAAATTGATGGCTCAGCAAAATAATAAGTTCTCGTAGTCTAAAAAATATCATCCGGGCAAGCTTTAACTATCTAGCATATATAAACACTGTAGGAGTTATGCGAGATGCAGACGGACATATACAAACAAGACAGACTACATGATGAAAACCGCTTGGAACGCCATGAAAATGCCTGAAAAGGATAATTATAAATAAATTTGTGTTTCTAATTTTTAGGGTGAACTGAACACAATATTTTCCTTATGCTTGGTAGTAGGTAATGAAAAGTAAAAAATTACGTTTTATACATGATAGAAAAGAAGTTTTCATTTATTTTAAAGTCCGTAACATTGCATTTTAAACGCAACAAAAAACTTAGATTTTGAGAGCTAAGTAGTTTTAAACTAAGGTCAAAACTACTAAGGTCGCTTTGACCCCAAATTCGTTGATCTCTCCCTCTTGATATTTTTGGGAATTAATCTGTGGCTATCTCTCATCAATATAAGTTTAGCTTTATTACTAATTTGTTCCAATTAAAACCCTAAGTGCACTGCACTAACTCGAGAGAACTCACGAATTCTAACTGTACCACTATGACTGTGTAGTGTAGCTCGAATATTTTTTAAAATTTGTAGATTAAAAAAATCTTATATGCAATAATGGATAGAAATAAGTAATGATTTCATTATATTTTTATACGTCAATATCCAATAATATAACATGTTTTGAAGTCTAAAATGATCCAATGGAGGTAAAAGCGTTTGTAAATTTTCCCCTTACTTGATTAAATATTGATTTACTTTATTTGACTCGAGAGTAAATGGAGTGTGCTAAATGCAATTTATCTTAACTTGAAGAAAATTTGAATAATGTTTTAGGTAATTTTTTATTTTTTACTATGTTACAGGTAAGAAAGCTGTTGTATATTAAGTAAAGATTTTTACTTTTTAGTCGGGGGTAACATTATATTGGCATCAGTGTTTCACGTAGCAGGGGCTCTTTATCTTTCCTGATAGCTCGTTACACATTGACGTGTCAGGTAAAAAAAAATCTCACCTTTTTTGTAAAATTTGTTAAAGAGGTTATATATAAAGTAGGAAAAAACAAAAAATCAATGAACCATGTAGGAAAAAAGGTTGATGTAACCATCATTCATTTGGTAGAAGCAGCTTGCTTCAGGAAAAAATTCTGGTATAAACTGTGTCGCTGAGCCCTCTAGGCTGTTTTCACCTCCTTGATCCACTTCACTCGGTGAAAAGAATAAAGCACACAGTGCAAAGCTTTCCAACATATTTATCTTACTTTAAGATGTAGCGGAGCTGATATTAGGAGCAAAGTGTGTTGAATCGCACCCAGTATATTTATAAAAAGAAGCAGCTTTTCACTGCTACAGTTATTAATCTTTGTGGATTTGTAAGCTTCTCATAAAAAGCATTAGTAGTTCATGACCTATTTATCTTAAAGAATTAATAAATGCTCTCTCTCTTTTAATGCTTTACTTGCTTGTGAATTTATTTTACTCTTTATTATTAAATGTATACAATTTTATACTGCAATTACATGCTATATAATAATACACTTTTTCGCCAAGAAGGAAGTATACACTGGATGGTACGTTTCATATACATCTACCGGACTAACTCAGCTTCTAATAGACTTATCACCATAAAATTAGTATCTACCTCTACTAAGTCGACTACCAGGAGCTCAAAAAACTAATTATTTTTTCTCAATTGTCTTC
>JACMZG010000008.1:26328222-26335795 GCA_018340805.1 Microvelia longipes
ACACATAAAAATGGAATAGGAATAAAAAAATCGCCTCATTAGCACATTTAGAGAAGGAAAAATATTCCCTTGGTTTCCACTCGGGGGAAAAATAATAATTGCTTTGGAAATAAAAAATTGTCAGGAATGGCTTTCGGAAAATAATATAAAAACCGATGAAAGAAAAAAAAGGTTAAAAATTGTTCATCTTTTGTAAAAAGTTGTTAAGTTACCTCCTTCTGCTTCGACCACTAGAAAGCTTTATAATGAATCATGGTTTTTTCTTTGGTAGGTCTTTAGGAGTTGTATAGATCGTTTTGTTTCATCAAGGCAACATTTCTTCTTGCATTTCAAGCAGGTTTCAAATGAAAAACTTGCTGTTATGACTAAACTTTTTTTTATTCCCTATCGTTTATACAAATCGAGAAAAGATTTCTTGCCAGATTTTTTCATGAATTTTTAAAATGTGGCTGTTTCTGATGAGAAAGTCTTTTACTAGTTTGAATAAATTTGTAATTTTTTGAATTCTGACAAAGTTTTTCTTTTTTAGACTTAATTCATCATAAATGTTAATTTAAAAAACAAAAATTAAAGAAATGAGTTTTTGTCTCGAAATTATTGATGTTTTTTTTTTTAAATAAAAATTTTATGATAGTAATGTATGGTGTTTTGCTTTTGCAGTCATTTATACTGAGTCCTATAGAAATTGCACCGCTTGCTTTAAATATAAAATATTTTTTTAATTTAAATGAAAATGAACATATTATATTCATAAAGTCGGGTGTGGGGCACCTCGGAACTATTTCTCACCATCTGATTACCTGCGCCTATTCTTAATACTTCGGACTCGCTTGGGTCGTCCTTAAAATATTGAAATCACCTAATTTATATTGTGCAGCACGTCTTTGGACTGGCTTCATTTGTCCTCAGACAGTACAAATATCCGTTTTATTCCCAACAGTTACCCATCCAAGTACTGACCTAGCCTTATGCTGCTTAACATTAGTATTCCTACAAAAACCGTAGATATTTAGGTCTATAGAAATGAAACATAGTATACTTATTTATTACTTAGTGGGAATCACTTGTAACTTTGATTGTATAGGACGTATACCTGTCCTTCGATAAAAAATAAAGTAATGGTCATAATGAGATGAAAGTTGGTTCAGTTTTAAATTGGACTACATGCGTGCCAAATTCCAAAACGATCTAATCATTTTTTGTGTTCATGATTTTTTCTAAATTTCGCTGTCATTAATAAATTTCGCTGTTATTGACGTCATTAATAAAATATATCCCGGATATTATAGACAAAAAATTGATTTTTGTTCTCACTTTCAACACAAGCATATAAAGACACAAAAGCACACGTGTATCTGTATCACACATACGCACAAAAATTAGTGTGTCTGTATACACTGATTGGTAAAACATTCTTAGGAGGTCTTAAAAACACCTGAAATGGATAATTCAGATGAAAACCCGGTTTCAGAGTTTTAATACATCAAAATATTTTTTCTATATACGTACTGTATCAATGAGGAAAAGATGAAATGAGAAAAAATCTTCAACTTCAATGGAAATATAAATTTCTAGTAATAAAGCTATTCATCGTAAAATGATTCATCGTACATCGATGTACAAAATACAAAATCGTACATTTTTGAATTATTAATATATTTTTATAAAATGCACCCTTAGACCAAGATGTTGGTGAAAACTAAGGATATAGAATAGTCTGCTGTGACAATCTATTTGCAAATAGTTTTTTTGGTTGTTCTAATTGAAGTTAAAAATAGTAATTGAAAATCCGTGTTGAATAACGGAAAAACTTAAAATACCCATTTAATCTATATCGGGTGGAACATTTTAGATCCACCAATTAAATGCTTTAAAATTAAGGGAAACATGGTCCTAGACTTATGAAAAAAATGTCCCTAGTAAAATTATTCTTGCGAGTTACAATATTACTATTATTTTTTATAACTATTACCTACATACACTTACTTTGTTACTGAAATATAATAATATTTTATACATTAATTATAATACACTTCTTGGTAACTGAAAAGTTGAATTAAAGCATACATCGTATTAACAGTTTTCAAATATGATCTGATTAACAAATATAAAATAATAATAAATTATGTTCTGAGGAATTAGATACCATTGTCCTCGTGTTTCAATTATTTTTCACAAAGCTATTGTTAGACATTTAATATAGAAGTCTGTTTAAAATTACAATAAACAAGTATGATTTTCCCCAAAATACCCTGTTTTAAATTATTAATTACAACAATTATAAAAATATAAATTTAAAAGGTTGATTCTCCCGAACCCTATTGTTTATGAATTATGTGTGATGTCATTAAACTACAATAATGACCCCACAAATATTCCAAAAAATCACAAACGAAGTTACATTTTATCATCAGTATTAGGTTTGGTTTTACTGATTGACATATATATGTTAAACAAAACAAGTTTTTTCACTAATAAATTTGAAAATTTGCTTATATCCTTGCAGTATGCCACGTATACTGGCAAGCGCAAAGACCGCGGAACAGCCGTCAGCGCCGACACCGCGAAGCGGCAAATAGGCCGAAGGCCTCTTGTTTCTAATAAAGATTACTATACCATTGGTTATCCATGGTTGTATTTTTTTAAATTTTCATTTACAAATAAACGTGTTTTTACAACAGTTTCCTGTACCATGTGTTGCTGTAATGTTCCCGTAAACAAGACAGTGGCTTTGTTAAATTGTGTTTCTTGTAAAACATGTGTCCATGTTTCTTGTTCTAAACTTTTACTGAGTTTTTCTTGATTTGTTTTTTTTAATTATGATTTCATTTTGTTGATGCCAAGTCCGTGATTAATAAAGCTCCACAATATAATATGTCAAACAATAGCATGTTACAAATTACTGGATCTTAGTTATATTGGCAATTATTTTTTTAGAACTGAATGCTGTTTTCAAAACTGTTTTTATTGTATTTTTAGTACTTAAAAATATTTGGGTACAATTCAATTTAATTGTTTAAAATTACTGAAAGTGGCAATATCCGTAACTATAACCGTTGGGTGCAGTTTCCAAAAAAATAATGCTATTGTTTTACTCGCATGAGTAATTTTTGCTTGAAATTTTAACGGTAGAGACCATTTTTAAAAGTCTACGATTTAAATTTAGTTCATCTGAAATTTTTCACCTGCATAAGTTAATAAGGACTAAATATTAGCGCGGAAGTAAGAAAATATTAAGTAAAGAAATATTCCAATGATATTTGGAAAATCATAAAAAAAATATCGCAATCAATACTATGTGGAGATACAAATAAATGTACTGAGTACAGCAGATTTGAACAACATCAGTCACTCTTACTTGGACACTTTAAATCAGTTTGGTTACCAGAGATATTTAGATGGAATCACAAGAGTGTGTCCGTCTGGTGGTACTTGTATAGACATATGTTTGTTAAAGCTGAGTCACATTTTAATGTAGAAACTGCTATTTTAGATAATTATATCACTGATCACAGGACTATTATTGCTTCAATAACTGAACCAAGGGTGGCTTTTGTCAATAAAACTACTTCAAATAATATGATAAAGAAAACTATAATTAACGAAATAGAATTAAATAAGTGTTTACAAAATGAGAGCTGGACCAGTGTTCTTGAATGTATTGATAGTGATGAAGCTTTCTCTATGTTTTATAATAAGTATACTGCTGCTATAAATACCAATACAGTTGAAGAATAATATTCATATAAAATCAAATAACAGAAAAATAAAACCCTGGATCACAGTAGGACTAGTAAAATCAATTAGATTTAGAGATTCCTTAGCCTGTAGACTGAGTAAAGACCTTGATAATCTGAAACTAAAAAATAAATATAAGGCATATCGAAATTATCTTACAAAATTAATAAGACAGGTAAAGGATGAATATTATTCAAAAAAATAAATGATAGTCAATGTATGCAAAAATTTTGGGAGCTTCTAAATGAAGCTACAACACAACTATAAATAAAAATAAAAAAATTATAGAAGTAGTCAAACATGATGGTTGGTACAGTTAGTGATTCTCATGAATTCAGAGAAATTTAATATTTTTTTTTCTAATATAGGTTGGGAAATAGCTAATAAAATCCCCAATTCCAACAATGAAATAGCTGAAGATATGCCAAGTCAACAAAAATCTTTCTTTCTTCATCCCATTGATGAAGATGAATTGAAAAAAATAACAAAAACATTAAAATCCAATACTGCCCCTGGACATGATGGCATATCATCAAGTACATTAAAAAAAACAATAGATCACATAGCTAAACCATTAATACACTGTATAAACTTATGTTTTCAGCAGGGAAGTTTTCCTAATCAACTTAAAAATGCTATTGTTATCCCCCTTCATAAGAATGGGATTCTAAACTTTTAAATAACTACAGACCAATCTCCCTCCTTCCATGTCTATCTAAAGTATTTGAAAAAGCTATAAAGAATAGACTAGTTGAATTTCTTGAAAAATAATTTACTATCAAATAAACAATTTGGTTTCCGTAGTGAACTGAGTACGGAGGACGCCATCTCATACATTACCACCAAAATAATAAACTCATTAGATGAAGGCAAAAAAGTTCTTGGAATTTTTCTTGACCTACAAAAGGCTTTCGATACTGTTGACCACACAATATTAATAAGTAAATTAGAAGTTTTAGGTGTACGGGGAGTGCCACTTAAGTTATTTAAATCTTACCTCACAGAGCGTAGACAGCAAGTTAAAATTAACAAATCTTTGAGCCATTCTCTTCCTATTAGTATTGGAGTACCTCAGGGAACTTGTCTTGGGCCAATACTCTTCCTAATTTTTATAAATGACCTATTAGTGAACCTAAAATTAGAGTCAGGTCAAGTAGTTTCTTTTGTGATGACAGTACTGCTCTTTTCATCGGGAAATCATGGGTTGACACTTTTATATTGGCAAATCAAAGAATATGCAAAGTTTTAAGTGTATTTTAAATTGTTTAAGTGTATTTTTTAAGTGTTCTATTTATAAAAAATAAATAAATAAAAAATTAATAATCTAAGCTTAATTAGAAATAAAAATAAGTATAAACAACTAATTATGATGTTTAACTAATCTATTTTGTTCTACTGTACTATATATTTTTGTATAATGCACTGTATTATGTGTTTTATTTACTTATATTAATTTATCGAAGAAATATTGAATATGTACTTTTATAAGTCATATCAATGAATGTATTTTTTAAGCTATATGTGTGTTTTGTCTCTAATAATTCTTTATATCAAGATTAATTAAAGTAAGAAAAAAAATTACTATAGGTAATTATTTATAATAAAAATGTATCAACATGCGACACAAAGACTGAGTGCCGCACACGAGTTTCCTCCTGCGGCTATACAATGTAGAAAAGATAAGAGATACATGTATTATTAAGCTTTAATTATGTGTATAAATAAAGATATTTATATTATTATTATTATTAAGTCGGCATCGTGCGAATTTTCATTGGAATGCGTGCTTTCTTGCTCAACAATCCATTTATTGCCTAAGTTATGCTTATGCTTTATAATCTGAGCCACAACTTGTTACATAATTTTCCAGTTATCAAAAATTTAATTCTGAAACTAACATAAACTGAGCTTTTATATTAGTACCGTATTAAGTGCGAATAATTCTGTGCATTCTCCATTTTGGAATAATAATTCCTATAATTAACTATAGATTTAATAACTAAAGGGATGAATGCGCTTTCTTAAAAAAATTATGGAAACATAAGTAACAAGTTGTGCTACTGCTCAGGTTATTAAGCAATATAGGTAAAATAAGAAGCAAAAAAATGACTTAAGCAAAAGCACGCATTAATTGAGTTTAGCTTGCGGATCTCCGCGCCAGACCTAATTTTATATTAATTAGCGTCATATTTATGAGGATTTTTTAGGTACGAAATAAAAAATGCGAATATATTATATACATTGCATCTTAAATTAAATTTTATTTCTTCTTTACTTTGATATTTTTGTTCATATCTGATATGTCTTGAAGTTCAAAAGTTAATATGGTAGGTTTTCAGGCAATTATTGTATTCACCATAAAATCTGAAACCAAGGTTTCACCATAAGTAATCCGTCTATTAGTTAGGCATTTTCATAACGTCTGATTGGTTTTCATCATACTGTTTGTCTGTCAGTGTCACGCATACCTCCCGCTGTCTTTATGCTAGAGAGTTGAAACTTAGTCTGGGACATAACATGAGACTCTAGGTTTCGTTGTGCAGTTCAAAGATGAATTATATACGGCAATGATAACCTATTTTGTTAACTATTTTTCAAAGGAAGTGCGCTAAAACCTTTCAAGTTTAACACTTAACCTTTACCTTTAACACTTACCTTAACACTTACCTTACATTTACAATAACACTTACCTTTTAAGATAAACCCTAACTGAGCTTTAAACGAGATCAAGTAATGATGTGCATGTGCACTGCCATTTTCAGAGACTTATGGTTTTGTATAACCAAACTGGATAATTATGTGCTTTTACTTTAAAAAAAAAATCAGAAAAAATGAGTTGCGAGTAGTGCTCGATACTTGAGTAACTGCTCAAGTTATGAAGTGTAAAACCAGAACCTTAAAAAAGAAATGCATTTTTCAGCACGAAAACACGTATTCTAAAGGAAATTTTCCCAACATCCGGACCACCGCGCCAAATTTTTTTTTGACAAAAATTAAAAATTGTATAGTGCCTATGCTTTTTTTAAAGAAAATTTAAGATATTCATGAATAAAATTAATCATCTAAATTTATATTTTTAACTTGATCGTATGTAAAAAATAATTTTAATTAAAAAGTTATAAATTGATTCAGTCGACTTGAGATGATTATTTTTAGTTTTTATAATTAAATATTTTTGTTTTTAATTAAAAATATATTAAGAAGAAGGAAATAAGGATAGAAAAGAAATGAAAATAATTGGAACGTTTAATTTTTATTTTCAAAAATAAATTTTCCACTCACCTGCCTTTTCCTATAATTTTATATTTAACTTTATTGTTTTTGTAAAAGTTATAAATTTTACGTAATAATTTGCAGATATTTAAGTGTAATGAGAGAGGAAAATTCAGAGTATTTTTCTGATTTAAAAAGTTTCAATAGATTTTTCATTCCTGTATTGATATTAATTCGAATTGAGATGCTCGAAATAACAATAAAACGATAATAACGCTTTCAATATTATATCACTTGATTCAATATTCAAGTGTATAGTAAGCGTGGCGCTTACTATTAATGAGTATGGCAATAAGAAATTTAATTACCAAGTAGCTATACGCGAGGATCTAAAACTAGCAACTGATAAATAAATCGAGTTTTTGTTGACCGCTATGCTCTACAAAAGATGAGTTAAAATATAAAATGAAATAATGAACCGGGTACGGAGTACCTCGGAACTTTTCCTCAAAACATCGGAATCGCTACACTCATCCTTCCTACTTCAAACTCGCTTCCCACGTCTCAAAATATACAAGTCGTTAAATGCAAGTATGCACGTCGTCGTCGGACTCGCTTCCGC
>JACMZG010000008.1:26339118-26421932 GCA_018340805.1 Microvelia longipes
TACCTCCACCCCCCCTCCCCGACCTCTAAGGCTCCCTTCTTACACCTCCGCTCTCTCTTACTCCTCTCTCGTTTCTCTTTCCCCTCTCCTCCTCCCCTCACCTCCCTCTACTGCCTCCTCCTTCCCCCCTCCTTCTCCCCGCATCCCTAACTGCCTGCTCTCCTCTCCCTTCTCCTTCCTTTTTTCCCTTTCCCTCTCCCTATCCCTCTTCCCCCTCTCTCTTTTCTTTCCTCCCTCTCCTCCTGTCTCCTCCCTCTTCATCTCTGCTTCTCTCTCTCTGCTTCCTCCCTTCTCTCTCCTTTTCTCCCCCTTCCCCCCCTTTAACCCCCTTCCTCTTGCCCTTCCCTTTCCCTCTCCCTCCCTCACTCTCCCCCACCCCTCCTCCGCCCCTCCTTTCCTACCTCCCTTCCCTTTTTTCCTTCTTCCCTCCCTCTCTTAATATCTCCCGGGCAGCTATCATAGTGGGTTTATACTTATGTTTTGGCGATAACTCTTTAGAAGCTGAGTTAGTTTTGATGATGTATTTATTTGAATGCACACTTTAATATAATATATTATATTTATATATTATAATATATATATTATATAATATATATTATAATATATATTATATATATATATATATATTTATATATTATAATATTATATATATATATATATATTATATATATAAAACGATTGGGTTTAAAATTTTAAACAGGAAATAAATAAATTCTTTCAAGATTGCTGATTTTACCCACGTACAAATTATATATTTTTGTTCATGTTGAATGTAAGAATAAACCTTAAAATCTTTTATAAACGACTTAACTGTAAATTATCATTAAGTTGGCAGGGGGGCCGTGTCTTTTTTCATACTTAAGAGTAGGAGAGCCCCAGTCAAAAACCCCCAACCAACGAATAAACAGTTCATTTTTAAATCTCTGATATGTTTTTTAAAATTTCACCTTTTTGAGTTTTTTTCCCCTAGAAGAACTCTTTACATTGCATAATCAGAAGGGTGATGTTTTGATGGTCATGTAGGGAATCTAATGGTTTACTGTATTTAAATTGGATCAATTTAAAACTGTCGAATGATTGCATTTTTGAAAATTTTATATAAACTTATATAAAATACCTCATAAACTAATCTTGTTGTAATATATCTGTAAAATCAGTTTATCTCACTTTATTCAGAAAATTTCGTGATAGATAGCTTTGATTATACGCCAAATATTATTTTATTTCATATTTTAATCAGACGAGGCATCGTGGCTGAGGGCCGCTTTGTGGCCACATAGATGTTGACATGTTTTAGGTTATCGTATTACTTGTTTTTTTGTAATAGTATATTGCGGAATTTCCATATTTAATAGTTAAAACAGTGATTTGTTTACATTTAATAATTACATAAATAAATGATAAAACAGTCAATACTTTTGTTGACTTAGCTTTTGTTGTACCGTATATAGTAATATTTTTACTCGTATATTACAATAGTAATTTATAATGCATGAATAAAAAGTAGCAGCACGACCCAATATAATACTTTTGAGTTAATTTTTGAAATTTGCTGTCATTATTGTGGGTTGATGACGTCATAAATATTCATATACAATAGAGTACAGCTCTTTTAATTATTCTTATAATATTTTTAGTTCTGGAACTCGTGCATTCATACCTATATATATTATTATTTATAATTATATATTATATATATATTATATTATATTATATATATATATATATATATATTATATTATATATGTGTGTGTGTGTGTGTGTGTTGTGTGTGGTGTGTATGTGCGTGTTTTCTTGATTAATGGGTCCATTTTCACCTTTCATACAAATCACTCCTCTCACAATTAACTTAATCTAGTTTATTATACACATTAAGTTTTCTACTATAGTACGTATGTGAAAATGTTTAACAAATTTTTAACAATTATTAGAATTTTTTGAAAAAATTGAACACTCCGTTTTTATTAACCAGTTCTCCCTCTTTTCTAGTGTCTTTTTTTTTACCAGTTTTCCTCAATATCTGACTGAAATTTATTAGAATCGGTTAAGCTATTTGGCTTGAACCTTCACAGAAATGTACCACTATTCATCCTTTCATATTAATGAGAAAAGTGGGTGTATTATTTTTGGTTTTACAATGCTTTCCATCTTTTTATAGGAGATAGGGAGGAAAATTATAAACCCATTTCTCTTTAATGGTTCTTATATTTTTTAAAAATATTTATGATGTACCTACATTGCAAAACATTTAACCTATAGAACACCATAAAAATGGAATAGGAATAAAAAAAAATCGCCTCATTAGCACATTTAGAGAAGGAAAATATTCCCTTGGTTTCCACTCGGGGGAAAATAATATTGCTTTGGAAATAAAAAAATTGTCAGGAATGGCTTTCGGAAAATAATATAAAAACGATGAAGAAAAAAAAGGTTAAAAATTGTTCATCTTTTGTAAAAAGTTGTTAGTTACCTCCTTCGGCTTCGACCACTAGAAGCTTTATAATGAATCATGGTTTTTCTTTGGTAGGTCTTTAGGAGTTGTATAGATCGTTTTGTTTCATCAAGGCAAATTTCTTCTTGCATTTCAAGCAGGTTTTCAAATGAAAAAACTTGCTGTTATGACTAAACTTTTTTTATTCCCTATCGTTTATTACAAATCGAGAAAGATTTCTTGCCAGATTTTTTCATGAATTTTTAAATGTGCTGTTTCTGTCGAGAAAGTCTTTTACTAGTTTGAATAAATTTGTAATTTTTTTGAATCCTGACAAAGTTTTTCTTTTTTAGACTTAATTCATCATAAATGTTAATTAAAAAAACAAAAAATTAAAGAAATGAGTTTTTGTCTCGAAATTTTTGATGTTTTTTTTTAATTAGAATTTTTTTAGTAGGTATGGGTGTTCTGTTTTTGCAGTAATTTTTACCGAGTCCTATAGAAATGAACGTTTGCTTTATAAAAATATTTTTTTTTAATTTAAATGAAAATGAACATTTATATTCAAAAAGTTGGGGTATGGGGCACCTCGGAACTATTTCTCACCGTATTGACTACCTGCGCCCATTCTTAATACTTCGGACTCGCTTGGGTCGTCCTTAAAATATTGAAACCACTTAATTAATATTGTGCAGCACGTCTGTGGACCAGCTTATTTCGTCCTCAGACAGTAAAAACATCCGTTTTATTCCCAACAGTTACCCATCCAAGTACTGACCTAGCTTATGCTGCTTAACTTAGTATTCCAACAAAACCTAGATATTTAGGCCTATAGAAATGAAACATAGTTACTTATTTATTACTTAGTGGGAATCACTTTAACTAATTGAATTTTCATTGTATAGGACGTATACCTGTCCTTCGATAAAAAAGAAAGTAATGGTCATAATGAGATGAAAGTTGCTCAGTTTTTACATTGGACTGCATGCGTGCCAAATTCCAAAAACGATCTAATCATTTTTTGTGTTCATGATTTTTCTAAATTTTGCTGTCACTAATAAATTTTTCGTTGTTATTGACGTCATTAATAAAATATATCCCGGATATTATAGACATAAAAATTTGATTTTTGTACTCACTTCCAACACAAGCATAAAGACACAAGCACACGTGTGTCTGTATCACACATACGCACCAAATTAGTGTGTCTGTATACACTGATTGGTGAAATTTTAGGAAGTCTTAAAAACACCTGAAATGGATAATTCAGATGAAAACCCGGTTTCAGAGTTTAAAAATTTCAATTCAATTAAAAAATCAACTTCAATTAAAATATAAATTTCTAGTAATAAAACTATTCATCGTAAAATGATATTATGTATGCATATCTCATTTTTGATTATTATTATTTTTTATAAATGCACCTTCGCAAGATGTGTTGGTAAAATAAGGATAGTGTAGTCTGCTGTTGAAAATCTATTTGCAATAGTTTTTTTGGTTGTTCTAATTGAAGTTAAAATAGTAATTGAAATCCGTGTTAAATAACGGAAAAACTTAAATACTCATTTAATCTATTATCGGGTGGACATTTTTAGATACAACATTAATGCTTTAAATCAAGGGAACATGTCTAGACTTATGAAAAATGTCCTAGTAAAATTATTCTTGCGGAGTACAATATTACTATTATTTTTTTATATATGTACTAATAAAACTTACTTTGTTACTGAAATATATAATTTTTATAATTATAATACACTTCTTGGTAACTGAAAGTTGAATTAAGCGTACATGTATTTAACAGTTTCAATATGATCTGTTAAAATATAAAATAATATAATTATGTTCTGAGGAATTAGATACATTGTTCCTCGGTTTCAATTTATTTTCACAAAGCTATTGTTAGACATTTATAAGAAGTTGTTTAAAATTACATAACAAGTATGATTTTCCCCAAAAACCCTGTTTTAAATTATATTACAACAATTATAAAAATATAAATTTAAAGGTTGATTCTCCGAACCCTATTGTTTATGAATTATGTGGGATGTCATTAAACTACAATAATGACCCCACAAATATTCCAAAAATCACAAACGAAGTTACATTTTATCATCAGTATTGGTTTGGGTTTACTGATTGACATTATATGTTAAACAAAACAGTTTTTTTCACTATAAATTTGAAAATTCGCTATATACCTTGCAGTATGCACTATTACTGGCAAGCGCAAGACCGCGGACAGCCGTCTCGCGACCAACCGCGAGCGGAAATAGGCCGAGGCTCTTGTTTCTAATAAGTACTATACATGTGGTTTCTGGTTGTATTGTTTTATTTTCATTTACGAAAGTAAAGTGTTTTTACAACGTTTCGTGTACCATGTTGTGTGTTATGTTTTCGTAAAGACAGTGGCTTTGTACGTTGTGTTTCTTGTAAACATGTGTCCATGTTTCTTGTTCTAACTTTTATGAGTTTATTTTGTTTGTTTTTTTTTTTAATTTGATTTATTTTGTTTGTCTAAGTCCGTGATTATAAGCTCCCCTATATAGTCAAACAATGCTGTTACAAATTACGGGATTTAGTTGTGGCATTATTTTTTTAGAACTTGGAATGCTGTTTCAAACTGTGTTTCATTGTATTGGTTGTACTTAAAAATATTATGGGTACAATTCAAGTTTAATGTTTAAAGTTACTTGACATGTGGTAATATCCGTATATAACGTTGGTTTGCAGTTGTTCCAAACTAATGTATTTTTTATCGCATGAGTAATTTTTGCTTGAATTGTAACGGTAGAGACATTTTTAAAAGTCTACGATTGTAAATTTAGTTCATCTGAATGTCACCTGGTAAGTTTAAGGATTAAATATTAGCGCGGAAGTAGATATTAAGTAAGAAATTTCCAATGATATTTGGAAAAATATAAATTCGCAATCAAATTTATGTGGAGATACATTAATGTATGAGTACAGCGATTTGACACAAGTCATTTACTTGGACACTTTTAAATCAGTTTGGTTACCAAGATTTTTAGATGGATCCAAGAGTGTGTCCGTTGGTGGTACTTGTATAGACTATGTTTGTTTAAAGTGGTACATTTTAATGTAGAAATGCTATTTTAGATAATATATCACTGATCACAGGACTATTATTGCTTCATACTGAACCAAGGTGGCTTTGTCAATAAAATATTTAAATAATATGAAGAAAACTATAATTAACGAAATAGAATTAATAAAGTGTTCAAATGAGAGCTGGACAGTGTCTTGATTGTATTGATAGTGATGAAGCTTTTCTGTTTTAATAGGTTACTGCTGCTATAAATACCAATACAGTTGAAGATATATTCATATAAAATCAAATAACGAAAATAAACCCTGGATCACAGTAGGACTAGTAAATCAATTAGATTTAGAATTCCTTAGCCTGTAGACTGAGTAAAGACCTTGATATTGAAACTAATAAATTATAAGGATATCGATTATCTTACAAAATTAATAAGACAGTAAAGGCATGATATTATCCAAAAATAATGATAGTCAATGTGATGCAAAAAGTTTTGGGCTTCTAAATGAAGCTACCAACACAACTATAAATAAATAAAAAATTATGAAGTAGTCAAACATGATGGTTTGGTACAGTTATGTTTCATGAAATTGCAAGGAATTTTTAATATTTTTTTTCTAATATAGGTGGGAATAGTTATAAAATCCCCAATTCCAACAATGAAATAGCTGAAGATATGCCAGTCAACAAAACTTTCTTTCTTTCCATTGATGAAGATGAATTGAAAAAATAACAAAAACATTAAAATCCAATACTGCCCCTGGACATGCATATCATCAGTACATTAAAAAAACAATAGATCACTAGCTAACCATTAATACACTGTATAAACTTATGTTTTCAGCAGGGAGTTTTCCTAATCAACTTAAAAATGCTATTGTTATCCCCTTCATAAGAATGGGGATTCTAAACTTTTAAATAACTACAGACCAATCTCCCTCCTTCCATGTCTATCTAAAGTATTTGAAAAAGCCATAAAGAATAGACTAGTTGAATTTCTTGAAACAAATAATTTACTATCAAATAAACAATTTGGTTTCGTAGTGAACTGAGTACGGAGGACGCCATTCATAATTACCACAAAATAATAAACTCATTAGATGAGGCCAAAAAGTTCTTGGAATTTTTTGACCTACAAAAGGCTTTCGATACTGTTGACACAATATTAATAAGTAATTAGAAGTTTTTAGGTGTACGGGGAGTGCCACTTAAGTTATTAAATCTTACCTCACAGAGCGTAGACAGCAAGTTAAATAAACAAATCTTTGAGCCATTCTCTTCCTATTAGTATTGGAGTACCTCAAGGAACTTGTCTTGGACCAATACTTTTCCTAATTTTTATAAATGACCTATTAGTGAAGCCTAAAGTAGAGGTTCAGGTCAGTAGTTTCTTTTTGTGTGACAGTACTGCTCTTTCATGGGAAATCATGGGTTGACACTTTTATATTGCGCAACAAAGGGATAACAAGTTGAAGTGTATTTTAATTGTTTAAGTGTATTTTTTAAGTGTTCTATTTATAAAAAATAAAAAATAAAAATTAATAATTAGCTTAATTAGACAATAAAAATAAGTATAAACAACTAATTATGATGTTTTTAACTAATCTATTTTGTGTTCTACTGTACTATATATTTTTGTATAATGCACTGTATATATGTGTTCTATTTACTCTAATATTATTATTTAGTCGACAGAATATTGAATATGTTTTTATAGTCACATTCATTGAATGTATGGTTTTAAGCTATATGTGTGTTTCTGTTTATAATTTCTTATATATCAAGATTATTAAATAAGAAAAAAAATTACTATAGGTATTATTTATAAATTCATAAAAGTATCAACATGCGACACAAAGATGAGTGCGCACACGAGTTCTCCTGCGGTATACAATGTTAAAAGATAAGAGATACATGTATTATTAAGCTTTTATTATAGTTGTAGTAAATAAGATTTTATTATTATTTATTTATTAAGTCGGATTGTGCGAATTTTCTTTGGAATGAGTGCTTTCGTTGCTCAACATCATTTATTGCCTAAGTTCATGTTATGCTTTATAATCTGAGCCACAACTTGTTAATAATTTTCCAGATTATCAAAAATTATTTCTAGAAACTAACATAAACTGAGCTTTATATTAGTACCGTATTAGTGCGAATAATTCTGTGCATTCTCCATTTTGGAATAATAATTCTATAATTAAACTATAGATTTAATAATCTAAGGGATGAATATGCGCTTTCTTAAAAAAATTATGGAAACATAAGTAATAAGCTGTGACGCTACTGCTCAGGTTATTAAGCATATAGGTAAAATTAAGCAAGCAAAAAATGACTTAAGCAAAAGCCCGCATTAATTGAGTTTTAGGCTTGCGGATCTCCGCGCCAGACTAATTTTATTATAATTACGTCATATTTATAAGATTTTTTAGGTGTACGAAATAAAAATGCGAAATATTATTATATGACATTGCATCTTAAATTAAATTTTATTTCTTACTTTACTTTGATATTTTGTTATATCTGATACGTTCTTGAAGTTCAAAAGTTAATATTGGTAGGTTTCAGGAATAGTATTGTATTCACCATAAAATCCGAATCCTAGGTTTCACCATAATTATCCGTCGATTAGTTAGGCATTTTCATGACGTTCTGATTGGTTTTCATCATGCTGTTTGTTCTGTCAGTGTCACGCATACCTCCCGCTGTCTTTATGCTCGAGAGTTGAAACTTAGTCTGGGACATACATGAGACTCTAGGTTAAGTTGTGAAGTTCAGAAGATGATATTATATAGGCAACGATAACCTATTTTGTTACTATTTTTCAAAGAAATGCGCTAAAACCTTTCAGATTAACCTTGAACCTTACCTTTAAACTTAATTCACTTACCTTACATTTACAATAACACTTACCACATACTTTAAACAACCCTGAAAGCTTTAAACGAGATCAAAGTAATTGAATGTGCCTGCCAATTTCGGAGACTTATGGTTTTGTATAACCAAACTGGATATTATGTGCTTTTACTTTTAAAAAAAATCAGAAAAAATGAGTTGCGAGTAGTGCTCGATACTTGAGTAACTGCTCAAGTTATGAAGTGTAAAACCAGAACCTTAAAAAAGAAATGCATTTTTCAGCACGAAAACATATTTTTAAAGGAAATTTTCCCAACATCCGGACCACCGCGCCACTTTTTTTTTAACAAAAATTAAAATTGTATAGTGCTATGCTTTTTTAAGAAAATTTAAGATATTCATTGAATAAAATTAATCATCTAAATTTATATTTTTAACTTGATCGTATGTAAAAAATAATTTTTAATTAAAAAGTTATAAATTGATTCAGTCGACTTGAGATGATTATTTTTAGTTTTTTATAATTAAATTATTTTTGTTTTTAATTAAATATATTAAGAAGAAGGAATAAGGATAGAAAGAAATGAAAATAATTGGAACGTTTAATTTTTATTTTCAAAAATGAATTTTCACTCACCTGCCTTTTCCTATTATTTTTATTTAACTTTATTGTTTTTGTAAAAGTTATAAATTTTACGTAATAATTTGCAGATATTTAGTGTTAATGAAAGAGGAAAATTCAGAGTATTTTTCTGATTTAAAAAGTTTTCAATAGATTTTTCATTCCTGTACTGATATTAATTCGAATTGAGATGCTCGAATAAACAATAAAACGATAATAACGCTTTCAATATTATATCAGTTGATTCAATATTATCAAGTGTATAGGGTATTGCGGGCGCTTACTATTAATGAGTATGGCAATAAGAAATTTAATTACAAGTAGCTATACGCGAGGATCTAAAACTAGCAAACTGATAAATAAATCGAGTTTTTGTTGAGCGCTATGCTCTTCCAAAAGATGAGTTAAAATATAAAATGAAATAATGAACCGGGTACGGAGTACCTCGGAACCATTTCCTCAAAATCGGAATCGCTACGCTCATCCTTCCTACTTCAAACTCGCTTCGCCGTCCTCAAAATATACAAGTCGTTAAATGCAAGTATGCAGTCGTCGTCGGACTCGCTTCGCTTGTCCTCAGATAGTAAATACATACAATTCATTCCCAGCGGTCACCCATTGAGTCACTGACCACACTCCGTGCTGCTTAGCTTTTATGATACAACAAAAATTATGGATATACTTGTTGTAATAAAACGAAATTTGGTGTACTTGTTGCGTAAAAATAACAATTTACCATATTTAAATCAATAGAATTATTCACGATGTTTTACGATTTTTTAAAACTATAAAATAATAACTATATGCTAATATAAATTGAATAATGCGTATAATGAGATAACTTAGCACATAATGGTTAGTCTTCATCATTATTTGATATTTTATATTAGTTGTTATAAAAATGTTTTAAAGGGCACAATGCACCTACGATTGATTTTGAGCATGGTTGTCTCTAGGCATCATACACTGGGGGCTATACACGATAACATTTACTCTGGAGGCTTGATACGAGTGATAAAGATACTGGGGGCTGATAACACAGATAACATATTTGGGGGCTGATACGATGATAAGAGACACACACATACAACACTTTGTGAAACAACTTCATAAAACTTATCATTCTTAACGAATAATCCCGGTTTCAGTTTTTTTGTCAAAAATACTATTTTCGATACCTAACGGTATAAATGAGAGGAAAGTAAAGTATACTTTAATTTTGTTTGGGAGGTAACAATAGCTTTTTTCTTAAGGTGGAACATACAGATTTTAGTCTCCGACCGTGACTCATTTTATTGTTTATATTTTTAACTTTTTTTTGTAGTTATTTAATATTGTTTTGGGTCGACCCTTTAATTAAATTTTGGGGATGCTGTCCTAAATAAAAAAGAAATAAAATTAATTGCTCCAAAACAAGCTTCTTTTTAGTCCTGAACGGATTTTGAGTCAATAATTTTTTTGTCTAATCCCCTTATTAAAATTTAGAGGGGCTTGTCTCCTAAAAATCAAAAATATTTTATAGCTCCCAACAACTTGTTTTGACCTGAAACGGACTTTAAGCCAACAAAAAAGAAAAAAAAAGTGAAAAGGTTTACCAAATTTCCTTTTACAAAAGGGAATTTCGGGTAACACATAAAAGTTCCCTTATTAAATAAGGGGGCCTATTAAAGTCTCCTTTATAAATTTAGAAGATACCACTCCCTAAAAAACAATCAGTAAACTTAATATTATTCATGCCCCTAGAGATAAAATTTTATTTTCATTAGGAAAAATTATATTTTGTTTCGCCAAACTGCAGCAATACATTAGTGTGTATTATTCAGGTCTTTAGAATGTGTCAGTTTCGTCCGATTATGTAAATAAATGTTTAAAGTAAATAAAGTTTCTGATCTCAATATCAAAATTAAAGAATATTCACTATTATTAAGCATCTAATTTGCACAGGCCCTACAACAAACAGGTCCCACCAACAATTAGGAAAAACGTGTCGGTACCTCTGCCTTACGTGCTATAGAACTAACACAATTTGAGTGTTAAATCAAATTATCTTATTTAATGTTTATAATGAAATTGTATTATTATTTAAAATGTCCTTTTAAATTTTATTTATATCGCTTCTAAGTATTTTTAAGCAGATGAAAAAAATCCCTTTCTGTTTTTATTTTAAGCTAATATTTTATTAGGGCTTTTGTTTTATTTATTCAATGTGCTTAAGAGGAAAAAATAAAAACTTCTTTAGTTACTTTATCTAGTAAGTGTAATAATGCAAATTTTAAGTCTTTAAAACATTAAAAAAAAGTGTGCCACCCTGGAGTCATTAACATCTTATTGCTTTCGTTTTTTATCCCAATTTTTTCCTTCCAGATGTTATAAATGGTCTAAATGCACGGGAAAAGAATCGTTTTTTGGTCTCCTTTACTTAATTAATCCAGATTTTTTATTACTTCTTTTACTTTTTTTTTCATTGAAATTTGCATAACAATAGGAGTAGAAGGTTTTGGTTTGTGAAAGTAAAGACAAAGGAGCTCCAAGATCTTCATTCAAAAAGAAAATGAACCACTTTGTCGCTCAACTTTTTCTTTTGCCAATTTTTTTTGTTTTGTTTTTCCATCTGGTTTCTTTTTCTTTTTATTTGGATAAAAACTCTAATGTTTTTTTACGACTACGAATGATAAATATTTTGTTTCTATTTTTGTTATTTTCCTTAGAGCTGTGTAGTTTTAGTGTTATTGTTATTCATTTCTATTTGGATTAACGTAAAAAAATTGGGTGCGGGGTGCCTCGGAACTTTTCGTTATCACATCAGATTTTATACTCTTATCTTCACTATTTCGAACTCGCTTCACTCGCTCGCAGAATATAATAATCAACAAATTTATTGTGCAACACAACATCAGAATCGCTTGGGAAAACCCTAGATAGTAAATGCATTTGTTTCATTCACAGCGGTCACCCATCTATGCACTGACCTTGTTCGATGATACTTAATTAACAAAAACCGTAAATAGGTACACTTGACTTTGGAACAAAACTTGCTATACTCATTTATTACATAAAGAAATTTAATTGTACCAATTTTTAACTTAATTGAATTATTTTTTACAATTTTTAAAAAAACATATACCTACAAGCCATTTGATAAAAAAAGAACTAATGCTGATATTGAGATAAAACTAGGCATAATATTTTAGATCCCCCTACATGCGTGCCGAAACTCAAACAGATCGACAAATTTTGTTGCTTTTTCTGAATTTTCGAAATTATTATTGTGTTACTTTTACGGGTTAAGATGATTTTTCATAATTTTGATGAGTCATTATAGTGTGTTAATGACGACTTGGAAAAATATACCTTAAGTGCAGAAAATGCAACTTGTTGTGTATACTTGCACTTCAGTGCAAGTATACATAAATATACTTCATGTGCTAACATTAAGTTACATTTTAAGGTGATACATTTTTTAAAGATGATAATATTTTCTATAAAACGAGTGTTTAACCATCAAAATCGGATTGCTACAACTAAAGTTATGGCTCTCTGAATACACCAAAAATGGTTAATTATGCAAAGTTCGCAAATTTCTTTGAAAAAAATATTGGCTTTTTGTGCATTTTTTGACTATTTAACAAATGTCTAAAACTTTAGTTGTATTTATTTAATCTCGAAAAAACAATTGTTTTATAGAAAATTTTATCAGCTTTAATAAACGTTATTTTAATGTTTTGCACATGACCAACAGGGAACCACTTATTTCAAGAAAACTGGAATTTGAGCGATTTTCTCATTCTTTGAGCGAGCGCATTTATATGAAGGGCTCCACTCTGGATAGGCAGACTATGGGTTTCTTTCAAAAAATTTTTCTGACTAAGGTTCAGAAAAATGGTTTGAAGTAGTGCAAAATGAGTCACATTTTTTAGCCTGGCTCTTGGACTATTATAATATGGGCATTTTTCCTAAATCACCTGTCTTCTGTGTTTTTCTGAATCTGTTAAAATAGCTAAAAAGAGGAGGGTAGGAGCTCAACAAGGTTTTGCTTGGTGGCAAAAACTTGGCTCAAGTTGGTCAAATCGGTGTTTGGCCGAGGCGGATACGCTTGATCGTATTTCATCTTCTAAGTTTACGATTTGCTGATATGAAATATTTTTGAATAGATTATTGAGGAAATGACGTTTATCTATATATGTTAGCTAATTAATCTAATACATCTTTTAATGTCATAAAAAGTTATGTCATGTCTTGAAAGACATGACAGACTTGAAATGCATGAATAAATGCTTAAACGTATTGATAACCTTATTCACAATTAAGTGTTTGTATCTTATTCCTAGCATTGGTTTTATAAATCTAATGCAAATTGTGAGCATAGTTTGACCTCGGTATTCTGATTTTGTCCTTGCAACCAATGGCTTAAGATACCTTTCATACCTAAGCTTAAAGTCTATGTACCGCATTATGTATTAATACGAGTATAACATCTGACAAATAATTTGAGACGACTTTATACTTAAGATTAAATACCAAAGAGTAAGATAATTTTTAGACAGTATAATTTAATTGTAATTTTATTTTATTATGTTAACAACTTTTTAACTGGATATGCGATTAATTTTACAATTTATTTAAATTGTAAATATCTGTGATACGTAAAACTTTGTTAACAATAAATGTTTGGCTTCCTCTTGTAAAAAGTCGTAAAATAAGGCGCCATGTTGTCGAGCTATAACGTATTGTCATAAAACTGTCGTTCAGATTTATGTAATAAAAATGTCTGAATGTGCTACGTTGTAATTTGGAAAGTTAACAATGGGGCTTTTAAACTGAAAACCCAACCTTACTGACCATAAACGTAGTTTTTCATTTACACCCGTGTTTTTCTATGTAATAAAAGATTTGATAAAATAATAGGATTTGATAGCAGATAATATTTTACGTACTAAGCTGTAGGAAGTTTTTTATGTAACATTCGATTTATATGAAGGGCAATTGGATTCACCATAACTACGCGGTATCTCCCGTTCTTATTAGATCACGGAAGTTAAGAAGCATCGGGTGTAGTCAGTACTTGGATGAGTGACGCGCCCAATATTTGTCCAAAACTTACTTGTCTAATACTTGTCACGGGAAGTTGGTACGAATCAAGTTAATATAAGTTGGTCATCGCCCGCTAGCATAATTTTTTTTAAGATATATAGTGTCAGAGTATTGGCTTCGTTAGATTTGTGACATGGTCAACTCCATTAGTCCCTTTAACTTTAATTTTATAAAGCCGGGTACCTCAGAACTTTTCTTCAATACTTCAAATTCGCTGTGCTCATCCTGCTTACTTCGGGATCGCTTCGCTCGTCTACAGATAATAAATACATCCGTTTTGTTCTTTCTTGTTAGACCGATCACGCTAATTGCTGCTTAGCTTTTATGATCCAACAAAATCATAGATATACTTGTGATTAATACGAAATTTGGTGTACTTATTTACGACATAAAGATAAATAAGAATTTCATTCAGACTATTTTCCCGATTTTTTTTATAATGAGATAAAAATTAGCACAGTGTCAATCTTATACATGCCTATATTCGTGCCTAATCTCAAATTAATCGCACAATATCTACGGGTTTAATGTTTTTAATATTTTTCCGAAGTAATTATTGCGGGTTAATGACGTCATAAGAAACTATTTTCCCTGTAGTGTAATTGAACTGAAAGATTGATTTTGTACTAAGTTTTAACTCTATCATAAATACACTAGGGGCTACGATGATAATACACACGCACACATACAAACAGACAACTTTGTGAAAACAACTCAGGAGGTCTTAAACACATAAAACGGATAATTCCGGTGACATCCCGGTCTTGGATTTTTTTGCAAACACAATGAGTTTCCTATATACCTACAGTATAAATATCGGAATCGAAATTTATTTCCTTATGATATCGGATTCGCTACGCTCATCCTCACTACTTCAAACTCGCTATGCACGTCTTTAGAGTAGGGGATCACCATTTTTTTGTTTCGAACTCACTGGCAGTTTTAACATCCGTTTTATTTCAAGTGGTCAAAATCCAGGCACCTTTTTCAATGCTGCTTAACCTTAGAGACACAACAAAATCCGTAGATATACTAACTGTATTAAAAAAAAACTTTCAATATACATATTTATTACATAATAGGATACACTTTTACTTAATTTCACACTTAAGTAATACTTCACATTGAAAAAAATATACACATGCTATTTAACAGAAATTGAAATAATGCTTATAATGAGATAAAACTTGATCAAAAATTTTTTTTTGTCTTTTTTGAATTTTTGTTGAGTTATTATTGTTAGTTAATGACATCATAAGCAATTATTTTCCCTATAGCAAAACTGGACTTAAAGGTTGATTTTTGTATCAAGTTTCAACTTTCTAGCATAAAAATAAGAGCAACGATGCTAATAGACAAATATAGTCAGACAACTAAGTAGATCTTAAAAGCTACTGAAATGGATAATTCAGGTGAAATCTATGATTTTGTGATCACAATACTTTTTTAATTGTAAAATTTATGTTCAATAACTTGATTAACTGATTACCAGAGCCTATATTCTAGTTGTTTTGTTTCTCTTCAAACCATCCTATTATGCGAATTCAGGCAGTTTTGGGAGATATTTTCTCTAGGTCCCTTTGCTCATTCTATGGATAAAAGCTTGCTTCCTCTTCATTCTCACATTATAGATGATAAGGATTCAAATTTTCATTATATTAACCAATGAGAACAAGAAGTATGTTAATATTCGATTAAATTTTGGTTCTGGTCATTTTATATGCCGATTCTGCTCCATAGAAGTACATCAAAGTGGCAGAGGCTTTGTCATTTTATCTTCTTAACATTATATTTTTTATCTTCACCATAACTAAAAGATAAAACCCCTTCTGATCTCTTTTTATATCAGTATTTTTATATCAATCTATCACGCTATAAATATCGAATTGAGTTTGAAGCGGCCGTAGTCATAAAATACCAAGAGGATGCTATAAATCACAATTCAGCAATTTCCCCTCCGTCCAGTTTCTGATAAAACCCAGAGTTTATTTAAAAGACAAAAAATCGAGCAACCGAAGTATAAAGATATACATGCAAAACATTTTTTAAAAAACTTTTATTACTTGGCTTTATAGAAAAAAGTGATTTATAAAACAAGGGATTGGTTTCAGCGCTATAAGTGGTGAATTATCTTTTACAAGTGATGTACTTTTAATGTTTTGTTGACAATTTATATATTCGTTTGCACTCCATTCTTTTATTTTTCTGTAACTTTTATACTTCTTGTACTTGTTGAGTGGAATAGAAATTAGAATAATACTATTAATTATTAATAATATTTTAAATATTTGTCTAATTTATTAGGGTAAAATTAATTCTTTATGTGATATAGTTTAAATATTTAGAAAACCAATTAATGAATCAGCTACTGTCGATACTTGCTGTTGGATAAGAATATCCCTGGACCTGTTTCGGCATAACGCCATCATCAACAGGCGGGGCAGCACTCGAGCTCTCAACTAATTAAATTGTCAGTGAATAAATTTTAGTCTCAATAAGCACGACAAGCCCTCCTTATCTCAACATCCCCTCTCTTAGGGAATGTGTTCTGAGTAAAGACCGTGACCCTGAGTAGTCAAGTGTGCGAGTGAGTCATCTGACGCTATGATGCTTTGTGTCTTTTATTCTGATGTGTACCGGTGTCATGGTTTTCCCGTTTTTGTTTTTTGTCAAGTGTTGGTTTGAGTACCGAAAAAGTGATGTCCGAATTAAAAGTACCGAATTGAAAGTATGTTGTTCGTTAATAATTATCTTGTCAGTAATTCGGTGTTAGGATATTTCTAGTTTATCGAGTGCGTCAAGTTCAGGTTCTTTTAATTGTTTGTGTTGCAATGTCATTGGGTTTGATATTGTATCTGTTTCGTGTCCGTGTGTGCAAAGGTTATTGGCGAAGTTAGATTCTGATATATCTTTTATGAATAATCGTAAGTGCTCTTTATACCTAGTGTTTAGTCTACGATATGTTCTACCTATATAATTTTCTTGACAATCTTAGCAAGTTATCTTGTAAACTCCCCTTTGGTTATATTTGAGTTATTTTGGTTATTGGAGTTATGCGTTATTTTGTTACCTATTTTATTGTTTGTTTTAAAGTCTGTTCTTAAGTTGTATTTATTTAAGAAGTTTGCAAGCCAGTAAGTTTCTTTCCTTACCAAGTGAAAGCTGTCCATTGTATGTTAGCATCTGTTTCGTCTGTTGTGGTGTTGGCAGAGCAGTTTTTCCGTTTGTATTGTGTGACGAATTTGTCGATTTCATCTTAGTGTATCCGTTCCTATTTCGTATATCGTATTAAGTTCTTTTTTGTTGGAGTCAAGTGTCATAGGTATGTTATGAAGTCTAGGTACTATTAATCTATATACTGCTAGTTTGTGTTGTGTCGTTTGCTGTTAGTTTCCTGTAAATGCTCAAGTCCAGTTTTGATGCTTTCGTCTTATTATAAAGTCTATGTAGTTAGGTTGTCCGTCTGTTATTTTTTCTAATGTAAATTTCATTTGTGGTTGTATTGTCTTTAAAAATGTTAAAAGGTTATTGGTGCTATCAACTTCAGAGTCAACGATGATAAATATATCGTCGACATAACGTTAGTAACAGATCACCTTAAACACCTCTGTAATCTTTGGTGTAAATAAATCTTCAAGAGATTGTAAAAATGCCTCTGACATTAAGTTGAATAACCCATTCCCGAGCCGTCTGTCATTATCATTGCTGAAAGTAAAATTGTTTTGTATAAGTGTAACACGTATTAAGTTAATTATTTGTGTAACGAGTTTTGGATCATGATTGAGTAAAAGGCTTTCTTCTAATATTATTTGGTGTTTCGTTGGTTGGTATGGAGGTGTACAGATTAGTTATATCAAGTGAAATTGGTACAAGTTAATTTGCACTTGGTTAATTGGTATGGATTGTACCTTTTGGCTTAATCCATATCAAGGGAACCAAAAAATTTGCTCGAAAAAAAATTAAGCTAGACAAATTTTATCTTAACTTTTATTTAATATTAGCAACGTCCTAAATAAATATGAAAAATGATGCCATTAAATTATCAATAAGTTTTCAGTAATGAAAAGGTGAAATATTTTAAAAATACAAAAAGGGATTTGATGAGTGGGTAGCTATCAAATACTATTGATGCAATAGTTCCTCTAATTCCATCCTGTGTATTTGATAGTTTCATTCCAAATTTTCCTATTAACAAATTAAACTTTTAATAATATAGTTATAAATATAGGGCAATTTGGTTGTAAAAAGTATTATTATTTGCAATGTAAAGTATGATAGATTACATTTAAACATGAAATGGTCTCAAATAGGTAATTATTTGAAATGAAATTTCTTACCAACTCGTCCTATGTAGTATTAATATTTTTATTTCCCCCTATAATTTTGATGTTGTTTTCAATAATCATTATTCATTTAATACTTTTAATATTTTATTTTTAAACTCAATGTCATTATTTATCTAAATTGGTATAAATCATGAGTATATTTCCACCATTATATTTATATAGACTACACAATGTCTTTTATTTAATTTTGTAACTATTGCAATGCTTAGCGATTTTTCTTAACAACAAAACTAAATAAAAATCAAAAATATCACTTAACTGTAATTCTCATCAGATAAGAGACAAATTAACTCAATTCAATGTTAGTAAGAGATGATTAAATGTAAAACACTTAAACTTATTAATTCGTGTTATATTATTAATTTAAGTATCCTTTATATATCAAATTGCCAACTTGCCCGATCAAATTGAACCAATAAATTACACGGAACATTCATTCTATGTGTTTTCATACTAGTAGCGTTAAAGATAGTAAAAATGCTATAAAACTGTAGAAAATAAATACCATCTAAAATAGCTTATACTCTCTATAGCACGGCAAATGCATCAATGAAATTGCTTTTGTAAATTACATGCCGTCAGCTTTGTTATTATTTATTCAACAAACTATTTTTTTATTTATTAAGGTTTTGATAGCACGTCTAACTACTATTTCCTTTTTTTAATTTTTCTCGTTTACGTAATTAGATAAAAGATAATTAGCCTATTATCTTTATTTCCTTGACCTAAGCAAGACGAAAGTATTCATACAGGTATTCTTAAAACCCATTGGACTTGGCTTCCATTCGTTATACTAATCATATTGCAAATGCTATTATGAATAAAAAATCATCTTTGACGCATAACTAACTACAAACTAACTATTTTATTACATATTATATAATATGCGTAAATGCGTAAATAGATGACTTGCACTTCAATGGCTTGATCAGCTATTTGCCGCCCCTCTCTACTATATCGCCGTGGCTGATCTTTATTGCTGATAAAAAATTTTGCTGCCCTTGTGGACGAACTTGATGCTTTCCATCGTCCTTTGTTCTCTTGTTCCAACCGTTTCGTCTATATATTCACCTGTGCATTCCACAGGTTATAAAGTATCTGCACAATATTATTATGCTGGATATTTGTTATTTCTTGGACGTTTTAGGGGTTTCTTGATTATTTAACGCAGTTCTGACCGCGTTAAAGCGACTTTTTGGTCACTCAGAAAGGTTGCATTATCTACGGACAGGTTCCATTTAATTCAACGCATTAAACAACACAAAGAAAAATTTTAACGCTTGATTTATCCGACTCAGCGAACCGGGTTAATAAGCGTTCGTGTTCTCTCCAAGTTTGATTATTATACCTAAATTGACTTAAAAAGAAAATTTGCTTGCATGATTTTATAAAGAAATAATTTCGTTTTATTAATAGTCTAATGAAATTATTATTTTAAAATATAAGATATTGTATTATTTTTTAGAATCATCATAAATATGATTTTAATATAAAAAATTTATTCATTCAATGATATTCGCGTTAAGGACTAAATTGAAACATAAAGAAAACCGAAAATGTTATAACCATTAATATTTGTTTGTCTGCATCTGAAAGATAAATCTACTGGAAAAAAAGAAAAATATGAATACCAAAAGTCAACTTGTGATTTTTTCCCCAATATTTATATTTTTTTTCAAAGGTTTTTTCTTTAAAGTGTTTTTTATTTTTTGTTAATAAAATTGGTCTTTATCACAAAAGATATGAACTAAGAGAGGAATAGAAAATCGTGCATGTAGCACAGTACCGCAAAAAAATCACAAGGGTGTATTCTAAACCAATAGAAACACTAAAAAAAGTTTTATCAAAATAAAGGTCCAACCCCTAGTTTCATTATACACCGACACCGACTCATACCAGTTGAAAAAAGAACCATGAAAAGAAAATTTCCCCCTAAAAAAAGAAAAACATTTAGCTGACGTAAATTGAGTTTAAAACAAAACTTTTTTATTTGGATTACATTTAAGGGGAAGAAGGAAGGTTAGAAATAAAATAAGAATAAATTAAGAAATTATTTTACATTAAAAAGTAGAAATAATACATTTCACTCTAAAATCAGATATTTATAATTAAAAAGTATTTTGCACTTAACTTAATGCAAGAAACCTTAATTAAATATATATACTGACCTAAATCTATCTTAAATGTATATTTTTTAACAACTTACATATAAAATTTTAAAATTAAGCAGTTCTTACCACGAGGAGCTCCACTGGTAGCGTTTGAAAATAAGGGAGTTAAAATAAAATTATAAAGTTTTTATTTTATTTTTTTCGGTTAGACTCTTTTTGAACTTAAGAAACCGACTGCACAATAAAGTTAGGCTTTTAGAATAATAATAAGAACATGATATACTTCCTTTATAATTTATAGTAATAAAAACTTGGGTGGATTACCTAAACATTTGTAGTATTATACATTTTTCATATTTATTCATATAGCTTTTTAATTTTCATTTGTTTTAACCAAATGAAAAAGTTTTTAGGTTTATACTACCATAGTATAGATCTTTAAGCATGTACTTTAAAAATAATTCTAAAGACTTATCCACAAAACGCATCTCGTTAAGGATGTTTCAAACTATATACTGTCTAATAGTAAAAGTAAAGTTAGCTTGTATTAACAATGCGATCTCAAAATTGTATTATATTTTTTAAAATGGTTTTTGTAGCATGAAACACTTTTTGTTTGTAATATAATTTTTATTTTGTATGATGCTTCTTTTTTCAGCAAAACTAATATACAAGTGATATATAATTTCGGTCAATTTTTTTTTGTTGCTTACTGTTTCTAACTCGCTGTTTATATCAATTGCTGGATAGAATAGTAATTATAGCCATCTTAAGCAATATTATTTCAATATAACTAATGATTACACTAATATTACAATTAGTGCTGAGATATAAGGAATATTATGCTTATGACATACAATGTTTGTTTTGTTTTGTCAAAAACAGTGTAAACTATTTTTTACTTTATTTCAGTGGAAAATAGTATTTCTTTAATCCAAATATCTATCCTTTTACTCATTAGAGTCATTTTTGTTTCAATCGTTCAATAGAATATTATTTTAGGAAGACTAGAGGAAATAGAGCGAAATGATCCCCTTTCTTCTTTTTTCCACTCACAAGAATTTAAACTTGTCATTGAAACCTGATAAAAAAGACAAAGAAACACGAATATTATCATTTTTTTTTATTAATTTCTATTCTATGAGTATTTCTATAATCTGAAAAAAATCTGGCGCCAAGTTCCGCATACTTCCGTGCATAACAATCCATTTTTGCTTTTGTTTTCTTCTTTATGCGTTATAACTTGAGCAGTAGCTTTATTACTCCTTGCTCAGTATTTGTTTTGCAATTTTAAATTAATTTAGCACATTTATCTCATTGGTTTTACAAAACTATGAAAACTATTATATGCGCTAAATTAAAATCAGTTAATACACATCACTTTAAAATTTTAGCGCAGTTTCTTTATAAAATTTGTACCTAGAAAAAAATTGTAACAAGTAGTAATACTTCAGCGCAAGTCGTAAAGCAATAATCGTAAACTTAGGGAGAAGTGGATTATGAAATATGAAAGCACACATTTTTTAGGAAATTCGCTCAGCTTGCGGAACTCCGCTATGGAATTTTTTTGTTACTTAAAGGACTTCATCATACTTTATAAAATTGTTTTATCGTGCTGAAATTGTGCACATGTCTTCATATGTATGCTTAATACGTACATGAAGATTGAAATTCATTATCAGCATTAGTTCTGATTTTATTTATTGTCTTCTTTATGATAATGTAAACAAATAAAGTTTTTAACTAATGCATTTAAAAACTCGCTTATACCATGGCAGTATACCACTTATACAAACTAGTAATATGGCAAAACTATGTAGGGGAACAACTATGTGGCCGGAAAGCGGCCTCAGAGAGACGCGGGGGCACCGTTCATTGTTTATTTATGATGGTTATTGACAGATAACTGAGCAGTGGAGTAAACATAGCTAACAAATAACAACACCAAAATCTCTCCACAAAACCTTTATTAAAACCAGAGCCGGCTTTCGACCTCACGATCATCATTAGTGCCTATCCAACAAATATTAAAGAAATGAACTAAAATACATAATATAATATAGTAAAAATATAAAAACTACGTAATAATAAAGATAAACTTAAAATAAAAAATAAATAAATTAGAGGTGTCAAAAAAAAAAGTTAAAAGTTAAAATACATAAAACATCACAATAAAATATAGAATTACCGGAGAGTTGAAGAAGGAGAATCCTAGTCTGACTTTTTAGGCAGAGTCATATAGGCAGAGTCACTGTTTTTTGACACCTCTAATTTATTTATTTTTTATTTTTAAGTTTATCTTTAATATTACGTAGTTTTTTTATTTTTACTATAATTATATTATGTATTTTAGTTCATTTCTTTAATATTGTTGGATAGGCACTGATGATGATCGTGAGTCGAAAGCCGGCTCTGGTTTTAATAAAGGTTTTGTGGAGAGATTTTGGTGTTGTTATTTGTTGTTATGATGGTTAATTATTAAAAGTTCATAATTAATTGGAGCACTGTTTTTTGTCTAAGGTTTTATTATGATCTGTAACAGTTGAGTGTTGCTTATATTAAACTTTTTCGGGGTTTTACGACTTTGATTCTTTTTAAATATTTTATTCTTTATCACTATTTCAGAAAATTTAAATAAGGCTGGAAGTACAAGTAAATGACATTTATATTTCTTTAATAATCCAATTTTAAACATGTTCATCTTGTAGATTGGAAGTCGTAATTAGATTTCTTCCTATTTAATTATTCCTTTACTAATTAATTATAAACTCAAGAGAAACCTCAAGTTAATTTGAATTTCGGTTTCTCACACTACGGCTTTATTAAATCGTTTTATTGTTTCATCTACTATTTAATCCTTTTGACTCAAAGTCTTAAGAGGCCTAAGTAAACATTTGATATTGTATTAAGGCATTTTGTAATTAAATTTTATTATAAAGAGATCTGTTCAATATTAGGTTGCTATAGATATTTTTAGTGACTCTTTTAAGGAAACTTAGCTTTAGAAAAATTTATATTTTATATCCTTTGTGAAAAATGGAAGGATATAAGTTAAAAAGTAAAGATATAGGTTTTTACTTTATTTATATTTGCGAATAGTATTTATAATTATTTTGTAATTTTATTCATTAAATTAACTGCTGTTAACATTAAAATGAATTTTAAATAAAACGATTATAACATGAATTTAGAACTAATTCTATAGAACTAACTAATTCTTATTTATATCACGCAAAGCGCATGGTAATGTCATTTTATCATTTAGTTGTTTAAAAAATCCTTTAAAACTCATTATGTTGCTGTTGAGTGTTTTTTTAAACTAATCTCTTTTTTCAACTATAAAAGTTATATTAAATTTGAATAATATTATAATCTTGTTGCACGATCTAAACTCCAAGAGGAGTTTCAGATTAAAAAAAATCTAGTATAACGTTAGCCCAATTATAAGAGGTATAATGGTTGTAGGGTTGGATTTGTGTTAAGGCTCTTGCTATATCAAGAGGTTGAGAGAATTAATCACCTAATCTCACGTCACACTACCTTGCAGTTATATAACCTCTTCTACTTTACCTTTACAACCCCCACTCCTCAACCTTTCCCCCCCCCCACTATTTCTGTTCCTTGTCTCCTGATAAGGATCGTTTTCCTTTCGAACATACAACGTTTGCCTACCAATGAGATTTATTTAATTATACTCACTTATGTCTTGCAGCATCGCCTTTTTAATACAAATACAATTACGGTTCATTTATAGTAATTTACTTCCTTCCTACATTTAATTACGATTTGGTTATTCATATATTCCATTGGGAAGTGGAGGAACTATAATTAATCATTTAATTCTGAACATGCGATTTGCATATGAGAGGTGAGGGCCTAACAAGACACATTTTTATGAGAGTAATCAAAGTTGTATGCACCTTATGAATGGTTCTGCAAAATTACTCCTAGCAAAGTATGTTTTCATCATACAAGCTTTAAGTCTGCATGTATGATAACAGTGGCGTAGCCAGGATTTAATTTCGGGGGCTGAATGTTAAAAATTGTATATATATATATATATATATATATATATATATATATATATATATATATATATATATATTATATATATATATATATATATATTTATATCTTTCGATTTCATTGTATATTTTTTTTATATATTATGATATTTATATTATAAGTTTATTGTTAAAAATATATGTTTTGTAATTTATTATTTTTATAAATTTTTTATAGGTTTTATTTTGTTCACACATTTATTGCGGGTTTAGGTTATGTAAACATTTCGGGGGGGGGGGGGGGCTGAAGCCCCCTCAGCCCCCCCCTGGCTACGCCACTGTATGATAACACGCATAACTTCCGCATTTTGTTGGCTCGATATTATACAAGTTTGAAAGTCTTATACAAGGATATTAATATTTTAATTATACTTTTCCTACCTCATACCGTAGGTATAATAGGGTGTTCATTCTAAAACGAAACCAATGTTTATCAGAATTATCCATTTTTAGGAATTTTAAAGAACCTAATGTTATAAATGTTACCTATGTATGTGTGTGTGTGTCACGCAAGCTGAAATTTATATTTGATTTTTGGCGCAAAAATCAGACATAAGTTTTAGAATTCCCCACTACATTATATTGTGTAGACCACATAAACCTATTTTGCTGAGCCATCAAAAAAAATTATAAAAAATTTAAATTTTAGAATGTTAAATTGATCTTCTGAATTTCATTTTGATATTAGTTACCATTTTGAAAATATTTTATTTCGTATATTCAAACTTTGATGTCCTATAACTTTAATTTGTTTACTGTTTTTCCACACTTGAAGATATAGTGAAACATCAATAACTGGTTGTATAAATCCTATAGCTATTTAATTTTTAGTTGAATAGCAATAATTACTTCGCAGGGTTTGGCAGGAGGTTAAACATTGTGTTTAATTATTGTTCAACTCTATGGCAGTTGTCGTGTGTAACTCATTTTTCACGGTGAAAAATACCGTGTGAACAGTAGGAGTTAATCCTCCAAGGGGGTTAAACAAGGGGTTAAACCCCCTACCTAACCCCGCGTGTGAACAAAGTTAATATAAAATTATATAGAAATTTTGTATAGGCTACTGGTATGATTAGTGGCATTTGAAGGCTTTAGTAAACGCTTAACGTTAGTAGAGGTATCACATTAAAAATTAGGTTAACTAACTACTCTAAGGTTGAGCGTTGCGAGGCCGAAGCTTTACCACCTTAGGTGGGTAATCATTCGGCAATTGGACCAGCAAAGCAAGTCCCATAAAATCCTACTTTTGGAATCACTATTATATTCTGTAGTTGAGCGTAACATGACCGAAGTAATACTACCTTAAGCTTATGATAATCATGGCATTCTCAAGGTGAGCAAAGCTCACAGTGTTGAGGAGAAGTACTTTAGTAGTTGTAGTTAAGTACTTTTGTACTTAGTAGTTGTGAGGTATCCGTACCTGGACTACTTAGTACCAATTACTACATAAATATATTTATCTAACTCACGCAGCAAAATTAGCCATTACTGGACTTTTTTAAGCTGCAAAATGTCATTTTACCTACACGGTCAACAATACGGAAAATATTTTAAAACAGTTCGCAAAATGTTTCAAAAACAGTACGCAAAATGTTTGGTAATGAAAAAAGTACTAGGAGTTATGGCTCATTTAAATAACATGGGGAACAAGTCCAAACTCCCTAGGCGGGAAAATGAATGAGCGGAGGTTATTATTTACAAATTATTGCGTGAAATTCGTATTGTTTTATTTTTTGTAAACTATGATTTATCTAGCTGTTCTAGTATGTAACTTTCTTTGTTACTTAAAATTACGATATTATTATTAAATGTTAACATTTACATTTTTATCTAATAATGTATAATGTTTGGAAAAAAATTGGCAAACACTGATAATTTTGGCATTAAATTAAATTATTTACCACTGTTTATGAAATCGACAGATTTTTAATGTTTAAGTCGTCAGATTTTGTATTTCATGTTGTTATATTTGTGACATTGACGAGTTATTGGACCACAGTCCACCTGATATTGTCACGTTGCATCTACTTCAATGCAGTCTTTACTGACTGTAAAATTTCGCAGCAAGTATTAAAATAATCTCTTGTGTATTTTTTTGCCGTTAGTAGATAAAATAGTATATGCTACTATGCAGCAAAGGAAACATTGCAGACTCGAGCAATTAATTACCTGCCTCGGCTTACGCCTCTGCAGGTAATCGCCATTTGCCAGCCTCGCTTCGCCTCGTCTGTCAAATGGGTTAATTACCTGCCTCGGCTTACGCCTCTGCAGGTAATTTCCATAGCCACCCTCTCCTTCGGCTTGGGGGCAAATTTATAAAACTCGTCTGCAAAATTCCATTTTGCTGCCTAGTAGCATAATATCTATTCTCTCAAACAATAGTCTGCGTATTTATTTTTTTACTCAAAAACATATCCCTTCCTTTATAAGCTACTCCAAGGTACAATTTCTGTTGTACTGCTTCCATTAAACTTAATAAATTCTGGCGCGGTGGTCCGCATGTCGGGCGAATTTCCTTGGATGCGTGTTTTCGTGCTTTTTACATTATATAAGTTTACAACTACTAAATAAATAATTCCGGCGCGGTGGTCCGCTGTCAGGCGAATTTCATTTAGAATGCGTGTTTCCGTGCTAAACAACCCATATCTTGCTTAAGGTTCTGGTTCATGCTTTAGAACCTAAGCAGTTACTCAATTGTCAAGCACTGCTCGTAACTCATTTTGTCTGTATTTCCAAAGGAAATGCGCATAATTATCCAGTTGGTTGTACAAAACTATGCCTCTAAAATTAGAAGTACGCACTATTATTTGCACTAGTTTAAAGCTTAGTTACTTATCTTTAAGCTTAGTCAGTTATCTTTAAAGGTTTAGCGATTTCTTTGGAAAATACAGACAAAATGAGTTACGAGCAGTGCTTGACAATTGAGTAACTGCTTAGGTCTAAAGCATGAACCAGAACCTTAAGCAAGATATGGGTTGTTTAGCACGGAAACACGCATTCTAAATGAAATTCGCCCGACAGCGGACCACCGCGCCGGAATTATTTATTTAGTAGTTGTAAACTTATATAATGTAAAAAGCACGAAAACACGCATCCAAAGGAAATTCGCCGACATGCGGACCACCGCGCCAAAATTATTTTATAGTTGTAAACTTATATTAAGTAAAAAAAACGATAAAAAATTATTGACCCTTCCAGGATGTGAACCCAGGTACCTTGAGTTTGGAGTGGTCGTATTGACTCCGGACCACTGGCATTCAACTCAGAGGCCCAAAAAACATGAAAACACCCTACTCGAAATTTAATTTTCAACGACCGTAATTTTGGTTTTCTATAATTTTTGTGGTTTTTTCGACTTTTGGTCACTAGAGTGGTCGTATCGACTTTGGACCGGTTTCATTCGATTCAGCGCCCAAAAATACATAGAAAACGACACCCTACTCGAAATTAATTTTTTATCGACCTAAATTTTGGTTTTGGGTAATTTACAATGGTTTTTTGATTTTTAGGTCATTAGAGTGGTTGTATCGACTTCGGACCGGTTTCATTCGATTCAGCGTCTCAAAAAACATAAATATTGACCTTTTTCGCGGCAAAAAAAATTAACCCTGAATTTTGCCGATTTTTTGAAAAATTCGCTGACTCAGCAAACCGGGTTAATGACGTCACAAAACCTGGTTTTCAATAGGTTCGTGTCCTCCCGAAGGTTGATTTTTGTACCAAGTTTGGTTAAAAAATATTAATCCGTTCGAAAGATAGAGTGTTACAAGAAAGTGTCTAGAAATACATATATATATATATATAATATATATATATATATTATATATATATAATATATATATATATATATATATACAATACAATATAGTATATATATAATATATATTATATAAGTCTCGCGAAACTTATTTTTTCGTCATTAGGGACCTCTGAAACGGATTTGTGTCGTGGTCCGAGGTTCAAATTCCGCCATGACGCCTATCCCATTAGGCGAATTTCCAAAGGAAATTCGCTAAAAACGATAGTAAGTTTGTAGTTTTCTCTTATATTAAAAACTTACATCATTATAGTGAGATACTTAGAGGCAATATAGTCTATAATGTTCTGGATTCTTATTGCTTTAAAGTTTGTTATTATATCATTTTAAAACTGTATGAAACGAAACATTCTGTACAAATGGAACTAGGCTTCTCTTTATCATTTATAAAAAATCGTGGAAGACGAAGTAAAATTACTGAATTTTCAACTGAAAATTAAGCTTATGAAACTTTTCGTATGGGAAAATATATTCATAAAAACTTCAACATTTAATGTTTTGTAAAACGTAAAATATGTTTCGTATTTTTTTTAAAAGACCGCTTGTCGCTATTTTAAGATATGATATAACTCTAACAATAATCCTTTGGAATTAATATTCGCACCAACAAGCATAATCTAATTCATTTGACCTGTATCGTTTTTGTGCACATTCAACACATATTTATTCACTAGGACTAACTTTTTTCTATTTCTCATGCATGAAGATACAGCAAAGTGACAAATAAAGTAAAAGTGGATGTCATATATGTTTAGATAATTCAAAACAAATTAAGCTTATGAGCATTTTGTTCTTAGAGCATGTATGGTTAGGGTCATGGTGGGGAAGAGTTAGGGATGAATGATTTGGAAGGGGGCTCACTAATAAAGATTATACATATAAATTGTTGAGGTTTGTGTATGTATGATATATATATATATATATATATATATATATATATATATATATATATATATATATATATATATATTATATATTATATATATATATATATATATATAATATATATATACATATATATAACTGTGTGTGTGGTATGAATGTTGGAAAATTTGTTTCTAGAGGTTTTTAGGAACACGATAACATTTGAACGATTTTTCGGATCAAAATGAAACTTTTTATACAAATAACCTTATTAATAAGTAAATGGTTTATTTACACTATTAAAAAAGTTTTTTGAACAGAATAATAAAATAATAAGATTTATAAAGGATGTACTCTTAGTGATCTTAGTTCATCCGTCCCGAACTACGTTTTGTTTTTAGTTTCATAAACTATGTTTATGAAATATGTGTGGCTTCATTATGCTACAATAATGACTCAGCAAAAATCTCAAAAATTCAAAACGTGTTTAGATCGGCTGAAGTTTAATACACATGTATTGCTACGATTAAACGGCACCCTACTCGAAAATCGTTGTTTTGGTTTTCTATATTTTCCACAGGTTTTTCGACTTTTGGTCACTTTGAGTGGTCATATCTACTTCGAGCCAGGTTTATTTGATTTAACGCCTCAATGAACATTAATGATAATCTTGTTCGCGGCGAGAAATATTAATCTTAAATTTTGCTGACTTTTGGATGATTTTGCTGTCTCGGCAAATCGAGGTTTCAGTTGGGGTTCGTGTCCTGTCTAAGGATGATGATTTTGTACCAAATTTGATTAAAAAAACATTATTCCGTTCGAGAGATTGCGAGAGATAAAACGTATTTCTCATTTTAAGATAAGTCCGATTAATTTCTTCAACTGTGTATGGAGTAGAAACATTATTCAGACTATTTAGCAATAATATTTTTACCTCAGAACTTTATTAGTTGTTTGCAAACCGAGTCATTTTGTTGAAATTATTTAACTAAAATAAAAAAAAGTAAAATGTATGTTTAAAATCCTAATTCTAAAACAGATGTTTATTTTAAAATAAGTTTTGTATCTAATTCTGTTAATATAAAAGTTTCCAATGCAAATACATACATTTTACATCGAATAATACAGGAATTTTAGAATCCTGCTTGAAAAACTTGTATTTTCGTTTTTCTCTGAAATATTTTTAGAAATTTTATTGTTACAAATATTAAAACAAATAAAAATACTAAATGGTCGAAAAAGGAAGTTTAAGTGGAGAGATAGGAATATGCTAGATTTGGAATTGTTAAGCTTGTTTTAATCCCTTCTCGCTAACACTGTGGCTTTATATCAGTTATAAATCACCTCGTTGAGATTTGTGTGGGATCACGTTCCCGGTTTTGTGACTTTTTTTCCGGGAGACACATTGAATATCAGTTAGTTAAAAACAAACTTGGCTAGAATTGGGATTTTTTGAAAAAAAAAAAATAAAATACCATTGGTAATGGAGTTTAATGGAAAGTGGAGTGCTCTTGATTTTTGTTGTTTTTATCTGGATTTTTATCTGTACAATTTTAGTTTTATGATTCTAATGAATAACAGTCTGACAGCATTGATTCCTTTTTTTTACGATTCAATCAGAATATTTTTTTTTATCTTTGCAACTATAGGCTGTGAAAAGTCCGGTACTGAACTGGAATCTAAATCTTTGTTTTTTTCAATATTGTTCTGAAACGACGTATACATGTTTACTGATGACTAATATACGGATCTTGTTTGTTTGCTATTTGAGGAAAACTAAAAATACTACGTATTGTTTTTAGTAGAAAATGGGTTTTCTGTTTGATTTATTGATTTAAAATCTATGAATTGCCACCTTTGTTACTAATTATTAATATTTTCTCCTTCCCCTTCGTTGGCTGAACTCACTTGCTATTTCTTTATTTGTATAGAGAACACTGGTTGTTTTGTTTTACGATTATGAAGTCAAGACACTTAAAGACTTGAGTGACATATGCAAAGATTCCATTATGCACTTTACTTTATTTATTAATTTTATAAGATATGCATAATAATTACCAATTGTAATAATATATTCCCCAAGGGCTTTAGACATAATAATGTCTCAAGGGTTTAGGCAATGTCTCAAGAGGCTAAACATAATTATGTCTCAATGACGTTAGACTTAATAATGTCTCAAGGGCTTTATACATAATAATGTTAAGGGCTTTAAAATATTTCAACAGAACTGACCGTGTGATTTAATAAAGTCCAAAATTACAATTTCGACAGCATTTAAAAAAATTCCATGTTAAATCTTGCAATTTTTTCCCTTCGAAAATGGTTTTCCTAAATTCGTGTAGTGGGCGGGCCGCAAAATTAGGGCCGAGGGTATGTCCAAAATCTTTTCAGAGGTCTCTGATCACGAAAAAATTCGTTTGTGAAAGTTCGCCCGGCTTGCAGGTATCCACGCAGAATTATTTTTCAATCTTGGAAGATAATCTGAGGTCTGCACTTAGACAATATAGATATTTTTAGAATCTGAATGCCAAGCGAAATCGATCATCCCATTCCTCTCTTCTTCTTATCCCAATCCGGCTACTTTATGACTGTATTTTGAATGCAAATTCGCTAAAATAAGATCAATTTTTAATCCAAATTTGGGAGGGCTAAGTCTCCTTTGTCTTCCATTCCAGTTATATTGAATTGTTGTGCATGTCGTGCAGCATAAATTGAAAGTCGGAAATATTTAAGTAACTGTTACACAAGTAATATTCTGTTATAGTTCATATTATGTAATATAAAAGGCCTCTAAGGATAAGTATAGAAGGTCTCTAAGGAAGTATTGCGTGCTACCTTGTTTAGTTTGCTAACCCACGCACAGTAACAAATTGCTTACGTTTGTTAAAACGTTTGTTTTACACTTATGAGGAGCTTAAGTGACTGACAGTCTTTTAGTTGATCATATTAAAACAAATTTGCTAAATTTATTATTAACTTTATTTGTATTAACAAATAAAACCTGCTACTTACAGGCTCTAACAGTCTAACTTAATGTAAAAACTAAATTTAAAAAATAATCAATGTTACAATTTAATCCATCAGTTATAACATTTTTTCGTTATCGTCGAATAAATTAAATCAATTTCCTTTAGTTCTTATATAAAACTTTTTTAGTAGGGTTACAAAGCATCAGGTACTTTCCTTTAGCTTTCCATTTGTTTGAGCTGTGGAATTGCCATTTCATTTAACACTAGCGATCGGCAAAATGGATTTAAAACAGATATCTGGAAAGGACAACTAACTTTATTATTAATTTAGTCCAGAACTTAATTACTTTATCGTTTTAAAATATTCACTTCACTCTATAAACAAATAATTTAAACTCGCTTTGCTCTAACTTGCATAGTTAAGGACGCAGCAAGTTGCTTAATGTTATGGGTCAGCAGATCATTTTTGAGCTGTGTGGACTAAAAGCAAATACATGCCTTCAGCTCATAACTCTACGCGGCCTCAGGCTTAACGTTCGGGCGTTCTTCGCGTCGTATGTCTTGTGCATGCTTCGTGACACTTTGTTGTTGAGTTATCCCGCTTAACTTCACTCTGTTGACACCTGCTGACTACTGACAAGGAGTTTCATCCGTGGCTATGAACCGAACTTGATGTCTTTAATTGCTCACCTTCTCACCTCTCTTCACATCGGAGCTCGGTAGTCACGCTGTCCCTTAGGGAAATTTTTGCGTTGACTCTTCTCTTCCCATCTATGCTTGCAGCCACACTGTCCCTAGGGAATTTTTGCGTTTGGCTGGTTGGTTAGCTTCCACTGTCTTACTCAGACTAGCAGGTCGCAACTGAGATCTCCGCTTCATTATAAATTTGCGCTCGGCCTCAGGACCAACGTCTTTTCAGGACCACAAGCATGATGATAAGTCAACCTCCAGTCTCAATAGAATACAGAGCCGTATCATTGCCATATATTTAGCAAATTGTCATCGCTCGCCCTACATGCCCATTGCGCGAGCCTAACGCTGCTATGGTAATTCGAAGCCACGTTGCTGTTTTATTATTATGTATTCTTTTATGTTATTTTGTCTTTTATTTAAATAATTCCATCGCTTCGCCTCATAGCCCTCAAATTGATGTCACAACTTGAGTTGATGATGTCAATTTTTTCACAAAACAATAGGCTTCTTAACCTCCCCAACATCTCGCTATACGATAAGTTTTGTCGTACGTCTTCCGTAAGGTGTAATGCTGTAAAGGCACTTTCTGTGGTACTAGCAATATGAGTAAGGGTAATAGAAATCACATAGACTATAAGTTACTTTTTTCGAGCACTTTACATCCCCAAAAAACTAGGCGAATAGGTTTTGCAGTCTGCGACAGTGTCGAATTTTTTTTACTACCAGCAACATAAAAGAGTTTTATTGTCCTGGGGAAGTTCCTCAATTGTCCTAGGTGTAAATCTCCTAAACTACTATGTGGGCGCTAGTAGTTTAGTGCAGTTTATAGATCTTTCCTTGTTCTTCTTACTTTTGTTATTTTCGGAGGGTTATTAATTTATAACCAAGAGTTAATAGTCATGAATATTGATTCAGACATTGAAAATACGCCGCCAGAATTAAAACTTTTGGCAAAATAGACGATCTAAAGCAAAATGATGCATAATAATAACTTACGATAAATTAGGATATACAATAGATAAGAGGACAGTCCCTCTGGATAGAAAGTATTGCTAAACTAGAAGAAACAAAAGTGATTAATAAAGAAAGTAAAAGACATATTTTAAATATATATAGATTCTAGCGAATACTCATCAGAAAATGACGGTTATGAGGTTTTTGAATGATGGAAGGGGGATTGATACTGTTTGGCTTTTTGATGCGAATAATATACGTCTTATAAACATATGTATGCAAAGAGAATTATTGCTAGAGGGGCCCTATAGGTTAAATTGTGAAACATAAAAAAAGTAACCTGACCACATACAGACTCTTACATAGTAGAAATTTTAAAATACAAATAAAAAAAAAAAACTATGCGGGAAGACAAAAACAATTAATATATTATAACCTTCACTTACTCTTTTAGAGAAAGTTTAATGAGGTTACACAGAGCCCCTAAGAGCCCCAAAAGAGTTGAAGGCTTTCAATGTTTTGAGATAGGCTATGCCCCCTCTAGTATATATCTCTATGTATATATGTATGTAGGAATTTTTTTATGACATTTATTTTTGGTATCAGGAAGCCAAACAAGTTCTCTTCTTCTCCACTTCCGTTCAAACAACCTCATAGCCTAGAATCTATTCTATTTTCAAAATATATCTTTCACTTTCTTAATAAAATAACTTTTGTTTCTTCTAGTTAAGCAGTACTAAAACATGAGGCACTTTTCCTTTCAGTATCCCCTTGTTGCAGTGGCTGTGGTTTTACAACACGTACTGGGCTACGTGCCCTTTCTTGTGCTTTATGTTCAACAAGTTTACACTTTGCTCTGTTCTACTTGTAAATTTGTTTTATTCAATGTTTACGACCCGCTTCTCAAAATAATTACTTTTTAAATTAAGTTATAAGATGAAATGAAAAGAAATTGATAAAGTATTGTAAAAGTCAACAATATTTCTGGCCTGTGCACGATGGTTTTATGCAAGTTCAAAGTTGTATTAAGTTTTAGTGTCAACTATCAACTTTTTATCTACGATTAATACGTAATATTGACATTACTCTACAGTAGTGCCATAAATAAAAGAAATTCTTCTTATTTGCCGCACTAGTGCCGAAAGTAAGAATCATTTTTCTCTTGACTCCTTATTAGTTTATGAGTTTATTAGTTCTTATCAGTAAGTGATGCCAGTTTAAGTTCTTATAGTTTAGCGAGTTTGCTTACATCATTAACTTTTAGTAGATTTAAAGTTAATAAATATTTAAAAATTAGTAATAGTGACAGTTGTTATAATTAAATTACTCCGCCTGAATTACTGACACGGGCTAAAAACACCACAAACGATCAGATACGGGGGAAATCTAAAGGTAGTTTATAATGTAATTACTTAATGTTATTTATGTTTTATAAAACTCAACTATCGTAAATTAAGTCCGGTGCTCAACTACTATTATTATACTTTTACTCTTTGACTATTTTTAACTATTTATTTATTTAACTATTTAACTACTATTACTATTACTCTTTTACTTTTACTATTAACTACTGCTATACTCAGTTAAACAAATGTTTAAACCCCTCGCTTTGCAAATCTTTACTTGCACGCGTTTTCCTTTTTAGTTGTGTAATTTACTGTTATTGAGTTTGTTTTACAGTTGTCATCAATGGAGTCTGCTTCATAAAATTAGTAAATTAAGTTATATTCCTATACCAAATAAGTGCCCTGTCATTTAGATACAGTTTAAAAATGTGTAATGATTAGTTGGTATAGTAATAAGAATATATATTTTTGTTGTAGTTGGTCGAGATGTAACGCTGGAAGAATGATGCAGTGCCATGCTTCTTCAACCTCAGCAGCACGTCAGTGCGCTGTTAACATATTTACTTCTTATTTTAGTATCAGGTATGTTCATTCTTTTTTCATTCTAACACTTGACTGTTATTCTTGACGCTTGACTTGCTTATGCTTGTTCATACCTACGGTATGTATGTATGTACATAAGTACGAAAAGTAGTTTTTGGGAGAAGTATTTTGATTGCACTTGAAATTCGCTTCCGGGTTTTCACCTTAATGATCCGTTTTAGAGGTTTTTACAATTTTTTCTGTCTATATGTGTGTTTGTTTATGTGTCTATATTATCATTGTAGCTTCTAGTGTGTTTATGCCAGAGAGCTGAATTTTGGTACAAAAAGCAATTATTAGCTGTAATTGAGCAATTCCGAACATCATTTTTCTATGATATTTATATTATATTGGTTTTTGGTAAATCACTATTGCACCTGGAAGAGCGAACGTTGGTAATAAAAAATTGTTTTATATATGTGATGAGATGAGCAATGCGAGTCCAAAGTGGTGAATATGAGCCTTGTGAATCCTATAAGGCCGAGGTACATCGTACCCAATTTTGTATGTTTGTCCTTATGAATATTCTAAAATATAAAATTCATAGTGTACACTTGAAATTAAATTATATGTTCGTCATTGATATTGTAACATAAATATAAAATTTTAGATAGTTCAAAGGTTAGACAATAAAGGTTATCCTTTACAACTTTCTCAATATAATGTAAAAACAACGAGAACTACCCCGTGTCCTAAATACAGAATATAGAATGGAGAAAATAGAGTGGTTATACCTCAATGGTTATACCTGAGTGATTATACCTCAGTGTTCATACCTCAGTGGTTATACCTCAATGGTTATATCTCAGTGGTTATACCTCTAACCACCTATATTTATTTTATCCAACTTAACCGTTAACTTGACTAACATAGACGACTTCGTTTTGGGAACATACCTTTAGAGGCTGGAGATTATATAAAATTCATAGTGTACACTTGAAATTAAATTATGTGTTCGTTATTGATATCGTAACATAAATATAAAATTTTAGATAGTTCAAAGGTTAGATAATAAAGATTATCCTACACAACTTTCTCAATAGAATATAAAAACAACAAGAACTACCCCGTGTCCCTGATATACAATATAATAAAATAGAGAAAATAGAGTGGTTATACATTAATGGTTATACCTCAATGGTTATACCCCAGTGGTTATACCTGAATGATTATACCTTAGTGTTCATACCTCAGTGGTTATACCTCTAACCACCTCTATTTATTTTGTCCAACTTAACTGTTAACTTGACTAACATAGACTTGACTTCTTTATGAGGGCATACCTTTAGAGTCTGGAGATATAGATCCAACAAAGATTGTGTAATAAATAATTTATTATAGTTTATACTAACTATTTTTTGTTTAATGTATTTTACGTCAGTTAAAGTTAAACCTCAGTTGTCTGATGACTTTTTGAACAGCGCAGTTTCAGAAACATTGAATATCAATCTTTCAATTAGTAAATAGAAATAATTTATTAAATTAGATTTCCATTATATTAATTCTTTAAAATATAAAGGATAGTAATTAAATTAATGACTGTAATTAAGTTAAACTGCGAAAAGCTATTTTCTGTTTTTCTATAGGAAGTAGATGCCAAATAGTTTCAATCCTGAGCCATTTACAGGGATAAGTGTTTCTAAAGGGTTCTGTAACGAGGAGATAGCATGACGTCACAGTGAGGCAGTAGTACTAAGGGTTAAAGGGCGAGGTCATTTCTAAGGCAACTTCACCCTTTTGTTAAGGCTTTGCCTCGCTGATATATGAACTACCCCTGTTATATCTTCTGTATTCTATTTATCCCAGATTATAACTCGTCCTGAATTTCCTTAGTTATATAATCATTTCAATCCTGAAATTAAAATGTCATTCGATCTTAATTTGATACATAAGTTTGCGGTGTACAATTTTTTTATCCGTATTAAAAATTCATTCATCATTTTTATTATGCTTCTGTATATCCAATTCATGGAAAAATAAGATTGTCACCCTTTTAACTGTAACTTTGATTAGTTGTTTTATCTTTATTTATTTTATTCTGTTACTTCATTTTGTAATGCTGCCTTTATTTATATGTTACCCTGTTACTCAATTTTGTTATAATACCTTTATTTATGTTACCTGTTACTTTATTTGGTAATGTTATCTATTTATGTTACCTGTTACTTTATTTTGTAATGTTATCTCTATTTATGTTACCCTGTTACTTTATTTTGTAATGTTATCTCTATTTATTTACCCTGTTACTTTATTTGTAATGATACTTTATTTATGTTACCCTGTTACTTTATTTTGTCATGCTATTTTATTTATGTTATCGTGTTACTTATTTGTTATGATACTTTAATTTTGTACCCTGTTATTTATTTGTTGATACCTTTATTATGTTACCATGTTACTTATTTTGTCATGCTACCTATATTTATGTTATCGTGTTACTTTATTTTGTTTATGATACTTTATTTTTGTTACCCTGTTACTTTATTTTGTTATGATACCTTTATTTATGTTGCCCTGTACTTTATTTTGTCAGCTACCTTTATGTATGTTATCGTGTTACTTTATTTTGTTATGAAACCTTAATTTTTGTTACCCTGTTACTTTAACTAGCCAGTGACATGTTAAAATGAAGTAGAATAAAGAGTTTGGACGCTATAGAGGGTTATATACTTTTAAATAAATATTTAATAGTAAAATTCATAAAGTTTTATCTATTTGACGATATTTCACAATGCATTGGGAAATTGCATAAGGACCGGACCTCATAAAGACCACATGATAACTGAGGTTTTTATGAAAAACACGTTCCTTATCTAATTTCTTTGTTAATATATAATATATATATATATAATATATATAATGTAATTGGAATATGGTGTATATGTGCGTTTTTTTAAATTTCGCTTTATAGCAATAGCTAATTTTTTCTACTTATTTAAATCTATCTAAATACATATCTTTTTATTTTTGCCTATTGGTAGTAATAAATTGCCTTTTACATTATATTCTCTTTTTTATTTTAAATCGTTATAGATATACACTTCTGACGTTATAGTCAAGCTTTCTTTTTATTATCAATTCACTTTAAATAAGAAAATTTGGCATTCTATTTCCAATAAAAGGGAAAGTGAAAATTCTTGATAATGTTTTATGATTGAGCTGTCGCTGAAACTGGATATTCTCAGCGAGCTCTTCCATTTCTATTTTACTGATATTGAATTTACGGCTCTGCTCAAGGTTTCTCTTATCTCCTATTTCTAGAGTCTTGTTCCTCGGAAGGGTCTGCCTATTCTATTAACCCAGACTTAATTACAAACCATTCAAGCATGATGTAAATGATAGTTCGAAGGTTTCCTCCTCCATCTGATTTAAAATTCTTTTTTTATAAAAAACGAAGTTTAGGAATTTTCAGAAAATCAAATTATAAACTCTTTGTTGAGTTTTGACCGCATTTAACTTTATATTGTTAAAGTTAACTCAACTGTTGACCAGTATTATAATATTTTAGTCAAATAATAAAACTTTTAAAGAGACCCCAGAGTTAAAAGTTTTTTGCCTAATGTTTTGTTTTGTTTAGAGCTAATGACACTCTATTTACTTTGATGGTTTACAAACTAAGTTACGAAAAACCTCACAGATTTATTTCGTATATTATATTCGACCTTTTGAATAAATAATCTGCGAAAATTGTTTATACTTAGCTTTATTTTCGTATAAAGAAAATAGCTTCGCCGTTTTCTTTTCTTTTGTAATAAAGTAGTATTTTCCATGACCATATTAAGTTAGTTTGTACCAATTAACAGCTTTGCGTTTATTGGTACAAGTTATTTGACTGACATTTGTTTTCTAACTTTTTTTTGCTAGAACTCAACTAATATTTCATAGCCAATTAGCAATCGAATTTCTGTGAATTAGACTGTCTTTGACTTTGATTTGATAATACGGGTACGGGGTACCTCGGAACTTTTCCTTATCACATCGGATTCGCTACGCTCGTCCTTCCTACATCGGACTCATTTCTCTCACCCTCAGAATATAAAAATCACAAAATTTATAGTGCAACTAGTATTCGGACTCGCTTCTTTCGTCCTCAGTAATTACACCTGTTTCATTCCCAGCGGTCACTTATCCTAGCACTAACCGCGCTCGATGCTGCTTAACTTTTTATGATCCAACAAAAATCATATATATACTTGTCGGTCGTATTAAAACGATACATGGTGTACTTATTACGTAAAGATATACACTTCTACTGCATTTCAACTTAATTTAATTATTTTTAAATTTTTGAATTATTTTTAAAAAACGTATACAAATAATTCGATCGTAATTAAGCTAATGCTCATAATGAGATGAAACTTGGCGCATATATTGGAAAACTATATGTCTACATGTGTGCCAATCATCAAATCGATCAAAACATTTTTCTGCGTTTTATGAATCTAACAATAATGTAAAACTCTTAGTAAAATCAATGTCATGCCCTAAAGACATGAAAATACATTTCATAACATTTCATAATAAGTGTTATGAAATTTTTACTGTTTCATTCCATTTATGGCTACTGCAGTTCTGGATAAATTATTAAATCTAAGAGCAAGAGGGGCATATCCCAGTGTATTTTTAGATGTGTTAAAATATTAGACGAGGTATCTTGATCAATACATGTCAGTTTGTATTAGACTTATTTGATTTTAGCAACACGATCGACTGTTGACCGATGACTCTCTTAGACACATTATTCTGTAGTCTTAAAACGTTAATCGTTTATAAAGACAATAAATAATAAATTAAATTGACAAAATATAAATTGTGTGAGAGACAGCTAGGAAATGTAACAATCAATACTACCTTTGGGCACTGTTCCATTCGACATTCGATTGCATAATGTCATGTCCCACTCTGTTTTGTTATGTCTAAACTCATCAGAGCACCGACAGAGCCTGAACTCACTCTGACCTTCAATTACATCAGAAGAATATAAAGTAAAGAATTTACCAGAGAAGAGTGCACCGCTCGTGTCTGGTAAATACTTTTTTTTTTGGTTTTAGTTGGCATTGGTCAACTTGGACCATACAGCCATATAATATATAATTTATTTATAAATTATAAATGGCACATGGTAAATACTTCACATTACATTAACAGAGTGGGGCACATGACATTAAGTCGAGCTATCAATGATGACGAATGTCGAATGATGGAACAGTGCTCAGATGTAGCATGGAATTTTGCTTGTTACATATCCTAGGTATCCTTCGCACAATGTGAATTCTTCGACTATTCATGCTTCGCAAACTCAGTAGTATCAAATAATATAAATTTGATACTTCATTCTTCGAAAATAGTTTTGTTTGAATCATGCACATTCCAGACGTGTCGTAGCGTAGAGTGAAACTCTACATCTTTAATGAAATTTGTAAAAAAATCACAAACAATTTACTTGAAATGCATAACCATACAGACCAGTATAGAAAATAATCACTATAAATCGTAAAATTGCCGTAAAATATGTATAATAATATTGCTATCCTAATATATAAACCTTGTTGTATTTAACCTTAAAATTTAGCTTTGCATAAAGCTTTTAGGACTATATATGTATATTTAACCTCTTAACTTTATTTAAGTTTAATGCGTTTTTAATGATTGTTTCTTAAAATGCGTTTATCTACGCATATATTTGAATATTTATTACACTTACATTAAAAGTATTACAGCCACGTGGCTTGAAACTTATCGATAATCTATTGTGTTTTGATATAAAAGAAGTGTATAAACGATGTTTTATAGAAATAAATCATAATTTTTTGTTGAAATTTTTTTATGTCAGCAATTAAGTGAGAAAATATTTTCTTATTCTTAAAAATTAAAATAATTGATACAATTATTTTAAAAATTGAAAATTAATTATAGAAATGCTATAAATTAAAGTATTTATCTACTTTTCTAATTTAAGTGAAGAATTGTTGAAGTATAACCAAAGCTATAACTCAATATTATAACCAAGTATAATAAGCAATTATATTAAGTCGGTAAGAATATTTTTATAAGATATGGCACGATATGGATAAACTACCCTGTAGGGTGAAACACGCTAACTATTCCTAGTCATGGTAAGTCTAGGAAGTGAAAAAGTTAGGGGTTTGGAAAGAAAACAACAAAAATCTATGAAGCATAAATAGAATTAGAACTTAGTTGAACAGTTGTTTCTTCGAGATATCAAAATATTTTTAAATAAGTAGAAACTTTAGTGAGTTAGTTGCACCTACAAAGTATAGGTTTTAACAGTAATATTTCTTTGTTACGTCTTAGTTACATTTACGGAGTTCCGATTACAGCGCTCTCACTCATTGTATGAATACGTGAACTAACAAAACTGAACAAATGAGTTCATATGTATAATTGGTTTAAATCTATTAACATGTCAGCTTCTACTGATTCATAAAAATCGTCAAAATCCTTTTATCTAAATTACCTTCTAAATATTTCAGCTTAATGCAACTTTTACAACTTTGTATACTAAAAGTTTCTTACAAAGAAATGCATAAACCTATTTTACTTCGAACAAGCATTAAGTTTAGAGTAAAGAGCACTTGTGAAATTTTGCTTCAAGTATCACTTGTAGTTCTAAAAGTTGACAAACCCTCACATATTCCTGTTAAAATGAATAATAAAAATAAACCCCGTTCGGTGTTGGTTATACAGGCCGAGTACTAGAATATTAAATGAGGTAACACTGTCTTTATGAGCCAGTTTTTTACGGTGACTTTTCAAGCTATTTAACTTAATTTTTTGCTTTTATAACTTTAAGCTTACACCTTATTTAGTTCATATTATAATATATTGTACATAAAATATATGACCAAAATTTAGTAGATCATGTTGTATTTTAATATCTGTGTATGAATATAAAAGCATCCATGTTATTATTTCCCAAAGGAAAAATAAATAAAGTTATATTTTTAATAAATTAAAAAGAAATATTATGAAATATTTTTGGTAGTAAAATCTGTAAAGTAAAAGGTATAACGTGTTACATTTTTGTGTAAATTAAAGGGTGTTAAAAGTTTTAGGGTTTGACATTTTGTTTTTAAATATAACGAATTATGTCGTAAAGCATGAAGTAAAGGAAATAAAAAATAAAAAATAAAATAATAAAATAAGAGCAGGGAAACTTACCAGCTGCTAATTCTGCAAGGGATAGCGCTTGTACCAAGCGCGTGATGACTAGAGTAAGTCAAAACAGAAAAAGTCAGGAAGGTGATAAAGAACTGGATGAATTACCAATTAGAACTGTGCACATGAGCAGCGGCTATATGGAGGCTTATAACTACCTAGTCTTTACTTCTTGGCAAGATACTGGTTGACAGCGTAATTCTCTCTTGGTAGTTTGAATTGACTTTATGCACATTTCGAGCCCTCTTTATACAAACTAGTACAAATAGCCTATGATTGGCTGATAAGATCGAAAATGTCTGCAATATTTGGGGGGGGGGAGAAAAAAGTTTATACGGCCTCTTATTGGTTCTTTCCCATGGAGCGGAAGTTATAAATAGAAAAATATATGCAATACATGGTGGCATACATGATGGCGATATCAAACTAATTGGACATAGTTTTAGGATAAAATCCACTAGAGTGTGTATGTGAATCGGGATTTAGCTTATAAGTTACTTTCAGATTCCATCGCAACCTTGCCCCTTCCTTATTCTTACGTATTATGAGGAAACCTAATTCTTTATCATCCATTGTAAAAATTTAGTTTCGGGGACGAAATAAATCGTTAGAATGAAGTAAAAAATGTCATCTTGGATTTCTATTAATATATGCAAGTAAATATGGGCATGCATATTTTTATTTTATATCTTTGCAGTATATTTTTCTAATGGTTATCCTAAGCTTTGGCTCTAAGCCAATGTAAAGCCAACGGCAATTTGCGAAAATCCTCTGTTTTAAACAATTACCCTACCTTTCTGTAGAAGATTTTTATGTGAGTCTTTGCTATTTTTAAAATTATAACTATATCCTTTTTTCCTGGACATTTTATAAATTTATAGTTTCCTTATAATACTCATTTCAACAATTTCATGCAAGTAAGTAGGTTCAAATTTAGTTTCAATTTTAATCAAGAAAATAGATAAATAATTTTGCATTTTTACTTTTCTTTACCTACTATCGTGGGTATAAGAAAAATTACTGTGTTCATCCTGAAAATCCAAAACCAATTTTTTACCTTAATCATCCGTTTTAGGTATTTTTATGATGTTCTGAGTTTTTTATGAGTTCTAGCTATTTAACATATACTTAGTACGTATATGTACAAAGTCGGTAGACATGTATACTATACTTAATGGTGTAAACGTAAAATTATATGAAAAAGTTTATGTGCACGGCAGTATCCCCGCCAGTAACACCCAAGAATTCTGTATGTATTGGACTCTCTGTATTCTTAGGCTGAGCGCTACGAGACTAAAGTAATACAACTTTATGCTTTGGATTATCATTACATTCTAAGGACAAGTGAAGCGAGTCTGAAGTTATAACACCCTAGACTTAAGATAAACAATTTGTTATGGGGTTCAGCGTAGTGAGACTGATAGATGTAATGCCACTTAAAGCTTTGTATAGTCATGAACAATGTAGGGACCAGCGATGCAAGTCCCAAGTTGTGAAGAAAGATACTGATGTTACCTGTATCTGATTTTTTAAACTAGATAAATTAAACTCTTTTTAAATGAATATAGAATAACTTCCTTTGTACGATTGACGTACGACTCCTTTATGGTAATAAAATAGGACAGTACTTAATACTTAAGTTCAAAATCTATTTTCAAAGAAATAATAGTCTGTGGCAAAAAGCTAATAATATGTTATTTAAAACTGCAAATATTCTTCGTATACTTATTGGAGCGAATATTCTATAAACACTGTTAAATTTCTAAAAAATCATACATTTTTAAAATAAGGAGATAGAATTCACATTTTTATTTTAGTTATTAAAAGAGCATGCATAACTAAACATTTTTTTAAATTGTAAATAAAAGTCATTTAAATGGAAAAAGAACATTGTTTCGCTCCCAAAAAAATATTTCATACGGAGTGGAAATAACTCATTTCTTGTGATATTTACGATAGTTGTTTACATTTTTTGTAGTTGATGAATTTTTAGAAAAACTGTATGTTGTATGAGGTTTTTATATTTATTTAATTCAGACATAACATGATATGCTAAGTAACTTGACGCATATTGCCATTGAAAGTTAAATTAAATATAAGGTACTACGAAAAAATTGACCCCTTTTTTAATTTACATTTTTTTTACTGAAGGCGAAAATTAAATTAGAATGTATACCCTCTGAATTTTTTTATTTCTGTATAAATATTTGCTTTTATTTTAACAAAATGAAGTTAAAGCTTCATAGCTGCAATGTTTATGAAATTCATCAATGTTTTCGGTAAGTGAGCAGCTACTTTATGCAAGCTAACAGAATGTGACTTAGTGTTACATTCTACTAGCTAAATGTGGTTTGATGTGAATTTGGTAGCTGAATGAGGTCTGAGGCGATTCGCTTTACATCTTCTTATCTGGCAGCTCTTACCAGATACTAAATTTTATAACTAAATTTACTGTTATGCTTTTAGCGAATTTCCTTTGGAAAAAAATGCTAGGTTAAAATTTTTTGCAGCAAAAAAGGTCTTCATTTATGTTTTTTGGTACGCTGAATCAAAAGAAACCGATCCAGATTCAATACGATCACTTTATGTGATCAAAATGTCGAACACCCATAGTAAAAAACCTGTAACCAACATTACCGGTAAACTTTCGATTGGAGTGTCGTTTTTGTCGTATTTTGGGGCTCTGAGAAGAAATAAAATGATCCAGAGTCAATTTGAGTACTCAAAGCTAAGGTACCTAGATTCAAATCTTAGTAAGGACGCTTATTTTTATAATTTTATTTACATTATACAGTTAATTTCATTATAACTACAAAATAATTCTGGCGCGGTGGTCCGCATGACGAGCGAATTTCCTTTGGAATGTGTGTTTCTGTGCTTATCAATCCATTTGTTGCTTAAGGATCCGGTTTATTCTTTATAACTTGAACAGTTAGTCAATTATCAAGCACTATTCGTAACTAATTTTTTCTTTATTTTTAAAGGAAATGCGCAAAAATTTTTAAAAACCACCAAACCAACCTTTGCTGTATAGCAAATGACGTGTATGTGTATTGTCAATACTCTTTTTTAACGATTTTGAGCAAATTTCTTTTGAAATAATTCGCTCAAGTAGAATGGGAAGTATGACGGTAGTCAGGCTTGAGAGAGGGTTGTTTGATTGACAATCGCTTCATAGAGATCTATGAAGCGCCAGATTATAATGATCTAATCTGATCTGATCATTCTAACCCTTTAGTTTAGGCTCCTTTTAAACCGTTTCATATAATCAAGTTGAGCAGCAGCTGAAGAGATATTAGTAGAGATATCTTCTAGTTAAAATTTAACGACATTGGTGGTTGAATTTAATTTCATTTGAATTTAAATGGTTATTTTCTCCTATGATTTTACGCCACGACAATATATATTTTAGCTTAAGTACTAAAAACATATTGTAGTGGAACTGTACAACAAAAAACACACACGTAACGATAATAATTACTGATAATACTGGATTGATACTCACTGAAACAATATTGTTTTAGTATGACCTTAGGGTTGATTCTGCTGATATTCAATATCAACAAATTCTGATTTCTCAATTTGTTTTTGATATTTTTATTTTATCATTACTTGGGCTGACATTCAAATGGTGAGCCGGTAATCCCATACCTTGATGGTGCGTCGAGTACTACTAGTGAACGATCCTTAATCCTACATAGACTTATTGTTAGCACTTTCAGTTGTAGGAATATTACAATAATTATTAATGATCTGGTTTAATTTCTTAAGAAAATTTTAGACCTATTTTGGGTCGCGTTTTGTTCTTAGTTAAAGCTGTTAGAACTAGACTGACTATCACGACTCCTTTTTGGACTAGACACAAAATTTCTTTCTATTAAAAGGAGTTTCAGTGCTCCGTTACGTCTCCTTCATTAACTATCAGTATTACTTTGGCACTTATTTTTAGATTTTAAGTCTCACTTGTATGAATGTCGAGATTGTACTCGCACTTACCTTAAATATTCCAACAACTGAAGTTTACCTTTTTTCAAGATAAGAAACACTTAGAATTTTTGAAGGAACCGTGTCGTTGAATCTGTTTCAATATTTAATGATGCAAGAAAGTGTTAAGCTAGGCATCTTATAAACACAACGATGTAACTGAGACGTTTCGAATAAAAAATTTAATAACTTACTTGCTTGAAAATGAAAAGTAATTTTAAGATAGGGTAAAAAAACGTTCTTAATTTTATGTGTGAAGTTTATAGTTTTTTACTGAGAAAGTTGTCTCGTCTTGATGCTCTACTTAAAAATAAATAACTTACATTTTTAAAAATCATGCAAAAATGTAATATCTCCACATAATGTTGGCATTAACTACTGCAGCTTTTACAGTTAATTCATATTTGCAGTATCTGCAGTGTGTAAAACACAGGGTGTTAATAAGTAAAACATTTCTAATTTTGAACGCTTTTGTTTATTGAACGAACTTCAGTAAGTTCTTTTATTTCAGAATTTTGGAACTTCTTGTATGTTTATGTGTTTGCACGTGTCACGCTAACTGCCGTAAACATTTGCTGATAATAATGACACTTAGTATAGATATTTGAGCGAAATAATACAGTGTTTCGTTTTGAAGCTATCTAAAAATATATGTAACATGTTAAAATAATCGATGAAAAAATCCAATAGTTTTAAAATTACGACCAATATATCAAAACATTATTCTTAGATCTCGACGTTAGTTCCTGATGCAGCAACGTATTACTGAAATCTTACTTTTCCCATTTATACCCTAGGTAATAAGAAATGTAGTGTTGCAAAGAAATCCGAAACCAGAATGTCACCTGAATTATCTGTTTCAGGGTTTTTAGGACCTCCTGAGTAGTTTTTACAAAATTGTGTGTGTGTGTGTGAGTGTGTTTGTGTGAGCATAAATACAGCTCCCACTGTATTTATGCAAGAGTTGAAACTTCTTACAAAACTCAGTCTATTGGTGTAGTTGTGTATTCCAAAACTATTTTATGACGTCATTAACCCGCTATATAATGACTCAGCAAATAATTCAAAAATCATAAAACTGTATTAATGAAAAACCTTTGCTGTTGGGTTGAGAATTTGTTCGCTTGTAGCCAAGTATGACATAAATATACCAACAAACTTTCATGTCATTGCCAGCAATAGTTCAATTTTAATCAAATGACTCGTGCACATTATTTAAAAAATTGTAAAAATCGGAAAAATCATCTAATTGACTTTAAATTTGGTACAAGTGTATACCTTTACATAATAAAAAGTACACCAAGTTTAGTTTTAATACGACAAGTATATCCATGATTTTTGCTGGATCATAAAAGCTAAGCAGCATCGGACGTGGTAAGTGTCTGGATGACACCAGAATTATCCGTTTCAGGTAAATACCAAAAACGGAATACCTGAAATCACAAGTGAATACCTTTACTTAATAAATAAGTAAATCACGTTTCGTTTAATGATTTATGAAACGATTTACGAAAAGTATATCCATGATTTTTGTTGGATCATAAAGTTAAGCTGCATCGAGCGTGGTCAGTGCCTGGATAGGTGACCGCTGGGAAAAACAGATGTATTTACTAACTAAGGACGAGCGAAGCGAGTCTAAAGACGTTTTACAGTATACATTTAGTAAATTAATATTGTGAGGACGATTGAAGCTAGTCTGAAGAAGGATGGATAAGCGTAGCTAATCCGATGTGACAAGGAAAACTTTCGAGGTACTCCGTACCCGATTTTTTAAGTGTTTCAATAATTTTACGTAACCCTGAATCAATCTATTCATTTCTTTATTTTATTTTATTTATTTTGACCATACATTTTATACAATGCCACTTCTTGGTGGCCTATGATACTACTATTTTTATCAGTTTATAACCGCTTTTATTCCAGTTACTCAACATATACTAATTGATGTATATACGTACATACATACATATATGGATATTATATATTATTATAATATATATATATATATATATATTATATATATATATTATACCACGGAAAAAAGTTTGTTTCAAACATCATAACTATCTTTTAAAAACTTAAGTACAGCTAATTAGTTTAAGATGATAACAGACACACATACAGACAACTTCGTGAAAACTACTCAGGAGATCTTAAAAACACCTAAATTGGATAATTCCATTGATATCCTGGGTATATAAGTGTAGGTAGTTGAATGGTAAAGGAAATCATTATTTATGAATGGTTTATTTAGTCGAAGCAACCCGTAATCTAATCCCCAGGTATATGAATTCGCTGTATACAGTAGTATATGCAGTGTAATTATTGGGGAGCCAACTATAAAGGGTACTAAAGAAATTTATGCAATAGCCCCTGATATACATGAGGATTTTACTTTTCTTATTTTTTAGGGGAAATACAGAAAAATTATGCTTATAAGGTTGTTCCATGACGGAAGTGGAGAGGGGAATGGAGGAGATTGATTTTAATTGTTCCCCTTAATATTATTTTATAAAATTCTAATTATTCACAATAATATATATGCCTGGAGATCTATCATTTGAATTGGCGTATTGTAAAAACTCTGCATACTGTTTTGTTTATCAAGCGATTTGGTAGTATTGATTAGTTGTGTTTTGTCGGAAGTTGAATGACAAAGGATATCATTAATTAAGTGAAGAATGATTTATTTAGTCGAAGCAGTCTGTAACCTAATCCTCGTGCAACCAGGGACAAGAACTCCAAGTATCATCTTCTCTATGTCTATTATAACTCTAACAGTTTACTCTTAATTCTTTTCGTTAACTTCCGTACTAACCTTTAACTTCCTCTTCCTTTTAAGAAGTAAAAAATTAAATAATTTCGGTTAGGACAAATCATAGGATAAACAAATAACTACAGACTAACAACAAGAGATAGAACAAACAAATAACAACAGACAAATAATTAGATATAGGGCAAACAATTAACTACAGATAAACAACAAAATATTGGGTAAACAAATAACAGACAAATAACTAGGTATAGGGCAAACAATTAACTACAGATAAACAAGAAGAGATTGGATAAACAAATAACAACAAATAAATAACTAGATATATGAAAAACACTTCAGATATGCCATAAGTAATTTCCTTAAACGAAGTTAAAGCAATGGTTAAAAAGTATCCCGAGATCTTGGATATATTTGACTCCTGAGATCTCAAATATTCTAATGTTTGTTAATTAAGTATTACCTAAGTTAGGTAATTTGCTGGTCAAAAAGATCTTAGACCTAGTCCGGGGAAAAGGATTATTCTGACCTGGACCAATCGAGGGGAATGTATAGAATTCCAGTCGCAGTACAAATGGGTCTATCCTCGACTCCAACCCTAATCATTAATAATAATAGGTAAATTGGATAATAGTAATATAATAATACTTTATTTTGAAAGCCTCTTAAAGAAATACAACACGTCACATACAACAATTACGAACTAAACTAATATACTAAATGACATGTAAACTTTAGCAACAAGTGAAAAAATACATATAAAATGAAAACTTAATACTAGAATTCTATTAAAAACTTAAAGACATTAAATATCTAAAGACATAAATCTTCTATTAAAGATATAAAATCATTTATAGAATAATAAGCTTTTTCCATCAAATATTTTTTTGTATTTCTGACAAAGGAATCATACTTTTCAATTGTTTTATATCAGAAGGTAGTTTGTTGTAACAGTTAATGGCCAATTGAAAGCTGAAACATGCTAGTTCTGCATTTAGCAGAGCATGGTTTGGTGTTATTTCTTGTATTAACGTCGTGTATAGAAGAATGGGGTTTACATTTTTCTGGATATTTACGGACAAGTTTACATAGTTAAGATCCGTTTTTGCAAAATAAAGACTCTGTTGGCCTCAGAGCTATGTCCCCATGCTAAGATATGCATAGATAAATAAGGAAAGGCCCAACCATAATAGAGCATCAACAGAACATCAACTGCGTTATATTTTTTTAGTTTTTAGCAAATGAAAAACGGAATTTAACTTACATATCACAGAATCTACATGGTAACTAAATTTTAACTTATCATCTAAATATAAACCTAAAACTTTGGTGAACGGCACAGTACGTAAAGGACTAGAATTAATTACGAAATTCAATGGTCTATTAATATTTCGGGATCTAAATATCACAGAAACGCTTTTAGATGTATTTAAAACTAACTTATTATTATAACACCATTCCACAAAACCTTGACATGTTAATTGTGTTAACCTTGGGTGGTTAATTTAATCTTAAATTGGATCTTATTATAATGACTACTATAGAAACTACATTATATTTTAAGGAATATGTTAAAATACCACAAGGTATTAACGAATTTTACTAAACTTTGTTTGACCCATAAATTTGTCTTATGGTAATATGATAATAGAAATAGGGGCTAACGGTATGGTTATAAGTTACCGACGTTAGTGCTTCTGGTATCTAACATTTTCGGGATAAAATTTGATTTCATTTGTGTATTGTATGTCAATAGAATGTATTAATTTATAGTAATTAACAAAAATCAGGTACGGGGTACTTCGGAACATTTCCTCATCACATCAGATTTGCTTCGCTTATCCTCCTTTCATCAAGTACGACTTTCAAGTCGTTACATTTATACTGCAGCACATCTTCGGGCTTGGTTCGCTCGTCCTCTGACAGTAAATTAATCCGTTTCATTCCCAGCGTTCACCCATCAAGGCAGTGATCACTCTTAATGCAGCTTAACTTTATGACCCAAACAATAATCATGGATATACTTGTCTTATTGATAAGAAACGAGGTGTACTTACTTATTAAGTAAAGGTATTCACTTATGTATTCTGGTATTCCATTTATAAATGAATTTCGTTTTAGGAATTCACCTGAAACGAAATTCTGCTTCAGGTATTCACCAAAATGAATAATTCCGTTGGCATCCCGGTTTCGGAATTTTTGCAAACCGGGATATATTAAAAAAATAAGGAAAAGTAAAAATGTAACAACCACTTTTTTCCCAAATCTCGACGTTTTAGCCCCCCACAGACCCAAATAGTAAATTTATATTTATTTAATCCATTATACAATGTTATATGTTTCTATATTTTTTTTCTCCAAGATATAAGGCATTGTCTCATAACTAGCAGCTTGTTTTTAGTTTTATTAAATAAAAATATTATTATCAATGTAAAAATGAGTCATACTTCCTGATTATGACAAGTTAATACAATACAACATTATAAAACGACAGAAAGGTCATAAACTTTTCTATAATATTGCCTTTGTCAGGTATAGAAAATATATTAGACAATAATATCAAACTTTTCTTTTCTTAAACCAATTAATTTCTAAGTTTAAAGAAAATCGGACCAGTGGGTCGTAAGAAGCTAATGGAGCGTGGTAGAATCGCTAGTGGCGGATTGAGAAAGGATTTAGTCCTATAAAATTACGTTTGGAATGGCCCTTGCTGAGTCCCCTTAGGACCTCTTTAAATCACTCTTGATGCCTTTTTAGAAAATTTACTTTACTATTGAGAAACTATAACGAATTATGTATTAGGTTCTTTACGATAACTTATTTTTTTATATATTTGTTTCTTATTATGTCTTTTTTCTTCATAATTGTTATTTGGTATTTTATGTTTACTGTAAGTTCCTCTATACATTTCATTTCGATTTACACAAATTATGAATTTCTTTAAATGAAAAAAGCATATCTTCGTTTAACGTCGTAGAGAAGCGTACAAAACACCAATCAAGATTCTTCGCGTTTCACTCTACAAAAATCAGTAAAAATCAATTTGACACAAACAATTTTTATTTTAAACATTATTAACAGAACTGGAAATGATTTTAACTAAATTGACCGAGCCGACTTTTGGGACATTTTTTATCAGCAGAGGGTTTGGGGTTAATACAAGCTCGTTAATGATTTTAGCGGACAGTCACTGTTCTTATTAAATCATACATTTTGATTGAAGGGCATGTATGTATTTTATTAAAAAATGGGTTTTACCTGAATCATTTATATAATATATACAAAATAACTATTTTATTGTTTATACTGTTGATATTAAAAAAAATTAAAATAAGAAATCGTTTAAAGTAAAATAATTAAATAAAGCTAAGAAAATACTATATAGCATAATATACTCTAACATAATATTTACATTGAAAAACGATTATACATTTAAATATATAGATAAAGATAGTAAAATATAAGATTATATTTTTAAGATATATATATATTATTTTTAAGATTAATTATAATATGTAATAATATATATATATATATATTATATATATATATATATATATATATATATATAATATATATTATATATATAATATATAATATATATATATTATAACATAATATAATGTTATAATAGTGTAATGTAGTATATGTATGGATGTATATGTGAGGCGAAGCCTAGGAATTTATGTTTTTAATTCCGAGGCAAAGCCGAGGATGTTATGACTATTAATTGTGAATTGACTATTAAAAGGTAATGCGAAGAGGAAATAGCATTTTACTCCCAAAGTGCATACAAGATTTTATCCATACGTTGATTTTATTTTAACATGTTTGGTTGTATTTTATTCTTATTTTTTTGGGTCGGACCCCCTTATAAATTTAGGGGGGCTGCCACCAAAAAAATCATTTTTTTTATTTGCTCCAAACAACTTCAATTGACCTAAACATTTTTTGTTCGGCTCCCCTTATAAATTTTGGATTTAAAATTAATTATAGAAAAAGAGAAGACTTCAGTTCTATGAATCGAATAAATTTATTAAGCAATAATTATTTTGATCCCATTTGGGTCATTTCAGGTTTAAAATGACACAGTGTTAAACAATTTTTAAACAAAACAATAGACAAAAGGTTTAGGATAACCGTAATTGAGGTAACAATACTTAAAATTGATATGTCAAACTATTTTTCTTTAATTATTTCGATCTTTAAGAAAGATGTTTCTCTTTATAACTAATTAATTTTAATTTTATAAAGAGATATTTAATTTTATAACTAAAATTACGTAATTAGTTTGATTATGACTTGACAAAAGTTTGATGCTAAAAGTCTGGACAATAAAAGGTTTAATATTACCAATAATAGTTTATTTTTTATAAATCTATCTGTCTATAGTATATTTGATTTATAAAAGTTAGATAAAAACAACTAAAACAAGATAAAAACTCAAATGATTAAATTTAAGTCATGGTAAAAAATAAAAAATGAAAAAAAAGCAAGTTTTATATAAATAAAATTATGGTTAGATGTTTCAATAAAGGCTAGCAAATTGAAAAAATGTCTATATAAATAAAGGTTTCATGTTATAAAACCTATGAAAAAGATAAAATATTTAATGTTATATATGTATGACTTTGTTATGATGTTATAAAGAAAATATGTGATAAATAGGTACTTCATGTGATAAATAAATGTATGATATGTAAAAAATACTTTTAATCACTTTAATATAATTATAAAAGATAATAGTTATTTTGGACTGACGGAGAAAATAATTCTTTTATTAATCTGAGCAATTGGTAAATTGGTTAATAAAAGCAAAGCCCAGGGAACCAAGCAATTATTACCAAAGATTTTAACTCCAAGGCTTCGCCTCGGATTTATTAATTTAACTTCTGAGGCAAAGCCGAGGAAGTTATTCAATTTAAATCTCCATATTAAATACTATTTATGCTTTTAATATTTAATACTGAATTTATGCTTATTTTAGAATTTATTAAATTTAATTATAACTAATTATTGTAAGGGAAAATAGTATTCACTTAAAAAGTGCTGTTAGAGATTTTATCTCCAACTTGACTTAGTTCAATTATTGTTATAATTTTTGTTATTTTGGAGTGCCACCCCCAAATAATAATAAAATGTGGCGCTTTTTAATTGTACCTATTAGTTTTTATGTTTATTTACATTTTTTATTTATTAATTGAATCAATTATTATGTTGTGACTGATTATTGAACAAAGAGATCATCTAATCTAAAGAAGTACCAAATATGTATTTATCCAATCATTTTTTTTTGGCCTGAATATGATTTCCAGCCCATATTTTTTCTTGTTGAACCCCCGCCCCCTTATAAATTTTGGGGGGCCACCTCAAAAAATGCTATAAATATTGGTCAGCCTACCAATATTATAACTATAAATTTATAAATTTTACTATAATTTATTAAATTATAGTAAAATAATAAATTATAAATTTAGTGGGTGCCACTCTTATTGTTAAATGGAAAAAATCCTCTCTAATAAGATTTGGGGACTCTGTCCTCAACTATAAAAAAAAATTTTGTACTCGAAGGGAGGAAATTACTTCTTACTAACTCCTAACTAAAATGTAACTATATCTCCCTTGAAACTAACTTGCACTCTTCAATCCCTAAAAACTAATCATTAAACTTTACATTATATACTGTCTCGAAATAAATTTGTTACATATTTCGAGACACAAAGAGAATTTTAAACTGTTAATGTTAGAAATCGTTATTTATTAATAGGTATATACAGCTATGATTATTTGAAGCTTCATGTCAAGCCTAAAATAGATTTGATTTGAAACGTTATTGGTTTGTCAGAAAACTATTTTGAAATGTCACTTGCAGAAGCTCAGTGGTCCGTTTTGTGATTTGTAGCCACTCAACTAGATCTTAATATACCTCTCTAGAAAGTTTAACCTTTGCTAAAACTTATGGTTTCCATTCCAATTACTTTAAATATTAGCTTTGGAAATCATAGTTTGCATTTATAATTTGGTGTATTGATATTACTTTGTTTTAGGTTAACTTTTTAACTATAAAACTATTTTATCTTGTAGACAGATGTTTAGAAAACGTTGTACACAGCAAGTAGTTGTGTTCGTAGACAGTTTTTTCTCTTGTTTATTATTTCATTAGGATGATTGCGCAAAAAACGACACCAATCTCATTAGCTCATTCTTCCTATAGAAATTCACTAACAACTGCCTAACGTGGAATAAGCCTTTTTTTTATCATATTTTAAAGAAGACACAGGTCACTTCTGGACCAGGGTTACTTTACCGGGGACGGGGACCACAAAGTATGGAGGGATGTAAACGAAGTAAAAAAATAATAGGGATTATAGAAATATTATTTAACCATAAATATTCTGTATATCTATAAATATAATAGAAATATTATTTGGAAATAGTTGACAAAATACAAAGTATTTTTTAAAAATAATTAAAAGTACCCATAAGTAACACAATAATAATGTCCAATAATAAAATGTAGATACTATTCATAGATATATACAGGTGAAACATTTCAGATGTACCAACAATAAATCCTTTATAAATAAAGAGAAAACTAATACTTTAGAAAATGGTCCTTACCCTGAGTAAACTCTACCAGGGTTCATATTTATGATAATTATTTTGGTATCTATAACCCAAATAAGGCAATTTTTCACTATTTTCGGTAACTAAAAAAATTAAGTTATACGATACCGTAATATTGCCAATTGTAGATTTCCTTTTAAAAATCCATCTAAATTGACAGATAAGTAAAACTGCTACTGTTGCGATTATGAAGCATTAACCAAAAACCAGAGCAAGAATTGGCGCGCATAAAATAAGCATTCCAAAGGAAATTTGCAGTTCCTTATTTCAATCGTTTATAAAAAAGTTTGAAAATTATTATAATTGCTTTCTCAATAATTTAAGTGCTGGGTACTATATCATAGGGATGCAAAAAACAAAACTAGGTCAACCTAAGTGGAGTACATCGCTCTTAGTGAAGGTGGTCGAGAAGTATTGTACCTAAAATTCCTGCTACATCGGTTAGGTTACTTGTAAAAACTCTTATTAAAAATGTTTTGTAACAACCAACATTGTTTTAGCCTTACCTAAGAACTCTGTTTACCATAAACGAAGTATACATACAGGTATCAAATACCATCAAATAAGGGATTTCGTAGAAATAAATATAATTAAATTAACATATTGTTATAGGCCCGCCATATTTTCGCTAAACATGTATAGAAAAAAATAAATGTGATTAAGTTTCTAATAAGGGTTTCCACTTATTTACTTCGGTTTATTAGTCTTTTAGGTTGGTCGTATCGACTCCAGGTCAGCTTTAATCGATTTATTTCTCCAAAAACATTGAAAACGGCACCCTAATTTAAATTTGTTTACTGCTTATAAAGATTTTTTATACCTCATACAAGTCAATGCCAGCGAATATTGCCCAGTAGCTAACAAATTTTGAATGGAATACAATGCTACTTTACTATTCAGTTACATAATATACTATTTTTAAGTTGCCTCGTTGAAGATTGGAGACTTTGTTTTCCAAATGAATGCATAAAATGTCAGTAAAACACCTGACTGTGCTGTTTGGACGTGCTCATAGTGTAGATTTTATCCACTCTGTATGATGCATGGTAAATCACTTACTAAACTTTATCCCAGCTCGACATTCCCTCTGTTTTATTCTTATATATTCTATTCAATTGAGATATATGTTTCCTTCAATCATATTTTCGCTCACACAACAATTTTTTTTTAAAATGTATACTGTATCATCACATTTTTTCAAATAATCTTGAAAGGAAGAGTAGAGTTTTGTTATTAATCATTACATAACCTAAATTTACTTACATATCCTATGAATATACTTTTCCTTAAATGTATTTAAAGAAGGTGTCAATTTGAGCTGATTTCTTTTTACGAATTGTAATCAAAAATATATATATATATATGAATACATAAGATATTGTTTGTAAAAAGTGATAAGACACTTTTGGGTGTCTCTATTTATGAGGCTAGTTGAGAGTTTTTAGGGAATCATTATTTATTTACTAATTTAACAATTCTCTGATACTTTTATCCAAAATAAAGCGGCGATTAGAATTTGCTTTCATCCATTGTAACTGGAGAGATAAGACGACAAACCTAGAGATAAGGGGAAAGGTAAAAATTTTGTTTAAAATTATGAACCAAAATAAGAATAAATTTACAAAAATAAATTAAAAACTTACATGTATAAATTTACAAAGATAATTTACACAGTAAATAATTCACAGTGATTTACAATATAATATACAATTGTAGAGACACTTATCTGCTTAAATTATGTAATGTGATTTTATACAATATAGTATACAAGGAAATTATAATTTGTATAGTAATTAAATGTGTCATTACATTTCATTGCTATGGAAAATTTAAAAGCTATGGAACTTATTTTATTAGTTTAACGATTTCAGTAAGGGTCCAGAAAATTAAATTTTATTGTATTCTATTCAAATGTATTTAATTGATATCATTTAAGTTAAATTAAAATGCTCATATATAATTTTGTAAATAAAATAATATTAATTCATGAATATATCTAATAGTTATGGAATAACTCGTACACGCAGATGTATTATTTAGATCAGAGTCGTATAATTTATTTTAACGAGTCCTTATTTTCTCATTTTCCAGCATTATTACTCAGATAACAAGTTTACTTGCAAATATTCAGATAAGATAGAAACTTTATTATGCATCCATAACTTGTTTTTCTTTTTATAGCATTATTGTTTAGAAATATAAAAAGAAAGAATAAAATAGGTCTCATCTAAAATTTATTTAATATTTTATTGTAGTTTATTAGTATTAAACTTTATGAAGTCTATATGAAAAATAAAAAAAGAGTTGAATCATTAATATCTTTATAATAATTATTTATTTTTTTAAATATTTTTGAGTGTTTACTGAACAAATTATAAAACAAAATTTAAATATAATTTTAAAAGCAAAATTTGTCATCTACGTGGATATCTACCATATAGATAACCTCTTTTGACTCTGCCAACAAATCACTGGTCAAGAAGATCCTAGACCTAGTCCGGGGTAAAGGATTATTCTAACCTGGACCAATTGAGAGGATTGTTCAATAAAGTAAGTGAATTGGGGTATATTACAACTAGCGCTACCTAGCAGAGCACACCAAAACTAAAAATACCAAACATTTTTACGCAATTTATCTATTGTTTAATTAAAGAAAATGGAACTGTTCAGTAATAAATAAATGGTGTAATATGCTGTAATTATGTAATAATTTAATATCATTTCTTGGCGTGTTTTTGCGAAGAAGCTTACAGAAAGGAATGAAATCCCAACAAAAACACATCCTTGTAAAAAAAGAGTTATGTCTAGCGTAAAAGTTGAGATCATTTAATGATCCATGTCTTAGGTTTCCAATAATATGCATAATAAGCTTATTAAATAGGCTGAATTTATCATTATAGTGTCTACACTCTATACAAGATATTTAGTACCACACTACCTTCAGCTGCGTAATTAAGCTTTTTTACACGCATATGTTTTTGTTATGTTATATTTATTATATCTATAAACACTCTATTGTGTAAATAAGGTTTTTATAAAAACATCATAATTATCTGTAATACTTGTGTGTGCGTGTGTCTCCATAATATTAGATAAGAATTAGTTTAGGGCACAGAAGAGACTAAATTTAATTAAATTAAATAAACAATATTTCACTACTTACACGTCGCATATTCATGTTTAATGAAGCTAATAATTTCTTTTTACTAATTGACGTGGAACAGTTCAACTTGAAGTTATGTATATAGAATTTTCTTTGCATGAATTAGTTTTATTTAACGTAAATATGCTAAGTGTAAGTAGTGAAAAATATAGTTTATTTAATCCAATAAAATCTAGTCTCTTCTGTGCCCTAAACAAATTCTCATCATAATTATCGTTCTGCATGAAAAATATAATACTAATAACGAAAATTACTATGAAAATCATATGATTAACGGAATTAAGTTAAGAAAAAGAAATGAGCCAAATAAATACGTAAATAGAGTTAGTATTTATTACTTTCAATTTCTCAACGTTCTCAAAGAAGAGCTAAGATTTAACGATGTTAGGGAAAATATGTCTGCTCTGGCTTATTCCCAAGTTCGGCATGCTCCTTATATCATAAGGAAATAATAAATATCCTATGTTCCTGTGTTCGGGCAATCCTTTATATCCTTTAACTCTTCAGTCCTTCCTGGTTTCATTTTTTCGTATTACTTTTAGAAGGGAAAAAGTGTTTTACTTTAGTTGGGAAATTCTTTTGAATAATACTGGATTTTTACTTTTCCTTGTTTATACTGTAGGTATATGTAGGAAAATTATTTTTTGCGAAAAATCCGAAATTGGTGTGTAACCGGCATTATCCGTCTTATGTGTTTTAAGGCCTCCGGAATTGTTTTCTTGAAGTTTTCTGTGTGGGTGTCTGTTTTTTATCATCATCATAGCTCCGAGTGTGTGCTAGGTAGTTAAAAAAATTGTACAAATAGTCTATAGTTGAGTTACTCGAAAAATGACGCAATGAGTGTTAATGATGGAAACATGTTTGATCATACCGATTGTTTTATGCCAGCATACAATGTAATATATAAGCTCATTACTGGAAGCTATTGATGTAGCTTGAGTTTATTACCTGTGAACTAACTTTATTCTTTGAAAAGAATATTCTCTTTATAGTGTACAATTTATAAAATTTGTTCTTTTTGTTTTAATTCACAATTTTAGACTAATTTATATAAATGTCAAGCACAAAATCGAGGTAAATGAATAATTAAATGAGAGGTAATTAGATTATCAACTTAAATAATTAAGTTATTTTAAATTTATAAAATGGGATCATCATTAAAAATTCTGTTTGAATATGAGAACTGATTTTAATTAGTTAGCCAATGTTATAATGTCTACTATAAAAAATACAAAACAAACTAAAGATACTCTATAATGAAATAAAATGATAATATCAAATTAGATAAGAGTACAAGAAAAAAAAGTAATCTAAAAAATCAAGTATGGGGTGCCTCGGTACTTTTCCTTATCTTATCGAATTTGCCGATTCGATTTCCTCTTCGATTTCGCTACGCTCATCCTCAGTGCTTTTAGGATATGAATACACCTAATGAATAATTTAGTACATCGTAAGTGTCGCATTGCTCCGTCCTACGGCAACAAAAATCAGTTTTTAGCCCAGCAGTTACCCATCCATACAACCTTAAATAGACATATTGAAATTGAGCTTTGTATATTTGTGTCTTTTATAAAGAAATACACTTATGCTGTCTTTTAACTCAATTATTTATTTCATGTTTTTTTTAGATTATTTAAAAATCGTTTACATTTTATTTTATAAACATTGAACTAATGCCAATAATAATGATAATAATAGTGTTATATAATACAACTTAACTGATATAAAAAAAGAATTTTCCGTATTGCACAAGTAGACCTAAAAATTGAATTTGTACCTAGGCTAAAACTTCATCTACTAGTCAGTCATATATTTCAATACAATTAGTTAAATTTAAATACTATGAAATTAAACTTAAGAATAGAACCAAAATAATGAAAAAAATATGTAAATATAAAGAATTTAAAAAAAGTAAAAATTAAAAAAAATGAAAAAAAAAAAAAAATAATGAATAACCTTCATTAGGATTTAAAAATGGATAAGACAATTAATAATGTAAAGAAACAAGAATAAAGAAAACATTAAGAAAATGATATGTAATGATAATAAGATGAATGGAAAATTAATACAGCATAGGTAAAGTTATAAGGCCTATCTAATGGAATCGCTAAGCTCCAGTAAGTTTTAGCCTAATTTACTTGATGTTTTATAGATAAGTTTAGGCTTTCGATCCATCAATTTACTTGGAACTTAATACTTCATTTTAAGTGTGGAGAAATTTGTTGATATTTTGTAACATAATATCTTGTTTGTAAGTTTTAAGTTGTTACGTTGTTGGGCCAAAAATTTTAGTAAGATATTGTTACTTCAATTAAAAAGATCCTGAAACTATAATTCTTAAGAAACTATAAAATGAGAAAAAGTAATAAAATTCTATTATTTAATAAAAAAATGGGTACGGGGTACCTCGGAACGATTTCTCATCACAATTGATATTGGTTGTTTGTTATTATTGTTACATAAATTTAATAAAGCAAATATATGCCACTTATAATTAGTGTATCAAATTGAGCTTTTGAGGGTCAATATGTAGGTTGAACTGAATAATTATTAACATGGCTTTCTGCACGGTATGTATGAGTCCCCCTTAACCAAAGTCGAACTGAATCCTAGTACAGGCACCCAGCACACATATAAATAAAGAGTCGGATATAACATTGTATAAGATGCGCCTCTGACTTACGCACATGTTCGTTGATTGATGAATTTTTTATGAAATGTTTTTTTATTGATTAATAAAAAATAAAATAAAATAGATATGTTATTATTATTTTTTTTTTTAAGTTACCAACTCATTTAATCAAAGGTATCAATTGCCTAGAGTCCCTGAAGCCCTTAACTTCTAACTTTTAAGTCATGAGAAAATTAAAAATAATAGTTTAGGTGTATACTAAGCTTAATTTACTGAAATCTTCTTTTAGTTCGGTTCTGTGGGTTTTAAATACAATAAAAAAAATCTGTAAAAATACAATCAAATTCATATTGTGATATAAAATCTTTAATCCCCAATGTACAGTATGTCCACTCCACTCTGTGTTCTTGATTTAATTTTCACAAATTTTTTAAAAAACTGTACCATGATCCTTTCAAAAAGGACACTTTTTCATAAAGTGGTCAAGAATGAACAAGGTGTAATTTTGATAATTCAATAAAATGCTGATTTTTATAAAAATTTCGCCTAAGGAAAATAAAAAAAAAATGCAAAAAAAAGTACCATAATAATGATTTGACCCATATTTGACCATAATAATGATTTTTTTAAGGTCATAAAATAATATTATTAGTAATGAAATGAATAGTAACTTATTCATTTTAAATGGGAGAAAATTATCGACTGGGTGGGGCCTAAAATAGTATAGTATATAATCAATTTCCCTAGCTAAAATTTAACTTAATTATTCCAAAGTAAATATTAGGCGGTAATTAAGTGTCTTATCCTAAAGCAAACACCCTCAGTAGCAGGTTTAGCTCTAAACCTACTCTAAACAAGTGTGAAAATCTCCAAGTCATCAAACATTAATTTCTTAACTAGGATTTATGAACTTGCAGCCTTGCGTTATCTTTTTAGCTAAATATTTATGAAGATTAAGGCTCTTAAAGGAAATTAGCATAGCTTAACAATGGAAGCAGACTTTGCCCCCGCCTGTCGGTGGCATTGTTTACTAAGCCCACGTGGGGCCGTACTTAATTACAGGCATGAATTCACACAATGTATACCATTTACTTTATGCTTATAAATTAAATAAATTAACTTGTCTACAACTATTCCTTTAATTATGTTAGAGCTCGTGTCATAGTAGAATAGGAAATCAATGTCAATTGATTTAAAAGCTTCCATCAGTTTCTTTAAAAGCTAATTAGGTTTCAATAATACAAAACTATTGTCATCCTTCCGAAATCAGCTTTGCAAAACTTTGTGCTCGTTCAAAGCTTAGATCATGTTGATTTTGATTTATAATTTTATTTATTTTTTCGTACATATTTTGTAAATCTATTGTGTTTCCACAAAAAATTGGACACCGAGATTTTATAACATCTTATAGAACAAGCTGCCAATTATGGAACTAGGCTTCTGTTTGTATAGGCTTTCCTTTGTAGAATGTTATGTTAGCGTTTAAGCTAGCTTGTTTAATAGAATTAATGTAAATATCTTAAGAACTTGTGCTGCTATCCACAGATGTGTAGCAATGCAGTAGTATTTCTATACAGGTTAAAATGTAATTTCTCATCTAATTTTCCTAAACATACTTAATTTATCTAAATTTGTTTTAGATGAAGTCGGATGTGGAGATGTTGAGCTGACAGTAGGAGAATACCGGGCGCTGACAGGCGAGCTACAAGTCGGCATACGAGGTCCTGCAGCTCGCCTTGTCGATGCCCGTCTGCAACTTCTAGAACGTTACATAGAGGGAGGTCCCTGGATCACCATATACACCATAGCATTCCCCGAGAGGTTTAATGCACCGCCTCAAGCTACAGCGAATCTCAAGATGAGCTTTCCCTGTGGATACGTGTCTCGAGGAGGTCGATATGCAGTTCTACTTAATACTACATCACCTCACAGTGTACAGGCAAGTATCAAACCACATTATAACCTCCTTGATAATTAACTACTTTTATCTGAGATATTTTGTCGTGTAGAGTTCTAATAATTTATCTTTCACTTGATTCTTGTTTAAAACAAAATTAGATTTTAATTAAAAAATATCTCAACTAAATAAGAAAAACTTAAAATGAATTGATAATTAGTGAATCAATTACTTAAAAAACTAAATCAATTTTAAATGAAAACTAAAGAATTCAGACAACACCGTGGATAAAAGGTAGATTTATTATTATTAATATCAAGCTAAATTTGCTATCTGGAACAATATTATGATCGTTTAGGAAGTTTATTGAAGTAACTTCATTCTAAAAATCGTATATAAGACAGAAAAATTTGCTAAAATTGAATAAATAATTTCTTATTTCACCAAATTAAAACGTGAAATACAAATAATTTTTAAAATTTTTTGCTAGATTAAATTATTGTTTAAACATTGGTCATTCAGGTATCTTATATATAAATAAAAGTCAAACAAAAAAACTGATATAATAATAATAAGTCAAAATAATAAAAATTAAAATAAAAAACTGATAATTATTTTCAAATCAAGTTCAAAGCATGTAATTAAATAGTCTGAATTTTACTTACATAATATGCTTCAATTTTAAACTTGAATATACCTTGGTTTAACATCTGAAGAGAATCTATTAAATATTTTTGGTTCTCTACAACAGGGTATCTGTGTACTGCTACAACATAATGGTTTTAAACATAGCATGTACTTATTTCTGACCTTCTAGTCCTGTAAATATTTTCTTCTTGAAGGAAACTATTTAAGTTACTGAATATTTAAGTATTGACTAAAGAATGAAACAAGTAATTCAGAGGCAAAACATCCAACTCTTTACAGATATCTTTAGAGGAATAAATTATCTGGGGGCAAGTCTGCCGGTCACTGCTTATCATCCTTTATGAGAAGCAAAAAACGGCTGAAAGAAAGGCTGTTTTGTACCCGTTTGTAACTTTTTTTTAGAATATTATAAAAGGTATAATTGTTTTCAGCTTAAAGATAATGAGTTGACCATCCTTTAAAAGATCTTTTCTTTACATCCTTTGTTTATTAGATATGAAGCCTTAAAGTTGGTTCACTCATTCACTCACTATAATTCTTGGGCTGTTTCAGCAATCGAAGACTAGACTTTTTAAATTCGGTTTATAGATAAAGCTTATTTTGCATATAATGTAATTATTATAAAAATTTTTAGTTACTTATATTTAATACGTATTATTACAGACGTTAAGTTAATAAAAACTGCTAGCTACTAGCGCCACCTATAAGAGAACTATAATCAACTATGAATATATTGTTTCCCCCTTCTATTCTAAAGATACAAAAGCAATGAATTATGATTAATTTAAACCAAGCAGTGAACATAATTACATCTGTTAACCGATGATAAATTTGCTTAATTTATACATAACTTGTAATTACTTTTACAAAATATGTTTGACTCAAATTATTACGATCCAAACACATTTATGTACTAGATAATAAATCTAAATAGAACTGTTCATTTTTGTAAAGCTAAAATTTATCAAATGTATTCTGCTACTGTTATCACTTAATCTTAGAAAAGTAACTCGATAAGAAATTATTTCAGTATTAATTCAGCACGAAAGAAAAATACTCTTACACAGTTATTCCGTAAAGTTTGAATAAGCAACATAGTATCGATCTTTTCTTTGTTATGTAAAAATGTTCCAATCAATGCTAAAATATTTTTTTTACTTAATTTATTCTGCTTTATTTATATGTCTAAATCTTTTTGATTTACTTGATAAAATATTCCTGTTATTTTAATATTTTACTGTATTTTTTCTGTTTATTTTACCTTTTGCTCTGATTTTTTTTCTTTTTGATGACTGAAAATGTAATCCAATATTCATATTTTCTGCTCCTTTACTATTTATCTTTTCTTTCTTTTCCATATCTTCTGGCATAGGCATATAATAGCTATTTCTGAAACATAGATTTGCCTAAATCATCCAATCCATGACGCTTTTAGTCATTTCTAAATGATTTTATTTCCTGTTCTATGTATTTCGTTATATAATTGTTTCATAGTTATATTTAATCCATTGTAAAATATTTGTACGTTGGCCCATCCAGAAAGTTGTTTTTTACTATATTTTTTTGTTTTCTTTTTTTTGTCAATAATTATTTTTTATAAACTAACTTCATATTATAATACCGTATATTTTTATATATGACGTTTTTCATTGCTGAGATCCGACGTGTCGTGCTATCACACTGCCGCTGTCTTCGTATCTTGCTGTGACAACGGTAAAAATGCTTATTTGTGTACCCGTTATGTATTTTTGTTCTTCAAAGTCGAAAAACTTCTTTTGATCTATCATATTTTTACTCAGCTCTATAGCTTTTTATCATAAATTGTCAATTCAAACCAAATTCAAAACATTATTAAAACAATGTTATACTTGTAAAATGGATAAAGCAATTGCTTTTTTATTCTTGAGCCCTTGAAGTTGAAGATTGGCGGAAATCATCTCCCATTTCCTTTCTTGAAAATCTTTTCCAGATATTGGAAGCAATAAGGCGAAGTTATCAACTTTTTCGAATATAAAAGGTATAAAATATCAAATTTTTTGTACGTCATAAAGTAAAAATATTTGATATCAAAGAGATCCGAGGTAATCTGTAAAAGTTTTAAGTTGGTTGCTTTATCTTAAGATTGGTCCTAAAGGAAAACGTCCTGAAGAGACGTCGATGATTGCTTTTCCACCTTCTTGAACCCTCATAACATCAACTTACAAGAAGAAAAAACTAAAAACAAAATTCAGATCACGTTTATCTCTGATTAGTTTCATTTTTAATCTTTTACAGCTTTATTTTCTTTTATTATTATAATGAAGTAATTTATATATTTTCTCCTTTTTAAAGCCACTGTTTTATATTAAATCTTTCTCTATTTTATTATTATTTGATTGAACGTGATTTAAATCATATATAAGTCTATTATTTTCATCTATTTTCTTCTTTAGCGAAGTAGTAGTTATAATAAAATTTTTATTCTATTCCATCATTTTAAAAGAAATAGCTCGATGATGGAGCTAATGTTTCGTAAGATAACCTTTCTAGTACCAATTTTTAATCCCGGAAAATATGTTGGTATTTATGTCTTGTTGAAAAAACTCTTTACAGCTTGCTTAGTAATTGTTAATAGGTTTTATAAAGTATTTAAAAATCATTAGCTTGACATGACCATAAGAGCATACTTCGTTAAATAACAATCATTATTTTTTTTTAAAAATTCCCATAAATCTATACACACACACACACTCTTGAAGACCCCTGCAGACAAGATCAACTGTTTAAAACATTTTAAGGTCTATGTTGTGTATGCATATATATATATATATATATATATATATATATATATATATATATATATATATATATATATGTGTGTGTGTGTGTGTGTGTGTGTGTGTGTGTGTGTGTGTCTTAATATATGTATATATATAATATATGCCTTTCTTCTACTATCTATTTATTTTAAAAGAATGATAAAATGTATTATATTAGAATTTTATTAGCTCATCTATTTTATTCTCATCAGTAAATTTTTAATCACCCGTAAAGATTTTCTTCTTTCTTTTTTCTTGTTTGGAAAAAAGTTGTTACTATAATAGAGTTGGTACTGAGCCACTCGGCGAGTCAATTTGGCATAACTCTGAATCGTGCAAAAAAGGCAGAGTAGAAAATTCCTGCTAACTTCACGGCTCAAGTACTCGAAAATGTCTTAAGTCTAATTACTTTCGCTCGACTTGATTGTATAGACATTGTTGTTTCTTTAACCCTTGAGGCGTTTCTCTAACACTTACCACCATCTTCTTATACTATCATTACATATTATAGACTTTGATATCATAACATTTCCCTTTTAAACAGAATTCCTAAGATAAGACGCTCGGAGGCAAAATTACCAAGTTTACTTTAGGCACGTTTCCTCGAATTCTTACATGTCCTCTAATTATCATTGTTATTGACTTTAGATTATAAGACTAATTATTATGGAATGTTTATGTATATTTTCTTATGGAACTTTGACTATTACTTGAGAAAGAGAGAGATACTATATTTTTCCCTAAGTATACTTATCTTTAACTTAATTTTAATAAAGTATTTTAAAGGTTATTAACTTTTTTCAGTTTACTATTATTAATTAGATCAAAACATTCCAAGAGTTTTAAAACTATAAAACTGACTTATGTTTGCTGTTTTGTTATGTTTTAATGTAAGATGGATTTACAATTCTCCAGTAGCGATGCGTTCTTCCCTTGCGTGCGTATCGGTCATTGCGATACGGAAAGTGGTGGTTCTACAATAGGTAACGCTACGACCACAAGCGACGCTAACACCGGTCCCTCAGCGTACTCAAGTTTCGAAATTTGGAAATAAAAAATATTTTGTGAATACAACCTTTATTTTAATTAATTGCATTTCTTTTTTTTTTTTTTTTTGTTCGGAAGGTCAAAAAAAAGAAAAAAGCTTTATGCCGCCAGAGTGTGGGGAGTGCTAGACTAATTCCCACTACCACTAGGAAATTGCCAGCTTACCCCGTCACTAATTCACAAAAACTGCGTGTCTGCTGCCGTCGCAGAGACCGCTGACTGGGTAGACCAGTCAGAGGCCGCCAAATTGGCCGCCTCAAAAAAAGACCTTTAACCTAGATGCTGACCCCACAGTTGACAGGAGCATTAGCATCAGTCCCTACGGTCCTCAGCTCCGACACTTCACCAGCTGTGAATCTGGTGGGTGTGGAGACTGAGCCGAATCTGAACCCCCCAATACCTCTAAACCTGCTGCTCCAGTCAGCTAGGTAGAAGCCGAAGATCCGACGATGTTGGTTGCTGAGGTTCATGGTGTTTGGATGGCGGAGATGTGTACTCAAGAGTGATCCAAAGGCCATCGAAACCCAAAGAAGAGCGACACCCCAAGAGGAGACCGCCCTCACAGGGAACCCCAAGGCCAATCGATTCGCCTAAGGTTCTAGGTCCTGCCACCTCCGATAGTGGAAGAAACCTCGACCCAGAGGCTCCTCGACGGCCGCAGGATCCAGCGAGGGCCAGGAAACCCCCCGACGCAGCACCCAACCCAAGCACCGAGGACCCCTTCACACTAAAGAGCACTCCAGCAGTTGAATCTTCTGGGTGGTTGTCTTCCATAACTATCCTCGATGACTTAGGTCCAACAAAGTTCTGACTAAGTCAGCCCTGTAACCAGGCCTAGCACTGACTAGCCTATCCTCCTATCTGGACTGCGCTCCCTTATTACAGGACGAGTCAGACCTCGGGTTTAACAAATGACCGGGACTAACCCTGACGCAGCCCAGCCCTGCAAGCAGGCCTAACACTAACTAACCTAAATCACTAACACCTAATATCACAGAAATATCACATAAACCACCACCGCCTCCGCAGAGGGTCACCAGAGCCGGTTGGAACATACTGCCGGAATAGTGGTTCGGTGGTCGGTTCCTATCTTAACTATCTAGACCTATCTGTTAAATAAATACCTAATCCTAGTTAAAACTTATTTACATTACCTAGCCTAATATCACAAATGTCTAGGACAACAGCCATCCAGTTGGAACAAATTGCCGGGGCTGTTGCCAGTAGACCTGAAACTAACTAAATCTAACTATCACAGATTTGGGCAGTAGTTCCTCCAGCTATGCTGTGGGCGCCCACCCGGTTTTAACATATTGCCGAGGTAAGCATTAACTACTACCCCCTTATCTAAACTAACTAAACCTAGGTAGATCACAGACTGAGCTATCTAAACTAACTAACCTAATTATAAACCGAGTGTCGCATCCCCTCGACCAGCGACGGGAGCCTACTCACTAACCGGTTTTAACAAATTGCCGGAGTGAGCAGTTACGACAAACGGTGAACAGACCTAATAATTTAAACCGAAACCTAACTTAACCTACTTCAAAATTCCTCGCTAAATACTTTGTTGGACCTAAACTGCTTCGTAGATTCCTGCTCTACGCAGGAAGGTGAGAACTGAGTCTCGATGAGAATCCTCGGAGAGGGCGACTGCCGCACTCGCCGGTGCGCCGCACATCGTCCTCAACTCTGCCAGTGCATCACACTCCTCAAAGATGTGAAGCACTGTTAGCGTTGCTCTGTTGCAAAATCGGCATCGAGGGGCACGCTGGTTGGTTAAGAGGTGCCCGTGCGTCATTTGCGAATGTCCTAGACGCAAACGCGTTAGCACGACACTGTCTCTTCTTGATTTGGACAGTGCCGTGATCTTTTCTCTAGCGTTTCTTTTAATCCTTGATAGTAAGGTGAAAGGCGGTCCCACGAGCCTTGCCACGCACGCCAGACTGCGTTTTTTTGCAGCAGTTTTAGCGTCGCCGAGTCGAACGGAACCGTCCTCCACCATCCTGGCTGATGACGCACGCTTAGCAGCTTGATCCGCTGCTTCATTGCCAGCGATGCCGACATGCCCCGGTACCCATATCAAGACCACGTGTCTAGATGAATTTTTGAGAGCAGACACGTGGTCATAAATCCTGCTAATAATCGGATCATCGCTAAATTTGTCTTTTATTGCTTGGAGGGACGATAAGGAGTCTGTACATATTACAATGTTTTCTTCAAAGTTCTCCTCCAAGCAATAGGCAAGGGTCTTCTCTAAGGCTTTCAATTCAGCGGTATACACTCCCGCACGTGGAGATAGCGTCCATGATTTATTCTCAAGGGAGGAGTGCATACCGCAGCCTGTTCCTTCTTCTGTCTTGCTACCATCTGTGTAGAAGACCCTTCTTCCTGGGTACCAGGCGAGAGTCCTCAACAGTCCTTGCTTGTACTCCTCGGGAAGTGTAGTTTCCCGAGGTAGGCTCGCGAGACGGGTGGACATCCCTATATTAGGCCTCTTCCACGGCGGTGTGTCGGGAATAGCCCACCCTAGCACTTCATCTTCTTCAGCTCCAATATTCAGTCGTATCTCGCGAGCCCTGACTGTCTGGTTCTCGTAGACAGCCATTCATACTCTGGGCGAATGGCTCCTTCACCAAAAAATTCATCACTCAGAAAGTGGCCTGTTTTTGCTTTGACTGCCTCTAAGTAGGACAGAGTCATCTGCTCTCGGCGGTGTTGCATCGGTAGAACGCCAGCTTCTACATAGAGAGAGCTAACGTTAGTTGTTGGGTAGGCGCCGAGAGCTATTCGTAGTCCTAGATTGAAGACTCTGTCTAGAGGCAGTAGCCACGACTTTCTAGCAGACCCATAGACGCAGCTGCCGTAGTCCATCTTGGAGCGGACCAAAGCACAGAGGATGCGTACTAAGGTTGTACGGTCCGCTCCCCAGCGAAGATGGGCAAGGACCTTTATCAAGTTGACATCTCTCTTGCAACGCCTGACGAGTTCTGATATATGATGCCTCCATCTTAGCTTCGCATCAAATATCAGTCCAAGGAAGCGAGTTGTCTCAACGTAGTCTAGACGAACCCCATTCAAGAACAGCTCTGGAGCAGCGTGTTCCTTCCGCAAGCGGCAGAAGTGTACACATACAGTCTTTGTCGGAGAGAAGGTGAATCCAAGTCTCTCCGCTCTTTCAGCAATCCTATCAATAGCCGCTTGCAGAATCTCTCTGATATCCTCTTCTCGAGCCCCTGCAACGAAGATGCCAAGGTCGTCTGAGTACTGCGACGCCTTGACTCGAGGTGAAAGATCTGTTGCCAGATCGTTAGCAGCGACTGAGAAGAGAGTAGCGCTGAGAACGGAACCTTGTGGCGTTCCGTTCTCCTGATCTTCAAGGTCAGAAAGTATAGCACCTATCCTGACCCTAAATACTCTGCTGTCTAGAAAGCCAATGATGAACGCTAGCAGCTTGCCTTTGATGCCCCAGTTGAATAGCTTTTTGATAATATGATGTTTCCAGGCAGTGTCAAACGCTTTCTGTAGATCAAAGAACACACCTATCACGTGTTGCCTATTCAGGAAGGTATCCTGAATGTACTTTTCTAGGTGCGCCAATTGATCTACTGTGGAGTAATGTCTCCTGTACCCTGCCTGGCTTGGGGCTAGCAAGCCGTTCTTTTCTAAGTACCAATTAAGCCTGTAGTTGACTATGGATTCCATAACTTTTCCTAGACAGCTGGTCAGAGAGACTGGTCGATAGCCATTTGGTGAGTTCTTGTCTTTGCCTTCCTTGGGGAGCGGCACTATGATCGCCTCCCTCCAGCTAGATGGGTACACACCAGTCCTCCAGATCTCGTTGTAAAGGTCTAGTAGATTTTTTTTGCCACTCTCCGGAAGGTTTTTAATAAAGACATACGGGATGTCATCCTTTCCGGGAGAGGTGTCTTTTGTCCGAGAGAGAGCTCGTCCTAACTCTTCTTTTGTTAGAGGCGAGTCTACTCCCTGATCCACAGCAAGATCTGGAGACAAAACTTCTCTTTCAGCTTCTCTTTTTCTAGCTTGGAATTCTTCTGAGAAGCCTGCCGTAGCCGAGGCGGCTGCGTAGTGTTTTGCTAGTACTGCAGCTACCTCGGCTTCACTGGTGTGCACCTGGCCATCGACCACCAGAATGGGGTTGGGCGACGGGCGATGCTTCCCAGCGACGGCCTTGACTCGATTCCATACTTCTTTCGATGTAGTATCTTCATTCAGCGTCGAGACGTAGTCTGACCAAGATTTCTTTTTGGCTCTTCGTATCGTTCTACGCTCGATCGCTCTGAGTCTTTTGAATTCTCTAAAATTTTCATCCATTGGCCGTCGCTTGAATTTTCTCCATGCCTTCTTCTTAGCTTTGTTCGCCCGTCGACAGTCCTCGTTCCACCAGGGTACTGTGCGGCGCCTTCGGCCGCCTATCTTCCTGCGTGGAACGGACTCACTGGCGGCAGCACCTATGGCGTCATTAAAGTTGTTAATGTCGGTATGAACATCGCCAGTGAGGACTGGGGGGTTGAAACTCGCCCTAAAACCGTCCCAGTCAGCATTCTTGAGATCCCAAGTTTCTCTTGGGGGCGCTTGCTCAGCCGGATAATGATCACTCTGGTGTAGTTCGTCACAAGGTGTCCAGTCCAGAGTGACTGCGAGCGCTGGTGAGCAGAAGGTTAAATCTATAGACGATTCTGTACCTCTGCTTATCGTTACATGCGTAGCTGATCCATCGTTCAGTAGAACGAGGTTGCTCCTATCTACCACTTCTTCTACACGTCTCCCTGATGGGGACAAAGTTGCAGAACCCCACCAGGGATTATGAGCGTTGAAATCTCCCATCAGAATAACCGGGGGAGGTAGCTGTCGAATAAGATTCTCAAGCTGGGCCTCCGTCCAATTACCATCAGGGAGATATAGACTGCACAAAGTGGCGGTATACGGTGACTTTATCGACACCGCTACCGCCTGAAGATCTGTTACCAGTGGTATCTGCGTTGACGGGATGTTTGCTTTAATTATAAGAGCAACCCCGCCGTGCGCTCGCCCACGTTCAGCTATTACCGTATCTTTCCTATATATATTATAATCTCTTAACCGGTACTCTTGCAGTGGACTTAGCTTGGTCTCCTGTATACCCAGAGCGAACGGCGTCCTGTCCAGCAGGATCCGCCGAAGCTCCGGATAATGGCAACGGAGACCTTGCATATTCCACTGAACAATAGTATTTCTATTGTCCAGTGGCATCACGTCGATGAGGTTTGGCTCCTAGGTAGCCTGGATTTTCCCTTAGGCCACCCTTTCTTTTTTTTTGGTTCTATAAAACCTTCTGTGTCCATTTCTTCGCCTTCATCGACGGAATCCGCATCAGCATTATTGTTGAGCGGTTTACCGGTCCGCTGAGACCTCTTCGGCTGAGTATCAGGCTCAGGCGGAGATGGCCCCGTGTTAGTCCCACGCTCTACTTGAGATGGGATTAGAGGTGGTGGGGGTGGAGGTAGCTTCGGTACCCGAAGATGTAGATTGTTCGGGCCGATTTCTTTGCTACCTCCTGCTGCAGACGAATCTGCAGCATGTACTTTCATTGGGGGAGGTGTCGGAGGCGTCGTAGGACGTTTCTTCCTCCTATGCCTCCCATTCCGCTTTCTCTCACCCTCTCCTCCTTCTGATTCTGAAGCAGACTCAGTATCTTCATTATTAATTATGTTTTTTTTTCTGCTACTGATTTCTCTTCTATTTTCTTCTCTTCAACATTAATTTTCCTCAGTTTCTGTTTTTCAGCTGGTTCCTTGCCTTTGGATTTATCTTTTTCCTGCTGCTTTTTCTCTACTCGTTTTCTTCTCTTCCTGCTTTCTTTTTTTCTTCTTGTTTCTTTTTTTCTTCTAGTTTTTCTTTTTCTTCTTGGTTCTTTTTTCCTCTTGCTTTTTCTTCTCTTCAAACTTTTTCTTGTCTTCTTGTCTTTTCTTTTCTTTCAGTTTTTCCATCTCTTCGGATTTCTTGTCATTAGCCTGCTGCTTTTAGTTAGGCTTGGAACCAGCTGTTTTCTTTGCATAACTAACACGGGGCATAACGTAGGCAGTGTCCCGGACCATCTGTGACGCCTCAGGATGCCTGAGTTTATGAACCGCTTTTACCCTCTGTATCTCTTTTTCAATTATAAACTCAGGACATTCCTGAGCTTTGGACGAGTGATCACCACCACAGTTGGTGCACTCTAGCGGTGGTGTGCAGTCTCCTTCGTGCTTCATTTTTCCGCACGTACAGCTTTGCTCTTGTTGTTTGCATCGCCGACTAATGTGCCCAAACTTAAAACATTGGAAGCACCGTAGTGGCGATGGCACGTATCGACGCACACTCACCGCTCTATAAAAGCAATCCTGATCTTCTCAGGAGGATCCTCGTACTTAAATGTTAAAAGAATGTTCCAGTCTTCTCTATATTGCCTTGTCGGGTTCTTCTGGTACCTTGCTCCACACGAATGACACCTTGTGACGCGAGGTCCTCCTGAATTTCATCTATTGTCGAGTTCACAAGATCTCGACAGAATATTACTCCTTTTGAGGAACTAAGTCTCTCATTGATCTCAACTGTCACAGCATGGTCCGCAATGTTCTTTACAGTCTGCAGTTTCTCCGCTTGGCTCTGCGAAGCAACCCCAATGACGAGGGAGCCGGAGCCAGCCTTTGAGACGCTGCCTACATCTCCTAATTCCTGTTTTAATGTACGGTAGATGGCAATTGGTGAAACATTGGAGAAAGTCCCACCATCGCATCTCCGCACAGTCCAAAATTTTGAGAAGGAAGGGAGACTATTATTCCCACTTACCTTCCCACTCTTACCTCCTGCTACACTTTCACCTGAGTCTTTGGATGGGTTTGACGCCATAGGATTTTTCATTTGAGGAGAAGAAATCAGCCGAGGTGTGTCCAGAGGAAGGGGAGGATTGGTGGCCAGGGACTAAAACGTACAGTCCCCCCGGAGTACTGACCGGCCCCTCCCTATTCTGTAAGCCTACCCGCGGGTGGACCAAGCGGACGGCAGGAGACACACGGGGCACCAGGACCTCCGACAGTCCTGGCCGCGACTGACCTACTGACCAGTAACCCACTGCCGATTTTAACATCAGACAGGGGCCTTCTCCTCGACCAATCGTCCGCCGTTGGAGAACGGCAGTGCTAGGCACACAGCAGGAGGGGCGACTCATCCCTCCACGACGATTCCAACTAACGGTGACTAGTGGCCGCGCGACGATCGGCACCTCTCTTAGGAAAAAGTCTCAAAAAAAATAAATAAAATAATCAAAAAAGAAAATGAATAATAAAATAAAATAAAAAAAAAAAAAAAAAAAAAAAAAAAAAAAATGAAGAAAGAAACGGTAGACAGCTTGAAATAAAATGAGAGAAAACTTAAAATAAAGGAGAGAGAGAGAGAAGGAAAGGTAAAAAGTAGGGAAGCCAAGGGGATTGGTGAAAGGAAAGTTAGAGATAAGAAGATAGTAAGTAAGAGAAAGAAAAATGAGACTCTACCTTGTAGAGGACCCTAGCGAGGTCAACCTTCAGGGACGCTACCCCTGACACGCCACTCAGTCCGCCTGACGCAAATAGGCGTCTGACTTCCCAAGAGACGCTCCCCATAGGTTTACCCATGTCTGCCAGGCATACGGACCTTAAGCACGATCGGCTGTGTCATAGAGCCAAACAGACACGGGATTAGCTAGAGTGGGCCGGGAACGCTTCTCTTCCCGTCAAGCACCGTAGCACTTGCTCTGACCAGTCCCGGTACCCTGCATAATGCAGGGACCAGTGGATGCAGTTTAACCTCATGCCCAGGAGGGTACAACCTTTATTTAATTAATTGCATTTCATTATTATATCTTAATATCATTTATTATATCATTATTATTATTATCAATTACATCACATTAATTATAATCTAATTATTCCTGAATAAAAAATTCAAGTGTTTTACTATGATTTTTGGACTTATTAAAATCAGCTGATTAAAAAAAGGTGAATTCAAGTGTATAAATTTAAATAAAAAAAAATTATGTTAAAATTGCATCTTAAAATTTAAGATGAAATACTTAATTTTAAAAACTGCTTGAAATGTTTCTTAGTGCAATAAGTTCAATAGAATTTTGAATTATAATAAGCTCTTCCAAAATTTCAAAATACAGCCACAATCTAAAACGGAAGAAATCAAGTCAAGATAACAACTCATAATATCAACTACAATAAAGCATTCCAAATTAAGGAGAAATAATCTGTTCAACACAATACTAGACCATCCAGATTAGGGAACTGCTAAGAATATTAACAAATAGAAAAACAATTGATATAACAATAGAAATAATAACTACTTTGAACTATAAAATCTAAAAAAAAAATTAAAACTTTAAAAAATCAGAGACACAAAAGCAATTAAACTTATGTTAACTTATATAAACTTGTGTTGAAATAACAAGATAACAATTATGATTATTTAAAAAATAACTCTATTATTAAAAAAATTAAAGAATAAAACGACTTTAAGCACAGCACGAACCAAAACCATAACAAAAGTGTTCTTTTCTAAATCAAAAGAGGGAGTAAGAAAAAATTCAAAACTTTGAGAACTAAAAATTTTCTTGAACGTCAAGTCTCTATGGTGTATCCTAATTAATCAAATTCTAACCACTGTCTCATTGTTGCAAGTTTATTCTTTTTTCGAAAATTTTCGTTTTTTAGCGAATTTCCTTTGAAAATTCGCCTAATGGGATAGGCGTCATATATATATATATATATATATAATATATATATATATATATATATATATATATATATATATATATATATATATATATATATATATGTATGTATGTATGTATGTATATACATATATATAAATATATATATTATATATATATATATATATATATATATATATATATATATATATTATATATTATTTCTAGACACTTTCTTGTAAACACTCTATCTTTCGAACGATTAATATTTTTTAACCAAACTTGGTACAAAAATCAACCTTTGGGAGGACACGAACCCTATTGAAAACCAGGTTTTTGTGACGTCAGCAACCCGGTTTGCTGAGTCAGCGAAATTTTTAAAAAATCGGCAAAATTCAGGGTTAATATTTTTTGCCGCGAAAAAGGTCATATTTATGTTTTTTGAGACGCTGAATCGAATGAAACCGGTCCGAAGTCGATACGACCACTCTAAGTGACCTAAAAATCGAAAAAAACCATTGTAAATGACCAAAACCAAAATTTAGGTCGATAAAAAATAAATTTCGAGTAGGGTGTCGTTTTTCTATGTAATTTTGGGCGCTGAATCGAATGAAACCGGTCCGAAGTCGATACGACCACTTTGTTACCAAAAAAAAAAAAACCACAAAAATTATAAAAACCAAAATTCGGTCGTTAAAAATTAAATTTCGAGTAGGGTGTCGTTTTCTATGTTTTTTGGGCCTCTGAGTTGAATACCAGTGGTCCGGAGTCAATACAACCACTCAAACTCAGGTACCTGGGTTCAATCCTGGAAGGGTCCATAATTTTTTATCGTTTTTTTTACTTAATATAAGTTTACAACTAGAAAATAATTCTGGCGCGGGGGTCCGCATGTCGGGCAAATTTCCTTTGGATGCGAGCACTCAAACCCAGAGTACCTGGGTTCAAATCCTAGTAGGGAAAATATTTTTTTATCGTTTTTTAACCTAATATAAGTTTACAACTAGAAAATAATTCTGGCGCGGTGGTCCGCATGTCGGGCGAATTTCCTTTGGATGCGTGTTTCCGTGCTTTTTACATTATATAAGTTTACAACTACTAAATAAATAATTCCGGCGCGGTGGTCCGCTGTCGGGCGAATTTCATTTAGAATGCGTGTTTCCGTGCTAAACAACCTATTTCTTGCTTATGCAAGAACATGCCCATTGCGTGGTTCCGGTTCATGCTTTAGAACCTAAGCAGTTACTCAATTGTCAAGCACTGCTCGTAACTCATTTTGTCTGTATTTTCCAAAGGAAATGCGCTAAATCCTTTAAAGATAACTGACTAAGCTTAAAGATAAGTAACTATGCTTTAAACTAGTGCAAATATAGTGTGTACATCTATTTTTAGAGGCATAGTTTTTGTACAACCAACTGGATAATTATGCGCATTTCCTTTGAAAAATACAGACAAAATGAGTTACGAGCAGTGCTTGTCAATTCTTCTTCTTTACAAATTTGCTACACTCAAGGCCAACGGCAATTTGAGGAATAATATAACATGTAACTATATGACCGACCGTGTTATGTGGCCAATGATATATGGCCAATGTTTTGTTTTCTGGACCTTCGTGACATCAAGGTAGTTTGATTGAGGGCCTAACGACCCCACCCACGGTTTATTTATCACTTAGTTGCTTACTATATGTGTTTAACGTATAAAAAAAATAACAATAAAAGTTTAGCTGAATAAAACACCAAAGTCTCTCAACAAATCGTTTATAATTATAAACAGATTTTATTGTCATGTAACAATAGAAGTATTAACAATCATAATAATAATAATTATTATTGTTTACATTCTTTTTATTCAAAATTTTACCTAACAACTCCATACCTCTAAAATTGCAATAACGTTTGCCAAAATGAACCAGCAATACATTGTCAAACATTTCGCTAATGAAAATAGTTGGAATGCTTGAGTAGATTGAGCATAGGATTTTATCATTTTGGAACAAAGCCTGATAATGATGGGACAAATGCTAATAATCAAAATCAAATCAAAAGTTATGATAATAAAATTATAAAATATCCATAGAACAGATTATTTGGGCGTTGCATTTTTCTTTAAGTTTAAAAGGATCCTTTTAAACTTAAAAAAGTAACTATTTTTTCTCTTTTGGTAACTCTGGCAATGTTTGTAATTTTTTAGTATTTGTTCATAACTCAACAAATTTAGAAACAGTTAATTGTAATGGCTTTTTAAAAAATTTTATACAAACAAACACCAACACATCTCTTTACTTTACTATTATTATAGTGAAGAGATGTGTTAGTGTCATTATATTTACAAGTGGGTTGTTAAGAAAAGAAAATTTTTTAACATGTTAAACTGAAGATTATTTAAATAATATGTTTTTCTCTCTGTGCAGGAAGATGAAATTATAGAGATGGATGTACGATGGCCAAAAGTCTCTTTAGCTCTAACTCCAAGTATTGTACAGACTTATCCTGAAGAAGAAGTCACAGCCGCTGTTACATTTTTGCCAGAGTCATGCCAACCAGTCGTTGGTTCCATGGAACCTGAGACTTGGTTAAGTTTACTTTACTGCGGTCACTCTCCATTAGATTGTGTTTCAAATAATTCTACTCATACACAGGTATGCTAATTTACGGTATTAAATTCTAATTACGTTCGTAAATTTACAGTTCCGCTTTGTGTTGTGTATTAGTGTAGTGCCGCTTAACGTTGCAAGACATAAATAGAGGATATGTTTTTTATGTTTTAATAATTTTTATCACACTTTTAAAAAAGACTCTTTTCATAATTTACTGTTTAATGAATAAATTTGATATTTAAAAATTAAGTATAATGGACTGTGAGTAATCTTAATTAGGAATATGAGATAGTGAAGACAGCAGTCCGATTTTTATTAAATTAATTTATTTCATATCAGAGCTTTTGCACAAGCGATGCTTGCCATCCTCAGTGAATAATCAGTAATATAGTTACAACACCTCATATGTAAAACAACGGTTAAGAGCATCAAACCAAAGTTAATATTAAAAAAATGAGTAAAACGTTACAATTTAGAAAAGAAAAAAAAATTTTTTCTTAACTGTTGTTTTACATATGTGGTGGTGTAACTATATTACTGATTATTAAATGGGGATGCCAAGCATCGATGGTGAAAGCTCTGATATGAAATAAATGAATCTAATAAAACTCGGACTGACGTCTTCATTATCTCACATTCCTAATTAAAACTTGATATTATTTATTTCAACAGTTCATATAAATCATAGATGAAAGAATACACTTATTTAACAATTTTCGAATGGCGTTACGAAGGTTTGACACCCCAAGCCCTGAACTATTAATAGCCATATCTAGCTACAGAGGCTGACTTTCTTCCTGTGATTTTTTTACCTGACTTGGCTGAATAATTTTGACAGTTTTTATTGTTTTGTAGAATTAATAATTAGATAACACATATAGCTATGGAAGATATATTAATTTGTTCAATGTAGTTTCATATTATTAAAGTTTAAACTCCATTATATAACTATTTTAGTTTGGCTAACATTTGTATTTAAGTTTTAGAAAGTTACTGGTATTAGTTCCCTTGAGTATTTTCTACCTGGTTTTCCCTTAAACCGTTGAATCCTTGTTACAATGGTCTGCATGGTGGTTACAGGAACATGGACAATGGAAGGGCAAGGGTTGTACTTGCAATGCCAATACCAGGACTTGTTCTCAATACCTATATCTACAACTAAAGTTAGATTTACTCTCCAATCTACTATCCCTGGATATAGGAAAGCAATTCAATACATAGAATACCTCAACTAACCTCTGATTCCAATCAGTTTTAATCCAATTTCATCCTCCTAATATAGCAATAGTTTTCAGCTCACAAACTAAAACCACAGCTATTTCAGTTTTTCAACCTCATTCAATCTCTGCATTTCTTCTAAACAAAAAATAAGTTGAAAATAAATCAAATAATCAGAAATTGTACTTTTCAGTATAAACTTTTGTTAGAACCTTTTACCGTAGGTATAATTAAGACCTGTTTTTTTCTCTCCTGCTTTTATTAAATAAAAACGTGTATGAGGCAAAGGGTTTTCTATTTCCTCAAAATGTTGGGTTAATTGAAAATTGTGACTTTTTTCTCAAAGTATTACTATCTATTATAAAAACCCATTTGGGGAAATTAGTTTCTGTTAAATGTTTAACTAAACTGCTGAAATCGGTCTGCTCAGGGGAATCCTGACATTATACAACAATTTCCTTGGAATTTTTTCTCCAGATGTTTTACTGTCATCATGAATGATTAACAACTAATCTGTATCAATAGAATCTGTTATGGCTGTATGGTCCTAGTAGACCAATGCCAAAAAAAATGCATACTTTGCAATATTCGGTTAGATAAGGCCAGTTTTAAGCAAAACAGTTCTATACTTGCCTCCGTTATATTGAAATAATAGTTAAGTCGCATCACTTGGATGTTTATTCTTAATTTTTTCTGATATACGATTCAATTTTTTGTTGCGGTTATTTTACTATTAAAATATATTTTATTTTGTCCAAAAAATAAAATACCAATGATAACTAATTACTAATTATTTTACAATAGAGTAAATACAATAAAATACATATTAACAGGGCAATCGCTTGACTTTTATTTCAAAGTAAAATGACTTTTATTTGGAACAATTATTTCATTGATTATTATGACACATAGACGGCGGTTAATTCTCACCTAAGGTGATTCCTGAGGGTTGTTATCCCCGGATAGGCAGCAAAGTTCAAAATGACCATCTTATGCTTAAAATAATAAAATTCACTAAAACAGGACAAATATCTTTTAGAATTGAATTTTTTAACCTCAGGATAAATTTTTATATTTTTTCGTTTGTTTCGTATTATTAACGACTAAGTCGTTTTATTCTTGTATTATGTATTCAATTTAGTTGTATATCGGAGAGGAACGTGACCGCTGTAGCTACTCAATATTATTGGAATAACGCATTTTTTACTCTCTCTCTTTGTTTAGATACGTTGTATCGCTCAAGCTCTGGTTATCTGGATAACCTGAGGTTTTTGTTATTTTTCCCCTTTTTTTATTTCCATATCTCTTTTGTATATCTTTAACAAACATGTACAAACCTTTTGATTACTAAATATACATTTTTTCCTAACATATTGATTTATTTTAACTTAAAAAAATTGTTTTAAAATTGTATTTAGCAAAACTCATTGAATTAATATATCTGATAGTCCCGCCTAGTTTTAAATTATTGGTCTAATTACAGACTTATAATATAAAACATGGATAATTTAGGGCTTAATAAATTGAAATTGAGTTAGCCAAAAATAACCAATTACCAATGTGTCAATAGGTCATTTTATGGTCAATTTCTGTTTTTAATCTCATCGTATATTTCTAAGTACTACCCTTACAAAATAATTTAATTTGTAATTAATGCTCAGAAGCAATAAAGTGTCTAGTGGATTTTATGCCTGTTGCGCTTACGTGC
>JACMZG010000008.1:26421942-26516942 GCA_018340805.1 Microvelia longipes
TAGAATACTTAGAGGAAGGACTAAGGTAAAATAACACAGAGATAAGGGGTCTGGAAGTGTTACAGTTCTATTAGGTGCCAGAGCTGTACTTACTCATACTATAGCCTGTAAAACACCTTGAAGTTCATAGTTATTATGCACCTTACAAACGGTGGGTATTTTCAGTGATTTCAGATAAAATCAATTTATACGACACAGATAATTTGAGAATATTAGTGATGGATAGTTAATATAACCTATTTTAAATTCATTTTACATAATTTAAGATAAAATAGTTGACAAATAATTTAATATTTCCAAAAAAGTTATAAATATTATATTGTTTGAAATCAATAAAAATGCCACCAATAAACAGTTACAGTACCAAGCTACCCAAGGAATTAAGAGCTGTTGTATCCTTCATCTACATATTAGTCTCTTTTGGTTTTAGAAATGTATGCTTTTTCAATATATCATTAGATAACAAAAATAGTTTTAGATTAGAGGATATTATCTTAAGAAAAATCGTTATTGGAAGTTTTATTAGAGAAAACTGTAAGCATAAAAGTAAAAAATAATTGATAGTTCTGAATTTTGTCTGTCATTAAAATGTACTTATATAATGCTATTTAACTTAATTTTTATTAGGTTATCATACATCTATAATTACACTCAATATCTTCTTATCTAACTTTTATTTCATTGCTTTTGAAATAAACAAATTTTAAAATAAATTAAGGATTAAATAGAGTTTACCAAAACCTTCATATTAAAAACACTTCAAAATTCGTTTGAAGTACTCTAGCTTATAAATATAAAAAATAAAAGTAACATTTAAATATTATGAAACGTAATTGGTACCACTAAAACAATTTTTTCTCATATATGAAAGAGAATATAACATCAAGTATTAAAAATTGTTACAAAAGCTGATAGAGGGGGGTTGAGAAGTAAAAAAAGGGTTTGAGTTATATCAAATCTAACTGTTAGTGTGAAGCAATAAATCTCTACATTTTTCTCTGTTGCCAGAAACTGCCAAGCTCCTGGCTTTGGCCAGAAACTTTGGAAATTTGCCTCAGCTCGTTCAATCTAAAAAGTTATTATTTTTTTCACTCAGTATTCCTCATACTACATATAGACTTTTTAAACCCTTAAACATGAATCTAACCTGGGGATGATTTTTTTTATTTAAAACATATTTTATTTTCAACTAAAGAAAAGTTAAAACTAATTTTAAAAAAGTTTTTACACGAAGACAAATTATTTTTATCATATGTATAACTTTAAAAAAATATTAATTTATATTTATATTTTCGAGTTACACATTCAAAATAATAAGGTTTTATTTCGTGTTAAACATTTATATTACTTGAAAAATACTACTTGATATGTTCCACAAATTATATTATTACTAATAAATGTTACAACTTAACATTAATAAAAGTAATGTTTCAGGAAATAAAATGAACTATGAATGCCATGATAAAATGTCGTGAAAACTGTAGTTTTATCTAGGTTAATTCTAGATGTATTTATAGTGCAAAGGAAATTACTTAGCGTGCTATCATTATTTGTGGACAAGATAGTCTCAGTGTAATTTAACTCTGTAAATAAATTTTCTTTTTTTTTGGGAAACGTTTTTAATAGGAAAATACAAAGTTTACTTTAATGATAACTTTGTTAAAGAGTTAGGATAATAAAACATGTCGCCATATACAAAGTATGAATTATAAAGGCGAAAAAAAATAATGGTAAATACAAGTTTGACTAAAAATGTCATTGCTTACATTTTCATTAAATCAGTTTGACCAAAAGAATTAGGTCAAACTAAAAGGGTTAAGGAATCGTTTCATGATTGTTGAAATTAGTTGGAAATCAAAATTGAAGGGTAAATACAATTATTGGGATTATTTTATTATGAGGGTTTTGAGAGATTTCAGGTTAGCTTTAAGTAAAAATACTCTAAATATAAAGTCAATAGTGGTGTAAATTATGAAGTCTCCGCGTTTGAGTGAGCTTTCTTACTTGCTGTAAAAAAGTTTGGCTTTCAAGTGAAAGTGTTACGCGCTCTTTTTCCAAGAGATAGCGCTGCGTGAGAATCAAAATTGCCACTATGTGTGTGAGTTGGGTGGGTCAAAGGGTTATTAAACACACCCCTGTGTACACTTGGCACATTACCACCATACTTAAACATAGCAGGTATAGGATTTATGCAAAATCTTTTTGGCACAAAACTTTAAGATGTCTAGGTCTGTTATTAGTGGATTGCCCTTCATACCAGAACTAAATCAGTTTTCTAGATATACATAAGAGGTTAATGGTGTGATATAATTAATTTCAGCGACTGCAAAGTGAAAGAAGTCCATTTAGGTATTTTCAAGTTCTACTCAGAAAATAGTTTACTATTTTTTTTCTTTTTCTATAATGCCATGAAAAGAATTCGTTTATTATAAAAACAAGTCATATACCTTCTTTTGTAATAAATTAATTTTATTTTTAGTTACCTTGAAAATATAAGTAATTGTCAGCAATATGACTCAGTTCTAAAAAGCCAGTTTTCAATTTATAAATTAAATAGACCATATAATTTATTCGCTTTTTCAGGTATAACTCTATGCTCAGTTAAAATATATTTCAGTTTACAGTTAAAATCCGGCTTTTAAAAGTTTGCTTGAATGTTGAGAGTCTGTATTTGTTATTAATTCAAACTGAAATTTTTCTAGAACGTTAAAAATTACGAATGTCAGTTAAATTCATCGTCGAGATTTACTAATAATACAAGAAATGTCAAAGTTTTCAGTGTGACTAGTTTTACAAGGCCAAATTTAAACTAACTATTTAGAGGAAATCCTTGTTAGAGCAAGAAACTTTATTAGTCGTGCATAGTTACATTTAGACTTTAATTATTAGGAATTTGGTGTTACCAGGGTGTTTTCCTACTTTTAATTACATCAAGGGTTAGAACAACACGTTTAACAAAACACTGTAATTTCCCCCTGTTTAATATTGAAAGGTTGGAGCATATTCTACTTTAATGCTGTCGATTTTGTTTATTATATATTTAATTGTTTTTATGCGCTATAATAGTCAGTTAATAAATTATTCTAAAACATTTTAGTATTAAATGTGTATATTTACTTAGAATCTATAAGTATAGTTAGCCCTGTAAATTACATACAGGCTGACCCCAGTAAATTTAAATAAATAGAAAATCCCGATCTTACGTTCTATGCGGATATTTTTTTGATTATTTTAATTTTTTCTGATTCAACAATACATCGATTATTTCGTTCTTGTTTTGTAACATTAGATTTAACTTAAATACTGTTACAGGGGTCAAGTTGTAGTTTTCCTATCAAACAGAGCTCTAAAGTTATACTTTACATAAGGTTAATGTAAACATTTTAAAGATAATTTATTTTAATTAATAAATAAATAAAGTCAAAATTATAAACATACATTTGAAAAATAATAATTAATTTTTAAGCTGAAAATAGTATTTATTCACATTGATAGCAATTATTTTTAATGAGCCAAAATAGGAACAGAGTATCATAATTTACATCTTTTGAAAATCTCTGATAAAAGAATCGTAGAATCCTGTTTATAAAGTATAGCAAGATTATGTAAATGAATCCTCTACGATTATATCAGTTTTTCAAACAGATTAAAAGTAAGCAAAGAGATTTACTATTCAACAGAGAGCTTTTTGAATTGGTAAGCCTATTGACCTGATAATACGAAAGGGAAGAACCATTTGTTATTAGAGGAAAACTGTTTCTGTTGTTATTTCCAACATGCTCTCTGCTTCGGACCTTGATTTAACCATTATTCTAGCCTATGTGTTGGGTCTACAATTTAATGAGCTATATTTCTATCCTTATTCTACTAGTTGACTAACATTTATCTTTCACCAACTTGTAACGAATCCTTTACGATGTCGTCCCCTTTCTGCATGGATTAACTTCGACCTTTAACAAATTTACTAAAACTATATATTCAGACTGCTTCTAAATCTAATGATTTAGGTATTTTGATGTTAATTTAAATTAGTTCCTGTATATTTTTAATATGGAAATTGAATTTTAATTGTTATAATTACATTGAAATAGTATTTGGTATTAATGTTTTCAATGAGGTCTAACAACATTAATTTTAGGGTAATATGCAAATTTTTGTAGACGGCAAAACAATTACAAACTTAGTTTAGGTTAAAATATATTACTCTAATTTATTATTAACTCCATCTAATTAAGTTTGCATCATAGATTATTTGGTTCATAGATTATTTTAAACATTGCTTTTAATATAAATGGCCTTGCCATTTATTTATAATTGGATTCTAATTTGAATTTTGTATTTATTTCAAGGTTGTGTAAAACAAAATTGTATTTTACAATACACTAATTAGTTAGAGGATATTTTTAGTTTTATGAAAACACCTGTATACCTAAAAATATAAAACTAATTATATTTTATTGTATTTATTTTTATTAAGTTTTAAAAATGTAAGTTAATTATTTCATCAAAAACATGACTGAAACATGAATCTTGTCATGGCTGTAAACATATTTGTTGTTCACATAACATGACTTCATCCATATTTTTTCTCCGAAAAGTCACTAAATGAGCCTTAAAGGGGATCTTGCTTTTCCTAAAATTTACGAGCGCGATTGATAATTTTATGCTTAAGGCTCTTCAACAATAAATCTTCTGGAATGTACTTCTTTGAAATTTTCCGGCGGCCTGTAAAACATTATTGTTAACCATCTTACACATAAGTTTTTTATTATTTTAACTTACCTTTTCATTAGTTGTAAGATTTAAGAGTCATAAGTATCGCCTTGGGCTATGACTCAGACACCTTGTTGTTAAGTAAGTTCTCGTAAAATTTAAGATTTTATTGTTTTTTTTTTTTAAGTTTTTACAATAACTTATTTTAGATTAGTTAATTTCACAATCCATTTATTGCTTGATTAATTTATTTATACAATCTATTTATTGTTTGATTAATTGGTTTGTACATTATAATCTGCTCAGCAAAACTTCGCTTTGCTAGTAATTTTTCCGTAAAACATTATTTGTAAAATAATCCTAAACCAGTATTTCACCTGAATTATTCGTTTTAGGTGTTTTAGGACCTCTAGAGTGGGTTTCACCATTACAAGTTGTATGTACGTGTGTGTGTGTGTGTTTTGAAAGTGTGTATCATCGTAGCTCTTATTGTATTTATACTAGAGAGTTGAAACTTTGTTCCAAAAACAATCTATAGCTGTAGTTGTGCTATCCAGACAATATGTTTATGACCTCATTAACCCGCAATAATGACTTCGAAAAATCATAAAATGCGGAAAAATGTTTCACTCAATTTGAGATTTGACACGCATATAGCAATATAAGACCAACATGTATGTCAAGTTTCATTTCATAATTAGCATTTGTTCATTTTTTATCAAATGACTTGTATACGTTTTTTAAATAATTCTAAAAAATCCAATTAAGATGAAATTCGGCACAAGTGTATTATTTGACGTCATAAATAAGTACATTAAAAACAAACACATCTATGATTTTTTTGGATAAAAAAAAGTTTTTGTACCTTTTCCAAGTTTGGAAAAGTTAAGCAGCATCAAGCGTGGTCAGTGTCTGGATGGCGACCGCTAGATATAGAACAGATGTATGTACTATTTGAGGACAAGCGAAGCCAGTCCGAGGTAGGGAGAATGAGTTTAGCGTATCTGATGTTATGAGGAAAAGTTTTAAGGTACGTCGTATCCGATTTTTATAATTCCACATTTTGTGTTTGTGGAAAAGTATTGTGTTTGCAAAAAATCCAAAACCGTGATTACACCGGAATTATCCGTTTCAGGTCCATTCAAAACTGCCTGAGTAGTTTTCTCAAAGATGTCAGTCTGTATGTGTATGTTTGTGTGTCTGTTATCATCGTAGCTTCCAGTGTATTTATGTTAGAGACTTGAAAATTGTAAAAAATTAGTCTATACCTGTAGTTGTGCTATTCAGAAAATATTTTTTATGTCGTCGTTAATATGAAATAATGACTCGGCAAATATTTCAAAAATCATAAAACGCGGGAAAATATTGCGATTATATAAGACATTATGCATGTGGCAATATATAAGACAAATTATGTGCCAAGTTTTATGTCATTTTCAGCATTAGTGCAATTGTTATTAAATAACTTGTGTAGGTTTTTTAAAACATTGTAAAAACTCAAAAACTAATCCAATTGAGTTGAAATCCGGTACAAGTATAAACCTCTATGTAATAAATAGGTGCACTAATTTTCGTTTTAATAAAAGTACATCCATGATTTTTGGTGGATCATAAAATTTAGGCAGGGTTGAGGGTTGTAGTCAGTACTGTAGGGCTGAACGCTGAGAATGGAATGAACGCATTTACTATGACATCCTACAGTATATATTTGGCGAATTGTAAATTCTGAGGACGAGCGAAGCGAATCTGAAGCAGGGTGGAAGATCGTAGCAAATCCGAATTGATGAGGAAAAGTTCCGAAGTATCCCGTACCCGACTTTTTTTTAAATATGTGGAGCTTAGTAATCGGCTTAGGCTCTGCCTTAACCGTAAATTACATATACTGTGTATATGTAATTTTATGGAATTTCAATTTATAAAAAAGTGTAACTTTTCTAGTGTAACTTACATACATTTGTCATATCAAGATAAACAATATTATATTTGTTTATCTTGTTTGTTTATATTGTTTATAACAAAAAAAACATCTTAATTGTTTATAAAAAATAAACAATATTTGTAAATATTTGGATAGGAAATTAATATTAAAAATCAAATAATAGTAAGATGTTTTACTGATAAAAGTATGTAGTAGAGCTAGAAATAAAAGTTGGCCCGGGGGTGAGCAATCAGGGAATAGTAGCTCATATAAATGCAGATTTCATCTCCGACACAAATGTCCCGTGTAATTGCTTCATTAGAGGCACTCGTTATTATCTAAATGAGGCTTCTACTTTGACGAGTTTTAACAGGGTTTGTGTTTGCTAGAAACTTTGTCCCATTTGAAGTTATGTGTCAGATATCAAAAAGAATTGATTTAGTGTATAAAATATGACCTTTATAGAAGGGTAATTTTACAGCAAATATAACGCAACATTACATTTTAAAATATTAATCTATTTTTCATAAAAACCAACAGTACCTAAAAAATAATGGGGTATAGGGTACCTAAGTACATTTTGTTTTAGTACTAACGCTAAGTTAACACTAAGTTAAGATTAAACAATTAGTAAAGGTGAACAGTAACATTTAATTATATAACTCACAATGACAATTACAGAAAAGACCTTGCTCAAATGATGGAAAACCGGAAACTGGTCTTCCAGATCTGTGAAAATCTGTGGTAGGGAATTGGTTACAGTAGGACTATTGCGTAGTGTTGTCAGGTTTGGCTTGAGATGGTCAAGGGTCACTGATCTCTCTGGTATCGGCGATCAATTCTCAGATGGATGGAATTACGGCCTAAACGTCTTGCCTTATCTAACTGGATAAGTAGCGATCGGGGTTGATAACTTCTGGACAATCACCCAAATTCCCATCGCCTGTTATGACAATTTTGCACCTTTACCCTTCCTCCTTTCTCAAAACTTCGCTCATTCACACAACGACGATCATAATACCCCTTTTGCTTTTCCTGACTATTAACATTGCTTGTAAGCACTAGAAGGAAGTAACTCAGGCATTAGACGGGATGGTTCTATAGGAAGCTTAGTTCTTAAAACTCTACTCATTAATGAAAATTCGAGTTTTCTTGCGAATAAGATGGTTTTATTTGACAAATTGAATAAAATACATCGCTAACAAGACTCACTTTTTGATGGAGAGTTTGATGCTATCTCCAACGAATTACATTTGAAATTACTCTAATTACATGCTTTTCAAAACGCTCAAGCATTTGCATATTGATAAAATTTAGATGTAGAAAAAGATTCGAATGATGATATTAATGTTCAGTTCATGCCTTTCAATATTAAACAGAGTGATATGCAGGTGTTCCCCGGTTAAACCAGCTGCTCTACCTCTGATATTATAAAAGTAAGAAAACATCCTGGTGACATAACATTTCAAACAATTAAAGGCTTTGTATAATTAGAAATTACTGCTTTTCTTATCCTACCTAGAGTTTTCTCTAAGTAGCAATTTTAATTATCAGCTGTATTTTACTTAATTCAAACTATATTGCTGTTTGAACTATTTTTGTTCTTGAGACATGCAACTAATTCTTAAAACGTTTTACCTCAAAAATTTTAAGATTAAATATTAAAATGATAGTATTTACTCTTAATTTTTTTTCCATCTTTAAAAGGACATCATCTTAACCATTTTAGAATACTATAATTGTTCTCAGATTTTATTTTTTCTCTTATAGCTTAAAAAATTAAAAACGAAAAATTAAATTATTGTAATAATAATATGTATGCTGATTCTGATGTCTATCTGCTTTTAAAAACGATAATATTTCTCAAAACTTTGTACTTGCTTAGCTTGGTCACAGAAAGTCATGTTTTCCCAAAGCTTAAGTTTGTATTACTTTTTTAATACAAACTGATTCTGATGACTCGCCTTGCTCGACATCAGAATAATACAGTAGACCAATGTGTATGTAGAGAGTTATAACTCCGGTTCTCACTTAAACTCATAATAAAACAGTGATCAAATGCATAGGTATTAAATTAACTTCGGACTCGCTTCGCTAGTCTACCAGTCGTCTTGAAACTTAGAGCTTAATGTGCTTCATTACCCACGCTCAACCGTGAATAAATCGTGATTCTTAGTCTCTGATGACTTACGAATAATTTTTTAAAAACTTTAGGAAGCATTACAGTAGTAATTATTTAATTAAGTAGTACGGTAAATAGTTTATTTCTTTATAAACTAGTGGTACTTATAAAGTACTGTTTACTTACTTTTAATTCTAAGTATACTTGGTACACTTTCAGTATACTTATACAAACAAGTAGAAAAATACAACTACTTACTTACAGCAAGTTAGAAAAATGCAACTCTTTTTAGTTTTTTATGAACAATTGAACTGATTTATGAAATGAACGTTTGCTTTTTCTTTAGGAAATTTTCTTGGCTGCCCAACGATATTCATAACTAATTTGTATTATTTATACTTCGAGAGTTAAAGCATGTTTTTCAAACCAACATACGCAACTCTAAAAAATGATGAAATTTGACCTTCTGGCAGAACGATTAAGAATTGACCCCTGGTCAATGCCATGTTTTTTGTAGCCCTTATGGCATAGAATCAATCCATTCATTTTTTACATATACTACCTGTTAACATTTAAAGAAAAAATTAAGAACTTAGAGAACATCTATTTAAAGATTAAACAATTTAAACAATATTTTAACACAATTAATAATTTTTAACTTTTTGATTGACTGTTGTCATCAGATGACTTTCACTTTTCACAGCCTCCTTAAAAGTCACCAGATGATAACTGCTAATGGTTTTGTCAAAATATCTGCCTGTTGTTTGTCGGCTGGAACATAATCTAATTATTGTTTCTATCAATTCTTAAATAATCAATGATTTTCTTATCGTTTGTTTCGATTAGAATTTATGTCGAGTTATTTGTTTTGATCAATGATAAATTAATGTAAATTTATATGGCTTCCTTAGCTGCTTCACTAGCTGCCACGAATTCCGCCCCAGTCGTTGACAACGCAAGAGATACTTGTTTCTTGCTGAACCAAGATATGGGACTATTATTTTAAAAAAAAAAAAAAAAAAAAAAAAAAAAAAAAAAAAAACATCCAGTTCCCGAGTACTTCTGGATTCAGTGCATACGCCTGCATCAAGAAAAATATTTTTAAATTTATATTGTTACAGTTTCTTAAAAATTCTATACAATAGACTGTAGTACTTAATATCTGAATACTCTTCACAGTGATGATCCAATCACTTTTTCCTAGGATGTTTTAAATTCTTGTGAAAACAGCACTCACCAGAGCATAGATATAATTAAGGACTGGTGCATACCCTTAGATACCAACTAGACTTCTACAAGCACTCTAGTACTTGAAAAAAAACTCGTTCGTCTTCCATTAATTCTTCTGCTCATCATTCCGCTTGACACTCTCGCTGATAAATATTGACCTAACTTTTTTCTGCATTTATTTAATGCGAGAATAGGATATTACTTTTATCTGCAAACTTTTCAAATTGAACTTGGTGGGAATTATTAGACAACTTATATTATCATTTTCTTTTCCAGATGTTACACCAATATCTTTTTCATACTTAAAGAATCATACCGGGCACATTCTGACTAAGCCCTTACAACAGAATGGCGTGAGGGTTGATCGAATTATTTCTATACAGCTAGCACCAAGTATCTAGCCATTTTCAAGAGCATTTTAAAGAATAATCTTTTCCAAAATTTTACTTTGTTTCTTATAGGCATAGTTTGTACAGATTGTTGGGGCTGTTTATTCATCGAGCAGATTGTCTTTTTACCGTTTACATTTCAATTAAATTTCATACCATAAACTTCAGATTTGGTTAAAAATTTAATATATCCGTCTATATCGACTTAATGATAGAGTGTTACGGATAAGAGAAGAGTAAAAGGTAGTCTAGAAATACATATATATATAGTATAATTGATAGCTTCTATTATTACTTATTTTAATAGTAGTATAATATACTTATATAATTTAATATTAATTATATCTAAATATATTACTCATATATATTATATATATAATTACTAAAAATATTAGCCGTCGACATTTCCAAAGGAAATTCGCTAAAAATCAGGTTCGGGGTACCTCGGAACTTTTCCTTATCACATCGGATTCGCTACGCTCATCCTTCCTATTTCGGACTCGCTTCACTTGGCCTTTAGAATATACTAGTCGTTAAATTTTTACTGCAGCACGTCTTCGGACTCGCTTCGCTCGTTCTCAGATAGTGAATACATCCGTTTAGTTCCAGTTGTCCGTTTAATTATTAGAACGAAATTCGGTGTACTTATTTATTACCGTAAAGGTATATACTTGTACCAACTTTTAAGTCAACTTTTCACAGATTAGATTAGATTATTTTCTAATTTTTTTTTCAATTTTGTGAAAAAGTTCATATACAAAATTTAAGTAATGCTGATAATGAGATGAAACTTGGCACTTATGTTAGTCTTATACATGGCTTCATGCGTACCAAACTTCAATCGCATCGAACCTTTTTTTTGCGTTTTATGATTTTTGGAAAAGTCATTATTGCGGGTTTATAACGTCATAAAAAAATTTACAACTACAGCAATAGATTGATTTTTTTACAAAGTTTCAACTCTTTAGCATAAATACACTAGGAGCTCCGATGATAACAAACACACACACACATACACACAGACAACTTAGCAAAAAACACTCGGGATGCCTTAAAAACACCTAAAACGGATAATTTTGGTGACATCCCGATTTCGGATTTTTTTGCAAACGCAATAATCTCCCTATTTACCTAAGGTATAAAGGTGGTAAAAAAGGTGAAGAAAGATAAATGAAAAATGAATCTATTGTCACCTCTTGGATATAAATTAAAGATGCCTTATTTTAAATATGTCTTATTACCTTACAAAGGTAAATAATTTTGACAAGACTTGGAATTATTTACAGCTATACCACATTATCTGCATGAGTCAGAGAATCTACTATGATATATTTTATGTCCTTTGTTCTTGTCTAAAATATTAAAGTTTTCTAATGTATTAAATAACAATTATAAATTCTTAAGTACTCATTTCCAATATTGTTTGTCCTGTTTATATTAAAGAAGAATCCATACTGTACAGTAATAATAAAATGACAATTTAATTTTAATTTGCCTTTACAAGGGCTTTTAATAAAATGAAATTCACTTTAGACGGAAAATTAGTCAAAGTACTAGATTTCAAATAAATGTTCTTTTTAGGATATTCAAACGAAAGAGGACAAAGTGAGGATACTCTTAGTCTATTTTAGTGATATTGTTAAAAACCTTTGGACTCTTTGAAACATAAATTAATATAAAATAAAACAATAATTAGATCAAACAAAATGTATTAAGAAATATTGTATTTCTAGCCAGTTAATTTTCTGTTTTTTCCATTTTAAATAGTTGTTAGTATTTTATTGTTCGTTTGTTGAAAACTTATGCTTCAAACTTTATTCGTTAATAAGTTGTCTCTTTGTTGCTGGTTATGTTTAATAACTTCATTTTTTAACTTAATTCCATTTTTACAAAAGCTTTTAATGTAGCAAATTTTGATTTGATATCTTGAAAACAAATATATGACGAGAAGAACGACATACAAAAAGCACGAAGATAAGAAAAAAACGTAAGCCGGAAATGACAGCCAATTTTCTTGTTCTTGCTTAGTCTGACACGTGACGGGTACATTATAGTGCCCCTATCACATGCAGTATGCACACTGCACCCTGTTATTAATATCAATAATATTTTATGTGGTGAAAATATTGTCGGAAGTCTGGCACATAAATTGCGATCTTACCCCACAGCTTTTAGGGTGTATTCCTTCTATTCACTTTTAAAACAAGTATATTACGACTAAGATTTTTTAAAAACATTTAGAGAAGCATCGTATTTATTTCTATTAAAGTAAGCGATGTATCCGATACTTTTTTACTCTGCCTTTTAAATAAAAAAACCGGATACGGTGTACCTCGGAACTTTTCCTCATCACATCGGATTCTCTACGCTCATCCTCCCTACTTCGGACTCGCTTCACTCGTCCAAAGGATATAAATATCACCAAGTTTATACTACGACCCGTCTTTGAGGTTGCTTCACTCGTTCTTAGTAGTAATATAGATTGGGGATAACGTAAAAATAATTTCCTTAATAATTAATTCGATTGTTGCTGCTTAGATAAAATCGTGGTTTAATTATTAATATTAATTATTTATTTAGAAAATGTATTCAGACTTCATACTTGTAAAACTTAGAATTCTAATTGTTTAATGTGGTGCTAAAGATAGTGATTTAATAAACAAATGAAAATTTAGAAGAATTTAGGTATTTCAAAGTCATAAAGATGTCTGTTTTTAGAGAGAAACCTTTGAACAAAAGGGACTGTGACATCTACAGAAACAACAGGGAAATTAGAAAATTAATTCAAAAAGAACGAAATTCTGTGATGTACGGAAAGCAAGATAGAGGGATGTGACAGACAGGCAGGGGCATGCAGGCAGGCAAGTCTGGTGACAGATCTTGTCTGTGTTACTCTTTTCTATCACCATCCTGTCACTTTCAGTTCACTCAAAATTGTCTTATGATTTAATTTAATTTTGTTGATCCATCTTGATGGAAGTATTATTATTTTTTAGTTTTAACGTATAAATATTTTAATTATTTTATATGAATGATTACCGATTTTTGCAGTTTATTAAAGGAAATATATGTGTCGACGGACCCTACAGGCATGTAGCCTCCAATACACTGTATCGAGATGTAGCATCCAAATACACTGTATCAGAGATGTAGCCTCCAATGTATCAGAGAAGTAGCATCCAAATACACTGTATCAGAGATGTAGCATCCAATACAATCTGTAATCCAGTATCAGAGATGTAGCATCCAATACACAGAGATGATCCATCCAATACACTGTATCAGAGATGTAGCATCCATACACTGTATCAGAGATGTTGCATCCAATACACTGTGTCAGATGTAGCATCCAATACAATGTATCAGAGATGTAGATCCAATACACTGTATCAGAGATGTAGCATCCAATACACTGTATCAGAGATGTAGCATCCAATACACTGTATCAGAGATGTAGCATCCAATACACTGTATCAGAGATGTAGCATCCAATACAATGTATCAGAGGTAGCACCCAATACAATGTATCAGAGATGTAGCATCCAATACACTGTATCAGAGATGTAGCATCCAATACACATGTATCAGAGATGTAGCATCCAATACACTGTATTGTAGCATCCAATACACTGTAAATGTAGCATCCAATACAATGTTGTAGCATACAATACACTGTGTATCAGAATTTAAACTTCTGTGTTTTGGTAAGGATGAATAAACGATTTTAATTTAAATGATTAATTTTCTTCATGTAATTCTTTTATATTATTCATATTTTCTAACGTTTATTTATTGCAAGCATGGTGGTCGGAAAAATTTATGCAAAATACTTCATTTCATATTCCTCGACAATTTTAATATAGGGCAGAGTGAGTAAGGACTTTATCGGAAGGAATTAGACGTGTCAAATGACAGTGAGACATGAGATCATGTATTGCTATCTATAATGCCGAATGTTTAATGATGTAACAAGTCCCACCAGTTTCAGTTATCTTTTTATTCCTTCGAATTTTTGTATTTGGGCCTTCAAAAAGTTTAACACCTATTCTACCTAAAAGATCATATTGTTAGACTCATTCTCCAAAAGTTCAGAGATATATAAATATTCAATGAAAATATCAATGAAAAGTTATTCAAAATGAAAAGCATATTTTAAATTTCATCTAATAGCTGAGCAAAGCGAGTTTAAAGTCATAACACCTTAGACATTGGATCACTATTTTATTCTATCTTAAGCCACCTCAAATTTCAAGTGTGCAAAAAATTGTTTGCTATTGTTTTGTTGTAGCGAACTTGCAAGCAATGATGATTGACGGTTTTTTTTGCTGTCCTTAACCCTATATTTTTAAGAAATTTATATTTTGTTTAAAAATAAATGATATAATTTGGAGTAATTAATGCTGAAGCCTATGAGAGAGTACTAAAGCCTATACATAATTTAATGATTAAAACAAAAGTGGGGTTTTGGTGTACTTTTAAAAAGACAAACTTCAAGCTTATAACCATTTCATAAGCAAATTTTCAAATAAAGTTCGCTAATGAAATGAAATCCTTACGAAAACACACACATTTAAACAAACTAAGTCTATTCTAAGAGGATGTGAGATCTTACTTTAAGCCGAGTCGTGTTTTCTTTAATCACTTCACTCCTTGAGTACCTTATTTGTTCCCTTTCTACTTTACAACTTGCCATTACGGAGGAGAAGTTTTTAAAAGAGTACATTTTCGAGATGGCATTACAGGTCTGTAGTGCATGTTTAGTGCTTTAAAATGCAATCTGCATACTAAAGCAATCTCACTTTTACGTTAGACATGGTAAACGTTTACACAAATGTGATTTTGTAGGGATTTGCAAGCAACATTGTTTCAAAAAAATGTGCCTGTTGCCTATAGACATGGACAACAGGTCCTGGATAACACTATCTCATAATTAAAATCTAAGTTTTCTCGTACGGTAAATTTAAATATTTTTTGGAAACAGCATGTAACACAATAATTGACTCATTATATTCTATGCAATATTGTGCATTTCGGCCATGGTCAGCGAAAGCAGTTCAATGGATAATATTCAACAGATTACAATACAATACATCGTATAAAAAGATTACTGCTATTTTGCTTGTACCTTTTATACTTGATTTAATTAAATTATCTTAATGTTCCTGGTTTCATATTATGAGTTTTTCAATAAATGTTGTTCAAAAATTAATATTCTTAATATTATAATTAAAATATTAATATTTTTAAGGCAAAAGCAATTATTGTTTTAATATAATTAAAATATTAATATTCTTGAGACAAGAGCAATATTTTTTTGAGTGTAAAATCTCATCTGTATTTTTTGTAAATTTTATCACTTTTGTGAAATACTTATCACTTGCAATATTTTTAATTATTTGTTGTTAGTACATATTAATAATATGCAACAATAGACTAAATAAGTATTTAGGAACGAAAAAGACCTATTCTTATTTTGATAATATGCATTAAGTCATATACTTAATCTCACGTAATATGGTTGAATTCTACCCTAATATAAATTTACCACTTTAAATATAGTTTGATAAATATCTTTATAAGGAACAAATTGATGCTAATTTTTTATTTATATTTAGAGTAATTTGTCTATGTCTGCCAGAGATAGACATAGGTAAGATGTCTGAATATCTATGTGCGGTAAGGGATAGATTATGTAAGGAAGGGTTGTATGTAAACGTATCCCTAAAGGCCATGTCGTGTTCAATCCTATCTACAATTTGCAGTTGTTCGTCTACTCTATCGAACCCTTCTACATTCCCAACCAGTTTTTTACCAATAAAAGTTTTGGAGTTACCATGTATCTATTCACCGCGATATCTTGCCCCAAAAAGACATTTTACATACATTGTCAAGTCGTATCCCATACAAGCTATTCAAATACATTTTTCGTCTTTTATATTGCATATTATTATATTTTTCCTCTTGGTGTGTTTTTGATTGAGATTATTTTCACATTTGAAAAGAGGCTTATAAATAATTTCTGTGAGAGTTATCTCATAATAAGTTTTTCATGAAATGTGAATTTATTTTATACGTTTCTAAATACTTAAAAGATTATTACATATTTTTTTATTACCTGTAAAACGCATGATTAATTATTTATACTATTAAAACGCCAATACATTAATGCATTGAAAGGATCAAATTAAATCTTGTTTTGAGCTTAACTCGTTTATTCAATAGGCAGAGTTGGAGCAAAGGAAATTGGGTACAGGGTACCTCGGTACTTTTCCTCACAAATTGGACCCGCTCAGGATCCACCTCAAGATTGAACTCGCATTGCTCGTCCTTACAATGTAATACTTACTTAATTGGCCTAATTTCAAATTTTTAACATTTTTATTTTTTGTCGCCAACCAGCGTAGGTATAAGGGAAGGTATTGTGTTCACTTTAAAACTCCGAAACCGAGGATTCATCATAATTACCTGTTTCAGGCATTTTTATGACGTTCGTTAGAACGTCATAAACAGACATGATTTTCATCGTGTCTGACTGACTGTGTGTGTCTCTCTGTGTCAAGCATATTTATGCAAAGAGTTCCCGCTGTGTTTATGTAATTAGAATTGGCACAAAACCTGACTCAAGTTCTTGTTTGGCTGCCTGTAAGATAAAATATTTTTACACCGTGTTAAACTATTTTGCTGAGTCATCAATATTTGATGATGATTTACAGCAAATAGTTTAAATTAACAACTGATGATTTAATGCTAATATATATTGCTATTATTCTTATGAAAAATTAAAACTAGCTAAGTATTTAATAGTTCCATAAAAATCTGTTGTTATACTTGACACCTTATCAGGTTTTTAATGCATTCGTGAACATAATATCGTATAAAATTATAAATAATATATAATAATATATAAATTAATAATATATAAAAGTACTTCTCGTATTATTTGATTGAATGTCTATTAGATGTATTACTTTTCCAAGCTTTAACTTTTTTTAGCTTAAAGAAGTAATCTTAAGAAGTAATAACACCTTAATATTTAGGTAAACATGACATTTTATGGACGAGTAAAGCGATTTTATACTTACAACACTTTAGAATTCGGATCTCTATTTCATTTTAAGCCGAAGCGTAGACAGAAGTAATACGCATTTTTGAATAATCATGACATTCTTATAACAAGCCAGTAGAGTCGAAGTAGTGAGGAAATTTATCGAGGTACCCAGTTTCAGATTTTTGAAATATTTTTGCTATTCGTAGTATTTTTCACTCATCGAATCATGTGAAACAGGCCAAATCAAATTTGTGCTGCATGAAATGATTGAACTGAAAAAAGGAGGTAAAAATGCTCCGTCTCTATACTACAATTAAATATTTTAGTGTCAATTAACCATTACGATTTGTTATTTGTTAAATTAGTTATTGTTAAATTAGTAATTTGTTATTTTAGTTAAAGATTAAGAGCTAGCTGAGCGTATTCATTAGGCGATTTTGATTGTCAACTTTGTTGCACTTTTATCTCATGGGTTTCCATTCATATGGGGACAAATAGTTCGTTGTATGGAGACTGAAATCAATATTATCATTAATTAATAATAGATGTTAATAACCGCAATATTAAACGTTATCTGTTGTACTATGGTTTCCTCTGAATGCTATGGGAACCACTGACAAAGTCATAATATTCTACCTAACTGTATGGTTTCAATACGTTGGCATAGGGTACCAAAAATTAATTTTTAGAAAATATTTTTCATGTAGTTAGATAAGGCTCAATTCTCGGGCCGATTTAATTTTTAATTTACATAAACGACTTGCCTTATGCGGTCAATTAAAAAGGTGTGTTTTTAATAATTTTTGCGGACGATTACGGGGCCCTTATTGCTTCTGAAAGCTTCTTGTTACAAAAATTATTATTATATGTAGTGTAATGATAACAATTATTATTAAATGCGTATAAAACAGAGAAAATCTACTTCAATTATAGATCTAATTTATTTAAATCATAGCATCGACTTACCCAGACAGGAACACTAATATTAATTATTTGGTTATATTATAGATAAAACTATTTAACTAATTACCTGTCTCTATGACTATACTAGACAATAAACAATTTTCTACAAAACGATAATTACTGGATAACCCGCTGTTCTCCGAATAATTTATTAATAAATTTGATTATGCTATATTTATTTATTGTTGTTAGTAAAAATGTCTTTGCTTATGTCTGCAATATTAAATTTCTATTATATAATTATTATTAAATTAATGCGAAGATTGGCGTATTTAAATTTTTTGTATTCATATCAATAAAGATATTTTGTATTTAAATAAGCGGGTGAAAAAATTTGCGGCACAAGAAACATCAGTAATAGTCGAGAATAGTTTAATTATTATGAATTTAAGAGAATCCTAATGTCATGAGAGGTATATATATTCAAAAAGATTCTGTCTAGATTTGGCTCATTGTCGGTCCTTTGTCTTACTCTCATCAGGAGATTATTGACCAATTTGGTTTTCATATTTCTAATCTTACTGGTTGAATTGTTTTGAATTATAATTAAGAAGTCGCAAGATGTATCTTTTTGGCTGTATTGAGTAATTATTAAATTACAAGATATCTAGGGAGATTATCAGTATTATTTTATTGTCATTCTGAGCATTGCCTGGAGCTATATTTTTAATTTTTGTTCGCTTATATTGAAATAATGAAGAAGTATTTTTTGTAATTACTTGATGGTTTTTTATTGTAATTATTTATTTTTTAAATTTTATGTTTTCAAATTTTCTTTTGATCCTTTTTGAAGTATAAAAATTAATGAAAATGTTGTTATCCTCATATTTCTCTCCTTTGGAAAAAAATAATTATTGCTTCTATTTACGAAATATGCTCGGACTAAGGGGCCAGTTTTTAAAAATGCAAACCTTTTTTCCCCGTTATAAAATAGAACACCCTCCTGTGATAGAAATTGATGAAATCTTTGTAAAATACAAAGAGAACGGGTTTGAATTTCTTTTTATTCAAAATCAAAGAACTTGTACTTTTTAGCCGCTTCTTAAAATTACTCCTGGTTTTTAATTAAAGAACCGATGAAGAAAACTTATTTCTTGATTTATCTTACAGAAGTTTTTTTTTACGTTTTGCTTCTGAAAATTACGATAGATTCTCGTGGAAACTTTCGTAATTTTTCACTTTTTTAAAAAATAGTTTTTCTTAGACAAAATGCATTTCTACTTAGGTTCTAAATTTTAACAGCCAAGATTTTCTATAAAACGAAATTATAATTTGTTTTATATTGTAATTGCCTTATTTGAGGCTGTAGAAAAACTTCAATACTTCTTTCATATTAACTGTGTTTTCATAGCGTGTCAAGTCCGTGGATCATATTTTGTCTACTAGTAAATACGCTATGAGAATTATATTGAGAGATCCGCTTCCATAAACTAGAACAGATTAGATAGAACCAATCAAGAAAACCTTTAGAGGCGATCGTGTTAAAAGGTTCTACATTTTATGGAACTATAACTTAAAAAACACCGATTTCATGTCTATCAATAAATCTAACTTCATTAATGCGTAATCAATTCAATAACTTATATATGAATATTTGATTGTTTTTTAACTTCATTATAACATAACTGTTACGTTTAATCTAAAAGAAGCGATGTCTTGGCGTGTTTCGTTAATTCATTTTAAATTAACTATAACAATACAGTGTAAGAGCCGGCGCGTGTTTAATACGATTACGGACGCTTGCTAAACCCGCCGCGTGAACGCAGTGGATTGTAATATGTACACTATTTATACTTCTTAAAAAAAAATCACCTCCCCTCTCTTGTACCTTTTATTAGCTTATTTATTTAGAAATTCATAATTAGCTTATTAATTCCTTTTTTGACACTGCAAACTTTCGGCAAAATGTCGTCTACAGTCTTAGAATTTTTACAAGTAGTTGTAGGTTTTACTGGCTCAACCTGTAACTAATTGCACAAAGCAACTCGACCAAGTTATTGATGGATCTATAAAGTTTTTCGTTGTTTATTGTGTTGTGCTTCACGGCGCTACACATGACATATGAAACATGACATCAAGTCATGTATTTTTCTTAATTTTCAGTTAATTTATTTATTCAAAAGCTTCCTTGGTTAACAGTTGTAAAAGTTTATCTAACAAATAAAATTATTATCTAATAATTAAAAAATGTAGTTGGCCACTGTATGTTTCCGAAAATATGTTTGGTGTCAAATTTGGTCTCATAAGATTATAACTTCATTGAGTAATTACAAATTTGACTTTCATCTAAAAAATCTATTTAGTTACAGAAGTCATGCGCAGAGAAGGGCATTTTAGAACGTTTTAAAATGACGATGCACTATGTTTAGTTACTAGCTATTTTTGAAACTGCTTACAATGATTTATCATTTTCATGATGTTAAATGTTTAAATTTACTCTGCTGCCCGTATTTACTCGGTATATTTATAACTTGAACCCGCATACTTTTCTTTAAGGATTAAACACCTTTGGCTCGTTTCTATAGCAACATTATCTCTATAAAACCTGCTGTAATTACTTTACCAGTTATTTTTAGTCGTGCTTATTCCACTAAGTAATTTTTTGAAATCTAAACATAGGAATAATAAGGAGCATTGAGTAGAATAGAGGCTGATTCGCGACGGGAATAAGTATCCTCTTAAACATTATACTTATCCATGTTTACTATGGTTAGAAGTTAGGAGCTATTTTGCATCTTAATGACTTACATAGCCTTATAGTGCATACATTACACTCAATCATTTAGACATTTTCCAATTTTTCTTATCTATAACTATTAAATTAAGTACATCCTCTCTCTCTCTCTATTCTTCAGACTACTGAATAAAAAATTGAAGTCCTTCTATGCAGTAGAACTTAAGGTGCAATAAAGAAGACGAGAGAGGTTCTTAAAATCCAAAATTTTTACTTGCTTTAGTATATTTATGACTTAGGCAACGAATTTATTAGACTGTAATACAGTGCACTATTTTTTACAGCAAGAAAAAAACACCAAAATCACTCCACAAATGTTTATTAACTTAAACAGAGCCGGCTTTCGAGTCCATTATAAGACTCTGTCTGAAAGGTCTGACTGAGTTCTTCTTGTTAGCAACTCACTGACACTGATGATGATCATGAGATCAAAAGCTTTATTAAAATAAGAACCATCTTTTAATAATACAAAACGATTAACACGAACCGATATAATCAATTCAAAATTTGTATACTTCTTTTACCTTAAATTTCATCAAAAAGTATTGTAAATTAATCATCCGCATGGTTTAGTTCCTGTTTTTTGCAGTATTTTAAATTTATCAGCACTTTTATTATTATTATTGAACTTTATTATTATTATTATTATTGTTATTATTATTATTATTGAACTTTATTATTATATATTATTATTATTATTGAACTTATTATTATATATTTATTATAATTATTATTTTTTATTATATATTTATTATTATTATTATATATTTATTATTATTATTATTGAACATTATTATTATATATTTATTAATATTATTGAACTTTATTATTATATATTAATTATTAATATGATTGGACTTTATTATTATATATTTATTATTATCTTGGTATTCTCACCTCTCGCTGGAGTTTAAGGGTAACAGCGGGAAACCCGTTTTATTTTTATCGTCTTTTAGTCGTTTGCAGACGTACGACTTCTATTGTTATATGTCCTGTTGTGTTATTATATTTGTGGTTTAAGAAATCTCTATGGCATGTTTGTGAAATTATTATTTTTTGCATTCTAATATATATTTTGGTTAGGCAGGTCTAGAGTCTTTAAACTGGTAAAAAGTTAATAAATAACACCAACAACCACGTCTCTTCACTAAACATTATCTATTAAAAATAAATTGACACTTTATTTTTAATAGATAATGTTTATTGGAGAGACGTGGTTGTTGGTGTTATTTATTGTAAAGTATCTACGGCGCTTTTAAAAGTCTTGTAAAGAGTTGTTTCGGTATGATTCCTGTACTGGACATAACTATTGGTACTATGTAATTTTCTTCATGTTCCAAATATTTTGTATTTCTATGGCTAATTGTTTGTACTTCCCTTTTTTTGTTTCTATTTTTTTTATAACATTATTAATTATTATTATAAAATTAATTCTATTTTATTATTATTATTGAACTTTATTATTATATATTTATTATTATTTTATTTAAACGCCTCTGTAGGATTTTATAAAGTTTATTAAATTTAAAGTATTGCATGAATATAATATTTTTCGCTTAATAAGCTATTAAATTATAAACACTAAATTTCATTCATAGTTTTCTTTCTGCTGTTCCTTTTCTTACCCCTACTTATCTAAGAGCAGAACCATTTCACAAATTTTACTGTCAGATAAAAGCAAGTTCTGGAAGCTTTTCTTCCTTCATGATTCAGATTTTTTTCTTTGGTTTCATTTTCATTATCCATTCAAATTCAGATGATTAAAGGAGCTGAATTTATAATTGCAAAAGAGTGAAAAGTAAAGTTTTTTTCTCGTATTTCACCCTTTCTGGGAAACTTTGAATTTATTTAAGATATTATGTCTAACGTTTGTTTTACTTTGAATTAACTCTTTTTATTTATTTAATAAAAGTATTTCCTGAATATTTTGTAAACAGATATTCATAATTAGTAATTTCTTGCAAATTTATAAGATATAAAATTCTTTTTCTCATTTAATTCGCTTTTTGTTAGTAATAACTACCATAATTTAACGTCCTTATCTTGAATATTCATCTTTATGTGTTATTGATTTGTAGAATCACAAATATCTAAAATATTATTGAAATATTTGTCTAATATTAATTGACAAAAATGGATATCGCATGTATTGCTTTTTCGTATCTTTCACCTTGTTAAGAAACAGCAAGAGAATATTTACTAAATTCCCTAAAGAATTTGCTTAGAAACAATATATTATATTTTGCATCAAGTTGATGATACATATTCATGTATATTGTATGATCACATAAATCAGTTAATCTATGTTCCGTTCACTTAAAATATTATACATTAAATTATACATAGATTGTCAACTGATATTTCTCTGTTATAAACTAATTTATAGTGTAATAATATAAACCTTTGTGTATTTATCGATTTGTTGGTGTTAATACATGTGAATTCGTGTGTATGTATTGTATATGAGTGTGTGAATAGTAAATTTTATTGATTCAGCGTCAATTACTAAAATTAAGAGTACTTGATAAGTTATTATAAGGTTTTTTAATTTTCCCATTTTAACGTATTGGCACCGGAAACCATTAACGGGTTTCTTTATTGTATTATTTATCTTCTTATATTTTGTTTTATTATTATTATTAATGAGTACTTTGTTACACTCTTGTTATATGTATTTTAAGGCTCTTTTTACACCTATTTATAATTACTTATTTAGTCTCAGTCATATAGGCTGGCATTATTTAATAATTATTTATGCACCAAGGGTAAAGAATGCTATTATTTCCCTGTCGGTTAGTTGGTTCCTAAAGCAAAACCGTGGGAACTAAATTATTTAACTTCCGGGGCGAAGCTGAGGCATTTATGTGTTTAACTCCCGAGGCCAAGCTGAGAAGAGTTATGACTATTAATTCCAGGGACATACCGGGGACATATCAATTCTTGATAATTCCGGTTTCGGATTTTTGCGAACACAATACTTTTCCTACATGCCCACGGTATGAATGAGGAAAAGTAAAAAGAGAACCATAAAATATTTTTAATATTTAAAGATTATGTTCAATACTCTGCTCGTTAATCTTTAAAATATTTAGAGTTAATCTTATTTACAGATGAAGTACAAGAACCCTTTTAGTTCCCTACTTATTCTTGCTTACCCTTGTAAAACTTAAAAGATGCTAACTAATTACTAAACAATAAACAAGTTCCTTTATAGATGAACTAGCTGTGAAGTTTCAGTGGTTCCAGACAAGAGGCAAGTTGATGTCACAAAGAGGCAAAACTTTCTTAGGGTGGGCAAAGTTAAGGACGGAGGGAAGAACCTCTTCTTGTTTCTAGGCGTGCCAAAGTTTCTTTACTCCCTTGACCATAAACTCAGGCTTCTAGTATAAACTATTATCCCCTTCTAAGTTTGAAATTTTTTTGTACCCTTCCTTTTCCTAATTTATTGTCTAAAGGAAATTTTTGATCTTTAAATTGTAGCCCTATTTACTTTGTCATTGATTATAATGTTAATAAAACCTATTGTGACTGTGTTATTACGTCACATATCAGTTAGTAATAATTCAGTAAAAATTATTGTCATTGTTAACAATCATACAATACTAATAAACGTTGTTTTTCTTTAAATTTATATTAGAAAATACATTTAATTTTGAAATATTGGTTTATTAGTAAAATTCGCGTAATTTCTATTTTTCTGCACTGTCATTATATGGCCAAAATATTATTAGTTTAGTTAATTCGTTGACTATCTTCAATTTAGATAGTTTGTTTAAATGTAGTTAGTCAGTACAAATGTGGTTTATTTTTAATTATTTAGAATTGATCAAAATAATAGCCCCCATACTTGAAATCCTATTTAGAATTAATTTAGGAATTTATTTTAGTATTTAATCATTTTTATTGAAACATAAAGTTTTCTAAGAAGAATTTATTTAAGTATTTATGTTATACTAAGAAATTATATTAAAAATTTTATATTATGAAATTTGACACTAATATCATCGAATTTCAGTGACTTGGTCATATTTATATCAAACATCTTAAAATGATATTTGCTCCTCTTATTCTTTTTATTTTTAAATTTCCAAAAGTAGTTACATAATTACTACATTTGAGAAAATATTCATAATTATGAAGTTATCAGGTTAGAGACCAATATTTAAAAGTTAGGACCATTTTCAGGCCATTTATGTTTTTAAGAACGCATATTTTTCCAATATGCTGCGAACTCCAATTTAAAAAAATGGGATTGTTTATTTATCTATATATTATTATTAATAATAATATATTATTATTTATATAGTATTATTTATACAATATTTATCGATCATTAATTCTTTATACTAAAGAATATAAAATGATTAAATTAATACCTGACTTTGGTTTTGATTTTCAATTATAAAAAGTTATATAAAACAGATTAAAGAATAATTTTGACTTAGCTGTCATGTTGTATTAGGCTTTATCATTTTATTACCATTATCTTCAAGTTAATTAATAATAATTGTGAAATGGGTTGTGAGAATAAAAAAATGAAGAGAAATGTTTGCAAGGGATTTTAAGAAGTGGAAAGTTTTCTTGGCAGAAGGTTAGAACCTATAGATTATAGAAAAAGAAGAAAAAGCCGAAGTAAGTCCGTGGGGTTGGTGTTGGGTTATATAGGCCTCTGGGAGAACTCTAATAGCTCGGGGACAATAGAAAGGTCTGCCACCACTTTTCCTTTTCCATTTTACCTTTTCTCTCTGCAGAAAAGAGGCAAGGAAGCTTAATTATTAAATACCCGAGGAATTATACCTGGGGGAATTATCCGAGCTCTAGTGGTCAATAGTTAATAACGAAACTGTTGGACTCATAAACTAAATAATTTCCCTTCTTATTTTCTTTTCTCCAAAACCCAACCAAGTAATGAAATAAAGATTTTAATTGATTTTTACGTAAATCGACATTCTTTAGGACTTAAAAACAAATGTTATTAGGCCTCCCCAGACTTGTTATTATAGCAGGCTTAGTATAAATGTATTAAGTCTATTTTAAAATAATTGTTTTAATATAAAATGCATATAAATAAAAGAAAATGACTTAACTCGACCCAAAGTGGTAGTGTTATTGCCTGACCAAATAATTTCATTAATGTTTAGAATGTTCAAACCACCTAGAAAATTTTATTATATAAAGGTTTTATGTAACCTTCCACTTACCTTCTGTATTTATACTCTATACTTAATATGTAATATTTTTAGGGTTAATAGAATGGCTGTATAAGAAATGCAAATTTCTAATTATTTCCTAAAAACCTTAAATGTTTTGTTTGAACAGAGTTCAGCACTAATGGATACAGAACATAGATTTAAGCAAAAACAGTTAACTCCATTAATATTCATATTTCTTATCATATTTATATAAGTACGTTAAGAATGAGGTTTTGTTCTTAATGATCATGATTAGATATTTAGAATAAAATGGGCATGGGCTTAACCACCTTAGTTGTGAATAGCCTCACAAAACATTGAAAAAAAAAATAAAATGCATAAACCTAATTTATACTATCTGGAGGCACTACCTCCAAAAATATGACATTTTTTATTAAGCATATTAATAATATGTCAAAGATGATTAAATATTTGACACAATATAATTGTGCCATCATTCGACATTCGTCATCATTGATGGCTCGACACAATGTCATGTCCCACTCTGTTTCGTTACGTCTAACTCATCAAGGCACCGACAGAGCCTGAACTCACACTGACCTTCAATTAATTCCGAAGAATATAATGTGAAGTACTTACCAGAGACGAGCGGTGCTCTCTTACCGCCATCATGCATGGCAAGCAAAACATATATCATTTGATACTACCGAGTTTTGCAAAACATGAATAGTTGACACAATATAATTGTGCGAGACACCAAGGAAATGTAACAAGCAAAATGCAATGCTACATCTGGGAACTGTTCCATCATTTGACATTCGTCATACTTGATGGCTCGACATAATGTCATGTCCCACTCTGTTTCGTTACGTCTAACATCAGGGCGCCAACAGAGCCTGAACTCACTCTGACCTTCAGAGTGAAGTGGGTTCATCACAGAGTGGGACATGACATTATGTCGAGCCATCAAGTATGACGAATGTCGAATGATGGAACAGTTCCCAGATGTAGCATTGCATTTTGCTTGTTACATTTCCTTGGTGTCTCTCGCACAATTATATTGTGTCAACTATTCATGTTTTGCAAAACTCGGTAGTATCAATGATATATGATAAAGTATAAGAGATTCAATACTGTTTCAGCTCATTCACTTAATTTTGCCGATTATTCTGATCTACATGGTTTTCGAGGCCTTAAACAAAATCCATTCCTTATTTATTATTAATGTTTTAATATGTATTATCTATTGTAAATGTTTGTAAAATGTTTGTAAAATGTTTTTGCAATTTTTACACATAATAATAACAAAATTGTTGTATTTGCTGTGTTGCAGGTTTTGTATGAAGCAAATTCGAGGATATCCTAAACTAAGGCACGTAAAGCTCGGCTGCCAGTTATTTGGATTGGCTGGTTATTATGCTTTAGTGTTGAGAGCTAGTCAAAATCAATCATCTATAATTATCGGTTCTACTCAACCTCAGACTGCCCTTAAGGTAATCTATTAACTCTATTGATTAATTAAACTAGAATTGGTCTATTATTACATCATTGTTGTAAAAAGTTGATGTTAAATATGTTACAATATATGTTAAAAAAAACAACAACTCAAGTATTACGTTCTGCTATTTAAGATGTCATATAAGTAGCGTCTTGTTTCCATGCCGAGATTTTATTTAGTTCAATAATATTTGCTTAATAGTTTAAGCGAATCCGTGCTTAGTTTTTATAATATAGGACAAGAAAACAGTTCCAGATTAGGTAGCTTGATTCTAAAAAATAACTCTTGAATAGTAGAACTAAGAGTGAGACAGACATTCATAGTTATGTAGAATCTTCTATAATGACACTTGTTGAATGTCAATTGATGATTTATAGAACAAACCGCTGACATTGTCGCATTGCATTATAACTACGAAGTATAGTAACTATGCAAATATAGCTTTTTTATCAGTTTTCAGGTCTCTGGTGAAAAGGGGTGTTAAGACCTTTTAAATTATATTGAAACCCCCCAAAAGCCTTTTATGGGCACTAGTCAGACAGCACTCTTCGTTGTTTGATGTGTGGAAAAATTTCTTTGTTCTGTTTTAGCTTTCGCTTCATGATTATTTGCATAGTTTGTCTGTTGCAACATATGCTATACTCGAATGTGTCTTAATATTTATAACGATTCATTTAATTGTAATATATAATTTGTCCAAAGTATCATATGTATTACGCGTAGCGTAGGAAATTGTATCCTTTCATCCAACTGACATTCTAAAGACTAAATAATCTTATAAAAGCTAATCCTTCTTATTTAAATTTTAAATTCATTCTCATTTTATCAAAGTAAATTAGGTTTTATCTTTAAATAAAGGAAAAAGGCGTTGAAAAGAATGTTTTAAAATTTAAAATTGGTTACTAAGACCTGAGCTTAAGTCGAGTACTCGGAGACATTTTCTATCTAATTTATCTTAATTCAAGCTTCTTTTTCTCGCTTCTTATTCTTGCTTTTAAAACATTTCTTAGATGGATCATCACTTCTTTATTTAATTCTTCAGACATTTTCAGTTTATCCTCAAATTTTAAATATTTTATAATATCCTTGAATAGCTCAAGAATGAGGAAAAATCCACAACAGCTATAAAATAAATTATTTAATTAATAATTCCGTGAACTTGTTTAAAAATAACTGATTAGTATTATATAGGAGTTTTCAAATTTGATCAAAGTTTATCGTTTTAAAACCTCTGAATTAATTTGGTCTGTTTCTAAAATTTATCAGAAGGGGACAAACAAACTTTGATCTAATCAGGTTAGAAATGAATTTGGTTATTTTTAGAAAATACATTATATTTATTTCTTTTAGCTTGTAATTGTAAATATTAAAGATTTTTTAAAAATTGACGTTAAAAACAACATTTATTTAAAGTTGATTTTCAAAAAGGTTTTCAAAAACATAATAATTCATTACTAAGTATTTATTTAGCAAGTAATTAAAAGAACCGATAGTTAATTACTGTTAAAAATGACTTGCATTATTTATGTTAATAAAACTAATGAATTAGTTAAATAAATAATGATCATGATAAACATAAAATGACAAAATGGTTATACGATTTTTTTTAAAATAAGAACTCCCAGTGTAAACATTTGTAATAGAATTATCAAAATCTTAGTTTAAATGAAAAACCTTAAAACTACTGATCTCGCGGTGTGACCCTTCGTTCTACATCGGAAACAGGTTGAGTTTTTAAAGTAACATCTCGTTTCTTCATGATTTTTCTTACCGCAACGAAAACATGGTTTAAATTCTTTTGAATTTCGACTTTATATTTTCCTTGACCGCCATAATTTCTTGTCTTTGAAAATTGTTTTGACATTTGCCTAATGTACACGAAGCTACTTTGTTGGCTTCGTAAACGTTTGCTAACTCTATAGCTCTCATATACGTTAGGTCTTTAGTGTTAAGCAGTTTCAACCTTATTTCATCACTTTTAACCCCTGTAATATATTGTGTACATAAAGCTTCTTGTAGCCAATTCTGAGGAAATTTACATGTACGCGCTAGCTTGTTTAGTGCTCCCTCGAAGTCTCGCAAAGTTTCGTGCTCGCTCTGAACTCTTTTATGAAAATTTAACCTTTCAGCAAATTTGTTAGGTTCTGAATGAAAAAAAACTCTCCAGCATCCCTAATGCCGACTCAAAATCTTTGTCTTCCGGGGTTTCCGGCTCACACAAGTCGCACAATTTTTCATATGTTACCTCGTCTAAACTAGACAATAAAGCTAACAGCCAGCTTTCTTCTGGAACTTTGTAGAGGTATAAGANATGCAAATTTCTAATTTATTTCCTAAAAACCTTAAATGTTTTGTTTGAACAGAGTTCAGCACTAATGGATACAGAACATAGATTTAAGCAAAAACAGTTAACTCCATTAATATTCATATTTCTTATCATATTTTATATAAGTACGTTAAGAATGAGGTTTTGTTCTTAATGATCATGATTAGATATTTAGAATAAAATGGGCATGGGCTTAACCACCTTAGTTGTGAATAGCCTCACAAAACATTGAAAAAAAATAAAATGCATAAACCTAATTTATACTATCTGGAGGCACTACCTCCAAAAATATGACATTTTTTATTAAGCATATTAATAATATGTCAAAGATGATTAAATATTTGACACAATATAATTGTGCCATCATTCGACATTCGTCATCATTGATGGCTCGACACAATGTCATGTCCCACTCTGTTTCGTTACGTCTAACTCATTAAGGCACCGACAGAGCCTGAACTCACACTGACCTTCAATTAATTCCGAAGAATATAATGTGAAGTACTTACCAGAGACGAGCGGTGCTCTCTTACCGCCATCATGCATGGCAAGCAAAACATATATCATTTTGATACTACCGAGTTTTGCAAAACATGAATAGTTGACACAATATAATTGTGCGAGAGACACCAAGGAAATGTAACAAGCAAAATGCAATGCTACATCTGGGAAATGTTCCATAATTCGACATTCGTCATACTTGATGGCTCGACATAATGTCATGTCCCACTCTGTTTCGTTACGTCTAACTCATCAGGGCGCCAACAGAGCCTGAACTCACTCTGACCTTCAGAGTGAAGTGGGTTCATCACAGAGTGGGACATGACATTATGTCGAGCCATCAAGTATGACGAATGTCGAATGATGGAACAGTTCCCAGATGTAGCATTGCATTTTGCTTGTTACATTTCCTTGGTGGCTCTCGCACAATTATATTGTGTCAACTATTCATGTTTTGCAAAACTCGGTAGTATCAAATGATATATGATAAAGTATAAGAGATTCAATACTGTTTCAGCTCATTCACTTAATTTTGCCGATTATTCTGATCTACATGGTTTTCGAGGCCTTAAACAAAATCCATTCCTTATTTATTATTAATGTTTTAATATGTATTATCTATTGTTTATTATCTTTGTTTTTGCAATTTTTACACATAATAATAACAAAATTGTTGTATTGCTGTGTTGCAGGTTTTGTATGAAGAGCAAATTCGAGGATATCCTAAACTAAGGCACGTAAAGCTCGGCTGCCAGTTATTTGGATTGGCTGGTTATTATGCTTTAGTGTTGAGAGCTAGTCAAAATCAATCATCTATAATTATCGGTTCTACTCAACCTCAGACTGCCCTTAAGGTAATCTATTAACTCTATTGATTAATTAAACTAGAATTGGTTTATTATTGCATCATTGTTGTAAAAATTTGATGTTAAAATATGTTACAATATATGTTAAAAAAACAACAACTCAAGTATTAAGTTCCGCTATTTTAAGATGTCATATAAGTAGCGTCTTGTTTCCATGCCGAGATTTTATTTAGTTCAATAATATTTGCTTAATAGTTTAAGCGAATCCGTGCTTAGTTTTTATAATATAGGACAAGAAAACAGTTCCAGATTAGGTAGCTTGATTCTAAAAAATAACTCTTGAATAGTACAACTAAGAGTGAGACAGACATTCATAGTTATGTAGAATCTTCTATAATGACACTTGTTGAATGTCAATTGATGATTTATAGAACAAACCGCTGACATTGTCGCATTGCATTATAACTACGAAGTATAGTAACTATGCAAATATAGCTTTTTTATCAGTTTTCAGGTCTCTGGTGAAAAGGGGTGTTAAGACCTTTTAAATTATATTGAAACCCCCCAAAAGCCTTTTATGGGCACTAGTCAGACAGCACTCTTCGTTGTTTGATGTGTGGAAAAATTTCTTTGTTCTGTTTTAGCTTTCGCTTCATGATTATTTGCATAGTTTGTCTGTTGCAACATATGCTATACTCGAATGTGTCTTAATATTTATAACGATTCATTTAATTGTAATATATAATTTGTCCAAAGTATCATATGTATTACGCGTAGCGTAGGAAATTGTATCCTTTCATCCAACTGACATTCTAAAGACTAAATAATCTTATAAAAGCTAATCCTTCTTATTTAAATTTTAAATTCATTCTCATTTTATCAAAGTAAATTAGGTTTTATCTTTAAATAAAGGAAAAAGGCGTTGAAAAGAATGTTTTAAAATTTAAAATTGGTTACTAAGACCTGAGCTTAAGTCGAGTACTCGGAGACATTTTCTATCTAATTTATCTTAATTCAAGCTTCTTTTTCTCGCTTCTTATTCTTGCTTTTAAAACATTTCTTAGATGGATCATCACTTCTTTATTTAATTCTTCAGACATTTTCAGTTTATCCTCAAATTTTAAATATTTTATAATATCCTTGAATAGCTCAAGAATGAGGAAAAATCCACAACAGCTATAAAAAAATTATTTAATTAATAATTCCGTGAACTTGTTTAAAAATAACTGATTAGTATTATATAGGAGTTTTCAAATTTGATCAAAGTTTATCGTTTTAAAACTCTGAATTAATTTGGTCTGTTTCTAAAATTTATCAGAAGGGGACAAACAAACTTTGAACTAATCAGGTTAGAAATGAATTTGGTTATTTTTAGAAAATACATTATATTTATTTCTTTTAGCTTGTAATTGTAAATATTAAAGATTTTTTTAAAAATTGACGTTAAAAACAACATTTATTTAAAGTTGATTTTCAAAAAGGTTTTCAAAAACATAATAATTCATTACTAAGTATTTATTTAGCAAGTAATTAAAAGAACCGATAGTTAATTACTGTTAAAAATGACTTGCATTATTTATGTTAATAAAACTAATGAATTAGTTAAATAAATAATGATCATGATAAACATAAAATGACAAAATGGTTATACGATTTTTTTTTAAAAATAAGAACTCCCAGTGTAAACATTTGTAATAGAATTATCAAAATCTTAGTTTAAATGAAAAACCTTAAAACTACTGATCTCGCGGTGTGACCCTTCGTTCTACATCGGAAACAGGTTGAGTTTTTAAAGTAACATCTCGTTTCTTCATGATTTTTCTTACCGCAACGAAAACATGGTTTAAATTCTTTTGAATTTCGACTTTTATTTTCCTTGACCGCCATAATTTCTTTGTCTTGAAAATTGTTTTGACATTTGCCTAATGTACACGAAGACTTTGTTGGCTTCGTAAACGTTTGCTAACTCTATAGCTCTCATATACGTTAGGTCTTTAGTGTTGAGCAGTTTCAACCTTATTTCATCACTTTTAACCCCTGTAATATATTGTGCACATAAAGCTTCTTGTAGCCAATTCTGAGGAAATTTACATGTACGCGCTAGCTTGTTTAGTGCTCCCTCGAAGCCTCGCAAAGTTTCGTGCTCACTCTGAACTCTTTTATGAAAATTTAACCTTTCAGCAAATTTGTTAGGTTCTGAATGAAAAAAAACTCTCCAGCATCCCTAATGCCGACTCAAAATCTTTGTCTTCCGGGGTTTCCGGCTCACACAAGTCGCACAATTTTTCATATGTTACCTCTTCTAAACTAGACAATAAAGCTAACAGCCAGCTTTCTTCTGGAACTTTGTAGAGCTTGAAACTTTTTGCAACCTTCTACAAAATATTCTCCAAACAGATTTATTTGGATCGAAAGTCGGAATTTTAAAATTTAAAGGTAACTTATCACTTACATTTTCCTGTATGCTCACCTCTTCCTGAGCACTTGCATTACTATAACTTCTCCGTCTCTAGGCATTATTGCTTCGACTGCGCCACTATAATAAATCTAGAAATGCTTTAATGGAACTTCATTTATTAACTATATAACAGAACTACAATATTTCAGTAATGATTTAAAATGAATGACATGACAACAAAATGTCATCTTACTTCAAAAATTTCAGTAGAGAGACAAATGTACTTGCATAGGTAATTTATTTTTTTATTATTAATTATAGTGGGTTGTATATTTTTTTAAATTGACTTTGGATCATCAAGTTTGTTATTATATTAACCTTTTGAAGTTACACAGCTTTAATTTAATCATGCAAAAAATCCATGTGATGCCTCTAAGTATTGCCATCATTTTATTCTTAAATGAACCAAATTTGGTATACGCAATACTAAAACCTGCGAAATGCGTCTAACATCCTTTCGTTTCTCAATGAAAGATAAAAAATGAGTTTTTAAACATCGTTTTAGATATCAAATGACGCTAGAGTCATTAGCATAATTTGTCGAAGGTGTGTACAAAATTTTAAGTCTCTTAATCAAATAGTTGCAGAGCAATTAGGGAAATACAAAAAAGTATGGGTAGAACTACTTTAGAGTACAACTAGAGTATTCTAATGGAGTTATACTGCTTTCTCTAATAGATTAATACCAAAATAGTCTTTTGGAGTCCTAATTGAGTACTCTACTAAACTGCTCTACTAGAGTACTCTACTAGAGCAATAATTACCTTGTAGTTCATGTGTTAAAAGGTGATAAAACTGTATTGCATTTCCCCACTAATAGGACTCTATTAAATTCTTTTAGTAATATATGAAATAATTATTACTTAGAGATAATTGAAATAAGATAGGTAGCAAACTTATGTTTGCATATATTTACACAATTTATTATCTAAACATACAATTTACATCCAGTGCTTAGACGTTTTGGTGTTTCAGACGTTTTCGTGTTTTAATTTACCTATTTTTTTAAAATACTTCAAATGTTTTTTAAACCAATCATTGTTGTTCATCATGCTTTGCTATGGTGTTTTAGTTTTAATTTAGTTCTACAACCAATCTTTTTAATCAGAGTATTTTTAGAGAGGAATTTTAATCCATCAAAGTAAACGAGCCTTTAGTCTTTGTGTCCTGAGGAAGTAACCTAAAGCTTGTTCAGTGGTTTTGAGGTGAAGGGGTTGTGAATGCCTCAATCAACTAAACAGAAAGTAGAAGAGCAAGTCTCCTCACTAAACTTTAACCTCAAGAAAACTCCCTTTCCCCCGAAAGACAAGTAAACAAGCTTTTTTCAACATCAAAACTCAAATTAGTTTTTAGTCGAACAACTTTATTTATTTTAAACTTGCCAGATCTAATTAAAATTACCAAATTTTATGTAAAATTTTTGTTTAAATATTTGCCTTTTTATTAATAATCTATTGTTTTATCTCTTTCTGGAGATAAATCTGATCTTTTGTTCGAATGAACACAAGGTGGCACTATAGCCACTGAATAGTGGCTATAGTGCCAATTGTTAATTTCTCGAAGAAAATTGTAACATGCTACTTATAGAATAATTAAATTAAATTTAACACATAATATCTAATATTTTTTTTAATAAACATGTAGGATACTGCGGTCTGTAGCTAATATAAACACTTAATTTATCGAGTCATAGAATTGTATGATTCTTATAGTATCGATTTTTGTAAATTTCATTAAAAAATTTGAACTGCTATTCAATAGCAGAAGAATTGAAAAAGGAAGGAATAAAATTCAGGCTATGATAAGAAAATTTACTAATCCATCTTTTATATAATATACAACCCTGCTTGTTATTAATCTAAATTATGAAGTTTTTGTTATCCTATTGGTTTGATTGATGCGTAATATCTCTAAGAATGTTAAAACTTTCTGACAATCTTTTATTCAAATTTTATTATTGATTGCATTTTTGTTTCTGTAGAGCTTTGTATCAGCTGAATGTCTGAATGATGAAAGCATGAAAAGTTGTTTTTGAACGAAATATATTTTAAAAAATAAAATAAAATATATAGTGTTTTTTCGTGAAATAATAATTTTCTATATCATTTGATACTACCGAGTTTTGCAAAACATGAATAGTTGACACAATATAATTGTGTGAGAGACACCTAGGAAATGTAACAAGCAAAATGCAATGCTACATCTAGGAACTGTTCCATCATTCGACATTCGTCATCATTGATGGCTCGACATAATGTCATGTCCCACTCTGTTTCGTTACGTCTAACTCATCAGGGCGCCGACAGAGCCTGAACTCACTCTGACCTTCAATTAATTCCGAAGAATATAATGTGAAGTACTTACCAGAGACGAGCGGTGCTCTCTTACCGCCATCATGCATGGCAAGCAAACACAATTATATTGTGTCAACTATTCATGTTTTGCAAAACTCGGTAGTATCAAATGATATATGTTTTGCTTGCCATGCATGATGGCGGTAAGAGAGCACCGCTCGTCTCTGGTAAGCACTTCACATTATATTCTTCGGAATTAATTGAAGGTCAGAGTGAGTTCAGGCTCTGTCGGCGCCCTGATGAGTTAGACGTAACGAAACAGAGTGGGACATGACATTATGTCGAGCCATCAATGATGACGAATGTCGAATGATGGAACAGTTCCCAGATGTAGCATTGCATTTTGCTTGTTACATTTCCTAGGTGTCTCTCGCACAATTATATTGTGTCAACTATTCATGTTTTGCAAAACTCGGTAGTATCAAATGATATATGTTTTGCTTGCCATGCATGATGGCGGTAAGAGAGCACCGCTCGTCTCTGGTAAGTACTTCACATTATATTCTTCGGAATTAATTGAAGGTCAGAGTGAGTTCAGGCTCTGTCGGCGCCCTGATGAGTTAGACGTAACGAAACAGAGTGGGACATGACATTATGTCGAGCCATCAATGATGACGAATGTCGAATGATGGAACAGTTCCCAGATGTAGCATTGCATTTTGCTTGTTACATTTCCTAGGTGTCTCTCACACAATTATATTGTGTCTATAATTATTTTCCTTAAGTTTCACAACTTCAAGTTCCTTAGATGTCAATATGATAATTTATTAATTATTCAGTGCTTTTCTATAAATAAATATATTCATTTATCCAATTTATTTTCTATTTATTGTTTTGAATAAGCATAATTTTGTATTTTCACCTAGAATAGACGATTACAAGAATTCAGTTTAAGTTTTATATTTAATGTAAAAATATAATTTGAACCAGTTTTTCCTTCAGCTTAGAAACAATGGATAAAAAGTGTTTATGGGTTTTATTCCAAAGGACGTTATTTAGTGTTGAAATATGTATAAATAAAAATAAACTTTAAATAAAACGGGAAACAGATTCTATTTTTATTTGAAATTTATGTCTGGGCAGGAGCATTTATTTGTGGAATATCTAGTAAAATACATATATTGCAAATTTGTACTATCATAAGGTTGTTCCTTTTAACTACTGTGCTACATTTTGTATTTTGTTAGAAGTCCATGTTAGAATAAAAGAGTAGATACTGTAAGCGTATTCTGGAACATAGTGCGTTGGGTTTTTATCCTTTAAACAGCGAGGATGTTTTTATTGGTCAGTCGGAAGTTTTTACTAGTCAGTCGTCATTCTTATCCCTCTGTAAGGCTAAAAAGGATAAAGAGGCTAGATGTAATTTCTAAGCCCTACTGTACTCCCCCAGGCACTGTTAGTGGAAAAAAGGCAAGAAAATACCGTAATTGTTGTTTCAATGAGCTGTCCTATAAGATTGCTTTTAGTGCTCTGCAATAACCTGTCTGACTTTTACATTGCCTATTTCCTTACTGGGTGTAATAATAATATTTTCTTTTTTTGTGCAACAAACATGTATTATTTGAACTTCTTACAGTTGAACTGTTATAGTAATGTAATTAAAACAAACACAACTAACACCTTTTTGTGTTTAGACGACAAAATATTGCCTTTTTACCCTTTTAAAACAAATGAAACTTTTTAAATTTAGTTTTGGTTTGTATTTTGGTTGTAGGTTTTTCCGAACCTGCAAGTTTAGTGTAAATATATTTAAGGGTTTTTATGTTCCGTTGCCGGTTTTTTTTATTTATAAAATTAATTTAATAAACGAAAATAGTGAAAGAAAAAATATTTGTAAATTTATCTGTATAAGTGGTAGATAAATTTACCAAGTATATGTAATAAATATGTTTTTCTGTCACTCTTTTTTAGAGACATAAAATAATATTTCCTAAATTAATGTTTCGATGCCAGTTTTATACAGTCAGCAATAAGATTAAGTCAGCGTACCTTTTCGTTGGTGAGGATAATAAGCTTCAATAGGTATGAAATAAAATTGCATTTGTGAAATTTATTTGTTTCTCTTCGAAAAAGAAAATAATCAAAGCTTTATTCTAATTCTCGCTATACTGTTTATTATTCAAGTTGTACATTCGCTTTTATTCTATAAGACTTCAGTAGGTCAACTTAATGTTTTTATAGGAAGCGTTAATAAAATTTAATTATCTTAACTATTATTTGAATTTGTTAAGATGATAGTATCTCTTTATTCTAACTTGAAATCTCAAGTAAAGAGGCGATGTTAAAAGGAAAAGAAAAGTTGATATTTTTGTGTCGTGGAATATTTTGTGCATGATATCTCGAGATAGTCTTTATCTGAGTTTTTCAGACCGTGCTTTCCTAGGCCTCTTCACGTCTCTATAACACTATAACGATCCTTTTTCCACTCTCCTTCGCTCTCTGAATAGAAATTGCTATTTTTTTAAAAAAAAGAGTAACTCGAAAAATCTTAAAAAGGGGAACAAAAAGAAAGTTAAGGCTTCAAATCTTGTATAAAATATAAAACTTATATACCTAGAAGAAAAGTAATCTCGGCATAAATACGGTTTAGCTCTTTATACTGTAAACAGAGTAATAAAGTTTCTTTAGTCGAACAATAGAAATAAAATAGTAACACTTCTCTCAGTTAAAACCCTGTTATTGAATCAGTTTCATCTTATAAAATAAATTACTGTAAAAGTATTTTTATTGTTTATACATTTGGCGCATTCTATAACTGTAGCAATGCGTTTATTATCGATTTATAATTTAGAGCTTAAAGGTATAGTGTGTATTTTTCAATTATCAACTTGAGTAATTATACAAACTTAAGAATTGTTTAAAACTTGAATTAAAAAATTCTCTTAACAAAATTTTAATTGCGGAAGAAAATCCTTAACATTGACTGTATTATTAACATAATACTGAGTCATTAACGTCCTCCGTTTTTACCAGTTCTGCGTAGACAGTATATAAATAGATACTCGTCCTAAACAAATTAATACCTTTGAAAGCATGATTAAAAACTGCATATAACTAACTACATGTTAAAATACATATAAAACTTTTTTCTTCGAATTATGCTGTATGTAAAACGATATACTAAAAACGACTTGTAAATCTTTCAAAGAATTTTATTTGATTACTTCCTAATTTAGTAGTTAATTAGAAAAATATTGTTTCAAAAATCCGAAACCAGGTTGTCACCGGAATTATCCGTTTCAGGCGTTTTAAGACCTATTAAGGGGTTTCAAAAGTTGCTGTGGTATATGTACTCCTAGTGCTTTTATGCTAGAGTTGAAATTATTATATATGACTGACTACATGCATGCCAAATCTCAAATCCATGGACGAATAAATTTTTGCTGTCATTATTGCGGGTTAATGACGCCATAACCCGCGGTTATGGGTTAATGGCCCCATGAATTATTTTCTTGATAGCTCAACAAGACCTAAAGATTGACACTGGGAGATATGATTATAACCGACACACACATACATACAGACAGTCTACTTGGTAAAAACCACTCAGGGGGTCACTTGAAACGGATAATTCAGGTAAAATCCCGGTTTCGGAATTTTTGCAAACACAATACTTTTTCTATTTACAATCGGCATAAATGAGGGAAAGTAAAAATACTTTTTATGATAATTGAGTTTTTAATTTAAATTATTAAATTGTCATAAACTACATAAATAAATAATTATATTTTTTAAACTTTATTGATTATTCAATAAATATATTTGAAATAGTGATCATACTAGTTAAGTGACTTTGATAAAAGGGACAGATTTGATAAAAGGGATGACCCAGTGGTCATATTCCTTGGCGTGGTAGGGACAATTTTATATTTCACTGTTGATTTAAAAATATGACTTGAACTAAATCAGAGGAATAGAATTTAGTTTAATTTTGAATAGTTGAATTTCCTGAAATTATAAATGAAAATTATTTTTATCATTTATTTTAAAAAAAACTATAAATAAAGCTTAGTGTTTCCTAGCTAAATAAAAACCATTGAACTTCGTAAGGTATTCAATTTAATGCTTAACTGAATAATCAAATAATAGATGAATGAACAATAATAAAAATACATAAAATAAAGATTTAACAATATAGTGCTCCATATTAGTTTATTCATAGAAACTAAATTTAGACTGACAGGATAAACTAGATGTAAATAGATTGATATAATTTTACCTGAAATTGTATTATAAAATATTCTATATCTTGCCAAAGGTATAAAGATATTCCTTATTCTATTTAAGGTACTTTTTCTCCACTTATATTCTGTGGTATTTTTATAACATCAGCATAATAACATTGTGGAGGTTTGTAATTTTAAGCCGAAAATGTATTCTGTGTTAAAGGATTTTATTTAGAGCTGTCAATATTTTTTCACTGGGTATTGTAAGAGATAAAAATTGGCAGGAAGCTCTTTCTTAACTCCAGGAAATTCTGTGACGTCATATAATAATTTATAGTACCTTGTAATGTAACAATCTGCTAAAAAATATGACTTATTTAAAAACAAAATAGGTACGGGGTACCTCTGATTTTTCCTCACCACATCGGATATATATCTAATATATTAACTATTCGCTAAATTTATACTGCAAACTAGTCTATAGCCCCGATTCGCTCGTCCTCTCAGATAGTAATTTCATAAGTTTTATGAAACTCACCTGTTTTTAGGTCCCACCTGTCCCCCATCCAGGCCCTGACCTAACTTGATGTTGCTTAACTTTTATGAGCCTACAAAAACCGTAGATAGACTTGCCGTATTAAAACATAACTCACTAGACTTATTTATTACGTAAAAGGATACACTTGTACCAAATTTTAACTCAATTGGATTATTTTCCGATTTTTTACATTTTTAAAAACGTATAAAAATTTAAATATTAGTATATTAGTCTTCATTGTTATGAGTAATTTTGATATTGTATTTTCTAGTAATTTTATTAATAAATTTGAAATTGTATTTATAAGCACCACATTAAGTGTCTTTATCAGAATTACGTATACAAGTTATTTAATAAAAATAAACTAATGCTGATAATGAGATGAAACTTGGCCCATAGCTTTGTTTTGATTACATGCGTGCCAAATCTCAAATCTATCGGAAAAAAATTCCGTGTTCAATGAATTTTACATACACACTCACACGTACAGACAGACATACATGTAAAAACTAAAGATGGAGGGTTTCCAGAGAAGGTCTGGAAACAACTAAAACGGACAATTACAGTAACATTCCGGCAAACATAATACTTTTCCTGTATACCTGCGCTATAAAGGAAGGAAGGAAAAGTAAGCATTAAATAGGTAAAAATTATTTAAATTTAAAGCCTAATGATTTATTATTTACTGTTTAAAAGTGATTTCCTTAATAGACATGAGGAAATCAACTATTCTACATTATACTAAGACTATTCTCTAGAGATCTGATGTGGTCTGTATAACCTAATTTCCACGAGAGAGATTTGTGGAGGTGTGTGGCTTTACATACCTCGTATAGTAACAGATTATTATGGATGTTTAACATAATAGCGTTGAGGAAAATTCATAAAAATATACTGTTTTTTTACTTTTCCTTTTTGTAGGCATAAAAGTAAAGTATTGTGTTTGCAAAAAAACTCTAAAACCGAGATATCATCGGAATTATCCGTTTCAAGTTTTTAAGGCCTCTTAAGTGGTTTTATAAAGTGTGTGTGTCTGTTATCATTGTAGCTCTCAGAGTAGTTATGCTAGAAAGTTGAAATTTTGTACGAACATCAGTCAATAGGTTCAGTTGTGCTGCCCGGAAAAAAATTTATTATGACGTCATTAATTCGAAATAATAGTTCAGGAAAAACATATGTAAGACTAACATATGTGCTATGTTTCATCTCATTATCAAGTCCAAATTGTTTTATATGATTTGTGTACGTTTCTTAAAACATTGTGAACCTTTACGCAGTAAATAAGTACACCAAGTTTCGTTTCAATAAGTGATATGATCCATTTACACAGATGGATCATAAAATGGATCATTAAAGTTAAGCAGCATAAAGGGTGGCCATTGCCCGGATGGGTTACTGGCTGGATCTGAGGACGAGAGGATGGGCGTAGCGAATGTGATGTGATGAGGAAAAGTTCCGAAGTACTCCTCAGCAGATTTTTTACTAAGTGTTTCAACCCAACATATTTAATTACACAAAATATTAGTTTTCACTAATCTTGCCGAATAAAATTGAGAAGTAAGAACTGCATTTAAAACTTGATAAATTTATTCATATTAACTTATCTAAATAACATTTACATGAAATAATCTAAAACATTTAATTTTTTGAAATATAATATTAATAATACCCTATAATTATTCAATTCAAGATAAAAATTTACATAAGTGGTGCTTCTTAGTTTAATATAGAATAGTAAAGAGCCTGTACAAAATGCCTCATAATCTGTTATCTCATTAAAACTTAAATCGAAATTCAAACTATTTATATATGTATCAGATCTATATATGCGTATGTATACATTTAACGTAATATTTATATTCGTGATCATGTAGTTAATAATAATATTAGATGCTATAATAATGTTAAAATTATAATATTATTTTACATCTGTATTAATGATCTAGTTAGTATTGAATTGTATATCGCATTGTGCAGGCCCATTATGTTAAAATATTAATATTAATAAATTATGTTATAAAGCTATTTATTTGTATATAATTGTAGTATTTAAACTGACTACGCATTGCCAGTTCCAGTAAGAAAAACTAGAATTACTATCATCAGTATTTGCATTCTGGTGTGTCTCACAGTCTGCATCTATTTCCCTTCAATGTTGTTAAAATAAGAATGAGATAGTCTCTAAGTTTCAGCTTTTGTCCCCCTATTTTCTAACCAGATTATTTATTACTTATTAGATGAGTATATAAAACCTGGTTCTCAAACGTTGAACTTAAATTAAAGTTAAATTCTTTAAATTGTATCACGTGATATTGATCATTTTTATACGTTAAGTTGATTATCCTTAGTAAGAGAGAATTGCAGGTTGCAGGTAGTCAGAGCACCGACACGAAGGTAATATTCAAGTCTCTACCCTGCTGTAAATCCTTGTCTTGTCACTATGTCTGCAATCATTTTTCCTCTTACAGTGATTATAAGCATTTCCCTATACGACCTGCAGAAAAAAGAACGGATTTTTTATTCTTATTTTTTTAGTTTTTACTAATCTATTTATACTTGCTTTAGATAATTAATAACCTTAAATGTAAATTTGATTTGTAATTCTGTCATTAATTTAATTCTAAATTAATCTTTGTAGGAATTTTGTTCTCATTATTATCTACTCCTGAAACTCTAATATTTCCCAAAAAGTTTTTTTATTACATGTTTGATAAATCTTAAATTAACTGTACATCATATTAACAAAGCTTTATATTTTAATAACTGTTTGTTATTTTCATTTTCAGGCTGTTTGGAGTGAAAAGTTCGTGTTCAACGTATACGCTCACAGTGTGTTTCCATGTGAACGAGACGGTGTCCAAGTTGTGTTCGAATATCCAGCGTGTATCTTATCTAGTGGTGACCGCGTACGACTGTTCGCGAGGTTACGTCCGGACGTTACGGCGTTAGCGCCTCCGACGTCGCTCCATTATGTGGCGGAACAGAAAGTGGACAGAGGAAGACATAAACTTTTCTTTGATTGTTCGTTGTTCACGGAACGTTATGTTGAGTATTGTTTTGTTTATGTAAGTCAAGCAGTTACCGGGGCTTTGAGTGATGTACGAATGGATTGTGTGCCCACCCTTCCAGTACTAGGTGAGTCTAAATTTAAAATTACATAATTTATTTTTATTATTGTTCTTGGTCCTGATTTATTTTTAATTTATATGCGATTTTCCACCTCTTCAAGTTAATGCCTTTTAGTTTTGAAAGGATAGAAATTAATAGTATACTTCAAGAAAGGATTGCCTTTCTTAAAGCCCTTATTTTAGGGTTAAGTTACCACATAAAAGAATAGGCTTACTTTTTTATTTACTTACACCATAAGTAATTAAAATATAAAATTGTTTTTTTTTTCACTTGATCAAGGTTTACATCTTTCCATATGAAAATGGTGACTCCATATGATATTACTACAAGTTGTTTTTAATTCCTGTTTAATTTCAAACATAAACTGCTTAATAAAACTATGTTTTCCCCATTGCTTTTCTGCAAATAATATTCATTCTATTTAATTTAAAAAGCAAAACTTAAGCATTTATTTAAAACTATTCAAATAGCATAAAAAAAGTTAGCAAGATTATGATTCACGAGGTGATAGAATCTACGAGTTTGTATGAATTTAGAGTCTTGGGAACTAATTCCTATCCTAGTTTTCTGTGAGACCTCTGTAATACTTTGAATATAAGCTCTGTCTATTGTTCTCAAAACTCTATATTAATTCTATAAGTTTCTACTCCATAATATCTAGACCTTACGGGATCTCAGAGTAATTCAATAATCCAAGTTTGTTTAAATAGTTCTCGTGCTAAGCTTTATAAATGAAATTATGATTTTAGTCGTATGCATACATTTTTAGTTGTATTTTTCTTGAGATCTACGTTTATATTATGTGGACAATTTTATTTGTCTAAGTTACGATACATAAAGTAACAAATATGTGATGGATGAAACACTATTTTACTATACTAATACTGTCATATTTTTATGTAGCTTCATCTGTACTTTTGAAATTACCAATTGCATCAAGAATGCTAAATGCAACGTAAAAGATAACAGGATACAACTATCACCGTGACGATGCCTTTTACTTATGTTGTTATAAATTTCTTTAAACTTTAATGGGCCAAATATTAGAAAGGAAGACTATTAATTTTCTTTTTCATAATTCTGTTCATTGTATCTTAGAGATATATAGTTTTGCTCTGCAGTAGCTTATCTAGTTGTACAACTTTTAATCCATTTTACTTTATATATTAACCATATTGTGATTTTAATTCTTTTTGCTTTTAGGGAATTTTCGCGCCTCGTATAAGCCAATATGAGGTAGCAAAGGGCCCAGACCCTCCTACTTTTTCTTACGTTTTAGTAGGAAAGTAGAAAGCCTCCTAATTTTGAATAAACTTCTTACTTTTCCTACTTTTTTAGTAGGAAAGCTCCTAATATTGGATGAACCTCCAATGAAAGTAGAAAACCTCTGTTTTTGGATAAACCTCCAAGGAAAGTAGGAAACCTCCTACTTTTGGATAAACCTCCTACTTTTCCTACTTTTTGACTTTATTATTAATAGAAATTTTAATTATATTATAATGACCATTTTAAAAATGGACCTCCTTCTCCTTTCTTAATCTCCTTTTAGCGAATTTCCTTTGGAAATTCGCCTAATGGGACAGGCGTCATGGCGGAATTCGAACCTCGGACCACGACACAAATCCGTTTCAGAGGTCCCTAATGACGAAAAATAATTTTCGCGAGACTTTATAGATATATTATATATATATATATATATATATATATATAAAAAAAATAATAAAATAAATAAATAAATAAAGGGGACCCCCCATAAATAAATCCCCCTATATAAATTCAGGGTTAATATTTTTTTTGCCGTAAAAAAGGTCAATATTTATGTTTTTGAGACGCTAAATCGAATGAAACCGGTCCGAAGTCGATACGACCACTCTAAGTGACCTAAAAATGTAAAAAAACCATTGTAAATTACCAAAAACCAAAATTTAGGTCGATAAAAAATAAATTTCGAGTAGGGTGTCGTTTTCTATGTAATTTTGGGTGCTGAATCGAATGAAACCGGTCCGAAGTCGATACGACCACTTTGTTACCAAAAAGTCGAAAAAACCACACAAATTATAGAAAACCAAAATTACGGTCGTTGAAAATTAAATTTCGAGTAGGGTGTCGTTTTCAATGTTTTTTGGGCCTCTGAGTTGAATGCCAGTGGTCCGGAGTCAATACGACCACTCAAACTCAAGGTACCTGGGTTCACATCCTGGAAGGGTCGATAATTTGTTATCGTTTTTTTTTTACTTAATATAAGTTTACAACTAGAAAATAATTCTGGCGCGGTGATCCGCATGTCGGGCGAATTTCCTTTGGATGCGAGCACTCAAACCCAGAGTACCTGAGTTCAAATCCTAGTAGGGACAGTAATTTTTTATCGTTTTTTTACCTTATATAAGTTTACAACTAGAAAATAATTCTGGCGCGGTGGTCTGCATGTCGAGCGAATTTCCTTTGGATGCGTGTTTCCGTGCTTTTTACATTATATAAGTTTACAACTACTAAATAAATAATTCCGGCGCGGTGGTCCGCTGTCGGGCGAATTTTTTAGAATGCGTGTTTCCGTGCTAACAACCCATTTCTTGCTTATGCAAGAACCATGCCCATATAGCGTGGTTCCGGTTCATGCTTTAGAACCTAAGCAGTTACTCAATTGTCAAGCACTGCTCGTAACTCTCATTTTGTCTGTATTTTCCAAAGGAAATGCGCATAATCATCCAGTTGTACAAATCTATGCTCTAAACTTAGAAGTACGCACTATTGTTTGCACTAATTTAAAGCTTAGTTACTTATCTTTAAGCTTAGTCAGTTATCTTTAAAGGTTTTAGCGCATTTCCTTTGGAAAATACAGACAAAATGAGTTACGAGCAGTGCTTGACAATTGAGTAACTGCTTAGGTTCTAAAGCATGAACCGTAACCACGCAATGGGCATGGTTCTTGCATAAGCAAGAAATGGGTTGTTTAGCACGGAAACACGCATTCTAAATGAAATTCGCCCGACAGCCGGACCACCGCGCCGGAATTATTTATTTAGTAGTTGTAAACTTATATAATGTAAAAGCACGGAAACACGCATCCAAAGGAAATTCGCCCCGACATGCGGACCACCGCGCCAGAATTTTTTATGAAAAGCCCTCCAAGTCATTTTGTTAATAGTGAATAGACTGACTAGTAACTAGACTGTAGTGTATTTCTATTATTGTTAATATATAAATAAATAGACATTTAACCATAACCTCTCCAAAGTTTCAGGTAATATGGTATATTTTATTAAATTAGAATAATGATATGGATTTTTATTTGGCTTTTATCATAGCTAAAAGTTTTTAAAATAGAGATTATTTTCTCTTTAGCAGTCCATTTTATTGCATCATATCCGTTTTTTGTCTGACTGCAGACATCATTCTTTCACAAACATGTTGGTTTGGTGTTAAGTTTGAAACTTAGTAAATTTTGCAGTGATATTTTGAGGACATTTCCTTACAATATAGAGGAAAATATACAATATATTTTTTTATTACTATTTGATAAAAAAAAATAAACAATATAGTTAGAACTATTCAACTAAACATTTACTTAACACATTTTAACGATTAAAAAACATTTTACTCAACTACCACTAATACCAGCGTTTTTTTTTTTTTTTTTGTAAGCGTATAAAATTGTCAAATTCACAATATTTTTAACATATTCGCTGAATTTTGGAATTTTTGTGAGAATATTAAGATTTTATTTTTTTAACCATAAATTTGCAAAAATATGATTTTTTAATAAGAATAAAAGGCTCTTTTAAAAGCTTAGTTATTGTCTAATTCAATGATGTTATTGTTCTAATTCAATGACTGTGTACGTTTTTCAAAAATCGGAAAATAATACAATTGAGTTGAAGTTTACACAATTACACTCTACTCTTTGTAAAAATACCTTCTATTTTTTGCCCCCGAAAATTTCTGGGCTCCCTAAAGTAGTCTGCATCGATGTAAGGATGCGGAAGAGGGAGACAGTGAGTTTTAATCGTTTTATTACACTAAAGCAATACGCCTCTAAACGAAAAATATTCTAGTGGTAGGGCGAACTCTGTTTAGCTTACCATGATGACTCCTCGACTCTTTTTTCTTAATCAATGCGTAAGCCAAAATTCAAAACTGGAATTTATTAAGTTTAAAATTTAAATTTTTATTTTTATTAATTAATTAAATTTTATTTTACTATTAACTGCGTTACCATGACGTAAATTAATAGAAAAAAATGCGTTTGTAATTTATCAAGCTACGTATAAATGAACCACTGTAATATTAAATAATGGTGCTGCATATATAAATGAATCGCTTAGCTAATAAATGTGTTAAGAAAATATAAATATTATACAAAAATAATGCCATTATAAGATAATGGCAATTTTTTTCAAAAGGAAAATCCCTAAAAACTGCAAGCAATTATCTTCTAAAACCTCAAGACAAGTAAAATATTAATGTTTAATAATCTAAATTAAATATAAAAGCCTCTTTTTCACCCGAACAAAACGAATTATTATTTTTGGTTGAGAAATTTTTTATTTAATATTGACAAAAAAAGGAAAATAAGTCAAAGAATTCATTGAAAAAATTCTTTTAGTCCAAGAAAAGAATGTTTAATAGAAAAGAAAATGAAATGAGTGATTATGACTTTAGTCCAGAACTAAAAATGTAGGCAGGATGTTGAATCGTCCTAATAAATTATATTTTTAATGACGTCACTGAGTCTGAATTTAGTCCAATGAGAATGTCCTTTTTTGTTCGGAATTTCTCTTTCAGTCACGTGCCAACCTAAATCTGAATACCCATCTCGAAGAATAATTTTTTTGCCCCACTAATTCTTCGTTTGTCCCTTGTCCTACTTCAAATAATAACTTGAGGCTAATTTTTTGACTTGACTGAAGCATTTTTAATTAAAAATCAAGTTCTTGCTTAAAGCCTCATTTACAAGCTCTTAATTTTTTTTACAGAAGAAATAGATGAAAATATATTTTTTCAAAAAAATGTTAAGAAGTAAATTTTTGAATTGTTATTATTAAAGCAATTATAATTGGCATTCAGTGGAATCTCTGTAATTGAATAACTTTTTGGAGTAATTTTTATCGTGCATTGTGTTATTAGCTATATAAATGTATAATAGCTTTTACAACTGTAACTTTTCTTGCTGTAACAATTGATTCATTGGAGAGTGATGCAAGCAAATACCAATTTCATAAAACTATTTGTATTACTTCACCTCCTTATTGAATAAAGTATTCTAAAGTGTAGTTTTATTAGTGAAAATAATTGACATTACGTCCTAATGAAGACAAATAACATTTTAAAAGTTACGTCATTATAATATCACCATTGTTATGGATTTAATTTTATTTTAAAAAAAAATTTTCCATGTAGCGTGACAAATTATTTAGGCCCGTATTCAAAGACGTTTCCTAACATTTTCCTAACATTCCTAACTTTTTCCTAACATTTTTTCCTAACATTCTCCTAACTTTTTCCTAACATTTTCCTAACATTTTCCTAACTTCTCCTAACATTTTCCTAACTCTTTTCCTATTCTCCTATCGTGTTTTAAAAGTCTTTTAGAGGCTTTCGCATGATTTTATTTAGTAAGAACCTAAGGTAGTTAAGTCAAAAAGTGATACCATTGTAAGTAACGTAATATATCGCAAAATATCAATTTTATTAACTTATTACCTGGATTTACGACACACTTTGTCATAAACAACAATGCGGCCTTGCTTTGGCGAATGTTAAATATATTAAAAACTTTATTTACATATGTTTTCAGTAAACAGTAGAGTTAATACAAATACAATGTTCAATTATTGTAACAGCTTTCATAAATAAAGCAGTATCAAGCGTTTCAAGTTTGAACGGGCACCAGGTTGTACGAATCCAAAGGTGTCTAAATGAAGACCTGTTAATCAGTGCAACACTGTTTTCATTTGATAAATCCTTAGAATAATACTATATATAGAAGGAGCACTACTGATAACACGAAAGGCGGTTCACTGGTGCAACTAAGTAATGCTGCCACCCTAACAATATACAATTTTCTAAAAAAAAGTTGGCAATACTTCCGGTTGCTGAATTATTATGTTCTATTATTAATTAATGATTGATTATTCATAAAATACTAATATAAATATCGGTGCATTACAATATTTTAAGCATTTTAAATTGTACTTTAACGTATTTATTAAAATTATATACAAATAGTAGTCCTCGTCAACTAAATGTAGATTCTTGTATTCCGCCACCCTTTTGCCATCTAAGACCAGTTTTATTAAATACTCTGCAGGTGTTTTAAGTTATATATTTGTTCTTTCAATCTTTCTTCATTAATAGATATTTATGACAAATATTTAAAATAATGTTTTGTTGTCAGGTTGGCAGCATTACTTAGTTGCACCAGTCAACCGGCTTTCGTGTTATCAGTAGAATTACATTGTGTTTACGGAACTGTGCTCCTTCTATATATAGTATTATTCTAAGGTTAAACCATTTACACAATTTTGTTTTTCGTATTTTGTCATCAAATTCATTTTTGTTTGTGTAAAATGTTTTTTGTATAATAATGGCTGAATTATTCACACCGGACCAACTGAATTTCTTTTTTGAATCGATAGCCCGCCACAAACAGACCATAGAACATAAAAAATCTGATTGTGTTAAAAGAATTTCAGGGTAAACTCCCTAATAGTAAGGTAAGTGGATTAATAGTAACTTATATTATGTATTTTTATGTAGATAGTTATTAATACGACAAAGTGTGTCGTAAATCCAGGTAATAAGTTAATAACATTGATATTTTGCGATATATTACGTTATTTACAATGGTATACTTTTTGACTTAACTACCTTAGGTTCTTACTAAAAAAAATCATGCGAAGCCTCTAAATGACTTTTAAAACACGGGAACGATCATTTAAATTTCGTGGCTTAAAAAATTTCCCTTACCTAAACCTAAGGTGAGTGTTAGGAGAATATTAGGAGTTAGGAAAATGTTAGGAGAATGTTAGGAAAATGTTAGGAAAATGTTAGGAAATGTTAGGAAAAGTTAGGAAAAGTTAGGTGTTAGGAAAATGTTAGGAAAATGTTAGGAAAATGTTAGGAAAAAGTTAGGAGAATGTTAGGAAAATGTTAGGAAAAACGTCTTTGAATACGGGCCTTATTTTTTGTATTTTTAAAGAAAAGGCACTAAATATGCGCATTTTCTTTGAAAAATCGTGAAAAATTAAATGAGTTGCCTTGCTTTTACTCAGGTTATGAAGCATACATACTCCGTGAACTTAAGCAAGAAATTGATTGCCACCATTGCCTGACTCGGCTTCGCTTCGTCAGCGAAATGGGTAAATTACCATCCTCGGCTGGAAATTTTCATAGCCTGCCCTCACCGGGGCTATTTTTGGTCTCGGCTCAGAGGCTATTTTTTTAAAACTCGTCTGCAAAATTCCATTTTGTTGCCGAGTAGCATAATATACTATTGGTACTATATATTATTAGTATCCGGAAAAAAGTACACTGGAAAAAAAATACAGGAAAAAAAGTACACGGAAAAAAAATCACGCGGAAAAAAATACACAGAAAAAATGACAAGAGGACAAATAAGACATAACGTCAACTGTAATGCTGATAATTTACAGGATATCTAGATTAAATCTAAAAATCGGGTACGGGGTACCTCGGAACTTTTCCTCGTCACATCGGATTCGCTACGCTAATTTTTTCTACTTTTATTCGCTTATATGCTCGAATATGCAATTCGCTAAATGTATTCTTAACACGTCAACGGACTCGCTTCGCTCGTCCTCTGATAGTCACATCCGTTTCTTTCTTATCGGTGACCCCATAAAGAAAGAAACAGTGCTGTACCCATACAGCACTGACCTCGCACAATGCTGTTTAACTGATGAGACCAAAATGGATATACTTAATGAATTCAAACGAAACTTAGTGTACTTATTTAATACGTAAAGGTATACACTTGAACTAAACTTCAACTCAATTGCATTATTTTTCTATTTTTAAAAAAAACGTACACAAGTCATTTAATAAAATTTAACTGATTCAATAAAAATTTAATGCTGATAATGAGATGAAACTTTGCACGTATGTTAGTCTTTATACATGGCTATATGCGAGCTATGTAAATCTCAATCCAATCGCATCGAAATTTTAACTAATTATTTCGGGTTAATGAAGACATAAAAACATTATTTCATTATTTTCTTAATTAAACAACTACAGCTTTAGACTGATTTTTATTACAAAGTTTCAACTCTCTAGCATATATGCACTCGAAGCTACAAATACACACACAAATTTGTAAAAACCACACAGGAGTTCTTAAAAACACTGAAACGAATAATTTCGGTGACATACCAGTTTCGGGTTTTTTGGAAACAAAATACTTGTGTATATATGTGGAAAAGTAAAAAGTTTTACTACATTTATACCAATAGCTTTATTACATTTATGTAATGAAGCTTTTTTATATCCATTCCTTGGGAGATGCTGTTTAGAGGTCAATAGCAAGTTGTTGGAAATCCCTTACTCTACTCCTACCTTATTACTTACCAGGTAACGGGAATATCTTATTACCCCAGCATAATGTACATAATATGAATATAATAAACTCTATACACACATCTTTTACAATTGGACTTTTACCTGGACCTGATGACGAAGCTAGAATAGAGGTCAATAGGATATTGTTGGAAATACCTTACTCACTACCTCATTACTTACCAGGTAACGGGAAGTAATAATTATTTCCCTAATAAAATGTACATTATATTACTAACATAATAAGACTAACATTATGCAAGACTAACATACGTGCAAAGTTTCAACTCATTATCAGTATTTATTTCATTTGTATCAAATGACTTATATGTTTGTTTGTTAAAAAATTGGAAAAAAATAAAAAAGAATATTATTGAGTTAAAATTTAGTACAAGACTCTACCTTTACTACACTAAGTTTCGTTTGAATTCATTAAGTATATCCATTTTGGTTTGATCATAAAAGTTAAGCAGCATTGTGCCGGGTCAGTGCTGTATGGGTCACCGATGAGAGAGAAAACGGATGTGTTTACTATCAGAGGACGAACGAAGCGAATCCGTCTACGTGTTACAGTATACATTTGGCGAATTGCATATTCTGAAGACGGGCAAAGCGAATTAGACGTAGAAAAAATGAGCGTAGCGAATCTGATGTGACGAGGAAAAGTTCCGAGGTACCGTTTACCCGACCAGCATTACAAGTTGAAGAAATGTTTCCTTGTGTTTTTTCGTGTACTTTTGTCCGTGTACTTTTTTCCGTGTACTTTTTTCCTGTGTTTTTCCCATGTACTTTTTTCCTAGATGCATTAATATTGTATAAAGTTATAAAAAAAATAGTATATCCTAATGCGCAAGGGAATGTTAATATATTGATTTTTTTATTTTCTTAGAGTATTCAACAACCTTAAAAGATTTTAATAAAAGGCCTTACTTACTGGGGTTAAAACAAGTGTATACCCTCTTCCTCTGATATTTAAAGTATGGTTGTAGTTGTTTAGTTATTATTAAAGATTGGGTTGGAGTCGAGGATAGACCCCATTTGCACTGCGACTGGAAGTCTATTGTACAATCCCCTCAATTGGTCCAGGTCAGAATAATCCTTTTTCCCGGACTAGGGTCTAGGATCTTTTTGACCAGTGATTCATTGGTAGAGTCAACTTAGAGAGAATGCTGCTACAAAGTTGGTGAACCTTTGAAAAGGCTAGGGCTTCACATCTCAGAAGTATGTGAGATGCAGTTTCAGTTTCCGATTCACAAAGCCTACACACTGGGTTATCTTTAAAGATACCAATGGTATGGAGATGTTTTCGGAGGTGACAGTGACCAGTCAGTAGTCCAGTTACTGTTCTAAGGTCCCTTCTGCTGAGACTCAGGAGGTCCTCAGTTACTTTGGGACTGGGTCCTTTTAACATAAGTTTACTGTGCCTCATGCCTGAGGATTTGTTCCAGTGGTGCAGGTGATTGGTTAAGAGCCAATCTTTAATTACACCTTTAGCTATAGCTTTCGGTATGGCTACTATGGGTTCAGGGCCCACAGGAGTGGTCTCAGACCCCTTTTTTGCAAGGATGTCTGCTTGCTCATTACCTTCAATTCCCTTATGGCCAGGCAGCCACTGATTGCTTACATCGTTGTTGAGTGACAAGGTCAGAAGGTTTTGTAAGCACTCCCAGACAAGCTTGGAGTTGACTTTGTATGAACCAAGAGCTTTAATGGCAGCTTGGCTGTCAGTAAAAAATATTTATAGAAGTCTGATTAGGATTCTTTTTAATATTTTCTATTAGACAGGCATTAATAGCAAATATTTCTGCCTGAAACACTGTGGCATACTTTCCTAAAGGAAAAGGTTTTGAGATTAGCATGAGCCTCATATATGCCACTCCCAGAGCCACATTCCATCTTAGATCCATCTGTATACCATACAGTGTCACCAGAGGATTGAGGTGGTTCCCCATTGAAACTATCACAACTGAGTGTGAAGGGTTTTTCATAGGAGTAGAGGGTGGTCATGTAATCAGAGTTCATAGATAGTATGGGACTCTGAATTACATTCACTATTTTGGAGTGACCTCTAATGGTAGGGATCTTCCAGTTCCCACTGTTCTGCAGTCTGTAAGCCGCCAACCTAGCCTCACTCTTTATAATAAGATCAAGGGGCGGAAGGCTCAGCATGACTTCTAGAGCAGTAGTTGGTGCTGAGTTCATGGACCCTGTAATGGATAGACAGGCTAAGCGCTGAACTGAGTTCAGTTTGATAATTGCGGTGGTTTGATTGACTTTAGGCCACCACACAAGGGCACAATAGGTAATAATAGGTCTGACCACCATTAAGTAAAGCCATCGCAATACTTGAGGTTTAAGTCCCCAGATTTTACCTACAGCTCTACGGACTGTCATTAAAGTCAGTTTGGCTTTATTAATTATTTTATCCAGCTGTTGATTCCAACTTAGCCTCTTATCAAGGATTACCGAGATATTTGACCTGGTCAGATAGCTGTAGTTGTTCACCAAACAGTATAGGGGGCCTCACAGAGTGAGGTTTTGTTTGTTTGGTGAAAATTACAAGTGCAGTTTTGGGCAGGATTGATTGAAAGTTTTACCTGTTTGCACCAGTTCTCAATCAGCCTTATCGGTGTTTGAATTACTTCTAGGGCTGTATTAATGAATTTGCCAGGAATAAGGATGACTATGTCATCAGCGTACCCTATAGCAAAGAAGCCTTTACTGTTAAGACAGCAGAGTATGCTGTCCACCACAAGGCTCCACAGTAGAGGAGATAAGACTCCACCCTGCAGACATCCCCTGGTGACTCGGGCTTTAGCTGTTTCTCCAGCCACAGAAGCTATAACGCTTCTACTGAGAAGCATAGTGGCTATCCATCTACAGACAGATTCTTCAACACCACGCTCTCTCAGAGAGGAGAGTATAGTTTGGAAGATGTGTTATCAAATGCTCCTTCAATATCGAGAAAGGCGCCAACAACACATCCTTTGCTTTCAAAAGCAGCTTCAATCTTATTAACAACAAGATGTAATGCGCTTTCGCAAGATTTGCCAGCCTGATATGCAAACTGATATTGTGCAGCGGCTTGGTAATCAGCGCTGTTCGCGAATGTGTCTGTCAATAATCTTCTCCATTGTTTTGAGAAGAAAAGATGACAGACATATTGGTCTATAGGCCTTACCCTCCGTGTATGAACACGTCCAGGTTTGGGTATAAAAGTAACCTTGGCAGATTTCCAGAGTTCAGGAATATGATTTAGAGCTATACTTGCTCTGAAAATGCTACAAAGTAAGGGAGCCAGAGTGTCAAGCCCTGCTGTAACAGGGCTGGGTAAATACTGTCCGGTCCAGGAGACTTGTAAGGTTTAAATGAGTTTACTGCCCATTTGACCTTGTCAAGTGTTATAATTGAATTGGCAACAGCCCAGTCAGGAGCTTTATCTATAAAGAGAAGCCCTGATTGGTCTCTGTTTGATCATTGTTTTGATCTACAATTACAGAGTCTGGGAAGTGTGTCTTAAGAAGAACCTCCACAGTTTCTCGGCCATTGTGAGTATAGGCTCCAAGAGGAGTTTTTAAAGTGCCAACTGGGTTAATTGGAGTTTTAGACAGTATTCTGTTCAGTCTGGCTGCTTCGGAGATACTGTCTATCTCAGAACAGAAACGTCTCCAAGAATCCCGCTTGGCATCTCTAAGGGCTTTATTGTAGTTAGTAAGAGCTGAAGAATAAGTTTCCCACTCTCCAGTCTTTTTGGAACGATTGAATAATTTTCGTACTTTTTTCCTCTGATTGTCGAGAGAGTGGCTCCACCATGGAATTTTCCTGGAGCCTTTCTGCACTCAGAGGACAATTTTTCTTGAAGGAGAGATCCATAGCCTCAGTTAATAGTGAGGCCATCGAGTCTAGATCAAGATGGTTACCTATTTCAACATTAAAGGAAGACAGATAGGATGCTAGATCCTGCCGGAAGGCATCCAGTCAGTCTTCCTAGGATTGTAATAGGTAGTTTCATGCTTTTGATCACATGTTAATTCAAATAGAATATATCTATGGTCAGAAGAAGAAGGTTCTTCAGATACATACCATTTTGTTAGGATTCTGTCTATCACAGGGGTACCCATTGTGATATCAAAACTTTCTTATTACTTACCAGGTAACGGGAATATCTTATTACCCCAGCATAATGTACATAATATGAATATAATAAACTCTATACACACATCTTTTACAATTGGACTTTTACCTGGACCTGATGACGAAGCTAGAACTAGAGGTCAATAGGATATTGTTGGAAATACCTTACTCACTACCTCATTACTTACCAGGTAACGGGAAGTAATAATTATTTCCCTAATAAAATGTACATTATATTACTAACATAATAAGACTAACATTATGCAAGACTAACATACGTGCAAAGTTTCAACTCATTATCAGTATTTATTTCATTTGTATCAAATGACTTATATGTTTGTTTGTTAAAAAATTGGAAAAAAATAAAAAAGAATATTATTGAGTTAAAATTTAGTACAAGACTCTACCTTTACTACACTAAGTTTCGTTTGAATTCATTAAGTATATCCATTTGGTTTGATCATAAAAGTTAAGCAGCATTGTGCGAGGTCAGTGCTGTATGGGTCACCGATGAGAGAGAAACGGATGTGTTTACTATCAGAGGACGAACGAAGCGGGTCCGTTGACGTGTTACAGTATACATTAAGTGAATTGCATATTCTGAAGACGAGCAAAGCGAATTAGACGTAGAAAAAATGAGCGTAGTGAATTCGATGTGACGAGGAAAAGTTCCGAGGTACCCATGTACCGACCAGCATTACAAGTTGAAGATATAATGTTTCCTTGTGTTTTTTCCGTGTACTTTTGTCCGTGTACTTTTTTCCGTGTACTTTTTCCTGTGTTTTTTCCCATGTACTTTTTTCCTAGATGCATTAATATTGTATAAAGTTATAAAAAAAATAGTATATCCTAATGCGCAAGGGGAATGTTAATATATTGATTTTTTTATGTTCTTAGAGTATTCAACAACCTTAAAAGATTAAATAAGTAAGGCCTTACTTACTGGGGTTAAAACGAGTGTTTACCCTCTTCCTCTGATATTTAAAGTATGGTTGTAGTTGTTTAGTACATTTTATTATATATTGGTAATAAAAACACTATTAATACTACGCACCAAATATAAACTGACAATACAATTCTACCATCGAATAAAAATAACTACGAAACCCTGCTAAAAATGTCTTATTCAACTGAAGCCCTAGTAATGCAAGCGTGAAAGGCAGATGAGAAAGTTGCTAAACGAAGCAAGACAAATGCAAACTTCAGCTATATACTATGCTTATATACCTGAGTATACCTTAGAGTTTACAAGGGGGTTGCATTCATTTAGTGTAAGTTACTCTGTAGGCAAGTGTAATCTAACCCTCTCGACCTTTAGCTTGGTTTCTCCTTTACACGATATCCTTTCCTCAAACTCCTGCCTTCTCCTATTTACCTTTGTTGTAATTATAAATGCACTCAAAAGAGTTTTGACTTCATTAGATTATTGTTAACCCTTTTTAGATACTTTGACTTAACACGCATATAAATGATGTTCATGAATATCCTTTAAACCCTTTTGTTTAATATGTAAAGTTTTAAGCTACTGATTAAAGTCACTTTATTTAAGCTTATTACATTATTACCGGGTATCCTTGGTCATATCCTTTACAGACTAAAAAATCACATTAGTCTTACTTTCGTTCATTGTTATTGAGAAGGATTATAAATAATTTTCTTTTAGCTCGGATAATTTTGGAATTGACAATGCCTTACAATACGTTATAATAGTATATTTCTCTTAGAAGACTAGAATGAAAGAAATGGGCAACCCAGCCTAAATGCCGGAGTTGGGTTCAGTTTTGTCCACGGGGGGAGCATAAAGGCAAAAAAGTGTCACCACCGTTTTCAAGGAAAATAGATGAGCATGGGACAATTTGCACTTATAGAGTTTAAAAGTATTGGAGAAGCGTATAAAATTTGTGTTTTTCTCTTTTAAGACCTAACACGCTTAATGTCAACAGACTTTAATTATAGTAATTTTTTATTCTCTTAGGATTCATAACTCTATAATCTTAAACAAGGTAAGAATGACATTAAGTATGTACAATTAACTACTACACAACAATAAAGAACTAAAATTTTACTCGACGTGTTTATTAACTGTTGATAGGAAAGAGTGCCCGAAGGAGAATCGGTGGGGGTTGGCGACACTTTTTTACATTGTTAAGGCCAAATATGATCCTTCCCCTTTATATAAGTTCCTTGGTTTTGTCGAATACAATTGTAGGAAATAAAAATATTCATTGTTATAAATGAGGTTATATTTGCCGCAAGTTGAAGAATCATGGTAGCTGATTCTTCAATTTGCGGTAAATTTGAAGAATCAGCTACCATTAGGGATGCCAGATTTTAGTCAAGATCGAGCGGGGAAAATGTGGCAAGTGGGGATAAATAAAATGAGCGTTTATTCTTAATCAATAAAAATCACTTTACAGCCATATTGCATATACTAAATTTTTGGCATTAGGAAATCTAATTTTTCATAACGTCAACAATTCGTAAGATCAAATGTGAAGAAGTTTTTTTTGTCATGCGCCTTATTGACTCTTAAACAATGACAACAAGCTTGTTCAAAAACCAAACATAAATTAAAAATAATTTTACACGATTAAAGATAACTTTATAAATATCTTCCTTTGGAATTGCTGTTTTTTAGCAATATAATGTCACCGTCGAAAAATGCTTTTAAGTTTTGTATTTTATAAAAAAATTAATGTAAAATAGGTTATATTGGGACATTTTTAGTTTCGTCGAGATTTTAATTTTGAGCGGAACAAAGGTGTCAATATCGGTATCGGGACTGTCCTACCGAAATCTGGACGCTTGGTAAACCTAGCTACCATTGATATTGTTATGGATACAAATATCTCAGTATTCGGAAAAAATCACACGGAAAAAAACTACTGGAAAAAAAATACACGGAAAAAAGTACAGTGAAAAAAAAATGACCAGAGGACAAATAAGACATAAACAATTATTCAGAATAATTACACCGTAAACTTCTAATGCTAATAATTTACTGGATATATAGATTAAATCTAAACATCTGGTATGGGGTACCTTCTTAATTATTATTATTAGTAGTAGTATTTCTTTAATCCTCTTGGGTTACGATGGACAAGCTATGACTTTTATCCTTTTCTCTTAGAGTCTCAACCTCAACAGAAGTTGACCTATATAGATTTAACTTCTATGGTTGAGCTGGCATTCGACCCATCTACTCTTGGTCCACAAATGACTTACTTATGAGTTCATGATACATCTGATCAGATAAAGACAGTTACCAATCACTCGACTGATTATAAATGGTAACAGCCGAAAGTTTACTCTCTATAAAAGTGATTAAATAGACGGAGACGCATTTTAGTAACTTTCTTGACTTAATTGTAAACCCCGTGGTTTACAAATAGCCATTTATTTCTCGTTAGTTCTCTATTTAGTTCTGTTAAAACTAATCCATGACCTTAATAAAGAGTTATCTTAAAATCCCTTTCCTTTAATTTGTATATTAAATAATAAGTAGTTTAATTTTATAAAATTATCAGTAATTTCCACAGGTTAAATTAGGTTTATTATGCAAACGACAATTGACAAATATCGTTTAACAGATTTTATTTGAATATTTGATTGTGAAATGTTTGAACTGTTCTATAATAAAGGGTAATACTGAGTTAATTAATATTATACCTTTATCACTACCCTTTTTTCTGTCAAAATTGTTTCATCGACAAAAATTTAAGATAAACATTTGATTGGAAGTATTAATAATTAACTTTTCCCTACATGTGATATTGATCAAACCACATAATCCTTGGCTGATTTTAATTAAGTTTATTTTAATCGCTTTTCAACATAATTAAAATTAATTTAATTTTTAATTAGTATTTTGTTGGAATTGCGGTCAGCAGTGTATAACTGATATTCATTTTAAATGAACAGCTACAATAATTAAATTTACACTTATTAAAGTTTTTTAAAATTGCTTTGTAATACATGATGCTTACACGTTTATGTTGCATTTATAGATAAATGTAATATGGTTGTTAAGCATCAAGAGTCACCGTTTCTTAAACAAGAGGCCTTTTGTTTAAATGCATCCGGGAGGGGGACTTAAATTCACACTCTTGTCCCTTGTATACTACACATTAAAGGTGTAATAGATATCTGGAAAGTTTCGCTGCAACTAGAAACACATCCAAACATCTAATCAGACTCTTATTTCAAGGATTCCAGCTTTTAGTCTTTTGATCCTTAGATTTATACTGATAAGTAGTTATTACTGATAGGTAGTATTACTATTAGGTAGTTAAGACTTAAGTTTAGCAAATTAAGTTTTAACACATTTCTTTTGAAATTATAATTTATTTCAACAATTTAGCCAGGCATTATAACTTGTTACTCGATGTTTATGGAAATTCCAAAGAAGTTGTATTGAACAACGAAGAAAAGAGTCTCTCCACAAAAATAATAGTTTATTGGCAAAGCTCTTTCTACCTAACAAGAAGCCATCATTACTGCCATGAAGATGAAGATAAAAGTGGTAAATACATAAACTTATTTTCTTTTCCGAGATAGTAACAGCTCGGTGAGTCTTACTCGACTTACCGAGCTGTTACTATCTCGGAAAAAAATAGTTTTATGTATTTATAACTTGCATCTTTATCTTCATGACACTGTTGATGGCCTCTTGTTATAGGTTGAAAGCGCTAATAAACATTTATTTTTGTGGAGAGGCTCTTTTCTTCGTTTCCTAGTATAAATAACTCCAATTGTGCTCAGTGTCATTCAAGAAATTGTATTACTTATTTTAAAAATTTATATAAACTGACATTTTACGCAGTGCCGATTTTGGTTGAATTAGTATATTTTTGTATAACCTATGTGGTAGATCTGCGCATTTTCTTTAAATAAATCCAAAAAACATTAAATTACAAGTAATAATGCTACTGGTCAGTCTATGAAGAATAAACCGAAAACTTAAAACAAATTATTTTGAAGTAAGGAAGCAAAAGTTTTAAAGGAACTTCGCCTGACTAGTGGACCTCCACATCAGAATTATTTTGTTGAAGAATTGTCTTGTTAAATGTTTATACTACGATACAGAGATATTAATGGACTGTAAACAAATTTAGACGAGAAAAAGGTTCATAAAAAGAAGATTGCAGTCCAAAACTAGTTGAAAAACAACTACCGAGCTTTCAACATGAATTCCTGGTCGTCATCAAGTTAAATAGATTGTTAATGGAAAACAAATATATAAAACTTCACATTATTAAATAATGTAAGAGGAGCTACTACAACTGTTATTGTATATCGTATCCGAAAATACAGAATTTAACGAATACAAACAAAATTATGAATTTCATTATTAATGCAACAGGTAAAGTTTAGTGTGGTATGAAAGTGCTGCATAAAACTGTTTAATTCTTGTGTTTTTCAAAACCTTGTGATTTCTCTGTAATCTTTTATTCCCTTAAATATGCCGTAGTGTGTGTTTGAAAGATTAATGCTTAATGTCTCAAAGGTAATACTGAATGGTAATGGGCTTCAATATTATTTATTTAATATACTTCCGTAACAGCACTCCGTTCTTATTAAAAAAAAGAGAATAATAATGTATTATTTAGGATAATAAAAATGTTGAGATGGGTAGAAATTAATCTAAAGCAATAAGTCATATTGAAAATAAATGGTCCGTATTTCTTTCTAAAGAAACTAAGGGCTTCATTTAGAGGGTCGTGAGTCAGACTAACTATGAGATATGACACTTTTCTAACTATTCTTGAGTTCAAAGAAACCACCATCTCCTTTTTTGTTTCTTTATTATTCTATTATAAAGAATAATAAAATATATCTTTTCACTGATGTAAATATTTATTGAAAATAAAACATAACCGGCTTTCAACCGACTAAGGTCAATGCCAAACAAACAAGAAATTGAAAAGAAATTACAAAAAATAAAATTGAAAATCTAAAACTAGTTGTAGTAGTAGGGGGTGGGGAGGTCAAGCCTGTGTATTAGGTCCTATTTACCAACCCCTTATCTCATCACCGTCTAACCACTACTCCATCTTACCTTCCCTGTTGAATTTCCTAGTTTGATTAATATACTTATGAATATCCTGCCAGCTAAGAAATTCCAGATCGTCTTCTTTCAGTTCTCCAGTGCCAAAAAGTTTAATACGTATTCTGCTGTATCCTTTGCAGTACCCTATAAAGTGATACGCAGTCTCCTCTTCCTCATAACACACCTCGCACAGAATGTTTTGAAAGATTCTCATTAGAGTAAGGTGTCTTTTAAGAGAGCAATGTCCAGTTATATGACCAACCATGTTCCTTAAGTTGAGTCTATTAAGCTCCAATAGCCATTTTGTTTTCTTCCAATTTAAGCAAGGAAGTAGTAGTTTAGTTTGCCTGCAGTTTTGACTGTTCCTTCACATAAGGTTTGCCTTACACTAAATCCATTTATTTACTAACAATAAATAATAAATGGATTTATACTAAACCCATTCATTCGTCTACCTTTTGGACCAGTGTTGAGGCCCCTTCTTTGGGAAACTTCCTTTGTCTGCTCTTTCGTTTCCAGGAATATCCATATGCCCTGGTACCCAAATTAATTTTACCTCACTTATAATAAATTTTTTCTCTAAAGCTTCACAGCACTCCATCACCAGCGGTGAGCTTATGTTTGGGGACATGAGAGCTTTGAGCGCTGCCTGACTGTCTGAACAGATGACAATTGCTTTGCACTGTGACCCCTTAATTTCAGGCTGTATGGTAGCTTCTAATATGGCATACACTTCAGCCTGAAACACTGTTGTCATTTTTCCTAAAGGATAACTTGGTGTAGCCCCTGATGTTTCCATGTAGGGGCCTGCTCCAGCTGATCCTGACTCTATTAAGGATCCATCTGTATAGGCTACTTATAGAGTACCTATCTTTCTCAAAAGTAATCCCGCCTTGTTCTTGTTTACTTCTAGAGGGATTTAAGAAATCCCCTCTAGAAGTCTTAGAAGTCTTATAACAGCAAGATAAGATCTTGCTGTTATAAGACTAACCTTATCGGTTGTAAAATGTTGTAAGCTAAGTATAAAGCGCTGATACAACACTGTAGAAAATGTTTTAAAAACAACTTCTGCATTTTAAAAACAATATCCTCGTTTTAAATCTGGTCTTTGGTTGCACTTATTCATTGTCATGTTAGTATCCTCTATAAGGGGTTTACTTTTTGACACTTATTTTGTTAATAGAACACCCAAGACTCTCCACGTATAATATTTATTGACAGAGCCAGCTTTCAACCTTTCGGTCATCATCAGTGCAGGCGAACGATGTATAAAGGTAGTAAGGAGTCACTTGTTAGCTTTGACAAATCGGACCCAAAGCGTGTCCAAAGTGTTGGGTGTTTTATTAATACTGTATACTTCACTTGCACTTCTTCTTTGTCTGATACTTATCTTGTTGTTTTACTTTTCTAATGTTTGCTACAACTTTGATTTTTCTTTAGAATTTCTTCTTGAGTTCTTTGAAATTTTCTCTTTTAAGATTAGGAAAATGTTAAAAGCTTTTGGATATAACTCTATTTCCGATATTTTCTCAATGTTTTCTTATTTCTTTACTTGTGTCTACTTAGTAGGCTAGTCAACGTAAAACAATGTGGCTTGTTTGAGATTTGGACCTGGGCTACCTTGAGACTAGAGGATCCAAGGGTAACATTGCAATGGCCTGACGCTCTAACTAACTGAAGCTATCAGTGAACTACAAACGTTTAGCACATGATAGACAATATGTTAATTTTCAAGCAAATTCAACGTAGGATGAAAAAATAAGTTAAGTTTATAACTGTTTAGCAGAGGATTAACTTGTGTACAGTTTAAGACCTGTTCTCCATACAATCGATACGTCCAGCATAGGATCAACAATGTATTTAGTTTAGCATAATATTAAAACAACGAAAATTTAAAGCTTTTTTCCTTAATGAATTTCCAAAAGACATAAGACTCATTAGTACATTTTGATCTCTTACGAACGTATTTTTTATAAAGTCCGCAAACAATGGCATTCTTCATTTGACATGTCGGAAAAAATACTTGGTTTTTTCATTAATTATAATGGACTCCTGTTCTAATGATGTAAAGGGAAAAAAATATTATAGAGAATGGTTCTACATGTTGTATTTCAAAATCTACTTCATTTTATCTTCTCTATAAAGAAAATAATTTTGCTAATGGTTTAGAAAAATACAACCATATCTTAAAATACTTCTTTATTTATTATTGCTATTTATTTTTAAGTATACTCCATGTACTTCTTACATTTTTCTTGATAAGGAATAAAGTAAATTATGAAATAAAATCGAGTTTCATTTACTTCTCCTATAATTTTTTAGATTATATTATTTTTAAGAGTCTAGACTAGATTCTAATCCTTAAAATGTGATATGAATAATAATAAAAGAATTGGAATGAGTATATTCACGTTGTTTGAAATCAAATAAAAAAGATTTTTCTTCTGAATAATTTAAAATACATTTTTTGGATTTTGATAACCCTTAAGAAATAAAAACATTTAGTTTTTAAATTTTTGTAAATAATTGAAGGCGTATTTGAAAATACGATATTAATTTTGAAGGTACTAAGTATTATATTTCCCAAATAGACTCCTAGCTTATAATTTTCAATCAAATGTTTCGAATTTCAGTGTTGATTACTTTAGCAAAATAATTTTCTAATACCTTATTCAAAATGAACTAATATGCTGAACATCGGCAACTACATTAGCCCATGATAAGTGCTGCTTGAAACATTCTATTAAGACAGGTATTATTTTTTGAATGCTTATACTTATCTTCATTTATACTGTTGGCTTGTAAGAAAAGTATTGTGTTAGCCCTACAAATCTGAAATTGGAATTTCACCTGACTTATACGCACCAGATGTTTATAAAATCTCCAAAAGAGAGTAGTTTTTACAAAATTGTCTGTCTGCATGTGTTTATCCCTTCATGTAATAAATAAGTATAGTAAGTTTTAATTCAATTACGGTTAGTATATTTTTCGGTTTTGGTTGTATGTTATGTTGTATATTTATGTATATTAAAGTTAAGCAGCATCGAGCGAGGTCAATCCTTAGATAGATGACCGCAGGGAGTAAAACGAATTTATTTATTTTGTAATGACGAAGGTGAACCCAATATAAATTAGGTGATTTCCTCCTGATTTCATTCCCGACTTTTAAACTCTAGGTGTTACTATGGCTTTTAAAATTTTATTTATGTATTAAATTCAATTTCTATAAAATAAAACCAATACAATCAACATAAATTGATAATGAAGTTCATAGTTTAGAAGAAGTTTTGAAAGCTTTTTTGTGTTCAATGTTTTCTTTTAAAAATTCTGACAATATTATTTTTACTCATGGATAAAAAATTTGATCCCTTCATTCAAATTTTATATAAGTTTGAACTTTAATACAAGTTATGACTTCATTTAGAAGTAAGTCTATAATCAATAAAAATAATTATAATAAGCCAATTATTGGCAATAGACTATAAACCTTAAGGTATATTGATTTTATAAGAAGGTCATAGTTGGCTAAAAGTCTTGCATAAAACTAATAGCGTTTGTTAACTCAAAAAAATTATTATTGGTGAACTTTTATAACTACTTGGTACTACTTTGGTTGTTGTACAACACTAATTAATTTGTCTTAATGTCTAAAAAGTGGAAATTATATCAAACAAATTTCATTATTGAATTTTTTGGGAACGACAAAGTTTATCTAAAACTTGTTAAAAACATGTCAATAATAAAACTGGTTTGGAGTTTTCAGAGTTTTTGTCCCAGACTTTTCTATAACCTATGGTCTCTTGTTTGGTTCTATCCCTTGTAAAAATTTAACTGGGACTATCGGATGAAAAGAGTAGACTATCATATAAACCCTTTTTTACCACACTATCCGATCTGGCAACTTGATTTTTTTAAACCGATATCTGTGACCTATTTTAACCACCTAGTTTCCTATAGATTACTCAAGTTCTACGTTACACGCTGTATACTCTGCCATTGTACTGCAAACATTTGTATTCTTATCTTAACTGACCTTCCTCTATTTTTTAAACAACATTGATAAACATTCTACCAACCTTTTTTATACAAATGAGAGTTTATCTAGTTTGTACTCTTCTATTTTATTTTATTTTTAGAAAATTGTTCTTTCCTAAAAATATACAACATTTCTATTGCCATAAACGCTCTTATGTATTTTTGATAATAAGCTTTTACTTTTTTCGGACAATGGTTAGTTTTGTCTTTTTCTATTGTTTTATTGCAGTATAATATCAAAAATAATATTTCAGATTGACAAGGTATCCTAGATCACCAATAAACTTTTAGAGATAGCGTGACATTTACTTGTTTATAATTGTAATCCTTCTATTGACTATGTGTTGTATATTTTTGTAATCCTATGTTTAAAATACAAACACTGTTATTGGCCTTACGACATAATTAATGATCGAGGCGATTGTTGACATTTTCATAACAAAACTGTTATTGGCCTCACTACACTAGCTATGCACGAGGCCAGTGTTTACATTTTCAATATGGTCACTGCCATTGGCTCATACTAAACAAGCAATGCTCCAGGCAATTGTTTAGATTTTTATTATAAACGATGTTATTATTGACCTTACTATATAAGCAATGCTCCAGCCAATTGTTTACTTTTTCATTACAAGCGCTGTTATTGGCTTTACTACACAAGCAACGCTTCAGGCGACTGTTTACATATTATTATAAACGATGTTATTATTGACCTTACTATACAAGCAATGCTCCAGCCAATTGTTTACATTTTCATTACAAGAGCTGTTATTGGCTTTACTACACAAGCAACGCTTCAGGCGACTGTTTACATATTTTATAAAACGATGTTATTATTGACCTTACTATACAAGCAATGCTCCAGCCAATTGTTTACTTTTTCATTACAAGCGCTGTATTGGCTTTACTACACAAGCAACGCTCTAGGCTATTGTTTACATATTTATTACAAACTTTGTTATTATTGACCTTAATTCAAAACCAATGCTCGAGGCGAATGTTTACATTTTCATTACAAACGCTGTTATTGGCTTTACTACACAAGCAACGCTCTAGGCTATTGTTTACATATTTATTACAAACGATGTTATTATTGACCTTACTATACAAGCAATGCTCCAGCCAATTGTTTTACTTTTTCATTACAAGCGCTGTTATTGGCTTTACTACACAAGCAACGCTCCAGGCGACTGTTTACATATTTATTACAAACTTTGATATTATTGACCTTACTATACAAGCAATGCTCAAGCCAATTGTTTACTTTTTCATTACAAGCGCTGTTATTGGCTATACACACAAGCAACGCTTCAGGCGACTGTTTACATATTTATTATAAACGATGTTATTATTGACCTTACTATATAAGCAATGCTCCAGCCAATTGTTACTTTTTCATTACAAGCGCTGTTATTGGCTTTACTACACAAGCAACGCTCTAGGCTATTGTTTACATATTTATTACAAACGATGTTATTATTGACCTTACTATATAAGCAATGCTCCAGCCAATTGTTTACTTTTTCATTACAAGCGCTGTTATTGGCTTTACTACACAAGCAACGCTTCAGGCGACTGTTTACATATTTATTATAAAACGATGTTATTATTGACCTTACTAAACAAGCAATGCTCCAGGCAATTGTTTAGATTTTCATTACAAACGCTGTTATTGGCTTTACTACACAAGCAACGCTCCAGGCGACTGTTTACATTTTTAGTACAAACGCTGTTATTATTGACCTTACTATACACGCAATGCTCAGGCGAATGTTTACATTTTCATTACAAACGCTGTTATTGGCTTTACTACACAAGCAACGCTCTAGGCTATTGTTTACATATTTATTACAAACGATGTTATTATTGACCTTACTATACAAGCAATGCTCCAGCCAATTGTTTACATTTTCATTACAAGAGCTGTTATTGGCTTTACTACACAAGCAATGCTCCAGCCGACTGTTTACATTTTTATTAAAAACGCTTTTATTGGCTTTACTACAATGCCCGAGGCGAGTGTTTACATTTCCATTACGAACACTGTCATTGGCCCATACTAAACAAGCAATGCAAATAACGAGTGTTTATATTTCATTGGCCTTACGACACAAAAATGCATGTTTTATCGTATTACGATTTGAACAGGCAATAAAACTAAAACCCATCTACAGTATTTAAAATTTCAGTATGATTTACATTACAGTAAAGTACATAAAAAACAGTGAATCGTCTACAGTATAAAAATTCAATTCATATAATTCTTTGTAGGCTTAAGTATTTCTTTCAGATAATTTTTTCATTATTCTTTAAACATAAATAAGTAGTTCTGATTTAACGTTTTTAATTGGTTTCATTTTATTTCTCAATAATTGATTTTATTATTTAAATAGAATTAGAATCACTGAGGCTTTTAGTAAATTTGTTCAAGCATGCATTTAAAATAAGTTACAAATAGGCTTAGGAATTATTTCGAATTTAATTTATATTAATTATAGAAATAAGTATAACAGGATAAAGATCTGGTATCACAGTGCAATACTGGTGTTGTATAATGTCGTGTTCTGTCCCTCCCTATACTTCCTGGTTATAAGTATCTTGCTCTGATACTCTTACCATTAAGGAAATGAGAAGGAAAGGAATTGTGTAATATTATTCTTAAGTGCAACTGTAGTAAAGATATTCTTTTACTTTTTATTCTGCGCATTATTGCAAAACATAAATGGAATATTATTGCCAAAATAGTTATTTATGCACCAAGGGAGTAAAGAATGCTATTATTTCCCTAAGTAGTTAGTTGGTTCCTAAGGATAAAGCCGAAGGTACTATAGCATATAACTTCCAAGGCATTAATATTTTAATTAAAAAGCGTGACTCAAAGGGAATACATAAAAAAATCGGTTTTCCTCATCACATAAGATTCGATACACTCATCCTCCCTACTTTTTACTCGCTTCGCTCGTCCTCAGAATATACACTTCGCTAAATTTATATTGTAACACGTCTTTAAACTCGCTTCACTAGTCCTCAGTTAGTAAATACATCCTTTTTATTCTCAGTGGTCACCTAAACAGCACTGACCACTGGCTTAACTTTTATGATCTATCAAAACCATAGATATACTTGTTTATTAGAACTAAACTTTGTACACCTATGTATTACGTCAATGTGTACACTTGAACGAATATCACCTCAATTGGTCATTTTTCTATTTTCACAAATGTTTAAAAAATGATATACAAGTTATTCCAAAAAAAACTAATGCTGATAATGAGATGAAACTTGGCACATATGTTAATCTTATACATGGCTACATGTGTGCGAAATCTCAATCTGATTGCATCATTTTTCCGCGTTTTATTATTTTTTGAAATTTTCCCTGAGTCATTATTGTGGGTTAATGATGTCATAAACAATTTTTTCCGAATAGCACAAAAACAGCGGTAGAGATTTTTGCAAGTTTCAATTCTCTAGCATAAATACACTGGGAGCTGCACACACACACACTTAGCCACACACATACACATACACGTACATAAAGGCATACAACTATGAAAACCCCACTCAAGAGGTCTAAAAAACACCTAAAACGGATAATTCCGTTGACATCCCGGTTTTAGATTTGTTTGCAAACACAATACTTTTTCTATATACCTACAGTATAATTGAGAAAAGTAAAAATGAATTAAAAAATATTACTCTTAGTTTTACTTTACTTAAAAAGAAGAACATCAGTTTTTTAGTCAAACACTCACACATCATGCTGCACAACAAACTGATAATTTTAATGATATAATAGTTTCTCAGTCTTATGGGCCAAAGTTGTGGTTAATAAGAAAAAGAGAGCATTGGCCACCTTACTTAATTTACGGGAATACTTATATTCCCGTAAATTACGTATATATTTCAAAATTAAGTAAACTTACTATTTAAAATTTATTGTTATGCTTTGACCACTTGAAATACTTAGTTTTATTTGCTATTATGTGATCAAGTTGTCATTATTAGTTTCCTATATGTATGGTATGCAAAATTTAGTAACATCATTCATTCAAATGAATTTAAACATTTTAAAATACAATAAGGTCAGATGCAATGAGTCAAAACTTTTTATTTTAAGTATATAATTTTATTCTCAAAAAGCATAATTTTCTAGTGAAAGTGATTAAGTAAAAGCTCAAATTAAATTAAAGAAGTTTTCAAGCCCATTAACAAACTTATCATATTTGTAATATAATTATAAACCCTTTCACATGTGTCCTTAACTACCTCTCACGTATGTAAATTGTTGAATACGAGATTTATAATTATTCAAATTATGTAATTTGTTTATGAGATTTTTTGAATAAATATATTATTAAAGGTAAGTGAAATTAAAAGAACATTATTGTAACTAAAGTTTATGCATGATGTCAAAACTTATAACTTAATTAAATTATAATTTATCAAAAATATTTGTTTTCTATACAAAATTTTAATGTTTTTTACATTAAATACTCGGCTATCCGTAAGCTTCCTTAATCGTTCTGTGATGTTCAATAAGTATTTCCTACTTATTATATTTCCAGCCAAAACTTGTAAAGGGGGGGGGATGCAAAGTCAATTCCAGAGGAAGTGATGTTTTATACACTTTTTAAGGACTCCTGCTGAAAACTACTTTGTCAGAGGCGGACGATTCTGGCCCTCCACGGCCTAAATTATATCAGGTTAAATTATTACAATGATATGTTTAGAAAATTTAGTACCGTTATCCAGTAATCAATTGAATGACTTTCATAAACTTTGCAGCTTAAAAAAAGTCCAGTTATGCTTAGTTAAATAAATTGGATTTATTTAACTACGTTCTATCAGCGAACTTAACAGGTGATCGTAACGCATCTTTCGTATTAATTTAGTAATTCGTATTGCTAACTTTATTACACAATTTCGCGTCTTCTAGTGTGAAGGTAACACTTTATATTAAAAAAATTAGTGAATTTATTTCGTGATAATGAAGTTAGATAAAAAAAAAATCGGGTTCGGGGTACCTGGGAACTTTTCTTTATCACATCGGATTTGTTACGCTCATCCTCCCTGCTATGGACTCGCTTTGCTCGTCATCAGAATATTCAATTCAACAAATTTTTACTGCAACAAGTCTTTGAACTCGCTTTGCTCGTCCTCAGATGGTAAATGCATCCGTATCATTCTCAGCGGTCACCCATACAGCACTGACCACGCTCAATGCTGCTTAATTTTTATGACCCAACAAAAATCATGGATCTACTATTTGTATTAAAACGAAAATTAGTGTACTTATTTATGAGGTAATACGTGTACCAAATTTAAACTCAGTTAAATCATTTTCTGTTTTTTTACAACTTTGTAAAGTAACACACACAAGTCATTTGATAAAAATTAAACTAATGCTGATAATGAGATGAAAAACAGTCTTAATCCGATCGCATCATTTTTCCGCGACAACTTTGTAAAAACCACTCAGGAGGCATGTAAAACACCTGAAACTGATAATTCTGATTTCATCCCGGTTTCAGATTTTTTTTCAAACACAATACTTACCCTTTATACCTACGGTATAAATGAGGAAAAGTAATAACAATAGAAACGCTACTGGATAAAAATTGATGTCATTTTAGTAAAATAATAGATTGTTAAAATGTGATAAACTTTAAAGTTGCACCCACTGTAGTGCATGTGGATTCCATATTCATAGCTTTAAGCGCGTTTCATACATACACATTTTGATGATAGTTATTTAACTCTATGATCTTGAATACTAAAACATTATCTCTAAACATTATGATCACTTTCAAGATGAATAAATCTCTTAACACCATGATCACTTTCAAGATAAATAATTATCTCTATACATCATGATCACTTTCAAAATAAGTAATTATCTCTGAACATCATGATCACTTTCAAGATGAATAAATCTCTAAACACCATGATCATTTTCAAGATGAATACTTATCTCTAAACATCATGATCACTTTCAAGATAAATACTTATCTCTAAACATCATGATCACTTTCAAGATAAATACTTATCTCTTAACATCATGATCACTTTCAAGATAAATAATGGGTATTGTAACAAGCCGTTGTTATTGGTTTATTCTTAAACATTACAGTATTGTTCGGAAACAACAAATACTAAATTTCAATAAACTATATTAGTTTTCAAACGAACAGATATGTGAACTAAACAAAAGATATCTTCACTCCTGGGCGCACGTTAAATCTAAATTAGTTGTCATCAGAGACCCAATCAAAATGTTCAAACGGAATGTAAATGCGTTGCTTCTTTTGAAAATCTAAATATTGTTAAGCCTAGATTGTAAGGAGTCTTTGTACCATTAATCATTGTGTCTTTGTTTCTAGGCTTCTCGAGTGCCTCCTATATATTTAACCAGGAAATTCAAGAGACTTTTCATATGAGACTTCTCTCCTATTTAAAGGATGATTACGTATTCTCTTGCATTTCAAATAAAAGAGGTTTTTTGAAATGTTTAATCCAATACAACTAATGGTTTGATTAGCACAACGTCTTAAGTTTTAGAAGAGGCTTTAAGTTTTTCTTAGTTAAACAATTGTAACTCTTGATTCCTCGACAGTGACACACGACCAATGTGTTGTAATTTGATTTTCCTCTTCCCTTGTTTCATTCCACTCCAGCAGTTTCAACACCACAAATCAAATTAATTCTCGTATTTTTAGAATCTTAGTAAAAGACAGTTCTTAAATCCTTTTAGCTACTTCTTAGCGTATAAGATGTACAAATAAATAAATAAATACAACCAATCAATAGATTTGCCCTCTGGTTGTTTTATATTTCTTCTATCTATATCTTATTTTGTGATCATAACATTTCTCTATTTTCATTTTCTTTTGTGAAAATATCATTCTGTTGTATTCATTTGCTTTTGTGATAACAATATACTTTCTTCACTACCTTTAAGTAAAACTTTTTCCTTTCCAATATCCTTATTATTTATTACAGAATATTGCTCCTGTTCAAACCAAGATATCTACCTATGTTTGCTTGTTACACTAATTACACAACAACCTAACCTCTAAGCAGAGTTAGATTTGTGATATTTCTCTCTGATTTACCCATCGAGTTCCCGTGTTTCACTATAGAAACTACTTAGGTGATGTCTAACCATTGAGCTCTATAACTTATAACAATAAGTTATAACTAATGTTTGTGATCTTTCATCACAATCACATTTCTTTATTTCAAATAACGAATAATAAACACTTAGCACAAGCCAGGTTGACTTGTGGAAGTGGACCCCTGTGCAAAAAAATGGCATTTTAATTAATACATATTTAAAATTTAATACATAAGTAATAATAAGGTTAATACAAAATAACCTTACTGTTATTTAACAAAGATATATCGGTGACGGGAGTTCATTGGGTATCCTAAACGAATTTACTTTATTATTTGTATCGCCGAAATAGTTATATGAAGTGTCAACGATTGTTAAATAAAGTATATTCCGCCAAACTAAATTATTCCGCAGTTGTACCATAAAGTTTATACGAACTGCCAATTTTTATCTAAACATACACTACGTACACATAGCGTATTTAACAGGCGATCGTATTGCATACGTATGAAATACGATCAACTAACTTCACGGTTCTTACAGCGTATTTGTTTAGTCAATCGAGTGAGATTACGTGATAACTGATCCCGCCAAAACATCGCGTCTTTTATAGTGAATGTTCACTTTTGGTTATAAGGAAGTTTAAAATAAAAAATTTATTTAATTAAATTGTGATTTCTTTACATAATAATAAAGTTACCCTAAAAAAATAATATTCCAAAAGTTATTTGATCAAAAACGGTAATATAGAAGTGAAATAAAGTGAAATAAAAGTTCGACGAGAAGGTTATCCGTTAAATACGATCGTCTCTAAAGGTACACACTCAAAAATACAGCATATCGATCCATTTAGATTTCATCTCCCTAGTTCTAGCGTATGCGATCGGATCCCCTCCGCATGGTTCATACAGCTAATATTACGGTATTGAGAGATCGTATTCTATACGATCCGCGGATCTAGAAGTGTGTGTGAACGTACTTATAGATCTAATTTATTTTTTTATTCTATTTTTTATATAGAGTCACATAACGATAACAATTAAGTAAATAATAACAACTTTACAGTATTAAAACTTAAAAAGAAAACAACTGTCACCAACAAACATAAAATACTTTAGGTAACCACGTTATTCTGAGGTCGAGATTGAAGTAATACCATCTTAAACTTTGGATAACTATGACATTCCGAGTACGAGCGAAGCAAGTTCGAAGTTGTAAGTTTCCTGCCTTATTAAATTTTATTTGATTACATCAACAAAATAGTATTTTCCTGCCAGGAAATAGTTTATTAATGATTAATTTTCCTGCCTATGGTGAATAAAATATATTAACGTTAATCAACTAGAAAAATGTCTATAGATTAAGTGTGCTTCATCCAAAGTTAATTGAAGGTTAATTTTTGTTAATATATTTTATTACAAATAAGTAAGATGCCTACGAGATTTTTTATTGACAATGCAACGAGACAGTTTGAAGAACTGAGTTATTAGGATTTTAAGTGCTCATTATCCCATTAAAGTGAATGATTAATGGCTCGTGCTTTCATTTTATTTTAACCTTCTTACAGCCTGGTCCTAATTTGTAGTTGTGAAATCCTCTTAATTTGATCACACATGAGCGCTACATTTGTGAATTTCTTTTAGCGAATTTTCACAATGAAAATAACGCTTATGAGGTTGTTCGGATGACGGAAGTTGAGGGTGGGAGTGAGCGGAATCGGTTCCTATTGGCTTCCTGATAACAAAAAAATATGTCCGAAAAAAGTTTATATATATATGTATATATATATATATACATATATATAATATATATATATATATATATATATATATATAATATATATATATATTATATATATATATATATATATATATGTATGTATGTATGTAAGAGTTTCTACCCTTTCTTATGGCGAACGATAACTCTCGAAGGCGCTCTCAAATTGCTCTCAAATTGAAACGAAACTTTGCAAATCGCGAGATGTTGAGGAGGTTACGAGGCCTATTGTTTATAAAAAACATTATGACGTCATCAATCAAAGTTATGACGTCATGAAAAAAAATTTTTTGAAACTTGAAATGGCTTTAAAACAAGGTATTTCGTGTTTAGGTAGACGGCTAGCTGAATCGATTAGGACTAATTCAGCTCAATCGAACCATCACAAATGGCGCAAACAGTATACATATATATATAATGTTGTATATATGTATACGTCCAGGTCAAAGACTTGTACGATATCTGTTGGGTTTAGTAGTGTTAGAGGATGGGGATATAGTATAAAGATTGACCTCTACCTCTTGCTCCATCCTGGTAAGCCTGCTGTCCCAGAGAGACAGGACAAAAATGGCTTCCACTAAACCACGCCGAGTAAAGCAGGCCCGTAAAGCGGAAGAACCTCGAAGTAGTCTTTATATGGTCGAAGTCATTCTAAAACGATTGCGACCGGTTTCAGCTCAATCAGACAATCCTAAGATAGATGGTTCACTCTCGAGTGTAGTAGGAACACTCAATTGACAAGTTTGTGTTTATGATTTAAGTTGGGGGCCTCATCACTAGAGTCTTGAATAGCGCTAGTAGTAAAAATATATTTGCTCTATTCTCTACTAGATTGTGCTGTAGTATTTTTTAAAACAAACAGTTGCCAATCGTTTAGTAAAATAAAATAAAAGTAAACAAAGATCTATGTATGCTGTAGTATTCGCGATGTATTTTTGTTTTATAAAACTTTGGGGCCTCATCACGCGAAGCAGCACCATCGTTTTCTTAAAAAAATAACAATAATTCATTCTTAGTTTTTTAGACTTAACATTTAAATTTGCTATCTGAGTATAACATCTCGGGTTGGCGCAAACGGACAAGTAAAGGAAACAAACAAAAATTGAAACTCTGACATTAGAGGTTCAAATCCAAGGGGGGACGACAGAATGGGTATGAGTGAGAAATAATTTTTTCACTTTTTACCAATTTATACGAAATTCTTATAGAGCTTTCTTGGATCATCATCCATCGACTCCTCATGATTCTAGCGCTGAAAAGCGGATGGAAAAGACTTGATTACCCTCACAGCTCGTTGTTTGGTTAAATAAAAATAAATAAATAAAATGTCAGAAATAAAAATATGCGACAGTTTCACGCTGTCACCACACTATACTGTACTACTTGAGCCTCCTGCATCCCATCAAATATTTTTTTTTAAATCTTTGAGTGAGCCATCTATGTTAATATTGTTTATCTATGATCCTAAGTGACGGAATAGTTATTTACGTACCAAGGGAGAAAACATAGTCATTACGCCCTAGCGTTTATGTTGGTTCCAAAGGTTAAATAAAAAACTTAAAAAAAACAGGTTTATGTTGGTTCCATTATTTAAATAATTAAATAATTATTTAAATATTAATAGTTATAATTAGTTTAATTTAAAAAAAAGTGATAACTTACTTCTTTATTATATAAACAATAATAAATATAATTAAAATAATATAATTAATAAATAAATATAATAATGATATTTTTAATATAATGTTAGATAGATTTAATATAATGCTGTGTTAGATAGTTAACACAGCTGCTCAACTCAGGCTCCTGGGCCATCATGAGCAGCTTATCTTTATATTATTTTGTAAATTTGTAATTTGTAATTTATTTAATAAAGAATTTATTATAAAAAAAAAAAAAAAAAAAAAAGCGTTAGCCGTGGGAACCATAATGTTTAAACCCCGAGGCGAAGCCGAGGGGTTTATAAATTTGGTTCCTGAGGCTTTAGCCGAGGGAACCATGCAATTTAATCCGAGGCGAAGCCGAGGGAGTTAAATATAGCGGGTGTAATGACTAATTTCTCCCGTGGTACGTACAAGGCTTTTCCCCTAGAAGGGAGAAAATAAACAGAAAATCAACAAAATAATGGTAATTTTATTATTAATATATTGAAAAACATAACATCAATATGTTTGGAAATGAAATATAAATAAAAATGGCATTAAATTAGATCTTACAACTTGCTTCATGTGAAAGATCATTTTACGTTGAAACATTATCATCCGAAAGAAACAAATCGTCAAAGTCTACAATGTTTGAATCGTCTTTCTCAAAATTCATTTTGTAAAATAATGAAAAAGATACAATATATTTAACGGTACCCGTTATAAACTACAACTGAATATATATGGATAAATGAATTCACGAAAAGTAATTGTTTTAATTAACTGATAAAAAAGGTAAACAAATCTAAATTGCAAATAAAAGAGAATATAAACAGCTGTTATTGCAAAGTCATGGAGGTAAACAGAGTAGCCAACTTAATTTTCGTTAAAATCCAGGCAACACTGATACATTTTAAATAACAAACAAAACAAATTAATTTTCAATATGGCGGCTCTGAAAGTCTTCAGTATTTAAGACTATTTCTTTGATTATGTTTATAAATAAACGTTTTTTTGTATAATAAGCCGAAAATAACGTGTAGCTACGTATAAAAAATAATTAATTGAAAGAAAAAAATTAAAAATCGCTAAATGAATAATAGTAAATTGATAAAAACAAAGTGCGTTTTGTTGGAATTGAACCATGAGATTTAGTTGATAGCCGAGTGTGCTATCAAAGGGCTAAATAAGCGGGAAACATGAAAGTTCATGATTCCCTGGAGGGAAACATGAACTTTCATGTTTCCCTCCTTTTTAGAATAGGGTGTATGATGTACTTTTCGCTTAAAAAAATAGGGAGAAAGTTCACTTTTTCTCCCTTCTGGGGAAAAACGTTTTTTTTATTTAAAAACAAAAATCATGATATACTTTGTTTATAATGCTTGTTAGTTTTAATATTATAGCATACTATTAATAATAAAGTATTAATAAAATCTTGATTAGTAAATCAAATTTGTGACCTCTCAGGCCTGTGGAGAGGCTATGAAAATTCGCAAGGTACATGGCAAAATGCCGTGTAACAAGAACAATAATGAAACAACACATCATACAAAACAACAACAATGTGGCCGCGAAGCGGCCCGGTGGGCCGAGGCCGCGTAGCGAACGAGGCGCGAGGCGCCGAGGCCGCGTAGCGGCTACGGGCCGAAGGCCCATATTTTTATATTAGATTTATCTTTACCACTTAATGACCTCAAATCCTTTAAACTGCAAATAAAAACTACACTCTTTTAAGGGAAATATTTATTTTTTTAATAAATTAGAGTATGAAAAATATTTTAGAGTTTATGGCCGACATAAGGACGAGGGCTAACTTTTCGATATATTCATTATAATATCGGCTTTGATCCAGGCCTATAGGGTGACGTGACTTCAAACTCACTTTGCTCATAACTATTTGATAACCAAAGTTCTGGGAGGTTATATCTTAAGATTAATCGTAATTAATAATCAATCATTAAAGTTTCAAAATATTAAGATAATAAATAAAATTCAACTTGTTATTACAGTGAGAGTTATCATAGATGAAACATCTGATGACACTGACACAGCATGATGAAAACAACTGAAAACCGATGGAAATTATAAAGCAAAACCTATAGTTTTGGATTATTAGGGTTAACCCAATACTTTCCCTATAAGCCTACTGTAGTAGGTGAGAAAAAATAAAAAGAAAGAAACCAGGAAAAAGAGTAAAGAGGTTTACCAGCTTAGAGAGTCAATATGTTTTTCTTCTTTAGAATGTCTCGAAGTGTAAAAAATGGAAGCATAAAGAGTCAAATATTTGAATATTTACCCTCATATTGAAATAAAGGTTTTTATTTTACTAGAAAGTTTTTAGTTAGCTTCTTTGCACATTTCGTTGTAATTCTTTACGGAAGAGAGAAGTCAAAATTTTTTTTTTTCGAGAGTATAAATATAAGGTTGTAATATCTGATTATACCTTTATTGTTTCATTCATTTATTATTTTCATTTGTTTGGTCCTGCACCTATCGAGTTAAAACTGCTGCAATTATTACAAGTTCTAAAATCTGTTATGATTTTTCTCCACGAACACCTCTGAATCGTATGATATCTAAGCAAAAAGGATAAGCTCTAAAGGTTGTTCAAAATGCTGGCACGTAGCCAAGGAAAGAAACTGATGATTGCCTTTAAATTTAAATAAGGCTCTACCTAACAACTACACATTGAAACGCCAATGACCGTCTTCAGCCAAAACGGATATTGGCGGGACAGAAAAGTTAATTTCCCAATTTTTTTTGGACCAAATACTTAGCGGGGAGTTTTTTACTGAATTCGAACACATTTAATACCAAAAATTATGTTGTGAGGATAAACTTTTAAGATAATAGAAAAGGTAATGGCTAGCCACAGACTAAGTGCTGTCCCTATAAAATCCTCTAAGTACTACTAAAGTATCTTTATAACTTTAAGCACTTATTTTTTTATTGCTTTGGTTATATTTTTAACCTTTCAGTCTGAGGCTGATTTTAAAAATCCCAAATAATATAAAGTATTACTATAAGTGTTAACCTAGTATGATTAAGTACGTACAAAAGTTAATTATTTTTATGTTACATCACTGAAATGGCTCATCCAGAAATTTTATTGTTTGTTATTATTTTAGTATTGATTATATCATTTATCTACTGATTAAAAATCTAGATTAAACTATTTCACTTACCCACAATATTTTTTGAAATTGTGGATGTGGTTTAATTTTTATTAACTTCTATACTAACCCGCAAAACCTTTCTAATCTGTTGGTTTGGTTCAATTCATGCATAGAGTGACTAAAATACTAGCTAAAACATAGTTTCGTCGGTAAACCAACACTTTAAACCATGGAATTGGTTCAGATCTCATTAGTATTTATAAACTAATTTCATAAAAAGAACTTAGTGATATTTTAATTATAATAATTCTTAAAAAATTGGTCTTTTCAAGAAAATAATAGAAAAAACAGTCTCAAACCAAATAATGAAAATGATAATATTTCTTAGTTTATACAATTATAGTACAAACCTTATATACTTATCTCTAAGCATTATTATTCATTTTAGCAAAAATTAGGTTATATTTTTTTCACAGCAGGCATTTTGTTTATAAAATATTGCAGTAAGTTTTATCATGAATATAAATTACATGTATGTATATCAAGATGTATATCAGTAATGAGTGTTTTAAACTTATGTTTTGTGCGTACCGTGTATTATAGCTTGAGGGTGGAAGGTAATCAAGAGACGTGAAGTGGGATGGTTGCCAACTTATAAAGAGTTTTGAGGTTTAAGAGAATCAGTATCTGGATAAAGTAGAAATGAGAAGAGAAACAGAAAGGTATAGTCAAGTAGTACAAGATTCCACTTGTGCTGCTCATCAGACGGCAACTAGAGCAAGCCAAGTACTTCTCCCGAGTCTCTTCCTCTACTCCAACTGTCACCCCTAATCTTCTTCAGTACTTTATCTTGGTTCTGTAAAACTCTTTAAACTGTATCAACAAGTACATGTTCGTATCACATGAGCACATCAAAGCTCTTAGTAATGATAATGGCCTTTAAGTACTTTTTCTGAAAAGAAATCTCGCCTAGTATTGAATTTTCTAACATACATTATAAATTCTGAACTTTCATTACTACCTAAATTTTTGGCAAAACTCTAAAGATTAGAATCTCTATATATGGAACATTTTAATTGTTTCAAACTTTTTATTATTTTTTTATTAATTCAAAGAAAATCTATATAAACCATACAAACATTTCTGAGGGTATAGTTTTAATGTCCTGAAGTATCTGTCAGATAAATATTACACTGATTATATTCCAGTGAGGTCATAAGTGAGGTATTACATATCTGAAGTTCTGTACGTATGTTACATGTGTGTTAGGACGCGTATAAACAATTGCCGTAAAATTTGACTGCTTTAACAAGATTTTGTATAAATCAAGAATTATCTATGTGTCATAGCGGCATTGTTTTATGTCGTAATTTAACAACCATTTACAAAATGACATCTAATATGGCGGACTAAATAAAAGAAAGTGAGGACAGGGTTCCTCAGAATTTTTCCTCGCATCTTCGAACACGCTTCGCTGGTCCTCAGAATTCCATCATGATCATTCAAAGCTTTTAAGGTGGTATTACTTCACTCTCGCTTTGCTCGACCTCAGAATAAAATGGTTACGTAAAGCCAAATGTGTTATCCTTTGGAATCGCTTCACTTGCCCTCAGAATCTAGTGATTATCCTAAGCCTAAAGTGGTATTACTTTGATCTCGCTGTACTCGTCCCCAGAATAAAGTGATTATCCAAAATCTGATGTGTTATAACTTCGGACTCATTTCGCTCGTCTTCAGAATGTAATTGTTATTCAAAGTCTAAGTTGGTCTCGCTGGCGCTAGAGCTCAAAATTAACTGCCTATTCGATGCTTAAAATGGTAACCATATACCTAGAGTCTCACAGCGTTAGGTTAATTAGAAAAATGCATGTTGAAAAGATGCATTAAAAAGACCTGTCATTATACTTGGCTGCCTAGTTTTTTAAGTACAGTTCTTTAATCATTAGTACATTAGCTTGAGTACATTAGCTGTATATCTAAAACATCTGGATTGGCAAGTTGAGCCAATGCGAGTAGCTGTATGATTTATCAATGTGTCACATGTTTAAAAATTTAAATTTTACGTCGTAAACGTCATAATTTTGACTGTTGTGAACTACTTATTCATATAATTTTGTCTATCGCTCTGAAAATGATCGCCCATAACTTACGAACAAAGTTCAATAGCGTTCAAATTTGTGTACAATGTCAATTTGAACGGTCAGTTTTCTCCTGACTCTTTATTCCAATTTCTGACTAATTTTATTGATTTCACAGGAACCCTTTAATTAGATTATTATGTGTAGAACATTATATTCAATTATAATGTACTGACTCCTTAACCTATTTTGCTGACCCGTTAACTTTAAAACAAATTAGCGATTTTTTTAAAGTTAACGAGTCAGCAAAATAGGTTAAGGAGTCAGTACATTATAATTGAATATAATGTTCTACACATAATAATCTAATTAAAGGGTTCTTGTGAAATCAATAAAATTAGTCAGAAATTGGAATAAAGAGTCAGGAGAGTATATTAGGTATATGTGCTTAATTTAACTTAGTTAATTTGATTTAACAATAAATAATTGCATTTGAATTTCGATACTTGAAATTTCTGTATAATACTGTTTTCTATGTAAACCACTCTATTTAAAGTAGAGAATATATAATTTAGATAATTCTAAGTAGAGTAATTATTCCAATTTGGATATTATTTTGTAATACGCTAAATAATTGATTTTAATTTTTTGATTATCTTTTAACATTAAGGCTATTATTATCTTTATGATAGGCTTCCTTTATATTTTTGCTTTTCCTTATTCATGTCGTAGGTATATTGCAAAAAATCCGAAACTGGGATGTCAGCGGAATTATCCGCTTCAGTTGTTTTTAAGATGTCCTGAGTAGTTGTCACAAAGTTGTCTGTGTGTGAGTCTGCTATCATCGTAGCTCCGAGTGTATTTATGCTTGAGAGTCAAAACATTGCGGAGTAATCATTCTATAGGTGTTGTATCCGGGAAATATTTGTTTGATGCCATTACCCGTAATAATGTGCCTTATTACCAACAAAGACGATAAAAATAATAAGTGTAATTGTTTCAAGTACGCAAAAATTAATAAATACTCTCGTCAAATATACTTGTAATGAACTAAAAATTATACTTATAACAGAATTTTAAATAACACTAAGTTAATTTTGGATAAACTGAAATAAGTACTAATAATTTATTTTTAATTATGTATTAATAAAAATAATAATTTATACATAAATGCCATATGTAAATAGTACTTGTTTTCCCATGTCCCTATGGTAGTTTTTTTGCCCCAGAGACTTGGCAAAAATTGTGGAATTGCCAGGCACAAGCGTTGATTTTAGGATCAAGTAATCTTCTTAATGAATGGCCTTTCTTAAAGAGAAATCTTATTGTGGAAAAATTCTTCTTTATTATTTCCTAATCTGTAAAATTAGTTTCGTTGCGTGTACATATATATTATAATAAACAATAATATTTATATACTTATGTATGTTAGTTTACCAAAGGCTTTCCGAGTCGACATATAGAAGTTTAAGAATATGACCTTCATTGCAGAGGTCCTGAAGCCATCATTCAGTTACAAAAATTATTCCTTCGGAGGAGCTTGGTTCGCAGCCGAAAAGAACCTCTTGTTTTTACTAAAACTACTTAGTATGATTCTATGCAATAAAAAATGTTTAGTTCCTTGTTTATTCTATATAAAACAGTTAGGGTGAAGGGAATTTCTTGAGATCGAACGTTTTTAAGTGTATATTGTTTCCGCTCAGCTTCAGTGTTTCTATTAGGTCATAAATAATATTTCACCAGTATTTTTTTTATTTTTGGCGGTATTTTTTAAAAGTTGACAAAGAAGTATTAATAATATGAAGGTTAGATGTTTTCGTCAAAGTTTTGAATTAATAAAAATAAAGTAAAGTATGACAACTTTAGTAATGACAACTAAAGTAAAACCGTAGGAGACTTGATTGATTATAACTGCATTATGAAGTAATTAAACTTTCTTTTTGTTTTTTGGTGTAATTAGTGCTAATTAGTGCAGCCAGGGACGTGTCATAAATTAATTAATTTCCCTAAATTAATATTTAAGATTTTTTACTGTAAAGAAAGATTTAGAGGAGGAGCATTGACCGCAGTTGAAAAAATAATCCATAACGACTTTTGTCACGCTATTTCTTGTATTTTCTTGTACCTTTGTTCGTGCTGGGTAAACTTGACTATTAACATCAAATATAACATAAAAAATGTTTATGTTGTGAATATTAAATAAAATAATTATATTTAATGTTAGAAAATTATTATAGGTAATGTTATACTGAAGTCTTAGTTTAATACGTCTAATTACCTCGGTAGGAAACATACTAGTAGTAATTTAGTGTTACACGCGTACCTCTGTTGGCTTCAAAGTAATATTTAAGTTTTAAAAAGAATTCAGCATTTATAAACTAAGATATACAAGTATTAAAAAAAATTAAATGCGATTTTCACTCATATTAATACCTTGTTTATAATTTTGTGGATTTTGCACAAAAGGTTAAAACATACTCAAGATATTCCTGATGGTAGATATATGATTCCCACGAAAACAATAGTGTAAAAAAGCCGTAGTAAAAAAACCAAGTATAGCGTCAAACGAATTGAGATGTTATTGTACGATACGTCTTCTACAAGTTTTTTACTTCAAACTCCCTCATTTCATTTTGATGATTTTACTTTGTGACTTGGCCAGTACGCACCGTAAATATTGTGCTATTATCACATTGTATATGGAACAGAACGATTTAATTATTATGTACTTCTGCGTGCATTGCGTACTGTCAAAGTCACAAGTGTTTCTTCTACTTGGATATGATACCTTACGATTACTGTAAAGCAGTTATACAAATATACAAGTATACTATAATGCTAAGTACGCTACGCAACTCGTAGTAAACTCTTAACGCATATCTTGTTAATATATAACTATCTAATTTATTATTTGGCAGCTAATCAACTTCGACATTAAGTAGCTGTTATTAAATATTTTAGTAAATTTAACAATAATTGTTTATAAGATGTCTTTTAACACGTCTTAAAAGAAATTTTTGTAAAATTTTCGTTTGATTTTTGTCACTTCAAAAATTTGTTGAATTTTATCTCACAGAATTGCGATGACAATGCAGAATTACTTACATTTATTCGGTTCCATTATTATAGAAAAGATAATAAAGATAATAGCGTTATTCTTGGCGTTATTGGTTAGCGTGTATTCCTGCACTATCATTACACGTTTATTTGATTACAAGCTATGTGGTAAGCATGATTACCACTATCACTGCTTTATACAGTAATTCATTGCGTGTTGTCTGCTCTTCATCTCGTTGATTACATTTTATTCTAAGTTTGAGCGACACCTCCTAACAATGTATAAAGGGATAATTTATGAAATTATATATGTATGTCCACCTTAATCAAAGAGGTTTAAAATGTTGTACCAAGTATTTGTCTATGTTTTTTAAGAGCTTTTAAGTACCTGAAACTACTTGCGTCTTGTTTCCTTGTCATTTTTTGGAAGAAGCATTAAAATAAAAGATGTGACCCTCTTTTTCCTAAAATGTCCACGATGTAGGAACTGAAAATCATAAAAGTTACATATTTACGCAGGACGCATTTATGTAAATTTAATTGAAGAATCAGCAGTAAACTCCTGATCACAGCAAGTTGATAAAGGAATTGAAGAATCAGCTACTGTCCGTTCTTGCTATTGGATAAGAATATCCCTGGACCGGTTTCGGTTCTTACTTTTAATTTAGACATTACTTTTTCGGTAGTCAAACCAACTCTTGACAAAAATCGAAAACGGAAAAACATGACACCGGTACACATCATAATAAAAAGCGCAAAGCATCATAACGTCATGTCTGATTCACTCGCACACCTTCTCAGGGTCACGGCCTTGACTCAGTACACTTTCTCTAGAAGAGGGAATGTTGAGATAAGGAGGGCTTGTCGTGCTTATTGAGACTAGAAGTCATTAACTGATATAACTTAATTAGTTGAGAACTCAAGTGTTGCCCCACCTGCTGATGATGGCGTTATGCCGAAACCGGTCTAGGGATATTCTTATCCAACAGCAAGTATCGACAGTAGCTGATTCTTCAATTCCTTTATCAACTTGTTGTGAATTCAACCTTTTTAATTTATGTAAATTTATTGTGTGTTAGTTTTTCAAAATAAAAACTAAACATGCTCTTTATTGGATGAATAGTGCTCTGAATTCGTATAAGGCAGGATACATTTACACTTCGAAATTTTATGAGATCTCCTAACGTTTTTTTCAAAAAGTTTAGAATTCTTTTCACTATTTGAAAATCCTAAGCACGTTCAAAATCCAACCTTGAGTGGTTTTTATACTTCGTTATACAGACAGTTATTTTATTATCTCTGGCAAGCGGTTTGATAGTGAACTCTAACCGCTCTACAGCAAGTAACTCTATAACAAGTAGAATATCACAAGTAAATGGCTCCATTTTTCCTTTCTGATATAAAGGGGCAGAGTTAACGTTGTAGTGCTGTAGTCATGAACGTTATCTTAATAGATGCTTTGCCTTACAGTCCCGCGGTATAATTACCTGTTCGCTAAAGGTTTTTCTCTTTCGGTCCTTCCCCTCGTTGCTCAGTTAAGCTCGAACGAAGGCATTGTTTATACTAAAGCTAAAGCTTCATTTTCTCAAGCGGTACTTTTCTTGCCCATTTACATTTTTTTTAGCCCTTCTCTTTGAGTAATATTACGTGGCAGTTCGCCCTTATACCTCCGCAGACTTCCAATTAATCCCTCCCTTTGGCCTCAGCAGTTTCCTCCTGCCGAATTTGTTGCTTCTTTTATCCTGATAAACACCTTTTAAAGTGATTACCGCTTTTTTTCATTTCTTTTTTACTTCTTTCGAGTCGTCAATTAAAATGCGATTACTCATGCAGTCGAGTTGGGTTATTATATTAAAGCTATTATTTTTAGAGCGCATTTATACAATTTTTTATTTTGATTACCGACCCTAAGTAAGATTAAAGTTGTCGGATAAAAGTTTATTTTTGAGGGAGTTCAGAAAGGTGTCGGTAAGGCGAAACTTGTAAATTCCGAGTCTGTTGTGTTATCAATTATTACTTTTAAATTTTCTTTGTGTACTTTCCCTTCACTTTGTATTTCTTTATCCCTCTTTTTTATTTAAAATATCTTTTAACTTGGTTTCGTTAAGTTTTTGGAGGAAAAGTTTTTCACCTGCTTCAAAGATCTTCTATTCAGACACTGAAAGAGTTGAAAATAAGGGGTTGTGGCGCGTTACAAATTTTAATGAATACCAGAGTTTCAGGAAAAGTTTAGTGAATAGTTAGATGGTTCCACCAAAAACTCAGTGGAAGAGTGTTTGAGAAACTGACTGGTATTCAGAATTCCGTACAGATCTTTAAAGTCTTTGATTAGGTCTGCTGAGTTGAATTTAAGTTGAGTAAAGTTTGCCTTACGTCGTTAGAACAGCTTGAAGTGCTGCTATGAAATTGTTTGTAGTATTCCTGTGTAAACAAGCACAACATGATTACCTATTTATGCCAGTACTAGTAATATCCATTATGCTCTTCTCGTTAGTGCCATAGATATTCAAGAAAGTATTATTTTTGCACTAAAATTCCGAAACGAGCTGATCTTGGTCTTATATATGACAATTTGCTTGAAAGGTCTTACAAGCGTGCCAAATCTCAAATCGATCAAAACATTTTTCTCGCATGTGATGGCCTGTTTAATAACATTGTAAATATTATTTTCCGTGTAGCACGGCTAGACTTAAAGATTGATTTTTTTATCCAGTTTCAACTCTCTAGCATAAATACACTAGGAGCTACGATAATAACAGACACACAACTACACACTTCTAGACAGAAACTTTATGAAAATCACTCAGGAGGTCAAAAAACACAAGAAACGGAAATAAAATAATCTCGGTTTTTGGATTTTTAGTGCAAACCTACTTTTCTGTATACCTACGGTATAAATGAGAAAAAGTTTTTTACTGTTTTCTAATACAAGTTTGAAGTGATTCCTACAAGACCTAGTCTACATCTGTGGCTAGCATATTTCTTTGGAACTCGGAGCAATCCGTGTTTTTATGATTTTTTGTAAAATATTTCACAAAATAAAAATATTTTTTCTTTTCTTTTCGAAGGTAAAAGACTATATAAATATAAATCGCTTATCATATATAACATTTGGTTTTAACATTCACTTAATTCATTTTGGTTGTACTTTATTTTGGCTAAACGAGGAATGTTTGGGTTGAAACAAAGTACCAACATTGAAAAAAGTAAAAACATAAATTGTTGTCAGTAAGCTAGGAGAGTGGTTAGCTCGTGCAATATTTATTAATCAAGTTAGGTGGTGAGGGGAATGAGTTACATGTTACCGGGTCTTAGCCTTGCTCCGAGCTCACACAGCAGAGCTATCCTCTCAATAATCCTAGTAATGAAAACAAACTGCCTTACTGTACTCTCAATAACAGTTCATTTGGATTATTGCTTCTCTCCCTAACAGTAGTGTTTCAGTACTTGCTTTGTTCTGTTTGGACATTGCGTGGAATGCGTATAAGCTACTGCAGTGTAATGCATAAGTTATGGTGTCAGTAAGGCTAGTTAGATGGCAGGAACCAAGAGGCTCCTCAAGTCACCTTTTACGGATGAGACAACTAAAAACAGTTAATAACAGAGTTCTTCCCGATACATATTGAAGTTACAATTAGAGATAAAAACATAACTGTTAACTTTTCTGTTGTTAATAAAACCTACTTTTAATTAATTGGAGCAATAAAACACCAATTGCTCAAATTAATGAATGTCTAAATTTTCACCCAATAAACCGTAAAATATATAACAGAAAATATATATTTAAAATGCTTTTTAGGAACCTATCAATCAGGTACGTCCAGTCTTTTCAATCTGATCAATACTTCGGTCCTCAAAATGTCATAATTATGCAACGCTTAAGGTAGTATTACTTCGGTCTCGCTCAGCTCTACCGGATAAAATGGTATCCAAAGTCTAGAATGTTGATTTTAAACCTGCTTCGCTCGTCCTCAGAATGTCTTGTTTGTCCAAAGTCCAAGTTGTTATGACTTCGAACTTCCTTCGCTCGTCCTCAGAATGTCAGGATTACCGGGTCTTGCTACGTTTGATATCATGAATGTTGGGTTACTTAATATCTAGGATGTCACACTGTTAGGTTAATTAAGCCTAGGCTAACTAAGTTAATTAAGCTAATGCATTAGGTAGGCATTCAATAAAATAATACGGGTAATTCTTTTATATAATGTTCACGAATGCATTAATAGCCTGGGATCATACTGGTTTTTTAAGTATAGTTCTTTATAAGAATATTGCTCTATCTTTTAACAAAATACTTATCATATGATTTTAAACAGATGTAAACTAACTTTTTATTTAATTTTAAGTTTTGCACTTAGAGTAGAGAAATATAACAGTTTCGTACGAATATGTTTAAACACGAAATATACGTGTTCGCCAATAAATTACAAACTTGAATAGCTATGGTGTTTCCACTACTTATTTATTATAAGTTTGGCTACGTGTTGATGTGTCGAAAAGGAGCGAGAAAATTAAAATGTATTTATGCCGATTCAAAATGTTATGGCAATACTTTTAAAATGGCAACATTTATCAAAATTATTTTTTTTATTTTATCGATTTACTATTTTTTTATCAATTTACTATGGATAGATAAATATTTGTGTCAAATTTCAATTCGATCGGTAAACTACTGATTTTAATGATTTTTACTTTTCCTCATTTATACCGTAGGTATATAGGAAAAGTATTGTGTTTGCTAAAAATCCGAAACCGAGATAAAACTAGAATTATCCGTTTTAGGCGTATTTAAGGCCTCCTGAGTGGTTTTTGCAAAGTTCTCTGTCTGTGTGTGTGTGTGTGTGTGTCTGTTATCATCATAGCGCCCTATGCAAGAGAATTGAAATTTTGTAAAAAAATCAGTCCACCGATGTAATTGTGCTATTCCGAAAATATTTTATTTATGACGTCATTAACCCACAATAATGACTCATAAAACCGTTTATGAAAAAGCGTTTTATGAAAAATCATAAAACGCGTATAAATGTTGCGATTAGATTGAGATTTGGCTCGAATATAGCCATGTATAATTATATACATACGCATTTATTATTATATTATTACGTATTTAGCCAGTATTAGTTCAATTTTTATCGAATGAGTTGTAAAAGTTAAAAAAAAAATTTAAATAACAACTCAATTGTAAAAATTGAGTTGAATTGGAAAGTTGATTTTGGTTTAAGTGTACCCCTTGACGTAATAAATAAGTGTACTAAGTTTCGTTATAATACTGCAAGTCTATCCATAATTTTTGGTGGATCATAAAAAGTTAGCAGCATCGAACGTGGCCAGTGCCTGGATAAAGGACCACTGGGAATGAAAGGAATGTATTTACTATCTGAGCTTTAAATAAAAGCCAATAATGTTGTGTATATCTTATAGGATAAATGTGCTCATTTTGTAAAAATCCTGTAAAAGAAAAACTTAAGTAGCAAGTTGTGGTGCTACTTAAATTTTTAAATTCTTTAAGCTACATAACTCAGGTTATGAAGCTACACAAAGTTAACATTGAAGCCTTATATTAATGATGTGTATATTTAAATCCTATAGACCTGGTTAAGGACCCCAATTAGAGTTATTTCTCTTTAACAATTATACTTTTTGTGTTATTTCATGAATTTTATTTATTTGAAAAGTTTTATGAAGTGTTTCCCCATTTAGTTTGGACTCGCATCTCTTCAGAATATGGGGCTATTTAAAGCTTGATGCAGTGTTAATTTTAATTTAGAACTAGAACTAAAATTTTGAACTAGTTTTAATTTAACTAGAATCTTTTATTCTAGCATTTATTCATCGAAGTACTAATATTTTTAGTTATTGGAACCCGAAATATAGGTGAAATCAAATAGATCTTTATGCGTTAATTTAAGCGTTTGTGTATTGTAACAATCTCAAGTAAATGTTACCTATATTTTTTCATTTAAAAAGAAACATTAAACCAACTTTCAATCAATTTGAGTAAATGAGATCTACGGCGCGGTAGTGCCCCCGCCAAGTTTAGCGGTCACTGTTGTACTATCTTTTACAGAAAGCATTTCAAAGATATTTTCACCCCCTTGTATCTTTTTATTTAGACCATGACGAAATGTATACTCTGTTTTACAAAAAAAATCTTGTTTAGCTGTCTCCTTTAAAATTTCATTTCGTTACTGTTCTTAGTTTATAAGAATGGAAGGACGAGACTGAAGAACATATTCTACTAGACTGTCCCAAGTACTAGAAAAAATGATCAAAATTATATCAAGAAGTCAAAATTCAAGATATCCTAGACAAGACTGAAGAAATCAAGACTCTGGTCTTCTTAAAGTTAAAAAATATAATAAATACACTTTAATTCGTAAATAAAATTAACAATTTCCCTTAGCCTCAAAAATTAAAGACCAAACCCTAACAGCTAAACCCCAAACGTAAAAAAAAATAAAATAATATTAATATAACCTTTACACCCAGGTCCCTCATGTCAAATATACCTTCGCATCTTGGAAATGCAAGGAATATATCACTATCTATCTTAAGAAGTTGGTAAAAAAGGCTCAATAACGTAGTCTAGTGATTAGGAAATTATTACTTTACAAACCTGAATATTAAGGTAATTTTCTGTAATAAATAAGTATTATTACTACATAGAAAAGTGATTTATAAAATTCTAACTTATATTACTTTAAAAAATCCTTGAAAGTACAATAAATTTAATTCACTGAGTAAAAAAGTCTTAACAAATGCTTTTATTTTGTAAAGTATTTTTTTTTTTCAAAAAAAGTAATACTGCATTAAGTGATATATTACATTTAGGCTAGACTACGCATTGGAAAGCAGCTGTGCCCTCGAGCTCCCCTTACTGACAAATAGATTGAAACGATTAATTAGGTTTGTCCATGCCGATTCCATTGGAAAATCTTTTTCCTTACACCTTTATTTTCAGGCATTACTTATAAAGAGAGGTTTAAGATATATTCAAATTAAATTGAACTTGTAAGTTTATTAGATTTTTTAATACAATTTTCAATTCAAATTCAAATAGATTTTTTTTAAATTAAAAGAGATATTTAAAATGAAAATTGTTTTAATAAAATAATTCAATTTATTTAATTACAGTTCGTGCTTTCTTAATTCCAATGCAATTAATATTACAAAAATGTATTAATTATTACTCTGTATTACATACTGCTAATGCATAATTTATATCATAGAGATATTTTCCTAGAGAGGCCCTATCGTTTAATTTTCAAATATTGAAAAAGTCACCTAAACAGCTTCGATTATTATGTAATAAAAACAAAATTACAATAACGTATACACTAAAACGTTTATAATACAAAACAAAACATAAACAATGTGCGGGAAACCAACAACGATTGATTTGGTATAACCTTAACACACATGAGGTTATAGAGACCCCCTAAAACTCCTACATAGATGTTTCAGACCTCTCAATGTGTTAAGATTGGCCCCCTTGTACCACTTTAACTATTTAAAATAGAATAAAACCCGTAAATTATGAACGAAGGTTTCAAAGGTAAGACCCGGTGACAAATTTCAAGAACTCCCTGACTAAGATTAATGCCCACTACTGGTGGCCATGTGGTGGATCCAAACTCCAACTCATACCCAGCTTTGATCTTTTATTAATTTTAATATAGACAAAAATACAAATAGCTAAAACTACCAAAGATTTTAATTAAAGATACTTATACTCAAAAAAATAATAATCCACACTTAGGAAATAAGATGTTGCCGCCATACCGAGGTTGCCTGAGAGAGAGCGACCGCTTGGTCCTGACTCAAATTTATAACCTCAGACCGCTCTGTTGCCAACATACCAAAGAAATAAACTTTTCCCTAAAACCTAAAAAGCGAGCAACCGCGAGCCCTAAAAACTTATCGGCACGCCCACAAAACAACAATGTGGCACAGTCACCACACCCTCTAGTGACATATCTCTATGATGCTTATAATCAGCGAATCAATCTTGAAATTTACTGGACAGTAACATTACGAGTTCTTACTCCTAGACATTAAAAAAGTATTGTAAGCTGCAAGTAAAATTCGAAATTATAACTTAGCCTTTTCATCTGTACCTACAAGTGTAACTCTACCAGCTTCTTGGCCAGTTACGATTCCATGTTAGTTTTATTGTGTTAGTTGTCAGAACTCATAGTAGATTCAGCCGCTTAACAGTGGCTAATTTCGAAACGTAAAATATGTACGTTTAATTTAAATTCGTTTAGATAGTTTCTCGGCAATTAATTGAGAAGAAGCCTCTGAGAAAGGATAAATAGCAGCGTTTATCATAATTATTTAAGTTGGTCATTAAAGCGCTATTCTCTGCATTATATATGCAGCTAAGCTGTAATTGCATTATGCATCATTTATTGTTTAGGAAACTCCGTTTTCATGGCATTTGTTGCAAAACAAGAAACATTCGCCTCACGCATCTTATCCATATCTATTATTCATTAAGTACATTGACTATGAATTGTCCACGTATTCTGTATAATGTCATGACAAAACTCTCTTCTTTATTTAGCACTGATAAAGTTAAAAATACTAATATAAAATTAATAATACATTTTAATAAAAACGGACTTTTGCTCTCCTACTACAGAAAAATATTTTAACTACGACTTGAGTTATAAATCATGTTTCCATTTGTAGCGACCTGGCTCCGTAAATTCCTAGGGACGTAAATAGAGTGCAGTGGCTTATAGAGTCATCTATGCCGAATAAAATCAAAGACACAGAACAAATTCTAAATTATGTTAGAAAGAGAATGTGTACAAAAACAAGAAAACCACTACTTAAAATCGTTATTAACATTCCTTCAAATGTAACTTCTCATTTCCATCATGATCAACAAATTTTATAAATTAATAGAAATATATTCTACTTATTATCTAAGCCGTAGGTAAAATTTAATACACGACCGGGATCGAAGAATTTCATCTTTCATATTATCTCCCTTGGTCAATCTCCCTCGTATTGAGGCCTCGGGAGTCAATTTTAGTTTACTTCCTCGGCAAAGCCTCGGGAGCTAACTTGTTTACCTCCCTCGGGGCCTCTGGGGATAAATGAGGTTTTTCACCGGCGGGTTCGCCTTATGTGAAAACTTTGCCTTGAGCTGTAAAACTTTCTTATAACTTTTTTAAATAACTATTATTTTGTATTGCTAATGATTATCAGCTAATTTTTGCTGGAATTTTAAAAACATTTGAAACATTTTATTTAATTTTAACTTAATGATTAATTCTTGTTCTATTGTCTGTTCTAGGTATGATTTATAATTCTGAACTACTATAAAGGTATACTGTTTGTCTAATTTTTAATCGTCTATCTAAT
>JACMZG010000008.1:26521942-26601734 GCA_018340805.1 Microvelia longipes
TGAATCTTTTAATATCGAATCACTGGCGCTAAAGCGTAATAAGAATAACGAATAAATAAAAAAATTTAATAAATTTCAAAAACATAACCTGATTTACAGTGTTGCCAAAGTAGAGAATTTGTTTGTTTACTTTAAAAAAGGATTTTTGTAAAAAATTAGAAAGTTAATTGTTATTGAAAAAGGGAGTTGGCAGAGTTTTGTGTCTGGTTCTATTATGGGTGTTTATGGCTTTAGTCTTTTATACGTGTGTTCCAAAATCTCAATCCGATTTGCAAAAATTTTTCCGTAGTATAGTTTTTAAGTTAAAATGTTCGGTGAGTCATTTTTCGGGTTTAATGACGTCATAAAAAATTTTTTTTCCGAATAGCACTTTTGCATTTACTGACTTAATTTTTTTATAACATAGTTTCGATCCTCTTGCATAATATACTTCTGGGAGCTACGGAATGTTATCCAGAACACACATACAGACAAAAAACAAAAACTTTGTTAAAACCGCTCAGGACTAAAAAACCACGTGAACGCATAATTTGACGGATATAGATGAAAAGAGAAACTGTACACTCATGAAATCTCCCAAATGTAGTATCTATTTTAGCTGAGTTTTTTATCAGCATGAGATAAATATTCTTTGGAGTTGATAAATTTGGGGGTCATAGTTTTTGATTTAGCAATTCGACTTTTTCTCTGACGTTCCGCTAAATTTCGTAGTTCCACCCAACTATACATATCATAACAGTATTTAAACATTGTGTAAAGTTAAAATTGATAAATATTTCAAAGAGTTGGGAGCAATATGACAAGAGTTGATAAAACAAAGTTAAGACGAACCATACGTTAAAGGAAAACTTCTTATATATGAAAAACTTTTAAAACTGTCAGATTCAAAGTATGGTTTCAACTTTCAACAGCCTATTTTTACTTGATTAAAACTTTTTTTCACTTTTTTATTTCAACTTCTTCTTCATTCGTACTATACGATAAAAAACGGTGCTTAACAGTTTAAAATGAATTTTGTATGAAGTAAAGAATCATTTTAAAAAGTAGCAGACGTTTTCAGAGATGCTTTTTCTGTTAAGGTTCCATGAATATGTACCGTATGAAAATCTCCTTACTTAGTTCCTTTTCCTAGGATTTCCCAAGCTAAATTATACGCACGACTTGATATTAAATTACTGTGGAGTGGTTCTGTCTCTTTTTCTCTTTACAGTCAACAAATTACGTTAAATTCAAAGGAATCCTTGTTTTCCGTTTTATTTTTTCCTTAAAACAAGCTCTTACTTTATGCTAATTGTAACAAAATCTGATTAGCATTGCTTTGACGCTTGACTTTAATGCCATCAAATTAGTATATTCTAAACTTTTGATGGATCTTTATTATATTTGCTCGTTTCTATAGTTGTTTTAGAGGAGTAATGGTATGGTCAATCTAAGTTTAAAAGTAGGGATACATTTTGTTCTAAAACTCAATGTTTTATTTACTAATATAGACAACGATTAAAAACAACCGATAGATCTCGAACATTTAAAATGAATTTTGTATGATCGTTTAAAAAAGTAGCAGACGTTTTTAGAGATGATTTTTCTGTTAAGGTTCCATAAATATGTACCGTATGAAAATCTCCTTACTTAGTTCCTTTTCCTACGATTTTCCAAGCTAAATTATACGCACGACTTGATATTAATTCAGTAAGTTTCAAAAGTTGGGATACATTTTGTTCTAAAACGATATGTTTTTATCTACTAATATAGACAACCATTAAAAACAACCGATATATATCTCGTATATTTTCCCAAATAAAACTGTGTCAAACGCAGCCGCTTGATCCTACTGTCTGACCCTTCATTATTTTGAAGTGAAGTCTCAGTGGCATGACAGGTTATTATTTAATTATTTTATGAATACCAATATTGTAGCTAAAAAATAGATTTAATATGTAGAATTTTATTTAGTTGTGATAAGAGGTATGGTTATGGTAATGGTTGATTGCCGTAATATTAATTAAAAAAATCGTGATACCAACTATAAAGATATATGAAAAAAATACGTCTTAGTATTTAACGAATTGCTTTTTAATTTGTAATTTTCTCTTATTAGTCGCAATATTATATTACTTAGTTTTATTTTTATAGTTATCGTAAAGAAATATAGCCTTTGGGAAGTACATAAAACAATTTGTTTATTTTATAAATAATTAGGTATAAAATTAGGGGAAAACAGTTCCCCCTTACGAATTGCGAACAAGAAGGGACAGCATGTCTTACATAATACATTCTGCATTTAATTATTTAAAATCAGTATCACTTGACTTTCTCTCTCCTTGTACAAAATCAATATGTCAGACCCTTCTTGCAGGAGTTTGTAGTATACTTTATAGTATCAATAATATGCACTTTATTTCAAATTTTCATAATAATACAATAAATTATACTTAATAATGTAAAACGTAACTTAATCCTCTTTAATCTTATTTTTAGGTTTATAAGGCCCACATATTCCCAACGGTTCCAGAGAATTGAGGCTACTTCCGAATAATATGATCGATTTCGAGTCAGTCTGTTCTTATCTTTGTCAAATACAATATTTTTATTATAGGAACATAATAATATTATTATTGTATCCCTAATTTGTATGTATTGTATGATTGTATGTATAATTATTATACAATAATAGTAATATTGTATAATATCATACAATATTATAGCAATATGTTATAATACTGTAGGAATATGCGATGTACATTTTTACATGTTTTGGAAGTATATCATTTAATTGTTTGAAGTCTGACCCTTATTGTTATTCTACACTGTTAATAAATTTTTGATTAATCCAAGTAAGGTAACTTTTGCTAGATATTGATTAATCTATTCGGGATCTCTTACAAAAAAGTGGAAGGTTATAACATCTATTTGAGATAATATATGACCATAATTTAAAAAATAAGAAGTGAAAAACATTTTTGCAGATATTTTTTAGAAAAAAGAAATCAAACAAAAATATACAGTCAGTATATGGCTAATAATAGCTAACACTCATTATAGTAAGAATAAGTGATTAGAAGTGGATGAGGAATGCTGTTTCTAGCATTTTGTCATCTTTATTCGTGATGATTTTGTCGAGTTAATGACAATGGGACGAATTTGTAATAGTTTATTGTTTTAAATTGAGAGAAACCAATAGGAACTTGTTTTTTTAGAGAATATGTGGAGCTTTTAATTTCATTTTAAAAACTTTAAATTTAAGAGTAACTGTTTTTTAAATCTTATTAATTTCATATATTTTGGCATCCAAGACATAGTTTAAGTATATTCTATCTTTAAGAACATTATGTCTACCTTCGTGGGTGTGTTATATACAATTTTTTTTAGCGAGCATATTTACTTCAGCATTATGTCTATAAATAATATTATAATTAGTTATAATAAGGCCGCCTTAAGATAGTTAAAATAAATTAAAATAAAATATAGAAGCAACATTGTTTCATGGGCGGTCCTGGAAGGCAATTATTCTTATTAATGTGGCTGGGAAGAAGAGCAAGGAAAGTTGCTTGCAAGCTAGTTGTAGCATTATATCGACCTGAAGGTCTTATTCTCAAGGACTAAAACCCTTTAAGGGTTCTTTATTACATAACACCTGTTACATCTTACCTGCTAAGGAAACCTTTGCAAATGCATTACAATGTCTTCTGAATTACATTACAATACATTACTGTAATTACATATTCTTTTAAAATTTCCCTCTTTAAGCAAAGCTAACATAAACCATTCTGGTTCGTGATAATATGGTAATTTTAAGTTAATTGAAATAAGTTAAAGAGAATGAGATAATAATGACTATTATGTAAATAAGGGGAAATTATTGCTCTAAACTGGATAAAGGGGGAAGGAAGCATTAAATGAGTTATATTCCAACTATTCAACTACAATACCTGTTTAAAAGATTACCGGAACGATTTTTCCCGTAATTAAAATATTATGGAACGTTTTTGACGCAGTCCTTTATACCAAAGATATGGTTTTGAAATAACCCTGAAACCCAAGATTTAAACAAAATATTACTTTGGCTTTTTTAAAACGCGTAGAGAATGCAATAATCTAAATCAAAGGTAGGTTGGGTAGCATAATGGAAAGGGTACCATTTTACTTTAATGTTTCCATATAAAATTAATACATTTCTTTTTTTCTTTTTCTTATAAAATAAATGGACTTGATACCGTTAAAGAAATTAGGTACCCAACTTCTACAACTGGTGGTATTGATATTTTATAAACGGTATATTTTCAAGGATTTCAAACTTCAAAGATTTTCAACGGATTCAAACTAAGGGTATGTAAACTGTGGCGGTGAAACTGAAGGATTGGAGGAGGAGGATGAATAGATTTACCCCACTTCTAAGGGACGCCGAAATGGAAAAATTTCATTTTTTTAGAAAAAAAAGTAAGAAATAACGGTTTTAAATATTTTGTGGGGGTTAACGTATTCCGCGGAGCAAGTTGTTAATTATTTATTATTAATTATTAATATTTTGTTCAACTATATTCCTGTAATATCAACAACTTGAGTAATCAATGACCTGTGAATCATGTAGTTGTATTAATTTTGTCAAATTATAACCATATAGCATTATGTAGGGTATAATTGCGAATTTATAAAAATAATTTTAAATTAAAATCGTTGGCATGTTGAATCGATTTAGACCAGTTTTATAGTTCAATCAAATTATCTTAAGTGGCGTGAATACGTACATCATCTACATTTATCGTATATATACATACAACTAGGTTTACATACCTAAATGAACATGAAGGAGTAGAATCGGTCTCAAAGCGACCCACATAATGAACATTTGCTGATATTTATTTATTTTTCCTTATTTATACCTACGGTATAAAAATGGTAAAGTGAAAATCACATATCTTCATAAAGTATTCTTGGGGGAGTTCTTATAGTATTCTATTCATAAAGTATTCTTGGGGTTTACAGAAGTCGTGAATAAAAATTAAATTTTCGTATTATTTTACGTATCATAGTTTTATTAATAGGGTTAGAGACGAAGTCCTCAGAGATGATGTCTGAAGTCTAGAGAGCTGCAACAAACCAATCTGAGGATTGATAACTCAAGAAGAAGAGAATTAGGTATCAGATTCAGATCTTTAGATTAGCGTGACGCCGGGAAATGTATTAATAATACCTAAATGTATGCATATTTCAAATTTTATCAAGTATGATTGATAATGTATTAAAAGACATATAACGTTATACTAACAACTTTACAACCAAGTTAGCGTCTTTATAAAGGGTATTATAACCATATTAATGCTCTTCTGTTCATTTCTCCCCTTCACGTGTAATTCAACCGATATAATTAATAATAAAGATATCAGAGTTGCAAAGTATCATATTATGTTATTGAATAGTATCATGTTTGAGGGTTGTTTCCTCTCTATATCGTTTCCCCTGGTTATGTTGATGTTTTACCTGTGAAAGTGCTCTTAGCTTTCACTGTCTTCTCACCCTTGAAGTTCTTCGTCCCTCGTTGTTGCCATAACAACGGATGCCGATGGTCCTGCTTCAGGCCGTTTCTTTACCTTGTTCCCCCGGGACAGGGTACTCATCCTCAGCTAACCAATCCTACGAAAGCTCGATGTTTTTACTTCTTATCTTGTTGCATTTAGTATTTTGTTTTTTTTTTTTTTCAAAAAAGTTTTCTTGTTTATATTAATCCTGTTATTTTTTAACAGAAGCTGTAATTTCTGATCTTGAAAAGTTGATTTTCTTATTAGGAAATCTTCCACCCTTCTTTTAGAACTTTTTTAATTTTTCCTAACTGCCTACCTTTACTTTATGGATGAAGAAGTAAAGTCATTATGGTTGCTTCAGATTACCGGAAAATGAAAAATTAGTAAATTAATTAATAACATTAGATTGATAAATTAATGGACTATTACTTAGTATATACATTACTTAGTATTAAATGTATTATTTTCAACTATGCTTAAGTATAAAAATAAAATAAATATGAGAAAGAAAGAATAAATAAATAAGTGTTAAAATCATAAATAAATAGATAAAAATATAATAAAAATTTAAATAATAATTAGGAGAGAGGAGGATACATAACTATAGGAACCCAAAGGGTTTCTATGGGTTTAGTAACTCCGGAGAGGGTTTAGAACAACGCTAGCACTTCTTTTAAGTTAACTATCAGACCGGATCGAACCCTTAGTTGTTTAGACACCTTGGTCATTCAGAATCCACAGTATTTTTATAATGAATGGGAGATAAACCAAAGATAATGTATAATCCAAATAATCTCTATTTATGATTACTGACTACTTACCTTCCTAAAATACTATTTCTTCACATTATTTACTTTAATTTTAAATACTGTACTGCTATAATACTTATCCACAAAATATTAAAACTTTTTTGTTACAATTATATTAAAATACGACGCAACTTAACTTTGAATCTCTACGGAATGAAAAGTTCAAAGTAAAAAAAAACCTTGTCATTTACTTCCTCATTCAGTAAAGATGTAGAAGTCCCTTTTCTAATGATTAAATACGTAGAGGAAATATCTCGATTTTAATACAAGTTTTGTGTCATTATATTTTTTAAACCATAATTTTCCTTTTACAGTTCGTTGCTTTTTCTGCGAGTATTGATTTTTCTGAAAGTATTAAGTAAAGTAGTTTTATAAGATCTTATGAAATTCTATTTTATAATGATCATGAGCTAGAATAAAAAATATAAGATTAAATTTTCAAAAAATATATTAAAAGTTTAATAATTGCCACATTAAGAGTACATCAGTATTTAACCAGTATCGTTCAAAAAATAGGAAATATGAAATTTATAGAGACAAGGCGCGAGATCTCCTTTTCCTTCCATATGGCTACGAACTATCCAAAATACTCCAATAGCGTAAAATGTACTATAGCCTCTAAAATTGTTTCTAGCAAAATAACCTTAATAATTTTCCATTTCAAATTATCAAGTACAAAGAAAATATAAAATTGCTTGAACAAGCATGAAAATTTTAAATAAGCATTGTATAATTCAAATAAACGCTGAGAAAATATTATGCTTTTATATCTTGTATATCAGTTCATTTAATTATATTTTATAATATATAAAGTTATTTGAGGGAATTTATTGCCAAAGAAACATAAATAAAAGTGAAAAATATGAGAGTTAAAATTTGGAGAACGGGTTTTCCTGGTAAATAAGGGAAAATTTTATGGACAAAACTGTAAAACAAGCTAATATTATAAGTTTCTAGCGAGAAAGTTAAGCTGCTATTTACTGTAGAAAATATTTAACACTGTTAAAGCTTTTATTAAAGGTCTCTGTAAAATAGTTTTAACAAGTTTATAACATTTTTCTTAAAATAACTAGTTTGTGGAAAACGAAAAACCCTTCCCCTTGACATTGTTTATATAAGACAGTATTGTTAAAACTGTCTAATTTTAATTATTAGTTTGTCTTTAACTTTGAAATTTTTTTTTACAAAGTATGAAAATCGGGGGCGGTGTGCCTTGAAAATGTTCCTTATTCTAACTCACAACGCTAATAATCATCTCTGAGGACTCCTTTCACTCGTCCGCAAAAAAAATTAAATTTACATTAGGAGTACTTTTATTTCGGTGTAAGGGCAAATCTGAGATGAATAGTAAATCGCCGTCGACAAAATCATAACCAATATTTTGGGGCCGATTTACGATGCATCTCGGAGATCCATCCTAGTTGCGGGTTGCTGGTCCAATAAAATAACAAAAAAAATCCAGATAAATTTTAAACAAGAAACTCAGCATTTATTATTTATAAAAACCACATTAAGAGGACTGTATTTTGTAATCTTAACTTAAAAAAAAAAAAAAAATAAAAGGAATTCCTTTTAATAAAATCATAAAAATCAAATCAAATTTATACTTAAGGCTGTTTTTATTCAAAATTACTAATTTTCCAGTGTTTTCACTTTTAATGCCCTTTTACATCCTATTTTGGCCATCTGTTCTAAATTAAAATAACGATTGCATCTTTTATAATTCTCATAAAACCGTAAAATAAAATGTCTCCCACGATAGACGGGAACGATATCGACGCACGGTAAATCGATAACTTTGGCTGTCGATTGAGGCTTCATTTAAGTCAGGTTAAGAAGATTATCATATTAAGAATATCATCGATAATAGTTGTCTTCATAAAAGAAGTAAAGTAAGAGTTAAATTTCCTACCGGTATTTAGGTTATCCAAAATACAAGTGTCACCATCATCCAATGCACAAAACATCACCAACTCACAATACATAACATTAAGCTAGTTTTCCAACTTAATAAGGTTTCTTTGATTGAAGATCGGGAGTCCCATTGTACGAGAATGATTTCTTCGTAATCCTGCAGGAGATTCAGAGAGTTAGCGATCTCTGAGCTGCCAGGTGAGATACGAGGAAATGCGTACTTGTCACATACACAGACTAGGGCCGACTGACTGGACACGGAGCGCGGAAGAGCCGATATACTCGCGAGATAAATACGGCGCGACCCTTGACCAGACAATACCTTATTTTCCACCTACACTAGACATCTTATCTACATTAACGTTAAATTAACTACATATAAATAAAGACATTATAAAAATAATATTATATACTGAAAATCGACATACTACTTAAACTTGACTTATTACGCGACATAATAAAACCATGACATACTACTGCGTGCGTGAACATTCCGCCCACCAAATTTTATGGAAAATAAAATTTAATATTAGTCATCATTAGGGGGAGTTGATGTAGGAGAAGGAGGATTGGTGATAGGAAGTAAAGGAACTATCTTGGTTACTGGCCGTTTAAACGTACTTGAGGATGTCCGAAGCGTAAACCACGCGGACGACACCATCAGTTCCTGGGTGAACCTCTAGGACTCTAGCAAGAGGCCAATGAGCAGGTTCTAGTGTTGGATCTGTAAGTAAAACCAATTCTCCTACTTCTACATTCCTCTGAGGTTTCAGCCATCGCCGTCGCTGTTGCAAATGATGGAGATACTCGCTTCGCCACCTATTCCAATAATGTTGTACTCTCTGTTTGACAACTTGCCAGCGGGTGAGACGATTCTGTTTTATGTCCAAGAGGGATTCCTCAGGAGCTGATATCAGCGGAGCCCCAATCAGGAAATGTCCTGGCGTGAGGCATTCAAAGCTGTCAGGATCCTGATACATAGGACATAAAGGTCTAGAGTTCAGGATGGCCTCAATCCTAGAAAAAATAGTGGAAAGCTCCTCAAAGGTCAAGGGTGTTCCATTCATCACCTTTTTTAAAATCGACTTTGTGGACTTAATGGCTCGTTCCCAAAGTCCTCCAAAGTGAGGGGCCTTAGGAGCAGTGAACGACCACTCTATCTCTTGCTTAGACGCGTAAGTGATAATCTGATCTTGTGTTTCTTTAGATCGTAACCAAATCGAAAGTTCACGTAATTCATTCGCAGCTCCAATAAAATTGGAGCCGTTGTCTGAGTAAATCTTACTGGGCTTGCCTCGACGGGACACAAATCTATCTAATGTCGCAAGGAATGCCTCTGTGGAGCAATTAGAGACTAGCTCCAAATGGACCGCCTTAGTCGACATGCAGACGAACAAGCACAAGTAGGATTTTGAGCAGGATGCATTTCTACGCAGTGACTCCTTGATCATAAATGGGCCAGCCAAATCTACACCTACGTGAATAAACGCTCGACCTCGGCGAACCGGGAAGCTGGGAGGTTGCCCATGAAAGGAGGCTGTTGGCTAGCTCTGAAGCACTTGAGACACTTGTGAACACGCTGCTTAATCAAATTCCTTGCTGAACAAATCCAGTATTTAGAAGAAATCATAGCTTGTAATGGTACGGGTCCTGGATGTAAATAGGAAACATGGTAATAGTCAATAATAAGTGCAGAAAAATGGCACTTATAAGGTAAGATAATTGGGTGTTTGCATTCAGGAGGAAGATAAGAATTATTCAGGCGACCGCCCACCCTGATAAGCCCAGTTGGATCAAGAAACGGATTAAGAGCTATCAACTTCTTATCTGAAGTAAAGCAATCTGCAAAGTAGTAACGCTGCACACATCGTATGATTCTTATATTGATTCTCGTAACTCGCCATGAGTTATAGCTCCTGTAGAAGAATGTGTTTTAGTTTTGACACGAACGAAAAATCTCCAAGCGTAAGCTAGTGCTCGAAGGAGCTTGGAATAAGAAGATATGTTCTCAGTCCACTTAACAATCGTCTCCATAGAGCGTACCGACTGTACTGTGACAAGAGCTTCTTGAGGACATTTTAACTCCGGCACTGGTTGACCACGAAGCATAGACACTGATGTCACAGGCCAACTGGAGTAGCTTTGTTGTAGCCAATCAGGCCCTGTCCACCATAACTCATGAGATACAATTTCAGAAGGAGAAGACCTCTTGAGCCACAATCGGCCGGGTTATCTTCTGATTTTATATGGTACCAAGATGAAGTATCGATGTTATCAGTAACTTCAACGACTCTATGAGCCACAAACGTCTTCAGTAAATCAGGAGAAGTTGAGAGCCACGAGAGAACAACAGTTGAATCCGTAAAGCAATACGTTTCTTGAATTGTCAACCTAGAAATAAATCCTTGGATGGATTTTAGAAGTCTACTTAAAAGCAAGGCACCACAAAGCTCTAATCGTGGTATAGAAGTAGGCTTTGTAGGTGCAACTTTAGTTCGAGCCTTGAGAAGAAAAATGTATATACTATTGGAATACTGAACCCTAAGATAAGCTGCTGCACAGTAGCCCTTTTGCGAGGCATCGCAGAAACCGAGAAGATCTATCCGGTCAGCATCCTGTGTAAACAAGTAACGTGTAATCGACACCTTTGAAAGATCAGGCATTTCTTGAATAAATAAGTTCCACTTGGAAGCAATCCTCGGCGGTATTATGTCGTCCCAACCTACTTTAGACAACCACGTCTCCTGGAGTATGGTCTTGGCATAAAAAATGACTGGAGACAAATAGCCTAGAGGGTCATAAATTCGGGCAATGGCCGACAAGATGGACCTTTTTGTCATACTACTAGTAGGAACGCTAATTTTAAAAGAAAAGACATCGTTTTTAGGGTCCCACTGTAGACCTAAAATCTTAATAGCTGGATCATCACCGTCACCTAGGCTGCAGGCTTCTTGTTTAGAAGTATCGTGGATATTTTCCAACAAAGTGTCACAATTACACCCACATTTACTGAGTTGAAATTGACCTCTCTTCAGAAGATCTATCAGTTCACGTTGTAGCAACCTAGCTTCGCTCTCAGATGACGCTCCCGTAGCTACGTCATCAATGTATATGTCGTTAAGAAGTACAGCCGCAGCACGCGGGTACAGATGCCCATCATCTCGAGCAAGCTGGAAATGACCCTGTTTGCCTGAAAAGGACTGGAAACTAGACCATACGTAACCGTATGTAATTCATAAATTTCTAATGGGTCAGAGATATTAAATCTCCAAACAATACGCTGATACTTACGGTCCGCAGGACAAACAAGAATTTGTCTAAACATCTTAACGATGTCTGCCGTGAAGACTATTAGGTGAGTTCTGAAATTAAGAATAATTTGACCAATATCCTTTTGAAGTTTAGGTCCCTTATAGAGACAATCATTTAATGATCCTTGGCCAGTTTTGCTAGAGGCGTCAAAGACTACTCTTAATTTTGACTTAGTTCCTTCTAGCTTAAAAACACAATGATGAGGAATTACAAATGAAGAAGGTTCTTGTGTCAAACTCATGTGTCCCAGGTCAATGTAATCTCTCATAAATTTATGGTACTCCATTTTAAGATTGGGATCCCTCTCTAGCTTCTTCTCTAGATTAAAAAATCGAGTAATAGCTTGATTTTTAGACAAAGGAAATTTAATATCGCAATGTCGGAACGGTAGTGAAACAACATACCGTCCATCAGGCTCTCGGTAATGCGTAGAAAGAAAATGTGCTTCGCAATGCTTATCTTCTGAAGATACTATAGGGTGAGTCACAACAGGTTCCTCCAGTTCCCAGAACTTAGACATCTGCGTAGACAAATCTGAAATATCCTCCGTCATAAAGGTTGATACTTGATTAGACTTCTTCTTCGATCCTGCTGAGCGACCCGCAACAACAAAACCAAAAATCGTTGGCTGTATTTTGGGAAGTTGAGGCACCACAGTAAGAGGACCTCCTGAAACAATGTCGTAATAAATATCAGCCCCGGCTAGGAAAGTCAACTGGACCAGGATGCATAAACTCTGGATCAGCTAACTTGTAATCACTGAAAAGATGCCATGGACTAGAACTTAAGTTACTGTGAGGAAGGTCATTAGTGATTTTAGGGAGCACTATTGCTTCTGTACTTAATTCCGGTTCACTAGAATCACAAGGTTTCAACAGACATGAAATTTCTCCCTTCATATCACGAAGAATGTTTTGGCCTACTCCGCCACTGACCGCGAAGAAGAGTTTATAGGTAAGCCTAGACGAGTAGCACAACTTAATGACATAAGTGAGACTTGACTTGCCGAGTCAAGAACTATACGTATGACTTGATAATTACCTGACATATCCTTGACATGCGCCAAAGCAGTCGCCAGTAACACTTCACCACAAGTTGCCATACCACTGAAGTCGGTTTGAGAAGGACTGGATCGATAACCAGAACGAGGTTCTCCAAAACTACCAGACTTAGCTTGTGCTTGGTAGAGTTACTACTACCAGGCTCATCAGGATCATGCAGCCAAGAATGATGGCGGCCCTGACAATGTTTACATCTTCTATTAGTTAGGCATGCGTCCGTTTTGTGTCGTATTGATAAACAGTTTAAACACCCAGCCCAGTCCTTTAGTGCTTTCCTTTTATCAGTGACTGACATACCCTTGAAAAGGCCACATTGATAAAGAGTATGTTTGCGGTTACAAATAGGACAGGGTGGTGATTTAGGAGAAATTGACCCCGTTGAAGTAGGCGTAGTGGGTTGACTAAATGCGTTATGTGGCATATTACCAGTTTGCCAATTTTGCTGGGAAGATTTCTTAGAATCAACAAAGAGAGACGTTTTTGATTTATTTAATTCCTGGTTAGAATTAGGTTTTAACTTGCTACTAGCTTGGTTGCGGCTCGATCTCGAAGGTGTGCCAGCCTGAGGTGAGATGGAGACGTCAGCAGCTGCAAACTCAAGATTTTTACATTCAAGTTTTAAAAAATCAACTAATTTATCAAAAGTTGGAAATGGTCTTTATTTTGCCTCTCAAAAGATTGTCTGGTTGCTGAATCCAGACATCTGACAGTTAGAGTAAATAATAAAAATTCAGACAAGTCTGGAATATCCAAAAACTTTAAAGAGTCTATATTTTCAATTACAGTAGATAAGAACGATCTAAGTGTCTTAGAATTTGGTTTAGACAACATAGGTTTAAAATTAAACAAAGGTTTTAAATAATTGGTAGCTAGGATCCGTTTATCATCATAAGTTTCCAGTACTAATTTATATGCTTGATCATAAGTAGATTCCTGTATAGCTATACCTTTAATTAAACTTAGGGCTTCGCCTTCTAGTGCTGATAAAAGATAACGAAATTTTTGTATATTGGTCAAGGTTTCATCATCATGCACCATTGATTTAAATGAGTCACGGAATTGTGGCCATTTAGAAGTGCTAGTGCCATCATACTTAGGAATATCTAAGGGAGGTAAATTAGATTTCAAAAATTGTGAAGACGTATTAAGCGTCATATTGGCCGACCTAGAAGGTGTGGGGTTCATATGCTCTTCGTAAATGGCATGAGCTTCATAAAAAAGCCGCTCAGCTGTAGCATTCAAAGTTTTATCTTCCTTATTAGGAAAATCTTTATCAGCCTCTTTACTTAGATCCCCGAGTTGATCCCACTGTTCTTTGAACAAATTAAAATAAGGGCGCACTCTTTATACATCCCTTTAAATAAGAAAAGTTGAGTAGGATCTGTTTCCAAGTCGCCCTTGCTCAGTTATAGCCCTGATTTTTGCACCAGTACTTTGCAGCTTAGACCTAACTCTTAACCTCTTCCTCCGCCATGTTTCTAAAATGTTAGAAAATTAAAAAAAAATCCTGAAAATAATATCTGAAAAAAAAGAAATAAAAATTAAATCCTAGAATAAAATAAAACACCTGAAAGTAAAAACATATTCCTGGAAAAGAAACAAATAAGGCTTTCCTGAAACCTTACAAAACGTATTGTGATAATATAAATCAGGATGTGAAGGAAAAGGATTAGAAAAGATCTTAAAGGATATCTAAAGGCAGTGTGCAAATTAAATCAAAATCTAAATTCCATGAAATAATCATGTCATTTGGTGAAGTAATATTAAAGGCAATTTAGTTATTGTTAAAAAAGGTACAATAAGCTTAAGGGATAAAGTTATCTTTGTATCAATAATAGAATGAAAAATAAATGGACAAACCTTAGAAAGTTTCTCGATAAAAAAGCTCAAATCAATTAAGATAAATTGGGGGAGAAACATTCACGCAGCACCGAGTAGGTAACCCTAAAAGTAATTTTATTGAATCTAAAAGTGTAAAAATATTTCCTTGCAAAACCAAAATAATTAACAAAAATAATTTTATTTTAATACTAGTAATAAAACTCTGTTCAGAAATAAAATTCGATTAACTTGTTCAAACAAAATTAATAATAAGTTAAGAACTAACGGACAGATTTTGTCCAAAACAAAAACTTTTGTAAGGAAATATTTCACCATAAAAAAATCATAGAAAGTAAATAATATTAAAAATTCATAAATATAATTAGGTACCAATAAATGTCTAATGTGAGATCGGATGATTTTACTACAACAATGAAAGTACAAGATCATGAAAACAGATTATTAATAAATAATTAAATTTATGATCATGAATTTAAAGAAAAGACAAAATAAATCTGCGGAAACAAAATTAGACATTCAGTCGTACAAAATGTTTGTAAAAGAACGACCTTAAAAAACCTATATGTCATGTAAAAAAATATGACATCAAAGATTAAATAAATTCATAAAAATAATTCACCTAAAAATTTATTAAATATGAATTTTCCACAACAAAGTTTGAGTTTATAATAACTTAAAATAAGAACAAAATTAATCACCAAAAATGATAAACCATAAAAAAATGCATACCATTATTTTGCAAATATTTTACAAATAAACCTATACGATCGACCATGAATTTTGCAAGAAAACATAACCCGTAAAAATACTGAGAGTTTCATAAAAAATACAAAAAACATAATACAAAAAATAAACTCAAAATCTATTTGTAAATCAAACTTAGTTACGGAAAATATTTTATGACGCAACTTAACATCAAAATTGAGAAACATCTAATAAATTATGATAATAATTTTTATGATTTTTTATAATGCAAAAACATAAGAAAATTAAAGTTAAACCAGTCTTAATAAACACATCCGGCTCGAAGGACCAAAATATGTAAGGGCAAATCTGAGATGAATAGTAAATCGCCGTCGACAAAATCATAACCAATATTTTGGGGCCGATTTACGATGCATCTCGGAGATCCATCCTAGTTGCGGGTTGCTGGTCCAATAAAATAACAAAAAACCCAGATAAATTTTAAACAAGAAACTCAGCATTTATTATTTATAAAAACCACATTAAGAGGACTGTATTTTGTAATCTTAACTTAAAAAAAATCATAAAAACTATAAGGAATTCCTTTTAATAAAATCATAAAAATCAAATCAAATTTATACTTAAGGCTGTTTTTATTCAAAATTACTAATTTTCCAGTGTTTTCACTTTTAATGCCCTTTTACATCCTATTTTGGCCATCTGTTCTAAATTAAAATAACGATTGCATCTTTTATAATTCTCATAAAACCGTAAAATAAAATGTCTCCCACGATAGACGGGAACGATATCGACGCACGGTAAATCGATAACTTTGGCTGTCGATTGAGGCTTCATTTAAGTCAGGTTAAGAAGATTATCATATTAAGAATATCATCGATAAAGTTGTCTTCATAAAAGAAGTAAAGTAAGAGTTAAATTTCCTACCGGTATTTAGGTTATCCAAAATACAAGTGTCACCATCATCCAATGCACAAAACATCACCAACTCACAATACATAACATTAAGCTAGTTTTCCAACTTAATAAGGTTTCTTTGATTGAAGATCGGGAGTCCCATTGTACGAGAATGATTTCTTCGTAATCCTGCAGGAGATTCAGAGAGTTAGCGATCTCTGAGCTGCCAGGTGAGATACGAGGAAATGCGTACTTGTCACATACACAGACTAGGGCCGACTGACTGAACACGGAGCGCGGAAGAGCCGATATACTCGCGAGATAAATACGGCGCGACCCTTGACCAGACAATACCTTATTTTCCACCTACACTAGACATCTTATCTACATTAACGTTAAATTAACTACATATAAATAAAGACATTATAAAAATAATATTATATACTGAAAATCGACATACTACTTAAACTTGACTTATTACGCGACATAATAAAACCATGACATACTACTGCGTGCGTGAACATTCGGATTTGCGTCTTTCGTCCTTAGAAGGTTCGTCCTTTTAGCATAGGTGCTAAAAGAACAAAGGCCAAGCGCTTAGAAGCCGTTGGAACTCAATGAAAATTCGGGTATTTTTAAATTGCCTTTTAGCGACTTTTATATATATATATATATATATATATATATATATATATATATATATTATATATATATATATATATATATATATATATATATATATATTATATATGGCAAGCTAAATTGATGAAGACCGGTAGAAGATACGCACATTAAAACACGTTTAGTATTTCATATTAACGCATGGTATTCCGAAATATTTTGTCCCTTATCGGATTTGCTACGCTCATCCAAATTTGCTAAGTCATTATTGCGGGTTAATGACTTCATAAAAAACATTTCCGAATAGCACAACTACAGTGGTAGACTAATTTTTGTGCAAAGTTTCAACTCTCTGACATGAATACACTAGGAGCTACGATGATAACAGTCACACACACACACACACACACACACACACAGACAGAGACAGCTTTGCGAAAACCACTCAGGAGCCCTTAAAACACCTTAATCGATGATTCCGTTCACATCCCGATATCAGATTTTTTTGCCGACCTAATATTTTTCCTATATACCTACGGTATAGGATATACCTACGGTATAATTGAGGATATACCTACGGTATAATGAGGATATACCTACGGTATAATGGGATATACCTACGGTATAAATATAGGATATGACCTACGGTATAAAATGAGGATATACCTACAGTATAAATGAGAATATACCTACGGTATAAATGAGGAAAAGTAAAAATTAGAAACTTTAAAATGGATACTACTGGATCCAAAAGCTATATCCGTATATAGGGATTTATGAAATGTAGGGATACCATGTTTATTTTTGATCTTATTATTTTTCCCTGTATTTTAAAATTGAAGTTGATAACAGATACACATACTCACTCAAACACACATCGCTAAAATTACTCATGATGTCTTAAAAACAAAAAACGGAAAAGTAGTCGTAAGACTTAATTTCATAATTCGAGTGCAGACTATATATTTCTACGGTAGCAGCATAATCATAATCTAATTATCTATTTCGTCTTACATTCTTAAATGTGACTTCTTAGAAACATCGGAAAATAAAGGAACTAAAGTCCTGTTCAAAGCTGTCATTCAAAACCTTTTAGCTATGACTGAGGACGAGGAAGGCTAAAAGGTTTGAGTTTTTCGATGGAGAACGCTCTAAAAAGTACTTTGAACATGAGTATAAGTATCTGTGGATTTATTCATCAAAGGAAACAAGAATTTTTCCTTTAAAGTTATTGACGAAGCCCTTTTACCCTGTAGCATAAAGTTATCATTAGTTGTAAGATATTAATAAAAGATGGAGAACAATTAATTTACTTATTATCTCTATTCGTAAATAGTATAAATCTTTGAGCCTTTCTGTGCTCCATCCTTTATGATATTTTATTATCATAGTCATAAAATATATATTTATAGTCATAAATTATGTTTGTAGAAACACTCTTTTATTCGTTGTCTAAAAGTGCATCAAGTGCACCACGTTAAAGGAAAAACTTATAACTAAAATAAAAAAGCTTGAAATCTTGATAGCCTTACAGTCTGTCTTCTTGAAAGACCATTTAAGATTAACTATCAGGGTTACTTTTAGATTATTCTTTTATTAAGATTTGACAACTTCTTAATCAAAATCTATTTTTACTTGAGCCTATTTTTATTTTAGGAGTTCTATAAGTAGTTTAAAGCTTTCAGAAGTTTAGATTTTATCAATCACTGTAGAGCATGGAAAGAGGATTTTAGTTAATGGACACAGGAAGTGAATTATTTAGGAACATTAAGAGAATGCATTTGGATTTTTCCTTAATTCTTCAGTTCGTAGAAACTGAAGCATACCTATCATATAGATACAAGTAATGCTGGGATTGGTTAGTTTTCTGCGTAAGAAACTCTATTTTTTACAATTGTATGCGTCTGGTATTCTAGGACAAGAGTGTTTTATAGTAAGGTATTACATTGTTGTCAAATATAGATGAAATGGACTATTATCAGTGTCCTAAAATAATAGACAACTTGGTATTAGGCTTCAGAGCCACCAGTTTCCCAGTTTCGTTCAGTTCGTAGTCCCACTTAGTCAATATCCTTGTTAATTTGACTGTCTAGTATAACAATTTGTCGTATTCTTTTTTTCCAACAATAATATCAGAATACATAAGCAAATTATCAGGTGTTACAAACAATCTTACAATTATGAAAATAAACAATAATAAAGTAAAAAATATTCAATAGTTTAGAAAATAGATAAAATTGTTAATATTATTTCCCTTCTTTTTATACTCGACGATGTCGTTGAGTCGTTATTGAGTTTATTTAATTATCTCTGGCTCTGATGATGGCCTCATGTTAGGTTGAAAGCGCTTTGAATAAATTAATGATTTTATGGAGAAAATCTTTTCTTCATTCCTTTCATTACGAACAACTCCACTGGTGCTTATTCAAAATAATATATTTGTCCAGTTCTAACTATTCCATTGGTAATGTGTGGTAAACCATAAAACTTTTTTAGAAGTTTGGAAGAAAAGTAGTAAATCTTGAAAACTATTTGTTTTACTTTACCCTTCGGTTTATTTAATCTTTCATTAATAGTTAAAAAGTTTCCTTCAACATTTAAAATTTAATTTTATCAAACTTAGTTAAGAAAAGAACTTATTTCATTCTAACTTATACTTAACTTATTTTTATACTTATTATACCCTTAACAAATCAAGTTGTACATGATCTGAACTTTAGTATTTTACTCATGCCAAAATTAAAATAGTGCCGATTTGAAAACTTGTAGTAAAATATCCAGTGAAAAGTGTTCTCCACAGAAACATCTCTGAGGATCCACAATCAATAATTTTAATTTTCATTTCAATTTTGTGTTTTTATTTTATCTTTTTTCCTTTTTATAACTATCCTTAAAAGCTATAGAGATAAGATCCATTCGTTCAACTTGTTTCAGAGAAAGATATAAATGTTTTTTTAACTGGTTCAAAAACGCTAAGTTCTCTAATGGCCTTAAGAAAGCGCTGGCTTGAAAAACAGCTGACCTTTACCCATAATGTTTTTCTCTCACGCTTTACGTTTTTCGCTCTCTGTATTCAATATTGTTAAAAATTAGTTTTTTATGTAATATTTTAAAAATGTAGGTCAAATGAAAAAGATTCAGATCATTCCAAAGGGTACGTTGTAGGAAATGAAAAAAATAAAAAGCTTCTCTTGAAGAGTTTCTCTTATCATATTTAAAAACATCAAGTTACTAAAAAGATATTTTATTAAACTAACGGCAGAGCAGCAATCTAACCTAAAAGACCGTACTCGTAGTTAAGTAAGTAAACCTAAATTAAATCTATGTTAAAAACTTTTTGAGTTTGTCTAATATAGTTGATATATTTAACTGTAACTAAAGTTACAGTAAAAACACATACGTATAAACATACGTATAAGGAATATATATGTATTCCTGCTCTCATAGTCCCTACTTTGGATCGCTTCGCTTCTCCTCAGAAATAATTTACCAAATTAATACTGCTACACGTATTCGGACTCGCTTTGCTTATTATCAGATATTAAATACAGTAGTTTTGTCTCAGCGGTTTTATTACACAAAAGGGATTCACATGTACCGAATTTCTTCTTAATTGAATTATTTTTACAATCTTTTAAAACAGGTGTATAAGTTTTATAAAAAAAAAAAATAACTAATGCTGGTAATGAGATGAATCTTAGCACATATGTTGATTCCAAGTCTTAAATCGATAAACAGATTTCGTTCAATGAACTTTCGAATTTTTTGTGTCCTTATTATTGGTTAATGACGTCATAAAAATTATTTTCCGGATAGCACAACCAGATCAAAAAATTTATTTTTTACCAAGTTTCAACTCTCTAGCTATTGACGAAGCCCTTTTATCCTATAGCATAACGTTAGTTATGCTAGTTATCATTAGTTGTAAGATATTAATAAAAGATGGAGACCAATTAATTGATTTATTATTTCTATTCGTAAATAGTATAAATCTATGAGTCTAGCTTAAATACACTGGGATATACATTTAGTACGTTCACACACACTCTAGATCCGCGGATCGTATAGAATACGTATACAATACGGTCAACTAACTTCACGGTTCTTGCAGCGTATTTGTTTAGTCGATCGAGTGATAACTGATCCCGCCAAAACATGGCGCCTTGTATAGTGAAGCTTCACTTTTGGTTATAAAGAAGTTTAAAACAAAAAATATATTAAATTAAATTGTGATTTCTTTGCATAATAATAAAGTTACACTAAAAAAAAATAATATTCCAAAAGTTATTTGATCAAAAACGGTTATATAGAAGTGAAATAAAGTGAAATAAAAGTTCAACGAGAAGGTTATCCGTTAAATACGATCGTCTCTTAAGATACACACACAAAAAGACAGCGTATCGGGGGATCCATTTAGATTCCATCTCCCTAGTTCTAGCGTATGCGATCGGATCCCCTCCGCATGGTTCATACAGCTTAAATTACTGTATTGAGAGATCGTACTCTATACGATACGCGGATCTAAAGTGTGTTTGAACGTACTAAATGATAACAGACACATACACACCCACACACATAAACTCAGACAACTTTGTGGAAATTACTTGAACATGAAAATAAGGGTCTTTAAAACACTTGAAACGGATAATTCCGGTGACATCTCGGTTTCACAAACCATTAATACACAATACTTTTCCCATATAGATTCGGTTTTAATGAGGAAAAGGAAAAATAAATTAATCCAACTATATGATCATTATGATGAAATAAATTTAATCATAATTATAATATTTAGTTGGATTAGTTTTTTACTTTTTCTCAAAGGTTTTTTAACAAAGGTTACTGGAAAAGTTTAGTGTGTATTTTGTTTATGTGCTATGTTTCATCTCATTATTAGCAATAGTTTAATTTTTATCAAATGACTTGTTTATAAATTATACTATGCTTGTATTTTTGATTACAATAATATTAAATTAAAGAGAGACACTCATAAAGAGAGACCAAAGTTTTTGCTATTAATATAAAATCAATGGAAACATTTCTTGTTAGTCATTGGAAATATTTCTGCATGAGTGGATTTCTAGTAAAAGTTATATCCCAACTTATAGTATCTCTGAATAGAGCTTCTTTAGCATTGTTGTCCTGCTTTTAGTATCATTAAAGTTAGGGTCATTGCGCCGACCACCCGTTAGCTCTATTGTGCATGATCCTTAAACAGATAAGACCATCTTTAAGAAAATGCGTCTTTAGATTTGTGGTCATTACGCATTTACCAAAGTCTACCTTATAATCTAGAAGGACATCAAGCAATTTGTTTCCCTCCAAGAAATACTTTTTGTTCAATTACATCTTTTTTAGTAACAAATTTAATAAATTAATCTACTTAAGGTTTATTCAATATTCAACTAATTTCAATTTTTGTTCGTGACTCGATAAGAAGCACTTGAATATATTCTGTTAATCTATTTATTATCATTATATAAATTAATATGTATAATAATGTGTATAAATGTGTTTGTGCGTACTATTATTATTAGGTTTATTATTATATTTATATATTTAATATATAAATAACAATACATAGCTGAATATTTGACAATGCAAGTTTAATATTTTAAATACTCCTCCTCACAGTGCAAGACTCTAGTCTTTTTGTGAGGAGTTCACAATTCTGTTTTTTAAGTCTAATTAAATATGTGTAATACGCTGTATTGAAATAAATAATTAAAAAATATATATATTTAAATTTGTTTTCATTAATAATAAAAATAGAAATGTAATTTAAACTGAATATAAAGGCAGTTTTTTTAATCATAACTAGATACAGATAAATAAATAATATTAAAAAAATGTATATTACTTTTTGTAAAGTATATTCAAAAGTGAGATAAGTTTCAAAGTAGGATATTTCATTTTTTCCCTTTTTGTATTCGTCGCTTTTTTTAAACAAAATATATAATATACCCTCTTGAAATAATACTTGTTGGTAAAGAGATAAAAATTTGAAATAAAAAATATATTTAAATAAATAAAAAAATAGGTAAAAAAATAGAATTGAATTTTCCTGAAAAAAAATATTTATTTGTTTGCTGAAATCTTCGTATAAAATACTGAAGAAAGTACTTAAAAGAATTTTCAAAAATATGGTTAAGAGTTTAAAAGTCAAGTTTAGGGTATTAAGTGTGCAAAGTACTCTACTGCTTTTACTCGCGACATTGAAACGCTTTGAATGAGGAGAACTTGAGGCTAAATAATGACATAATAACATTTTGTAAAAGTTGAAAAATAAAATTCTTTGCGATGTTTAAACTCAACATCTCGTATAACAAATAGACCATTCACAAAGAGAAGATTCTTTTGAGCCTTATTTTATTTAGAGTTTCCTGACTAAAAAAATATTATTTTTCCTTAAAAGAGATGGAAAGATGTAGGATATCTAACAAATTGCCCCTTAACTCTGAGTTCTACAATGTACAGAACTGAATCTTGTTCCAGACTTCACACGAAACTGAATTTATCCTCGAGTTCACAAAGGATTTTCATGCTTTGTTAATCGTTTTTAAGAGTTATATAATGATTATCTATCTTCTTCGTTTGTATAACAAAATTCAACTAAAAATGGCATATTTTATTATACAGTCATGAAAATTAGTTTCTTTCTTTTTTAACTTAATTAACATAATTTTCCTCCTGTGATTATTTTAGCTGATTTTTGTTTAAAAAAAGATGTCCTTAAAAATCCCAAACTCTCCTACTTATTACGAGGTAGCTCGTTACTTATTTTGCCCTTATTTTTTTCAAAATATAGATAAGAGTACATTTGTCTAGTAAAATTGTGACAAATTGAATTATTTATCTTACCATTCGTTTTAATGTTCCTTTAATTAATCGTATAATTGTAAATATAAACTTCAAGAAGAATGAATACTCTCTAAAGATAAACTTTATCAAACTTAATATCTTCATAGCACATGAAGAAGTTTAAAAATGTTGTCTAAGGCCTAAATTTTAAAGTGTCATTCAATTTACTATCATTCAATTTATATTACAAAAATTACGCTTATAAGCTATAGTTGGGGAGATCGTTTTCGCTTAGCCTTCTTTTTCCAAAAATATATCTTTTGGCAAAGTATATATATTTATATATGATATATATATATGTGTGTGTGTTGTATTATTGTATGTATGTTTATTTGATTTGTATGTGTACTTGTATGAGTTTCTATTTTTAACTTTTGTCGCACGATAACACTTATACAACGAGAGGTTAAAGGAGTGTGGAAAGCCTATTCTTTGTGAAATATACATGACTTAATCAATCCATGTCATTGAGACAATATTATTTAACTTTAAACATTTTTGAATTTAAAGTCCTATGGCATGCTTAATCTATTTAGACAGGTTTCAGCTTAATCAGATCGTCCTATTATATTAAGTACCCCAAATATCTTACACGTTGGAAACGAAATGTATGATATAAATGTCACACATCTAGGGATAACTTCTACGATATCTATTAAATTCAGTAGAGCTAAAGGGTAGAGAAGTAATTTGAAAGGGGGTCCCTACTTCATGATCCACTCTGGTTAGCCTTGTTAATTATGAAGAAAAACAATATATTTGAGTTATTTTCACATTTTATTCATTTTTCGAAAGTTTCCCTAAATCTAAGAAGAACTTGTTTAGAAATTACCATTTTAAATTTTGCTGTATTCTGATAAAATATATTATATTTCGTAAAAGCTTTGTTTAAAAACCAAGCTACAGAACTGACAGGTTAATTTGAGTTAAGAAAGTTAAGAGTCTTAAAAGTTTTTAAAAGTTGAAATTTTGTGTGAATTTTAGCACCTGCAAACGACTCTATAAATAAAGCTACAAACTTGTATTGTATTAAACAACTTGAGAACGTTTCGCTGTAAATAAGTCCACTCTGGTTTTTGTGTTAGTCTTTTTTTATTTAATTTAATCAAAAAATTATAATTAGAAAAATTAGAAAAAAGTATGCAACATACTGATTCAAGAATATGCAGCATAATTAAGAAAGGAACTTTCTTTTTTTCGAAATATTCATGAATGAATCTTTTCTTGAATGTTCCTATATCTTTTATAAAAAGTTTAATTTCGTAATTATTTTGCAAATAGATAATACTCCGGGTATCAATCAATTCACCTTCATGTTATAAAAGTCTTAATTAATCCCTGTTATAAATAAACCATATCTACTATGGTACATCTACTTTAAGTCAAAATGTTCAAATTACTGTATGTCCAACAGTTAACAGTTCATAATCTAAATTATCTAAGTCCATAATATTATAACCAGAATTAAAATAAAATCTAACATGACTTTGCGACATCGTCCAAATTAGATGATTCTAGTCGATAATAAATTTAATTATGTATACTTAATTAAATTTAATTAAAAATACAAGGTTTATAAACTGAGTATCATTAATTAACTATTTTATTTATGAGATGTATCATACTAGATAAGTAATATTTATAACATAAATATGCCTACATTTTAAATAAAACTAAAAAGAAATGTTATAGATCTCATACCTTATGTTATAGATAATTACCTTCATGTTATTTCCTTCCCAGAAAATGTCCGATAGATAAATGCATACATATTTCTAGGAGTAGATGGGAAAATCGGATACGGGGTACCTCAAAAATTTCCCTCATTAAATTCGATTCGTTACGCTCATCTTCCCAACTTCGAATTCGCTTCGATTGTCCTCAGAATATACAATTCGACAAATTTATAATGTAACACGTCTTCAGACTCGCTTCGCTTGTTCTCAGATAAAAATACATCAGTTTTAATCTCAGTGGTCACAATACAGGACTGACCACGTGCCATGTGGTCCAACAAAAACCATATATATACTTGTCGGATTAAAACGAATTTATTACGTATATGTTATATACTTGAACTGAATTTCAATTCAAATAAATTAATTTCTAATGTTTTAAATTTTTTAAAAATGGACGCAAGTCATTTAATAATAATTGAACTAATTGTGATAATTAGATGAAACGGCACATATATTAGTCTTATACATAGCCACATGCGTGCCAAATCTCAATCTGATCGCATTATTTTTCTGCGTATTATGATTTTTTGAAAGTTTTGCTGTGTCGTTATTGCGGGTTAATGACGTCATAATGATTTTTTTAAATATCACCATTACAGCGGGAGCCTGATTTTTATACAAAGTTCAACTCTTTAATATAAATACACTAGGAGCTACACAAATATACAAACACACTCACACACATACAGACAGACAACTTTATGAAAACCACTCCTAACAAGGATTTTAATGAGAATGTACTAAACATGTTATAATTTTCCATAAAATTATTATAATATGTAATAACAATACAATTTTAATACAATACGGCACTTTTGTGTTATTTGTTTCACTTCATAATCAGCTTGTTATATCTGAAGACCGTTACTGAGAACGTACAATCTATAGTAATGCATGTCTAACATAGATATATAAGTAATAGAAAATCAACTAGGAGTAAATATAGAAATATCATTGAAGCTTGTTAAGAATTCCAGAAGAGTATTTATTAAAGTAAAATGTAATTATTGTTAATTATATTGTCCTGTAGTTTCTACTTAATTATTCGTCTGTATAAGATAAGAGTGCTTAATACATTTTTAATAATGCGGATATTTTTCTTTATCTTTTCCTGCGGAGTAATCCCTTAAAATCACCATACCTTGAAATAAAGTAAAGATGGAGTGAAGCAGTGTGTTTGTACTGAGGATTTGGAGTATAAAGACTATTGAAGATGAACTACAGAATGGCTCGTGCTGGATTTATGACCAGGGGTGTGTAAAGGACAGGGGTGAGATCTGAGGGTGAGAAAAGGGGATGTTTTAGATCTTCATAGTGGGTATTGTTTGAAATGTTGGATCTTGAGAAGGAAATCACGAGTTTTAGGAGGGATTGGACGAGGGTCTCGCAACTCTCCAAGGGTCATTTCTCCCATTTCTTCCAACTCCGTGTCTGACGTTTTTGAGGTTTTAAAAGAGATTCCTCCAGGTTTACTTTTTTGAGATTGATTTATCATTCGAAGGCTATAACTTTTAATAGGATAGAGTTCAAAAGTTGAATACAAAGATACCTATACTTGAATTTTGTTTAAAATAAGTTACCATTTCTTATCAAAATTATAGTGTTGAAACTTTAACAAGATGAGTAATCATTATTCTTTGGTCCAATAAATCTTACCTAGAATTCGGTATAAGCATAATATCAATTGTTAGGGTACTACCACAACTAAGCCTCTCAGACTTAAAGTTTTCTATTATTATAAATATTCCTATTATTCTGTTAGACCTGTCTAAGCAAGATATAATGTACCTGTTACTTGTTACACTAAACTAGAAACACTAATACTAGGTTGGGTCATTATTTTAAAGAGAAAATAGCACAAAAATTATTAACGTTCCGGAAAAAAATTAATATATCTTGTAGAATTTAACCAGAGACGTGATAGATAATTAAGTTATTTATTCTAGTTTAGAGGAAGGTGTTAATCCTAGGAATAAAAACAATTCCCTCGCTAACAACAATTTTCTATTTAATTAGATTGCTAAGCTCGGACGCCGGGGTTATTTCCCGCTGGGTATTTTCACCGTCGACTTTGTTGTAAGGATGAAGAAGATTTAAGAGGTTAATGCTATATAAAAGGAGTAAACTGAAGAGAATACTAATGACGGACAATGTTTTTACTTCCTTATGCGCCTTCGCCTAGCTTATATCCTATACATTTCTACTTTTATAGTAAAAACCGACAGTTTTATTAAATCCTAAAAGATTTGGCATTCCACTACGAATCCTTTGTTTAATATAATCATTACTCCAGGTTAGACTAAGGTGTCCTAACAGTTAATCCTGGTTACACTGATAACATAATAATATGTTGCTTGTCACAGTAGCAGAGCCTAAGTTTTATAAGATTTTAAAAAATTATGAAGAAAACATTTTATGAGACAGTTGACTGATGATAAAAATTTGAAAAATAATCCTAAAAACTTCACGGTCTTTTGATATTTTGTTTTTCATTTTTCATTAAATCAGACTTGACATTAGCTTTATTCTTGTTCTACATATGCTGAGCACGAATAAAGCAAATGTCAAGTCAAGTGTTACTCTTAAAAAAAATACGGATAATTGCATGGTTGTGCAGTGCTGTATATGTGATAGATCAAATATACAACTTTGCTCTTCATAACATTTTATGCTCTTAAAACAAGCTTAGTGCATGATGACTCTAAGCTTCAACGCACCGTTAGCTGTGAAAATATAGGAAGTGTCCTAGGAATAGTTTTGTAGTATTATACGGTAAGTGGGAACCATTCTTGTGCAATCCATCTTTCATTAAACCAATGCTGTCTTTATCGAACTTAGTATTCTCCTTCTAGAACATTTCCAAAACTCTTTCTAAATAAATCTTATACAGCCTTCAGTGATAAAGAGTGTAATCAACTACGTTAATTCGTTTATTTTAATCTTATTTGATCGAGCTTATAACCTTCGAGAGCGACCTTTGTAAGCAGGTACTTTTGAATTGATATTACATAAGTATGTAAGCATAAATGCTCTTTAACTTTCTTTGTCAAAATATTCCTAAAAATACTTGTTTTTTTCCATCTTTGCTTGGTCCCTACACTTGACCTCACTTCTCCCAACAGATACTTATGTTTTGCCATTTTCCTCAGAATTTCAAAGTATATTATTATTTTAACTACAATGATCGGATAACTATTTATTCAACAGTGAATAAATTTTAGAATCATACTATACTGTATTCATAACATGGAACTAATATTTTTGTGATTATATTTTAGTGCGAGCCAGAAAATCTATATCATCAGTGTAAAAACAACTAGAAATGTACTTTTTAAATTCTCCAGTTTCTTCATTTTTCTTTATATTGGATAAACCTAGTATTATTAATTGGAACAATGCAATAATTACTAAATAAATATCAGAGTTAGCAATAAATCTCAGAGTTTTTCGAAACGTTTTCTTATGTAGTTTTCTTAATTTTGGACCATGGCGGTCTAAATGATACATATCAAATTACATTTAAAGACATCACACTTTTAAGGGTGTATTGCTACTCAAAACAGCTCTGTATAAAATGCTAACTTTTATCATTTTGAATAGAAAAATTATACTTCTTAATTTATTTGTTTACCTAGTAAGTTCATTAACTCACAAAACACTGGATTTATCAGGATTAATGAAGGCGAAGAAAATTTCGAATGCGTATTCAGACCAACTAGAATAGAGCAAAAGTTTTCCACATTTTATTATTCTCATACTCTTGCCGAAGTAAGAAAAATAAGGCAAATATAAGAAGAATAACTCATGTAGGTTATATTTCATTATAATCTAACCCAATGGTCTTTTATGAAGGTGATGACGCACTCAGTCGATTTGCCATGCAACAAAGTTTAGGATTAAATAAAAAGAAGAATCCATTTTGAAACTTATGTCAAAAACAAATCGCACAAGCTTGATACGAACTGGGCATGATCGCAATAACTACATTAGCTGCTCAGGTCTTAAATTTTGAAGCAAACTTGTGAATGATGGTCTCCTACTGTAGGTTATAAGCAAATCCAGAAAATTAAAAGCAAATCTTGAAAAGTAATATACTTTATTTTGCTTTTTACCACCTTGTGTTTTATTATTTTTATTAAAAATAACAAGGTCAGTTAGTTAAATGTTTTATTTGCCATGAAGTGTTAATATATGTTGAACACGTCTTATCCTTGTTACATAACCTGCCTCTCGCGCCTTTTGCTATAACTTTGCTAGGGAAGGAAAGTTTGCTCTAATTTCTCTGTCATAAATGGTTCATGGGGTCAGTAAAGTTGCCTAATCGCGTCATTCTCTTTATTAAATATCCTTGTTCTTACTTACGCCGTTAAATAAAATTAAAATATAAAGAAAACTGTCTAAACTTTTACCGGCAGCTTTTTAACGTAATCACTACTTTTCATACTTGGTATTGAAGTTTACCTTATAGTTGGAAAGAAAACTCATTAATAACATCAACAGAGATAAAGAATGTGGCTAAATATTTGAAAGTGTCCGCTGAGTCATGTGCCCTATACTAAATAAACCTTAGTCGTAAGATATACATCTTCTTTGGTAGATCAGGAAGTGGGTATCTTTTGTAATTAATTTTAGTTTTATAAGTTATAGACTTACTTTTTGATTATTAAGGGTTATGTACATTGTACTTCCTTGTTTGATCAGTTTTGTCTTAGCCTATAGAGGTTAGGCTATAAAGAAACCCTTAAGTCGGTTAGGGTCCTAAGACAGAAGAAAAGGTAATTTCTTTCGGTAAACCTTTTAGCGAGTTCCTTTTTAGCGAATTTCCATCGGGAGAAGTCGCTAATGGGATAGATGTCGAATTGAAACTATAAAATGACACGCCTTAGTGTTGCAGTGTGCATAATACATTTATATATGTCTGAAAAAAATATCTGATTGATACTGGGTATTTTCTTTGTTAAAACAAATAGGTTCACCTTTGCAAATTAGTTTCAAGTTGAATATCTGTATTACTATTTGTATCCTTGTCGTATACCTCAATAAGTTTTACATTATATCCTAGACCAGAGTCAGGGTTTTATTGTCAAGTAATGTTCAGTTGTATCTAACGTTTTAGAAAAGGGATATTGTGTAACTCGTATGTTATATGAGTTACCCTCACGCAAGGTGATGAGGATATACAGGTCCCGTGAGGAATGACCAGTGCCTTTGTATGGGCACCGAGTAATAGAACCTCACATCCCTCCCATGCAATTCCTTCGCTGACATATTAAACGTAGCTCCTCTTATTTTCTCCGATAACTCACTCAACGTCAGACTTTGTACTTCTTGTCTCCTTTATTAAACTTGTTTGGACTTTCATTTTATTTACATGTGACAAGTTAATACTGTCTGATGCATTGGTATTTTATTATACAACTTTGAGAGGACAGTATAAATTAAATTGGAAAAACTATTGCTATTGGAAAAACTATTGATAGAGGTTATTTTCGAACTTATTGTGTGTTATTTTCGAGGTTATTTTGTCAATATTGTGTCAACTGTTTATGTTTTACGAAACTCGGTAATATCAAATGATGTAACACATTTAAACTATTTAAAGAGGTTAAACTTCACTTTATGTATTCACAATACGTCTCCAGATTAAGTACAATATCAGATATTTAAAACGAACTGTATTGAAGATTCGTCAAAATGTAGGTCTTATTTTGCGTCTTTGTCATAATATGACTAAAAAGGTTGAAGGCTTTTTATAAGCAAATGACAAAAGAAGGCATTTATTTTAACGGAACGGCTTAGATTTTTTATCATTCCTTGGAGCCGTAGTTATTTACTTTCTTGTGAAGTGGATAAAATCCCTTATGAGTTTTTATAATTAGAGTGCAATACTGAATTCGCTGAGTAATGAAAAATTAAATGAAAATTTCGCTGATTTTAAGCAATTTATCATATGGCTATATATGAGTCATTTTTCATTATAAATTTGCTTTTAAACTTAAGACGGCACTATCTTAAAAATAGTGTCAAGTTACAAATATTTCAGGTTATCCTGTGTTATACAAAATGTCCCAGCCTTGAAATTTTAGTCTCATTACCTAAACTTATTTACATTTTCTACAAAGATTAATAAAAAAAAGTACTGCGTTAAATAGACTATTTCAATTTGTATAATTTTCAAAAAGAAAAATTATTAAAAGATTTCCCGTGTACTAAGTACATGAGTGACTTAACTTTATACTTCAAGACTCCTGCTATTTTTCTCTCGCTTACGGTGAACCTTGACATAAATCGGCTTATAGTATAAAAAGCTTAACTTATGAAGTCTAGTCTATAAGTATTGCTTTTCGAAAATATTAAATCCCTTCATATCGGTGGTTTTAAATTTATTTAAATATTTAATATATTTTATATTTTCATTAATCATTATTATATATTGTCTGATCAACCTTTCTCATGTAACATAATTAGTTAGGAATCAAATTTTTTAGAAATATATAAAAAACAAGAAAATATAATCAATACTATAATATTATGGTATCGGGGTTCTTTTATAATATTATTTACATTAACGAGTTCAGTTATTTTAGATGTGGAATACGTCGGACCTCTATATAACGAACTTAAAGGTTCAAGTGAAAAAATTCGTTATATAGAAATTTCGTTGTATAGAAATTGAAAAAATAAATAACTCTGTACTATTTTATGATATTTTAATGGATATATAAGATGAATAATATCCTCAGTTGCATATTCAGCAGCTTTTTCTTTTATTAGCGGTCCTGTCACAGGCATATTTTTGTCCCTTAACATTGTCACCCACTGTAAAATTGCGTCATCAATGTCTTCGTACTTGCATACTCGAAAACTTTTTTTTAAATCGCCACTCGTTTCGTATAACCTACGTATAGATTTCCGATTTTTTAAAATTGTTGATAAAGAACTAGGAGCGGTTTTATACTTCAGAGACAAGTTTTTGTTTTTGACTCCATCGTAAGAATCTTTTAATCAATTGATTTTTTTCAGAAAAGGACAGCGATTTCCGTTTTGACATTTTAATAAACTCGATTTACAAACAAATAAAAAGATTCACAAACGAACTGGTCAGACCGAATACCAAATTAAAACTGAAAGATTTTTAGTTCTATTCTGTGTTAATCCTAATTTCATAGAAAATTGTAAAGAAAGAGTTCGCAAAATTAGATAAGGCAGGGCGAGAATCAATAAATAATTGTTCTGGTAAATTACAGAAAACAGAAGTGCCGTTTTGGTCAATTCCTTAAAAGTTTGCGGGCCTTGTCTTTATCTTTATTTCTGAAAATTTTGTTCGTTATATAGAAATTTTTTTCGTTAAATAGAAACACTTTTAAACACAAAATTCAAGGGAACGTAAAAAAATTCGTTACATAGAGACTTTTGTTGTATAGAAGTTCGTTATATGGAGGTCCGACTGTATTTATTAAGATTTTTTTCTGTAGTACCAATACCTTAGGGTTCTCAACTCAAGAGGAGAGAAAAGTAATTTAAAGTGTGGAAACGTTGACAGATCAAAATGTGTATACCCTCATATCGTTTATATTAATTGATTTAGGGTAACAAAGAACGCCCAAATAAATATTATTGTTATTTTATTATAACCTTGTACATGGTGATAGTAATTATTATTTTAATAACCGTATTTATATTAGTATTGGCTTGTTTGTATATTTGTTTTAATAATTTCTTTATTGAAATTATCTTTAAACGTTTAAATAAAATACAAATAATTATAGGAATAAAACTTCCACTTTTAAGTAATCAAGTGTACTGTGTATCGAAATTAATTTTTGAAAACTGACTTTTTAAAAGAAGTGGAAAATTTATTTTTAACATAGACGCACCTAAAAATAATATTTCTGCCTAAAATTTCAAACGTCCTCTAACCTCTAGCAACCACAGATTTAAATGTCTGTAAAATATTCAACACACTAGCGAAACAATGGCTGACGAAATTTACGCTTGACTTTCATTTTGTTTAACACCTCTTCTGAATGTTAAACTATATTTGATACATAGCTTTACATTATTTGAGGTAGAAAATTTTAACAATTGTAAAAAGGCTCCTGTTTATTCTTGTTATGGTATGACATCTTCTTTTTATGTAAAATATTATTTTGTTGTGCGAGCAAAACTCGTACGTCAATTCTAATTTCATTTTAAATGTAAAATAAATATTTGAAATAATTTCTTTATACGTAAAAGTTTTCATGCTAATAATCGACGTATAAAAGTCCTTAAACTATGATTGTAAAGAAAGAGAATACGTCGGAAAATGTTAACAGTTTTAGATACAATAACAATAGGCGAGCTCCACTGATTGCACGGATTATTCCCTGGCTTTCCTCCGACCTGCCTGACCCGGTATTATTTCCCCCCTTTTTCACCTAAAATTCTGAAACTAAAATTGAATGAAATCCATTGTTAGTTTAAAGACAGGGTATTACCTCTCTGTGACAGTTTCCCTGCCAGGGTATAAACTTTATTTATTCTCTTATTCAATAAAACTAACAGTTTCTATGAGAATGCTGTATAAAATCTTATCATATTTATCTTGATTATCTTATTAATATTTCATCCTCGTGGTCTTGTTCTCAAATATTCATGGTAGTTAAGACGTATGAAATGCTTAGAAAATATTTATTATTGGAATAATTTGCTAAAATTTCTCTTTTAAAGAAATTATGGAGGAAAAATCATACTCTAGTCTAAGACAGATAATCATATAGACTCGATAATCTATTCTAACACATATAATCTAATTGACTAGATAATTTAGTCAAAAAAAGAGTTTACAGCTTCGATTTCAATTTACATTGCCAAACGGTGTTTGTTTACATTCACCATGCAGGTGTTATAGAAACAGAAGAAACAACCTTGTGTAAATAAGGAAAAATGAGTTTCAAGTTATGAAATTAAACAGAGTTTCTCCACTAATGATATTTATTTGACACAGCCAGCTTTCAATCTTAACAGATCATCATCAGTGCCGGCGAGCAGCGAAGAAAAGAGTCAGGAGACAGCGGTTTCAGTTTTGTCTAGAGGTTTGTAGCTGACTTACTTGCTACAAACCTGTAGACAAAACTGTAACCGCTGTATCCTGACTCTTTTCTTCGCTGCCGGCACTGATGATGATCTGTTAAGACAGAAAGCTGGCTATGTCAAATATATATCATTAGTGGGGAGACTCTGTTTAATTTCCCTTGTTTAAATAGTTTATTATCCTTCTTTCATTGTTCGTTCCCTTTTAAATATTTAACATCATATTCATAAAATTCGACTGGAAAGTCGTACTTGAATTATATGAATATTTTTTGTAATTTCCTCAAGCCAATCCGCACTAATTGTTTATTGTTTTAGCATATAAGAATTCACCATTCTTGTATGATAATAATATTATTATCAACAAGATTATTAATTATTATAAGGCTGTGATTCCTTATTCTTGTATGCTTAGATTATTAATATTATAAGGATTTAAATCTTTAGTCTTGTATGTTTAGATTATTAATTATTATAAGGATTTGAATCCTTAGTCTTGTATGCTTAGATTATTAATATTATATGGTTTTGAATCCTTATAAATTGTTTTATTGTATGCTAAAACAATTAACATTGTGAAGAAACCATAAGCCGAAGGCTAAGTGTCTGCGAGATTAGTTTTTTAGACGCCTTCATTCTTTATATTTTACTCTTAAACAAACAGAGTAAATGATCTAACTTTTTAAAAAAATAATTGCTCTAGAGATATAATTTGGTAGTTTATATGCAAAGTGTAAAATACCTAAAAATGTCACCCCAAATTAAAGTTTTTTTTCAACTATGTTAAAGAGGAATTCTGATTTTTACATCTAACAATTAACTTAAAACAATTTTTCACTCTTAAATATTTGAGTTTGTCAAAATATTTAAAATATTTTGTCTCTTGGACGGTAAACATTTTCTAAAAAAGTTTTTACTTTGTGGAGTTAAAGGGGAAATGTGCCCGGAGGGTTGTTTGATCGTTTGTTGACTTGTTTTAACTTTAAGGTAAGGAATTTTATAAACTAATATTTATTCGACTAGAATAAAAAGGAAGAGTTGCGGCCATGTTAAACTTCTATCTAATGAAAACTTTGTGTCTTGTGAAAAATGCTTCTTAGTCAAAATGTATTTTCCTAATAAAGTCTAAATACATCATGGCTAAATGTTCCTAAAAGGTCTCATTATTTTCATTTCGTCTTTATTGTTAATATTCGATAATATTGAAAATTGTGACTGTATTAATAAGGCATCTATATGAATGGTCATGGTCATAACCTGAAAGAAGGTCTTCCGTACGGAATAAAGAAGTTTATTTTAGCGAATACGTGAATTTTTAGACTCACCTTTGCTAGATTCCTCTAAGAAAGACTTTAAATTTTTTTGGTCTAGGGCCTTACACGTATCTTAAGACATGACTTTTATATTTTATTTAAATGTTCCATAACCGTGACGGATCTCTATCTATGTGATACAGCTGTAATAAATTCTGACCAGTGATTCATGACGAAAGGAAGAGTTCAGGCCTGGTTGTAACTTCTTTAGTTTGAAAGGTTTATTATAAAATATAAAATAATAAAATTTTATTGTTACATACCGTTAGCCTTGTATGGCCTCAAAATATCTTTTTTTCATATTTATAAACTTCGCTTGTTGTCAATGGAAAAGACGCTCTCAATAGGCGCGGCGTGCATTTTAACTTCCATTGGGTAATCATAGGCCTCTCTTTAATTGAATTCTAGCATTGCTCTAGCTCGGGATCAAAAATAATCCCTTGGATTGTGGGAGAGCCGCATCCTAAGGGAACTAGTGTAACATGGGTCGGGCTAATCTAACATGCCAAGCCTTGCAGACTTCCTACGCCTTCAACATTATAGAACTTCTCTTTAACTACTGCTTCTCGACTAAAGCGAACAACCTCACTTTCTCTCATTGACTATTGCAGTAAAAATAATGGCTGCATATAAACAAACTCACATCTGAGTTCTGTCCTTACAGCCCACCTCTACCTGTGAATTATACTTTAAGAATGTACGAATCATAAGCAAGCCCCGTCTTAGATGGGATTCAAGCAGCTGGCAAGGTTGTGACTGTCCTTCTTTAAGATTTAGCTGACACTTTTTGTAAAAGGGTTGTCGTTATTAAAGAATTAGCGCAGTCACCAATGGTTCTTTTCAGGACCACGAACCGAGTCATCACGCGGTATTGCCTCCTGCATCTTATGAAAACTAACCTTGCACTCCATATCAATAAATTATTTTAATGTTTAAAGAAATAATAATTAGATTTTATCAATAGTCTGTATTAAAAATGCTTCCGCTTCAATAATAAATTCATGGAAGCACAAAAAAGGTTGTGAGAAAATACTGCAGAAAAAGTTAGGTGTTTGTCTGCCTTTAGTTTCTCGGTGAAAAAATCTCTCCTGAGAGGGACCAGAGTCAAACTTATCTCTTGGGAAGTTAAGTTGATCCCCTGGGCTTGCCGCATAAATCTCTCATTGGTTTGACAACGCAGGTTCCATTTTAAGGGTAAAAGTTGGGATTTTTCCTAAAACAATTGTCGTGGTTTTTAATTAGAGGTGTTTTCTCCAGTTGGATAACTTTAAAATTATTATTAAAATATCATGATTTATTGGTTTAAATAGATTTTGTCGAAATCTTTACAGTATTTTTGCTGTAAACTCTTGACGAGAAACAGCTTCTGGTTTCCTGTCCAACGTGTATATGTCTGGAGATGTTTTTGACACAAGCGCAATATTTTCAGAACTGCTCTAACCACATTCCATATTTAAACTGAACTAATATTCTCAAACGTACTTTCAATCTTTTTGACAAAAGATTTAATCAATCGACAAATGCATAAAGAGCTTTTTTCAATGAAACGTTTTGCATTTCTTAAGTAGGAACATTTGAATGTATGTACAAAAGAGAAGTATCCATCTTTTTATTCCCCACTGTGTCTATTATTTCGCATTGTAAAAGAGGTAACATAACATAACTCTTCTTGATTAATCTATTTAAAGTGATGATCTATTGCAGTCATAGAGATTATAGAACTAAAATAGGTCTGTGTAAGTCTGTCTCAAAGTTAGAAAAACAAACTTTTCATGTTATTCCGCTTTAGTAAATTGTTAGCGGACAAAATTCAAGCCATTGAAACATAAATTAAACTTATTTAATTTGAAAGTTCAATTCAAAGTATATCTTATCGGATTTTTTGAGATAACATCATAAAAGTTGGCTCTTTTATGTTTGGTCTTATATTAGATCGTTAGAATTCTATTAAAGGCTCCCCTTTAATAGTTTCTAGTTCTATTAAGTCTCCGGTCTCCTCTGGAGTCTTACTAAAATTTTAAACTCAAAAAAAGGGGCAGGCCTGTTGCTACAGAGAAAGGCCTGGTGTAGGGGCAATAGCCCACTCAGTGTCTCTCTGGTCGATGAAAAAATTGGGTACGGGGTACCTCGGAACTTTTCCTCATCACATAGGGTTTGCTACGCTCATCCTCCCTACTCTCGCTTCACTCGTCCTCAGAATATACAATTCGCCATATTGCAACACGTCTTCGAACTCGCTTCGCTCGTCCTTAGATAGTATATACATCCGTTTCATTTTCAGCGGTGATTCATGCAACACTGATCACGCACAATCCTGCTTAACTTTTATGATCAAACAAAACCCATAGATATAGTTGTTGTATTAAAACAAAACTTGGCCTCACACAATCACAGACAGACAACTTTATGAAAACCACTTAAGAGGCCTTAAAACATCTGAAACAGACAATTTCGGTGACATCCAGGTTTCGGATTTTTTTGCAAATACTTTTCCTATATACCTACGGTATAACTGAGGAAAAGTAAATAAAAATAAATATTTTCAACAAAATCTGCGATGATATAGTGATAGTTACAAGAAAAATGTACAAATATTATTAATATTGTTTTAATTTTATTAAAAGAAAAGGAATGTTAAATGTTGTTAACCGACTGTTTAAAGACGCGGGTTTATGGCTCTAGATTTATGAAGTTGGAGTCCATCTGATATTTTGTTGCAAAATTTTTATATTTTTCCTGCCTTTTATTTTAATTTAAGTATCGTATTTATTTAATGAGTTGGTTAGAAATGTTTAAAAAATTATAGCAAGTTAATGAACCTCGAGTAAGTATGCATTTTTTAAAGCGACGTTAAAACGAAATTCGAAACGCTAAGAGGATTCCAACAAAAATAGTAGAGACTAGTGATAATTAACTGATATTTTAAATCCACCCTTGATTGGTAGAACAATTGATCTGGAAAAGGTATTAAATAAAAAATCAGGGTACCCCGATACTTGCTACTTCGGCTTCGCTTTGCTCGTTCTCATAACATACAGTTTACCCTAAATCTAAGGTGGAATCACACTCGACTTCAGAATAAAACAAAGGAAATTCGTTAAAGGTAAACAAATATCTAGGGTAATCAACCCTAGATATTTGGGTTGATAAATTATGTAGGGGGTTTAAGCATTATATAGGGGGTCAATAAATTAATAAATTTTGTCTCGTGGCAAATGTGCCAAGTACCATCTTATAATTAGTTCAATTTTTAAATGTTACTTATAAGTTTTTTTAAATGTTGGAAATTAAAAAAATAATCCAATTGTTTCCCTTTATGCAATAAATAAGTATACGTAGTTTCATTTCAAAACGCCTAGCATATCTACAGCTTTTGTTGGATTACAAATGTTAAACAGTATTGATTAAGGTCAGTACTTGAATGGGTGACCGATAGGAATGAAACTGATTTTTTTGTTACTGTGAGGACGAAGTAGTAAGGATGAACCTAGCGAATCCGATATGAAGAGTACCTTAGAAAAGTTCTGAGGTACCCCTGAAATTTTTTTGCTATCATATTACTTTCTTTCACATTATGGGAGATAAGGAAGAAAATATTCGCTTATAATTATTTATGAAAAACAAATACTATTAATTTATAATATTAAAATAATTCATATTATTGGACTCTTTTATATAATCCAAACTTATATCTTTAAAAATAAAGCTTTTCCACTTAATTTCGATCGTTTTGTGTTAAAAACATATTTTTAGCTAAAACATAAAATGGTTTTAATAAGCTCTCAAGAGGAAAATATACATTTTGGGTTCTAACATTTTGCTATTCCTTTTAGGAATTTGTGGGTAATATAGTTTATACTCAATGTAGTAAATGTTTTATTTTGTTTTATACTCTGTTAAGCTTATATTACTATTTTATCTAGGTATTTTAAAAAAAAAAGAAATAAAGCATGTAATCAATAGATATGAAAAGTAAACATGAAATATAATATAGAAGATAAAAAACATACAACATAACCGAAAGTAATGTAATAAAAGATACAGTTTATACTCGAATATAACTGTTATTGCCTTTTAAAATTTGGTTAAAGTTGAAGATATCAAAGGTATTACATGCCAAAAATATGAAAAAGCCCATCGAAAAAGAACAATTCTCTAATCTTTTAGAGCATAAAAGTTTGAAAAATGGTCAGTTGTTACGTTAATCGTTGTATTTCTTGTTTTGAAAAAGGTCCAATTTTATGAATTCCGTAGCTATTAAGAATCAGTTGGATTTTGTTTTACACTTCACTATATTTAACAAAAAAAATCCCCTATAACTCCCTTTTGAAAATAATTAAACCAATCTAAGTGTTATAAAAAGTGCCATTGATGTAAATAATTGGATTAGGGCATGAAAATTTTAATGGAAAAATTGAGTTGTATCACCTATAGTTGAGAGAGGCTAGGGAGTCAGTAAAATGGATATATTTTTGTAATATTGCCTTTTGTTATCATATAAAATCGTTTCACTTTTCGTTCTCAGTTTTAAATTGTTTTGATTTCTATTGTTTATTTACTTCGCTCCAATTCTCATTATTTATACCATCGTTGGGCATTTCACATGATTTTCTTCTGTAAAATTTTGATTATGATAAATTATGATAATAGATCGTTATTTATTTTAGCATATTTCCTTTAGAGAATTTGTAAGGTGGCCTACATACTTGATGAGTCCTTTACAACCTCGCTATTAGGAGGCTCTTATAGCTAGAGCGAAGTTTGGAATTTGACACAAATCCGTTTTAGAGGTCTTTGTTCACAAAAGAATTTGGTTTCGCGAAACTTTATGCATACATATCTAGCTAACACGCTCTCTTTCCAACGGTTTAATATTTTAAAATGATATTTCGTATAAAAAGCAACCTTGGTAGGACACCACCCCTATTAAAAAACTATGTTGTTTATAAGGTCATTAAACCAGTTTGCTGAGTCAGTGAAAATTTAAAACAATCGGCAAAATTAATAGCTGAAATTAATCGCCAAGCAAATTATTTATTTGTGTTATTATTAGCGTACGAGTCCGATGTAAGGAGGATGTGCGTTGCGAATCCGATGTGATGAGGGAAAATTCTTGAGGTACTCCGTACCCGATTTTTCAAAATTAGTTGATAAAATAAGGAATACAGTGATCTGTCTACTCGTCAATAATAGTTGCAAATGATCTAAGTTTAATTGCATTATGAACATTCATTCTAACATTTTCCGAAAACCATGTTCATTTCATCATTGAAGTCTTCTATTTTAAACAAGCAAAACAAATCTAAAGTGGTGAGGGTGGTGCCGCAAAGCTGAACTTGAGAAGGTACTCCTTACCTACTTTTTTAGGAACAGTACTTTATTTATGTCACAGAAATAATTTCAGACCTGTACTAAATTAATAAATTTTGTAATTAAAAGTATTTATATGATTCAATTAAAAAACTTCCGTTATTTCATGAAATAACTATTTATTTCTTAAATTAACTTAATTTTATGTTTTAACGGTAACATACATATAGGTAGGTACTGTGAAAGATATTTCCAATGTACAGTACAATTGCAAACGTGTAAAATCTGTTGTGTTAATGTGTTTTTATAAATCAATAAAGTTAAAGTCTAATTGAGTGGAAAACGTCAGAGTTCAGTGCCGTGTACAGTTGCCTCTTACCAGACTAATTTGAATATCAAGTGAAGGAAGATGAGAACGTGGTTAGCTGAGTACTCGAGAACCCAGCCAACTATCTGTCCCCTGCAACTTGCAGACTCAACCACTTTCCAACTAATCCTCTACAACCTGTAAATTACCTTCTGTTATCAAAAGTTGTTTTGAATATTTATTACTCTTTTCCACAAACAGCTTATTGTAGAAAAGTTTTAATAATTTTCCAAAGAGTTTTAATTCTAATTTTATCTCAGTAGATTGTTGAATGTTTAGCATATTTTAAATGCTTTAGAAAATTTTATAACAAGCTTAATTAGTTGAATAAACTTTTATAGTACTCGAATAGTGTTTTAATTGTATTACGCGTGTTTAACTAATATTTTATGTAATAAATGAATATATTATACCTTTGCCGATAAAGGATTTGATTAAAAATTGAATACTTGAACTTCTATTGAGAATCCTTATATCCATTGCGTTATTTAGAATTATGATGTTTTCTTTTTGTCTTCAATATTTGTTAGACGTGTGTACATAAGAACAAAGTTTCTATATATGCCTAGTGTATTGGTCTAACCGAGTCCTTATTAGCACAGGTGTATCGGTTAAACCAAGTTCTTGTAGCACAGCGCATCGGTTGGGTAGCGCAGAGTTTCTGTGGCCATTTGTTTTGTCGAATCAAGTTCGTATACGCTTAGTGTGTCTGTTGGACCAAGTTCCATTGACTATAGTGTATCTGTTCGACCAAGTTCCATTGGCTATAGTGTATCTGCTGGACCAAGTTCCATTGACTATAGTGTATCTGTTGGACCAAGTTCCATTGACTATAGTGTATCTGTTGTGCTAGTCCAGGTTCCTAATTAAGTATAGTTTTGTGTTGGTCCAAGCTACTTTATAGGCATAGTGTATTTATCGGACCTTTGTATTTGACATTGACATTGTATGTAGCAAATTATTGTAAATAAGCAGCCTCATATTGTATTTTTTTATATTTTTTTTCTCTAAAGTTCCATTGACTTTAGTGAATATTTTGGTCTAACTTTCCTATATCAGGCATATAGCATATAAGTTAGACCTAGTTCCTATGATCGTAGCATCTCATTAGATTTAAGTTCTTAGAGACTTAAATCATAATAATTTTTAGTAATTTCCTTCTCCTAGTTAGTCCCGGCGTTGATCGAAAGTTATTTCTTTATTTGGTAAAATGCTTTCTGACGTTTTCAAAGGCACAATTCACCTATAGCGTTAAAATTAAAGAACCTCAATAGTTTACCTTAATTGGAGCATTAAGACTGGTAAAACATTTCTTCTTTTAAGAAAAAAATCTATTAAAGGAAAAGAAAGAAAGTAAGAGATTTAAGCCAACACACTAAGTGTTGACATCAAAAGAACAGTCTAAGCTTTTGGCTCTAAAATACAAAACCTTCTTTTTATCCTTTTTTTGTCTTTAATTCTTTTTAGTGCTTTTTGCGTAATGATTTATAATTACACTCATTATGCTCACCAACAAAGCAAAGTAGAGATCAAAAATGCTTAATCAATATTAGTGGGGTGTTCTTAGCATCTTACCCCCTACTCTTGTTTAGTTCAACGGGTTTTTTATAATTTGTTTAGTTAAAAATCTCGTTAACTTTATTCAGCTCGTTCATTAATTAGGAAAGGTGACATTTAAGTATTTGGAACTGGAGTGGTACACAAAGACGAACTAGGCCTCCAAGGTACCCTCATCTCATTTTTATGTCTATGTAGGAGGTTTGATAAGGATAAAATAGCGGTATTGTAATAATAGACTAAATAATGACTTACTAGTAATGACAACACAAAAGTGTAGTCTACTCATCAGGCTTAACTTACCTACTCTTGACTATTGCTAAATAAGCTCGTATGCTGTCAAATAAGAGTTAAACTCAATTTAACTTTGAAAATGATTGCAGAATTTCTGTCGGACTCAACGGTAGATAAATTTATATTGTGTTTGCTGGACTCTCTAGCGTTATTTCTTTATTAACCGATGACGGATATTGTAGCAATCTACGCTCATATAATAGATGACCTAAAGAATACAATATTGGGTTTGAATAGCTCTTATGAACTCATCAGTCTCTTCCCTGTACCCCGCTACGTACGTAGTGAATGTTAGTTCTTCCACGTGAAATTTTTATGTCGTATCCAGTCATAAGATACGTTTGATGTTCATCCATGGCGCGAAAATAGTCATAAAGTTGTACCGGTTCTGACAAAATTATGATAGCTTGTAATTCTTATAAGCTGTCTGAACTCTGAACATTTGTTGCAATATCTGTACAACCTATGACGTGTAAATACTCTAGTTATGATTTTAAGATCCAACTAAAATGGTGACTTGTTAAAAGAAATTGGTTATAAAATGAATTTATGTATAATTGAAAAGTCTTTTGGGTTAGTATAACGTTTTCAAGATTATTTAAGAATGAAGCTAGTCTTAAATGTACACGCTTCTCTTAAACACAGTGCTGGTCAAGTAGTTTTACTAAATTTGTTGAAAAAAATATTAAGTTCTTAATTTTGAGTGAGATTCAACATTGCGTCTGTTTAATAACAGCTATTTTAAATGTTTAAATGATACAATGTTTGAAAACAAATATTTATTGTTAAAAATAAATTCTAGTGTTCGTTGGTAGTGTTCTTACTTTAACAAGACCTCAACCCCATAAAGTTATTTGGTGTTTCCTAGAAACATTCTAAAATTCCTAAAGTCCAGAGTACGTAGTACTAAAATATTGAACAAGTGATCTAAAAAAAAAAAGAAAATAAACGAACAACTAAACATATCTGTGACTAGTACAAGCTTTGAGACGACAGCAGCTTTTTTATTGTATATTTAATAAATAAATAAGTGGCTCCTAGCCCAGTATTTAGCAGCTTAGTCATATTTATCATCTTTGAAAACTTGCTGTCAAGTTAATTTCTTACTTGTTTGATAATCTTAGTACGTTAGGAAACTCTAGGACAAAGATGATTTTTTATAGTTACTAATAAAGTTATTTTAAAAGTCATTAGTTACATTCCCTTTAAAAAAATGAGATATGAAGTTTTTTTATCAGAATATTATTGGGTGTCGCGCTGGTACACTGCACGCTATCTTTCTATTATCAAGATTGCATTGGCTCTGTATTAGCTCGGGACACGATATAATTCATTTAATTTATTTCCCGCCACAACCCTCTTCCTAATAAAACAGCATCTGGTCTACCGCTTCCACCATCTGATAAATTAGCATCCAAATAATCTGATATTATTGATTAATTCTGTTCTCCAGATATTGGCTTCACCCTTGTTTTCTATGAATAACAAATTTAACTCTCGTATCTAAAATATACGGTTTCCCCATCCTTTGCCTATAAAAACCATCCAAAAATAATTGAATAAATTAATAAAGGTAAAAACCGAAATCCTAGCTATAGCTTCTGATTCGCATTATCATCCCATTAAAACTGTAAATTGATTTGAACAGAATATCAACCTCTCAATTTTACGAAAAATTCTAAAAAATTATGTTTCTCCTTTTTTGACGCTTTTTTCACCTAACAGACTATTGTTATTATTATTACTTAAGATGATTTTAACCAAATAAACTTGCAAATTTAAGTAATTTCAAGTTAAAATTGTACAAACTTATGTCTTTATTTGATTATAAACAACTGTTTGCTAATATCATGATTAGATAATAATTAAAGAGTATGATTTTTATTATTATGTGAGCAAATTAATTGTTATCAAGATACAGCAAATTTTATTAAGAAATTTTAAAAAAGAAATCAAGGAAGAAAAATGCATGTAACTAATATAGCGTCTCATTAAAATAAATATAAATAACAATAATTATTTTCCGTGACAGATTTATGGACAAAAATAATTATATAGGGATTATCTGAACAAGAGTTAATTAAACACTTACAGACCTCTGCAGAGATCTCTTCGAGTGGTTGTATTCATATTTCTGCAAATCAAGAATTATTCATTAATTTCTGAATGTTAATGTATATTTATCGCTTTAGTTTGCTACCTGCCGTAAAATTTGACACTTTGTTATAAAGCTATTTCATGTTTCAAATTTTATAACGTATCATAAATTGATAAATTTTCCACGAATAATTGCGTCCGTTACCTTCTCAACATCTCGTCATATGACCAGTTTCGTTTTGATTCGAGACCTGTCGACCGGTTGCATTCACTGATATTATAGACATTATGAGACCTGTTTCAGTAATCATATCATTACGTTATAGCAAAATCTTGTTATGTACAATTCGTTGAACATTCCTGTAACATCCTGTGAATTACGATTTGATATTAAGTGATTTACAAAAACTAGCCTCTCTTTGTTAATTCAGTATTTTTTATGAAAAGAGGTAATAATCTTGTTGCTATAAAAGGTTAATTAAATATACAAGTGGAATATTGGAGTTATGGAGTTACTTGGGAGTATGACGTCTTTTGGAGACCCGGCGTAACTGGGACTCCATACCAACTTACACTATAGAGTCAAGACATACGATTTGCTAACTATGGATATGATGTCCCTTTTACATTAAATGGTTCTAACTTGTTCTATTGGATTTCCCAAATTTAATCCCACCTTTGGTTACAGTCAAAGCGCATGGTTGAAATAAAATTTAAAAGTATTGTTTCATATCGAACCCTAGATTGAACACTTGGCTAATCTTCAAAATCCATTTTAGTATCAACAATATTACACTTGCTGATCAACATAAGAATGTACGACTTAATACTGCTTTGGTATTGCGGTTTAGGAAATGCACACTCTATCTGGTGCTCTATTACTTGTATATTTTAATTATTCTTAATGTGTATTTTACACTCTATTAAGACTTTAAATAAAAACAAAATACTGTTAAGAAGCTTAAAACAAAAACAATAAACTGTTTTGTTATGGGAGAAAAGAAGTCTTTATTCTTTCAAGCTTAACTTTGTAAGTATGAGAGAGGTTGTAACAGTCAAGAAAAATAATCGTTTCTACACGATTACAATACAAAAAGAAAACAACTTTTCTTCACATTAGTGTTATTACTTTTCTTGTTTATAAAAAACAATAAAAAATATTGCGTAAAACAACAAATATAATAGAACTTGAGTCGGTTTTCTTGTATTTTAGCAAATCGTTTTTTTATTCTTTCGTTGTAATGTGGCGCCCCAATATTTCGGAGGTTACTGGTCTAACTAAACCCCTCTAACATAACAAGACAACATACTGTAGGGGAAGAAGGAAAAAGAAAATTGGAAGAGCGTGTGGCTATGGAACCCCTCATATTGTTGTGACGTCACTGCTTGTCGCTTTTTTTCCACCGCTAGTTGATGCATGATCGATCCACCTTTCTTCTATCACTCTATATTTATTTTTTTCCATGCTATAAGTAAAAACACTGACATGAACTACTATTTCTCATATAAAATCCTTATGATTGAATTTCTAAGAAATAAGTTAAAATATAATAAAATATTGATCTGGAACTCATCTGACAGAGTTTACACTTGCCTGCCTTGATGGGTTTAACCTGTTAGTAACACTACCTTCCTTTTAATTTTCTATTTTGAATTCAGATTTTCAACACTACTTTGAAAAAACTTCAATATAAGATCAGTTACGAGTCCTAAAATATATGCTATTAAAAACACTTCGTATTAATCGTTTCGCTGAAGTTAATATATTCACTAAAAACGTTTAAAACGAGTTCGTAAAGAATCACTTGTAGCTATTAATTTTTTAAGAGCCCCTAACGACAGAACCAATAGAAACATAATTGATAAAAAGATTTAGAATTAATAAAAACAATAAAGGGATTTAAACTCACTGATAACATAAAAAATTACAAAACAAACAGTTAAAAATGTTGATAAATAAGTTTACAATATAAAAATGCCACAGAAAGAAAGATTATTAAATTATTAAAATTATAATACATATGGATATTAATAGAATTTGAGAAATTAAAGTAGTTTAACTATAGATAATTATAGACTATATGGATAATATATAGACAACTAAACATAACTATATACATAAAACTATATATATATATATATATATATATATATATATATATATATATAATATATATATATATATATATAATGTATATATATATATATATATATATATATATATATATATATATATATATATATATATAATATATATATATATATATATATACATATATGTATATATGTATATATATATATATATATATATATATATATATATATATATATATATATATATATATAATATTATATATATATATATATATATATATTATATATATATATATATATATATATATATATATATATATATATATATTATATATATATATATATATATATGGTAATCACAACTTGATGTTAAGACTACTTAAAAGCGAAAAAAAAAGCTTAAAGCCTTTTTACTGTAAAAAAAATTCCTGCTACGGATTAATATTTTACTGACTGTGTGAGTTGAGCGTGGCGGCTATACTTAACTTAATTGTCCTTTTTTTTATTCTAAGCACTTTTGTGTTTTTTCAAAAATTTAAAAAAAATCTGGGTTAGAATTTTAAAAAAATATTTTTCGATTGATATTTAATTTTCTGTATGGTTATGACGCTTAATGACATGTTATTCTTTTCTTAAAATTCCTTCGAGGAAACTAGAAAATATATTTCTTCTAAAATTTAACTAAATAAAGCACAAAATTCAATTTATTCTTATGAAAATAAATTCTGATCGGTTATTTAAAATTTAATCCCTTTTTAACGTCACTCTATAATAAATATTATTTAAAACAAAGTTCTATAGAAAATGTTAAAAGATGAAATCTGAAAAATATCTATAAAAGAAAATAAGAAACATGAAAAAATTGGGGTAGTTGATTTAATTTACCAACAAAATAAAAAGATTTTACTCTAGTCTTAAAAGAATAGATTTTGTTAGTGCTCGAGGGTTTCGTACAAAAAAAATCTGTCAAGTTATTTCCCCGGAAAATGATATTAAGGAGGTGGATTCTTATATAAGATGGTTATTGGAAGGGTGAGGAGGAGTCTTTGTGAAGCCTTCTTTTGTATAATACACTGAATATGATGTTAAAAAAGCATAGAAAGAACTTGTAGCCATTCCTTGCTTCAATATTGCATTACAGTGAGCAGTATGAGGGTCCTAAGTAAACTTATGCTACACTATAACCTCGTAATAACCTTTTTACTAAGTGTAGCATTGTTGCCATGATTGGCCTTTTTATTTCTATTACCTCTTTATTAGACTAAATGGTTAATGATAAGTACAGTCACTACCAATAGAAAACATGTTCCAATAATGAGTCCTTTTAAAAATGCCCTATATAAAATTCTTTTTATAAAGAATTCTTCAATTTAATTAACAGAAACCTTATTGGAATGAAAAAGATAAAAAATGACTCCAAAAATATACCATTCTTGAATATTTTTAAGAGATGAATTAAAGTATTCTAAATTTTGATCAATCATTTGTATTTCTTAATGAGTAAATTCAAAAATAAACACTCATAACAAAAATGATTGATTAAGAGCCGAATATGGTGCCCGCATTTATTGGCTTCGAAAGACCAAAATTTAGTACCAAAAGGGCTTCAGAACTCTTTTTGTTACTATACTATTAGTAAAAATTTTTATTTATTTTTTGTAGAGTGACTTTTTATTAATTAATTTTTAATTAATATACTCCGTTATACATTATACATTATTCCGTTATACATTTTTTTTAAGATTTTATTTATATGTTTATCCTGACAACAGCAGATACTTATGTACTGACACAGCTAAAATTGATTTCGATATGTAAGTCTGGGTTATACAAATATCAGAGCCCCACGGACACTTATTTCAGATAAATGGTAATTAGCGGACTCCATAATATCGTTCTATTACTCCTCCCCTCATCCTTATCCCCAATAAATCTGAAACGTACACTTATCGTCAATCTTCTAGCGTTTAACGTTTTGAATTACGGCATGAGAAGCAACTCGAGAACTTCCATCAGGAGAAAGCATGAGAACACTAATTTTTCCTCGATCTTGACGATTAAAAGCATAGACAGATATCAACTAATACTATGCATTAATACAAGCATTAAATATGCTTAGTCGTGTGTTTTACATTCGTTTATAATTTGCGAACATAACAATAAATGTGTATTTAGGAATATTAAATATGTTATGATTAGTTAAATATACTTAAAAAGTTTGTGTATTATTATTTGTTTCAGAATCCGAGAGCGGGGGCTGGGGAAGCTGGAGCGAGTGGTCAGCTTGCAGCTCGACCTGTAGTTTTGGAACCAGAAATAGATACAGGTTCTGCGACTCTCCCCCTCCTAGATATGGTGCCAAATTTTGCAAGGTATGAACTCATAGGGTAATAAGCTATAAGAGGTACAAGCTATGATCCTATTAAGTATTCCTTGAACTAACGACATTATACTTAAACCTAAGGACTAGTTGTTGCTCATTTTTTGCTCAGTTCTGAAACTTGTACCATGTATAAGTACTTAATCAGTTAATCTCCTTTGATGTGTTGTTGTAAATCGGTGAGTTACCAGTTATATGAGGTATCTTTCTGATTGGATTAGTCAAAACCAGCTTACTGACTATTCACAAAGAGGATAGTCCAGAGCCAGACCTAAAAAAGGTGACTAATTTGTAACTACTTCAACCAAAATTTTTCTGAAATATACCTTAATTTATGAAGGAAAATCACATTCTGATATCCGGAGTGGAGGCCCTCATATGAATTATAATTAGCTCCCTTAAAAAATATTAGAAAATCGCACAAATTCCAGTTTCTTGTAATAAGTGGTTTCCTGTAGGTCGTATGCAAAACATAAATAGAACATTTTTTAAAGCTGATAAAAGTTTCTATAATACGAATATTTTTTCGTAAAAATTGGATAAATACAATTAAAGTAATGACATTTTGTTAAATGGCAAAAAAAATCTCAAAATGCCAATATTTTTTTCAAATAAATTCGCTGAATTGTATAAATTAAAATTTTTTGGTGTTTGTGAAAGGGCCATAACTTTGGTTTTGGTCATCCGATTTTTTTAATAAAAAAATTATAAAACATTTTATAGAACGTTTTATAGAACATTTTATCACCTTTAAAAAATTATCTTTATGTTTTGCACACGACCCACTAGAAACCACTTATTTCAAGAAAACGTAAATTTATGCGATTTTATTAAATTTTGAGCATGCACAATATTTTAAATTGCTCCACTTGGGATAGGCAGACTATTTTTTTTTTTATAATTTAAGGTATCTTTTCAGAAAAGTTGGTTTAAAGTAGTGCAAAATCAGTCACATTTTTTCAGGTCCGGCTCTTGAACTATAAGAGCTTTTGGCACTTGGCCGCGCCTCGGCCGTCGAGGTTCTAAGGTATATATTATATACCCACACATTTATTCACCAACGATATATACAGACATGAGAACAGTACTGGTAGACTACGACTCGGACACACCTGACTAACTCAGTATCTTATTTTTAAAAGACAAAGACCTTACAAAATGCCGACTGTGTAATGATTTGAGTTCTGTAGAGCATACTGATGGACTGCCCAGACATAAACTATCTTGAACCTACACTCCATACCAAAAAACCATGACCAAAATTCATGATTCATCTTTACTCAACCGAGATGAAATGTATTTATGCACCAAGGGAGTAAAGAATGTCATATTCCCTGAGCATTATGTTGTTTCCTAAGGCGAAGAGGGAACCAAAGATTTAAATCCTGAGGCGAGCGAGGGAGTTACAGTATTTACTCTGAGGCGAAGCCAAGGTAGAAATTTTGCGAGGGAATAATGGCATTTTACTCCCAAGGTGCATACAAGATTTTATCTCCAGACGTCGACATTGAAAATAAAGTAAGAATGTCTTTTTTCATTCTTTTTTTAAGATTTTTAACTGAAAATTATCTTACCTTTATTATAAGAAACTCGTCGTTTGGTGAATTATGCAAAAAGTCTTCAACTTGGTTCTAGTAAAAACATTCGCTTTCTTTGCAACATAACTTCGTTTTTTTTTCTTTTAATATGCTATTAGTGATGATAGCTTTTGATATTAAAATTTTCTCTCACAAGCAAAAATGATTTGATCATTGAATGCAGTGACCGCAGACTTGACGCTTGTTTTTTTTTCATTATTATTAAATAAACAAGCTATGCATTTTCACTTACTTGTTGTAAATTATGATCATGACACCAACTTTTAAAATTGTTTCATGCTTTGTTATATAACTTCGTTGTAACAAGTTTTCTTTTACCAAGTTCGCTTCAATAGCAATGTCAGGAGTGTATTGTAAAAAGTTCGTCAATATCGCACACAATATTATCTGGCATAATTGAAAATTATTAGAGTAGAATATTAGAGCAGTTATAAGTAATATTTTATCTAATTATTAAAGTTTAAGACTGGTTAAACAGTTAAAGCTAAAGTTTTAAACTAAAAAACTTTGATTTAATGATATTTTGTCGAAAAAAAATAACAATGGCATGCAAATCTTAAAATTTTTTAAAAAATCAGGATAGCCAACTTAATTTTTTTACTTTTAAATAAAGAACTAGTTTTTATTTTTAAATTATTTATTCTTATATCATTATTAGCATTAACTAGTTCTACTAAAATGATTGTTAATGTTATATTCTTTCTATACATCTTATTCTTGTATATCTTCTTGTTTATAGTATCTTAGTTTTCAAATAAAAATAATTATATACTATTCAGTTTGTCGATATTAAGTTAAGTTGGCAACTGTTACTTTTTACTCCCAAGGGAGTAAAAAGTACTTTTTTACTCCCTTGGGGAGTGAAAGTGATTCTTTCTCTCTTAAATCTAGTCATTAAATTTCGTATTATATACCGTCTGGAGATAAAATATATTTATTCTCCAGACGGTATATAATACGAAATTTAATGACTAGATTTAAGAGAGTAAAGAATCACTTTTCACTCCCAAGGGAGTAAAACGTCCAGGGACGGTAAGGCTGTAGTTCTCTTGAGGGCTTCGTCGACTTCAATCTGCCAGTAAGCACTTTTTATATCTAAGCTTGTCATGTACCGAGCGTTTCTTAACCTGTCCAGTATCTGGCTGACGTATGGTAAAGGGTACGCATCTTTCTTTGTGACCTTATTAAGTTTGCGATAGTCAACACAGACCCTGAAGCTTCCGTCTGGTTTCTTAACCATTACCACTGGTGATGACCAGGGACTCTTCGACCTTTCTACTATCCCATCTGCTAGCATCTTGTCTAGCTCATCACTCATGGCTTTCTGAATAGTCGGCGAGACGGGTAGTAGCGCTTTTTACAGGTGTGGCATCTCCAACGTCGATCACATGTTTGACAAGGTTAGTATGGCCAATTTTTTGATTTACTAGCAGAGAAGAAGTCTTCAACGATCTCGGTAAGTTGCTCTTCTTGTTCTTCTGACAACAAGTCTCGTGGCTGTAGCCATCAGTAACATCTACGCTAGAAACATGATCACTTATTGACCAAGTACCATCGGCTAGATTAGGAATAAACTTCATATGTTTCCAAAAATCAAGTCCGAGAATGAGAGGTGATGATAAGTTAGGAATTATGAGAACAGGTAAGATCTTCACAGTGTCTTCAAGTGTGAAAGGGACTTCGACAACTCCTTTTACCATACAATGACCTCCATCAGCAATGGTAACAGTTCTGACTGGGGAAGTTACACAGTGAAGTCCAAGATCTTCCAGGAATTTCCATCCTTCACGATTGACCAGAGTTCTTGAAGCACCAGAATCAAGGAGTCCAAGGATAGCTCTACCTAACACCGAAACTTCAAGATAAGGTCGTTTATCTCCTGGTATAGATTCCAGTAACCGATCAGACGCGAACGGATCTTAACCACAGATAACCATTCTTGTTTTTCCTGTTCAGTGGTCTTTGAGACTTGATAAGGGTTCGAAGCAAGACCTATCTTCGACCCTGATTTGAGTTTAAATTCCTTCTAGGCCGATAGCATCTCTGACATTTTCCTTCTACAAGTTCGCGGTTTCCACAACGTGTACAGAAATTTAATTGAAGCTGAGGACATTGTTGAAAATTATGTGTGGATAGACCACAATTCCAGCAGCTCCTAGAACGGGGATTACCAGCTTCTTGAGTAAGTATATTTTCTGTTTCAGGTTTTGGAGTAGTAGCTGAGGATGACGTCGAAGATTTCACTTCACTTACTCTTTCTTTTCTAGGCCCAGAATAGGCTAAGTCAGGTTCGAGAAGATTTTTCTTAGGTGCAGGTGGAGGTTTGAATTTGTCCATGTGATCACGATCACGTTGAATCTGTCGACCAACATTCAGAAAATCATCAACTGTCGAGACATTAGCACTACGGATCCTATCGTAAAAGTATGGTGTTACGTTCTTGTTAAAATGCGCACCATCTTTTCCTCTGATAATGGTGAGGTAAACGTGCAAAGTAACTTTTCATAATGGCAACGTAGGTACTAATCTTTTCTTCAGCTCCCTGAGTTCTGTCTAAAATCTCTTTCATCAGCTCTTCTTCATACTCTTCGTCTTCATATTCTTCTCTTAAACGCTGAACCAGTTCTTGCCAGGAACGAACGTCACGTCTAACTGACTTAAAAACCATACTAACGCCGGTCCCTTGAAGAAGTCGACTGCGCCGTTAAAGAGATCTGAATATGTAGCAGTTCGAGCCAAGCGATAGTGTCTACATCGTCCAAGAATCCGTGCAGACTAGTTCCAGTCCCATCACCGGAGAATGAGAGTCCCCAATCTTTAATCGGAACTTGACGTTTAAATAAACGGAACGAGTCTTCAATTCCACTCTTATTAATATCTTGTTGTGCAGGTACTTGAGGGTGCTGATAGAACATATGCGATGTTGGTTGAAGTGGTACCTGAGACATGGTCGATGGTTGAGAAGGGCGCTGGAATGAAGAAGGGAAGGGTACCTGAGTGGCAGGTTGTTGAGGTACCTGAGAACCAAGTTGTTGGCAGAAATAAGTAGCAGGTTGTTGAGGTATCTGAGTATCAGGTGGTGATGTAAACTGTGAGGTAAGAGGTTGAAAAAGCATTTGAGGTACAGCTTGAGGAAGTACCTGAGGTGCAGGTTGAGAGGATGGCTGAAATTGAGAAGGTATCTGAGACGGTAGGTGACTTGAGGAGGCAGCAGGTTGCACTATATGGATGGTTGTTGGTAATATACTGAAGAAGCGGAGGAATTTGTAATACAGGTTGTGAAGGTATCTGAAAAGATGGTTGAAATGATGACTGAGCTGCAAGTTGAGACTGTATTTGAGCTTCCTGTTGGGAGGGCAGAAAAGTATCAGACACTGGAGGTAGAGTATATTTTTGTGTTTCAGGTAAATGTGAAATCTGAGAAGCAGGTTGTTGTACTGGCTGAGTAGCAGGTTGGTGAGGTAATTGTATAAGAGAGGGTTGGTGATATTGGTGGACCTGATTTTGCTGTAGAAGGTGAGGTTGAAATAGCTCACGTCTTGCAGAAGGTGACAGTTGAGCCAAGTCAGGTTCAAGTACTTGAGTTCTAACTGGTAAAGTAACACTTTCTTGGTCTGTTTGTTTCTTTTGTTGCAGATCCAATTGGAGGAGGTGGTGAGAGGAATACTGGTTGGCGTAGGTGGTATGTCGGGTAGTATTCTGATTGAGTGCAGGTACCTGATATTGGTCAAGAACCTGTTTAGAAAGTTCTCGTGAGTGAGTTAGTGGTGGAACCGACTTGTGGATTGCTTGGTGAGACTGAGTATGGGGTAACTGTTGAGAAGATATGGGGCGTTGGGTACCTGAGAAGATACCTGAGTTAATATTGTGGTGTTTGAACTGTGTCCTGAGATACTTGAGATTTAGGTGTACGTGGTGGTATCGGTGGAGGAACCTGAGAGCGTTTAGGAACTGGTGGAGGTTGCTTAGGAGGAGATTTAGATCTAGCAGGTAGTTGGTGTTCAGGTAAACCAGTGGTCGATAGGGCAGAGGTTGACGCTGTTTGAATCCAGGATGGAAGTTGTGGTGGTGGTACTGATGGTGGCCAAGACTGTCTTACTTGAAGACCTGATGTTCCTGGTTCTGAGCTAGTATCAACTATATGAAAGTTGTTTAAACTCTTCAGAGTCTAGTTCTAGCAATGTCATGTTCAAGTCTTGGTCCTTGAGAGGTGAGGTTGGATGATAAAAATCCCAAAATCGTTCTTCGAGAGCATTCCAATAAACTAAAATTAAAGCTAGAAGCTCTGACTTTTTGTTTTCAAGTTCAGTGTCACCATTAGGTTCAATCCATGATAATCTTCCATTAAATGAGTTAAGCTTGTGTCAAGTTTCTGCCTAGAAGCACCTCCTTCAAATAAGTCTTTGAAATCTTTTATTTTCCTAGCAATAGTTTTCAGTTCTTCAGGTATGTTAATGTTCATCGGTGTCCGTCGAACAAACTTTCCTTCCATCTCTAATTTTTAAAATTTGTTTTAGGGTATTCCTCATTTCTTGAACGGTATCAGGTGGTTTAATTCCGCGACGAGATATCTCTACTTCCAACTCATCCTTTAAAAGTCGGTAGACGTCCAGATTCATCTTCCTAATCAGGTAAATACTTAATAAAGTAAAGTAAATTGACTAATAAGTTCAATAGAGAAGTATTAAAAATATCCTAACCTAATATTAAATCAAAATAAACAACCAATAAATAGAGTAAAAAAAAAAATCCAAAATCAAGTAAAAGTATAATTAATAAAAACCAAAAAAAATAGAAAAAAATTTTGAATTAGGTAAAATGCAAATAAATAGGTAAACAAATAAATAAACGTAAATAAATAAATATTCAAAAATTTTATGTAAATAATAAAATAGGTGCATAAATTTTATAAATCAGATAAAAAATAGTTAAAATAAGTATTGATGTTAAAGCTAATGAAGTACATACATAAAAATTTCACCGTAATAAGCAGTAATTTAATAAATAATATAAGAAAATCAAAACAAATAAGTTCAAAAAAATTTCCAAAATACGAAGCAAATTCATAAATAAATAAACAATAATTAGTAACATGCAAGATTATTTTACCTTTAATTTGACACCTTAATAAATATAGCATTTAAAATATAATCGTAATAATAATTTTAATAGATTAGTAATCAATAAATATAAGTAACTAAATACCTATAAATAAGAAGATATACAAGAATAAGATGTATAAAAAAAGAATATAACATTAACATCATTTCAAGTAGAATAGTGTAATGCTAGTAATAATATAAGAATAAATAATTTAAAAAAAAAACTAGTTCTTTAAAAGTAAAAAAATTAAGTTGGCTATCATTTTTATCATTTAAATTTGCATACTCATTGTTTTTTCGACAAATATCATTAAATCAGTTTTTTAGTTTAAACCTTAGCCTGTTTAACCTCTCTAAACTTTTATAATTAGATTAAAATATTACTTATAATGCTCTAAACTCTAATATTAAATTATGTCAGATAATATTGAGTGAGATATTGACGAACTTTTTAAGAATACACCTCTGACATTGCTATTGAAGCGAACTTGGTAAAGAAAACTTAAATTTGAACTTAAAAGAAAGTAAATTTGTTACCAACGAAATCGAAAAAGTTATATGATAAATTATGTAACAATTTTAAAAGTTGGTGTCATGATCATAATATACAACAAGTAAAGTGAAAATGCATTGTTTATTTTATAATAAATGAAAAACAAAACAAGTGTCAATCTTGTGGTCGCTGTATTCAATGATCAAATCATCTTTGCTTGTGAGAGAAAATTTTAATATCAAAAGCTATGCATCACTAATAGCATTATTAAAAAGAAAAAAACGAAGGGTTATGTTGCAAAGAAAGCGAATGTTTTTTAAAGAACCAAGTTGAAGACTTTTGCATAATTCACCACGACGAGTTTCTTATGATGGAAGGTAAGATAATTTTGAGTTGAAAATCTTGAAAAAGAAATGAAAAAAGACATTCTTACTTTATTTTCAATGTCGACGTCTGGAGATAAAATCTTGTATGCACCTTGGGAGTAAAATGCCATTATTCCCTCGCAATATTTCTCGGCTTCGCCTGCGGGAGTAAATAGCTGTAACCCCTTGGTTTCGCCTCAGGTTAAACAAAATAAATCCTTTGGTTCTCTCGGCTTTTGCTCAGGACCAAATAATGCTCAGGGAAATAACATTCTTTACTCCCTTGGTGCATAAAAACTATTAAGTTATAAATCTATCTTAACCCCATGTATTATGGTGTTAATAAACACTCCTAAATATTAATAACACCATTACATTTGTTTGACTTGTGTAAGGTAAAATTATTTAATATTAATCACCTTATTATTGTTACGGATTAAAGATTTTGCCCAACTCAGTCGGCTGCGTAGTGGGGTGGGCTTAATAATAATGTCAAAATTTGACCAGGTAGAAATATTAATATATACATAAACAATAAATTTTTAGATTAGCATTATTATTCAGATTTAATATTATTAGCAAGCGAGCAATTCATGCATTAAATAAGTATAACCTTAAAATTAACACTAACTGAGGAACCCTGCAGAGATATATATATATATATATAATATAATATATATATATATATATACCTAAATATAATTGTAAATAGAGGATTATATGGTCTCGTATTAGGTGCTTATTAACTTAGGTGATAGGGATAAATCATGGTAATAGGTGAGATAAATTAAAGATAGTGAAAGATAGTAATATTCAAGATAAGGTATAGGCAGCCAAGGTTTCCTCAATACTTAAATTAGGATTAAATATTTTAAACAATGATACTTTAATCATAAATTAGGTTAATAAATTAAATTAAATATTAAGAACAAACTAGATTATTTATAAGTATGGTAGTTTCTGAATTATAGGTTTTCAATTACAAAATTTAACATAAGTATAGCGCTATCAACTAAATAATTACAATTTTTGCATGCAATAAAATAAGTTCTTAATAATTGTAGAACAACGCTCTCTCCCGCAGATGCACGCCCGTAATCGTATTAGCCCGAATTGCAGATCCGGTTAAAACAATATTCTTAGATAAAGTTGCTAAACTTCAAATTAAAATTAGGCTTAAAGTTAGGACTTAGCTGTTGCAGTGATGAGCAGGAACAAAGTAATCCAATCCACACATAACGTGAAATCTCGTACCACAATTCACTAAACGACGCTAATTTTATACTCTATTAGCCGCCATTTTATTGTTCAGAGAAACAATGCACAAACACCATAGCTTACTTATATTATACGACGACTTTGTAACGAATTAACGATCCCGGCGAACGGAACAGATATTAGTACGACTTCGAAACTGACTTACGAACTTAACATACTAACTTAACTAAAATACAAAATCAAAGCAAAAGATAATCCGACCTGGCCGAAACAGACAAAACAAAGGGGGCTAGACTAGAGTAAGATGGACGCTCTAGGCCGACTGACTGTCCACGCATGGTTCAGTGGCGAGTTAATATTATCGCTTGCCCTCTGATCAAAACATTAACGCCGCGAGGCTTTCAAACAAAAGACCAACACGGTGCCCACCTGGGTCAGAGGGGCAAGTTGACAAAACCACGACATTAACAAAACAAACAGGCAAATTACGATTTAACATAAACTTAAATCGTAACATTATAAATAAATTATAATTTTGAAATTAGTTGACCAAAAAGAACCTTCACCTCCCCAGCCACTTCCCATACACTTCCATCGTCTAAACAACCAAGTCAAAAATTTACTAAAAAGAGAATTTTCGTTGCGCACAAACTATAATTAATTAATCGAAGAATCAGCTACCGTCGATACTTGCTGTTGGATATAAATATCCCTGGACCGGTTTCGGCATAACGCCATCATTAGCAGGCGGGGCAACACTCGAGCTCTCAACTAATAAAGTTATATCAATGATTAACTTCTAGTCTCAATGATCACGACGATCTTCAGAGGGCTCGTCGTGCTCATTGAGACTAGAAGTTAATCACTGATATAACTTTATTAGTTAAGAGCTGAGTGTTGCCCCGCCTGATGATGGCGTTATGCCGAAAACGGTCCAGGGATATTTATATCCAACAGCAAGTATCGACGGTAGCTGATTCTTCGATTGCTTCTTCAACTTGCGGTAAATACAACCCCTTTAATTCCATAACTAATTCATTTTAAGAAGCATAAAAATTATTTATTAAGTTCAGTGATACTTCTATATATTTTTTCTATAATTAAATATTTAATACATAACAATACATCAACAGTCATGAATTAAACTACTTATTCAATTTCTGTAATCTATCTGTATTGACAAAACAGAGCCCCTCTCTCAGGGCATAATTCAGAATATTCCCTTAGCTTACTAATTAAGTTCTTATAGATATAAGTATATTACTTTTGCAATGTGATTCTACGATTTCGCTGTGATCTTTGGCTTCGACGATTTGGCTGTGAAAGTCTAATAATTGCTTGCAAATAAAGCAACGTATACCTTGTCGTCATAAAGATCAGATAGTATTTTACTTCTGTATATCACAATCTTCCTGTTATTTTATTTATTTGCTTTCTCTTATGCATTGTCTTGTGATTTTGTAAATAAAATTATATTTTTCTAAATAAGTTTAGATTTCTTTCAAAATAATCCTGTTATATGGGACTTTTTCGAAACACTTTTCTTTTAATTTGAACATAAAAAGGAACAGATTTTAACGAGGTTTTCTACCACTTGGGTTGAGATTTATTTTTATATAAAAAAGTGTTTTTGAGGGACAAAATCTGAGGAAGTGGAGAAAAGAGGAAAAAAAGATTATTAGAAGGTCAAAGTTACGATTTACCTTTCATCTTGCTAAGAATCGTTTTACCCAAAGCAAAGAAAAATATAATCAAATTCTTTTATCTCAAAAATATAAAAACGTATATTTTTAAGACTTCACTGAATTAAAGAAGAAAATAAGATTCTTTACTAAAATCTAAACACTGTATTTAATTTTATAATAATACATGAGTGTTAAGATAACACTTATCTTATGAAATTCATAATCCACGAATTTACCTCTCTACGCCCGGTTTTTAAATTTTGCGCATATTCTTTATCATATAACTGCTAGATATTTATGAGATACTCTGATGCTCTTATGTAATACTTCTTGTTTATGATAGCTTTTTTTAATAAAAGGTATAGATAAGATATTAAATAGATACAGTTGGCTACCGGCAAATCGTCCGTACCAGCCGTTAGTATAAAGAGGTGTATGGCTGTTCTCGAAAAGTTTCTTCGAAACATAGCTATTAAGTTAACACTGACATTTGACAAAGGAAACATAAATAGAGAATTCAAATATGTAGAGTACTTTTAGAAAAAAAGGGAAAAGAGGGATAACTAAATGCTCCTTATTATTTATTTTTAAGATGGTCTTGAAAAGTTACGTGTCTAGAAGATGGGAAGCATAGGCTAAAAATTACAATTAACTTAAATAAATGTGTTTTATTGTAGGATCAAAAACATTTCGCATGATACTTCATAACACATAAACGAAGCAAAAAGTTAAAATTATACCATAAATTAATATAATTCCAAAAACACCATAATATGATAGACCCCCTTGGTTGACTGAAGCCCCTCAACCCGTATCTAAAACTGTAAACAAAATTCGAACCCATTTGAGTTAAAATTGGTCAATAGTATTATTTTAGATTTTAAAATACCCAAATTTCATTTGTGAAAGCTTCATAAGGCGGGTCAGTAAAAAAACAAAAGGCCTTCGGCGGCGGCGCTGGGGGCCGCTCCTTCTGTTTTTGCTTTGTGGCATTGTTGTACTTTATCAGTTCGTCATATTACTGGTTTATAGTAGTCGCATACTGACACGACTTTCAAAGATATTAGCAAAAATACATGATTTGTTAACATTATGTCAATCAATGACATGTTTTGTTTGACACATACACACACACACACACACACACATATATATAATATATATATATATATATATATATATATATATATATATATATATATATATATATATATATATATTGTGTGTGTGTGTGTGTGTGCGTGTGTGTGTATCAGTGAATTCTCCATACAAAAATCTACCTCCCCCTCTCCTCTCCATGACCCCAACCTCATAAGCTAATTTTTTCTTTGAAAATTCACTAAAACACAGCAATTACTGAAAATCAAAAGTAATAAGTAATATTTGTATGCTTTGTCAAATTTAGTTTCTTTAATATATTTTCAGTGGAAATTTACACATATAATAAAGAAATGTTATACATTACATTGTATTCCGTACCAGAATTAGTTGCGGAAAGCGTCATTTTTCCTTTGTGTAGGAAAAGGGGTTTTTTTTTTAGTCAGAAGTAATTAACGTTAAGTTGTTTTTCTTTCTGCAGAGAGCAATTAATTCTTGATTTCTTACTGTTTTACAACTTTACTTTTGCACCGAAGTTTTAATAACACCTGGCAGTCTTTCTCATTTTCTGATTTTTGTATTAGTTTTCAGATTTTAAAAAAAGAGGAAACAACTTTTCTGGTGTCGAAATTGACAATATTTGAATCGGTAAATAAAATTCGTTGTCGTATTATTTGCATTAGTAGTATTAGAGTATTAGTTTAATTAAAGTTGCATCAATAAACAATTTATTGTTATTAAATTATCTACATAGTTAAAATATTATATAAAATAAAAATATAAGCCTAAAAGAAATAAATTTATCCTAATTAAGAAAATTAGAACAGATTTTTACACCTCAATACCGATGACTTAACTCTTATAATTTACCAAGATAAAACTTTTATAAGAAAATTAAGAAAAATTTTTACAATCATTTTATCTGTAAAAATGTTTCCACGCTAGGCTGAGGCAAGCTAAGCAAGGTAGTACACAGGCACTGGCCTGGGCACAATATCTCGAGGTAAAAAGACTATTAATAAATTAGAAGAAAATCTTCCTTTTAAAAAGAAGTTTTCTTCCTTAAAACATTTAAATCTTTCGAGTGAAAATAAGAGACTTTTATCTGTTTTGTCGGTGCTGAAAGTCAAATAATTGTAAAGCCGCTGTTTAAGTTGTTTTTCCAAGTTTTAATTCTCAGTTTTATAAATAGAGTTTATTCCTTTTCTTTAAATATTTTCATCGAAATACAATTAAAGTGATCAAATTTAAAAAAATAACTGGGAAACAAAGAAATGGAGACCGAAAAAAGGTATTACCTTGCTTCAGATCAGAAAATCGGCTGCGTAGCTAATTCAGCCTAAAGGCCTAAAAATACAATAGGGAAATTCGAATGAGAATTACATAAGAAAGAATAACCTTCAATAAAATAGCACATACAAATATTTTGTTCTTCGCCGCTAAAATCATTCTTTTTTTTGAACATTTGAACATTTTCTGAATAATTTTTCTTTTCACTTTTTTTCTCTGTTCTTTTCTGAACTTGAACTTTTATTAAGGTAAATCATTAAGGAAAAGCCTTTGTGTGGGACAGAGGCCATAGATTCTTAAACAGTCAAGTAAGACTGCCGAATCAATGGTGGGAAAATTTGGATTCCGATCGACGCTAGCGCGGCTGTTGACCTACCTTTTGACCTGACTGTTGACCTACCTTAACTATGTGGGCATGGCTTAATTTCCCGCTTTTTGCCCACATTTTATTTCAAATGACCTTTTCATAATTTTTATAGTCATACTACTAACTTGTCGGAGGGCTTCGTGAAGCCATTTAATTTAATGTGAGTACCTGATAAAATCGATTAAATTAATAAATTAATTAAATTAAATGTAAGCTTATCTGCCTTCAGTAGTGTTCTAGGGAAGTTTTTTTTTACTTTTTTTACTATTGTCTGAATTTTCAAAATACAGAACATGACAACGGTGAACCATTTTTATTTAAATAAATAAAAATAAACGAAGAAAACAATAATATTATTATGACATAAATGTTGCTGTCATAACCAAAAGTTGCTATGGTGTACATAAATTTAAATTTAAAAATATAATCGGTCATTATTGGAAAGTTACTGGGATTAGTTCATGAGTATCCCCACTGGTCCGCCACTGCGCTGATTTCTACTAGCTTGCGATAATCAAATCTAAACTTATTCTTATTTAAGGTAACTAACCCCCTGGTGGGGTTAGTTGCGGAAAAAAGTTGAAAAACATGTTACTGTTATAAAATCTTTTTAGGACTAATTTTAAAGGACTTCAGTTGCTTTTAAAAATAATAAAATAAACTGATGGAAAGTTGTGGATAAAGATGGTTAGGATTCAAGGTGCAAAGACTGTTAGAGAGAATAAACGATAAATAAAATAATATTTTAGTGGATACAGGGAAAGAGAGGGTTGGGTTCTACTCTGTATATGAAAGTTGGTAAAATTTGTGCCCCCTCCTACACCCCGCCGGAAAATAATTGCCATGAGGTCCCTGGCTGAAGCCTTTCCTACCAACACCCTGCCAAAATTATACCTCACCTCTTAATCAACAAAAAAAAAGAATAAAAAGTACCTATATTTTATTTAATAATAAAAATAGCATATTCTGAGCACATTTTTATTTTTTTCCTAAAGACATTTAAAGTGTATCGTTTTAATATTCTCAAATAGCTATAAATTTATTCAACACCCCCTTTCAGAGGCCTTTTTCATTAAATTTATATTTTATATCGTTGGCTTTATAGTCAACGCTTCCCGGCGGAATAAGCGAGCTTTTCATTCTATTAAAAAACATAAGTATGATTAAAAAGTTTTGTGTTTCATGCTTCTTAAAACAAATTTTTCAAACATAATTTTATACATTTATGTTTTACAAAAAAAAATTTATAATTGTTTTTCACTTTTTTTTAAATTAAAACATAAACGAGTAAAGATACAGTACAAGGAGTTGTACCAAAAACGGAATAACTTGTTGATCCGGGCCACTTCCAAAATGATAGTTTGTAATTGTTTGGTGTCAGGCTGATATCTTGTAAATGTGTGCCTTTCTACGGCAGTTGAACTTGATAGCATTATTCCTTGTTTCGCGTACAAGAAGTAGTGCCTTCTGATACTACTAGTACTAATATTTTTATGCTGTCATCACAATAATTCGTGGTTTCATCGTATTTATAATATTTGTTAACTTAATTTCCTAACAAAATTATTCTAATACTGATAGTTGTTGGTTGCCTGGCGTTAGGTTTCGTAATAATCCATTTTTTTCTATAATCGCCATTGCTTTTTGCGAAAATCTAGCAGTTAGATCTGAGCTTAAAGGTTAAATAATTCTTGAAGGTATTAATTCTTTCTTTATAAAGCTTTTCCCCCTCAGATGGACCGCATTAACTATGCTCACATTATTTATTAATGTTGAAAGCATAGCCGGGGCTACGAACCCCGGACTTCGGAACACAGTTACGGAGGCTGAGAAAGTCTGAGTATGCCATCGGTCTTTATCAAATGATCGATACTGGCTTTAGTACAAGTAGTATACGATCATCTAGCAGCTTTGACTTATTTATTATTATTTATATTATAATTTTATAGTTCTATTTATTACATTTTCTTGTTTTCAGGGGCAAACACTGGAAACAGAGAGATGCGGTCAGGCAGCTGGTTCTTTTGACTGCCGATTCTACCAGGACGAGGGAGCTGGTGATCTTCCTGCTGAAAGACCTGAAGTTCAGAAAGAAGTTGGTATGGGCTGCAGGTGTGGTTGCATACTTCATATTGGCCGAGCCAAGAGACATAGGCTTGTTGCTGCGTCAGCTCATGCTTGCCCTGGCAGAACTTTCTGGAGCATTAGGGTATTTTTTGCATTTCATTAAAGTGCTCATTTATAATCTAAGAGTGTGGCATTCTTAAAGTAACAGATTTTTTTCTTTAGAAAGATGCTACTATTTATCCATCTCTTTGATCATGCCCATGGCATTTTTACTTAAGATTGCAGAAATTTCTATTAACCTGAGCATAGTAGTAGTAGTGCCATATTTTTTTATATATTGACATAGCGTAAGCAAGATTCATCCAAATGAAAGGCTTGGTATTTATCTTAAATATAATTATAACTTATGATAATTATTCCTTAATTAGTCTATTGCATTAGCTGATTCAGCAAGTAAAAAATCAACAAGATTAATTTAGTAAGTAATTTAAAATGTATATCCTGGAACAGAGTGAAGAAGGCTCAAAAATACGAGTCTCCGTAGAGCAGCTCACCCTACCCTGCACGGGTCAAGCTCTGAAAGTGCGGGATGGTAACAACTCAAGAGCAGAACTTCTTGTTATTCTTGAAGGCAACCCTGACAATGCTCCTGTAGTTACATCGAGTTCGAATACTCTTCTAGTAGAGTTTACTGCTGGACAGCCTCTAGCACACGGTTTGGATTGTAACGGAGGATTCCTTGCCCATGTTCTCTGCGTTGCTGGTATGTTTTTATTATTATTATATTGCTTTTTTATTTTAAAGTATAATTTGTGTTTTTAAAATTAATGTGATGTTAGCAAAAATCTGAGAGGAGTCAGAGTAATTGTTTAGATTCCAAAAAAATAGAGTCATTAGGAAATTGAAATCAGGGAACTAATTCAAGAGGGTTTTCAATACTTTTTTAACACCTTCACCGTAGTGATGATTTCATGTAATAATAATTGGAGTTAAATAAAAACTGGAAAATCCTTTTTGACCGTTCAAACGACATACAATTGAGAAATATGATAAGATAAATAAAATGATAAATAGTTAAAGGTAGAAATCAAAATTAAGTTTAGTAGTAAGAAAATAGCGAAAAACGGCCATGCACTTCCTTAGAACATACGAATCTTACAGCAGACTTAGGTTCAGACTCTTTAGTTCTGAACCTAACCAAACTTGGTTCTGACTAACTAAAAACCTTTCAAAAATACAAAATACTTATTTCACAAACTTTTTATTTTTGGTTATTAACTATTTTTTATTGGTTATTCAGTATTTCTTTTCCAAATTTATCTTTGACCATTAACCGTTTCACCTTATCTTGTTTGTACTTGGTTATGGTTATGCAGTGGTATTTAACGAGTCGTATTTGTATTAAACAAAAACTAATTTTCATTCCCCAAACTGCTGCCACAATTATCATCTTAACACAAAATTCATCATCAGGCAAATAGAATGTCCATCGTTCTAGAATTTCTCTAATGAAGATTAAAATGTGATCATTGAAGCATTGTATAAAAATAGAAGCTGCTGTACTCATGAGAATTATTTATTGAACATCTGTGCAAATTTTTAAGTCTTTGAAACTAAAAATAACCAAACCCTTAGATAGATTAGAAGAAATGTGCCGAAAGCACTGCTTTAAGTTCTGTTTCGATACCTGAAATATATACTTAACATGTATGAAATACATACATGTTTAAGACATATTCAAATAATGTCTTGAATGAGTTTAGAAAAAGTAAGGTTGTGAAATAAATCTCTTTTCTCAGTTTCCTGATATTAGATTTGTCGAAAAATTATTTTGTAATACGCTATATCGTTTTCTAGGAGAATCTATAAACAACGTGACTCCACCCTCTGTCGAACGAGTCCTTGTTGGTCCATCGGACAGGGACGATCTGCTGTGGCCTGGAGGAGGTTACGTCAATGCTGGCGTAGCTCTTTTACTGCTTCTAGCTGTTGTTGCTACGGGCTGTCTATGTCTTCAGTATGTTTATAGATATAGAAAGTATCAGTTAGCTGCCGCTCATGAAGAATTAGACTCCATTACAGAGAATTCAAGTGAGTATTAATGACTTAAGTTTTCTGGAAAGTAACTAATAATTAAATTAAGCTTGCTACATAATAGCGAAATTCGCTAAAAATTAAATGTTTATTTACTCCTTACACTCTCACAAGTTTCTCATTCTCTTAAACTCGCTCTGTTTTTAAAACCTAAAAAAAAACAAAAAAAATGAAATCATATCTTTTGTATTTAGATTTTAATGCTGATAAACATAAAGGGGAAAATAATTTAATTCAAAATTTATTTTTCTTTCTTGTCAATTTACTAAGTCATAAATGATAATTTAAAAAATGAACGTGATGCTCTTATGGCTGTATGACCTATCAGGTCAATGCCAATAAAAAAAGCTCGATCTCTGTATACCCAAAGATTATGTAGTATACCAAATAATCTTTGTGTATACCATTCCCCTACCTAGGGAGTGTAAGTAGCTTCATTTAAAATAAATAAGGAATCAAAGCACTGCTTTTGTCTGTTTTATCGACTCTGCGCTGATACATCATCCACTCCTCTTTCAGACTGCTCTATCATTAAATTTATATTCTATATTAATTACTTTATAAATTTAATAAATACCACTATCATAGATTTTGACTCAGCTACCATTCAATATTAACACTATCTTATTTTTGGAATATATTTGTATTAGTTGACTCCTAGTAGATAAAATTAAAACAGTAAAATATAAAACAGGGAGCAAATATTTCAGCTCTCGTTTGATAATCCTCGTCATTGCATCGGGAGCCAAAATGTTTGTGATCTCCCTCCTTTGTTGCATAAATAACAACTAACTGTGGCAAAAATAGCCCTAAAACTTATCTTATAACTTTATCATTGTCTCTCCATTCTATGAGTGTTATTACTTGTTTCAATTCATAATCTATATCAGATTACAGACCATTTAGTTACTCCTCCTCCTTGCTCTGTTTTTTCCCATTTATTTAATTTCATACCTTAGCTGCTCTATAGCCTTAGTGTTTTACATTCTATTTAGAATACAGTATGTAACAAAAGTTTCAAATAATATATGAAGAAAACAATTAGCTTTTTATTTTGTTTTATAATTGAAACTGTACTGTATATAACTGTGTTAAAGTAAGCACATGAATCAAAATCTGACATTTTTATACAAACCTGAGAGGGAGCAAACTTTAGAATGAGTTTTTGGGGTTCCCTGGAATGTAATGAAAAATTCTACAACCTACACATTACTTTTGCTCTTTACCCTTCATCTTTTAAATAGGTCAGTGTTAAAAAAAAAACTCTCGCTATTACCAACTTCTGATTTTGACAACATAACTATTATAATTTTAAAAATTAACTTAATTATAAGTTGTCTATGGAATGAGTACTTGTGTGTATTTTAATGATAGGAGTACAAAATAAAATATTTGTTCTTTATCATGTAAAAAACATGTAATGTTTAACCTAAACTAAATTGAGTTTTAATTCATTTACTAAAGAAATAATGCAAAATCAGACCATGGTTTATAGGAGATAATATTATTTGTAATGCAAAGGGTTTAAGATAAAATTAATGATCTTATTCATGATGTTTAAATGACTTATACTAGAATGATCTAATATATGACCTAATCTAAAATGACAGTATTCCTTTTTTTTATTTTCATGGCTCTTTACTATGGTTTAAATACTATCATTAAAATAATCATAGACTTACCCCACTAATGTCATAACAATAATGCCCGTTTAGAGCCTTCAGGGATAAACCCTAAAGGAACTGCCTCAGGTGGCAACCATTATGCTCCAAATGTATCTTAAATTGGTGATAATTTATAAGTATTATACTTTTGTTTAAACTGAGAGCGTAACCTGGGAGCAAACCTCACCCTCAGTTTGTTTTGAACATGGAATACTGACCTTCAGGTCATTATAAATAATAACGACCTCACCCACATAGGCACCCTGGTATAGTCATTTAATATAGTCTGTTGCCAACATTCGGCTTATACATATGGATATAATCTAGGCTCATAAAAAAGTAATATTTTGTTGACAGTGGTTGGAGAAGGCTTTGGGATAGTGCGAAGTAGGGCAACATCAAGTTCCTCTCTTATATCTGAAGTCATTTCATTAAAGAAATTCCATGTACATAGAACTAACAAACACTGCAGACTTGCTGAAGAAGAGGAGGAAGATCTTGATTTACAAGAATATAAGAAAATAGAGAGGGATGCCACCTCATTAACTACTTTAAAGTAAGTTGATGTGGTTGATCAGTTCCACAAACATAATCAGTGCATGTGGTTTTGTTATTTAAACTGGTGGAACCAACTTGGGATTTCCGTGACTTAAGAGGAAGAAATGGCTACCAAAACACCAGGCTTCAATGGTTCAAAGTTAGGGTTTTCTATAAAAAAAGTGACAAATTAAGTTCCTCTTTTAGTTATTTTACAGAATTCTTCCTGCTTCTTCTAAATTCCCTCTAAAATAGGACCTTAATAGATTCAACCAACTTTGTTTGGTTCTTAAAACTAATTTGATTATCTACCATTATGATGTAAAGAACCCAAAATCAAATATCTAATAAGCAATGAGCACACATTTAACAGTAATTTCAAAAATAAATTAGTAAATTTATCTAAAGTGTAATCGTCCAGAAATTATTTATTTAATCTAGTATATATAGAACATAAATTTATGGTAAGTTTTTCTGCCATAAATTAATTATTAACATAAATATTACTCTTGAGAAATTTATCTAATATTTTTTTGTTTTCTTAAAAAAGTAGTGAAGTTTTTAGATTGAGTGTAAAAGTTTAAAGACGAGTTGGATCAAATGGCTCTCTAAGGAGATAATAAATAGTACCTATACTATAATACTCTCCGGAGAAAATAAATTCTCCATGGCACAAGACAAGGGTAAAAATCAGCACTTGAGTAATTTAACTTTATTTATTACTTTAAATCTTACAGAGAATATATAACAACGGAATAATAAGCCTACAAGGAGGTCATTTCACTGAGTTGTAAAAAATTATTTTGAAAATCTTGTTGAAAAAAGACCATCTTGTGTAAATAATAAAAATTTAGTCTATTAAAATGGGTTAAAGCTATATATATAACGTGGGATAAAAGATCATACTCCAGCACTTCTTTAGTTTATTGGGTGACTCCTTAGTTTCTTGTGTTTATTTACCTTTGTCATTTATTCATTGCCTTAGAATAATACTAGTGTAGAAAGAGCATAGGATTGTAAAAACAATGGAATTCAACCGATAACACGAAAGCCAGTTTACTTGTGGACTTAAGTAGGGGTACCACCCTAACAACATTATTTTATAAATGTGTCATAAATATCCATTAATGAAGAAAGTTTATAAAATAACAAATTTAATAACTCAAAAACCAGCTAAGTACTTAATAGAAATCAGTCTTAGATAACAAAAAGGTTACATTTACTTGAAAAGGACTACTTTTTATAATATATTTTTAGCGAATTTCCTTTGGAAATTCGCCTAATGGGATAGGCGTCATGGTGGAATTCGAACCTCGGACCACGACACAAATCCGTTTCAGAGGTCCCTAATGACGAAAAAATAAGTTTCGCGAGACTTTATATATATAATATATATATATATATATATATATATATATATATATAATATATAATATATATATATATATATATATATATTATATATATATATATATATAATATATATATATATATATATATATATATTATAACCTGACTCAAGGGGAGCTTCTCTCAACCCGAGTACTAGCGGTTATAAATGTCTAACTAGATCAGTGGAGGTGGGAGGTTCTTAAGACTAATATTCAAAACAAAAGAATTAATACAAAATAAAGAACGCATCTATTATTGATATGGCAAAGCTCACATATTTACCTTAAATAATTGGTAATAAATACATAAGGACCTAAGACAATGTTCATATAAGTTTCTTATACACAAAAGATATGATGAATGATAGTAATTTTTAATTTAGTTTAATTTAGATTATAAGTTTAAATCAATAGTATTAGTTTAATAAATAAGTTTAAATTAATATAGTATCAGCTAAAATTTGACTAAAACAAAATTCAATAGAAGTTTGATTAATTAATATTAATGGTTATCTAAAGTTGGAACAATTAAAGATCTTAAAGTAATAAATATTCTAAATAAGTAATTCATCATGCATACAATAACAAGAAAGAACAGTAGTAACTTAAATTTAATAACACATACCAAGAATACCTTAAAACTAAACGGAATAACTAGTAACATATATCTCAAGATAAACGTAAAATTTTATATGAATCAATGGCGTACCTGACGCCCAAGAACCTAACGAAATAATACCTAAATGACGAACTAAATCTAATATCCAACGCAAACCAAACTAAATGATATGCGAAGCAAAAAGTTAATTATATAAATAAATAAAATAATAAATAATTGGTAGACGGATTTATTACGACAGACTTAACGATTGACATATATAAACCTAACTCTCTAACAAGATAACTCTTAAGATTAATTAATAATTGACGTACTTTGACTCGGAGATAAATCAAATTAATTCTAACTTAATTATAAATAAAATTGATATACGACAAAAATAATAATAACAAATAATTGACTAAAGTTATAAGCAAGGACCTATTTAAATGATGATAAATTATATTGACATACATAAGAATAATACTTAAAATACTCAGCGTTAGGTTGGTTCAAAGGGAAAAGGAAAGCTCACAGTGGCGGCGCCGGTGATCGTAATTAAACATCCAATAATCCAGACAGAAAATAAGGCTACTTACGGCCATTATCACAAAATTTTAATAACAGTCTATTCTCCAACACAAACTCATAAATAAGTCACTAACTTAACTCCAAACTTTTAAAAAAATAAATAAAACTTAATTACAGGACCCTAGGTCCGCTTATCGCCATTGAACGCCTTTCTCTCCTTCAGACCAACCAAAATTTATCTCAAAATATAAAATTTACGTAATAAATTCGGACAATAATTAAAAATTAAGAAAAAATCACATTAATTTACATATATTCGTATTTCTTAAAACCTAATAATAAATTCTTAAATCTAGAAGAAAAGCCAGATTTCCATGGAAAGTTTGCCACTGATTCGCCACTTCCCGGGAAATTCAAAATAAAACATAGATTTAGACGGGCGCAGGTCCAAACTGGAATAAGGGTGGCTGACCGTTCCTTACTCTAACCTTCACAGTAACCTGACCGGCTATAGCCTGGATTCGCCTTCATTGTTTATCCACATTGGCCGACGTAAACAAACCTCGAGAATAACTTTGCTAGCCAAGTTATTTCAAGCACCAGAAGTCGAGATCCATTAAAAGATGTTAATTTATCAAGTTTGTGAAGTGATACGGTGTGTTAGTGAAAGTTCGGAATACAGTGATAATGCATAACCTGCTCCTTCTGATGGAAGTAAACAAACCAGTGCGGAGTGTTCTAATATAGTTTTGCCTTGTAAAAGGCGACATCAAGCTCGACGTAAGTTATTATGTGATAACTGGTAATTCCAAATGCATTTACCAGCAAATAAAGGTTTCCAAATGGCTCTACGATGTCAAAACAAACTTGCCCAGAACGTAACGTACTGATCCTATAAGTAGGCGTTGATGATCTAAGTTTGCCTCATTACAATATATATATATATATACATATATATACACATATATATATATATATATATATATATATATATATATATATATATATATATATATATATATATATATATATATATATATATATATATATATATATATATATATATATATATATATATATATATATATATATATATATATATATATATATATATATAATATATATATATATTATATATATATATATATATATTATGTATTTCTAGACACTTTCTTGTAAACACTCTATCTTTCGAACGGATTAATATTTTTTAACCAAACTTGGTACAAAAATCAACCTTGGGGAGGACACGAACCCTATTGAAAACCAGGTTTTTGTGACGTCATTAACCCGGTTTGCTGAGTCAGCGAAATTTTCAAAAAATCGGCAAAATTCAGGGTTAATATTTTTTGCCGCGAAAAAGTCAATATTTATGTTTTTGAGACGCTGAATCGAATGAAAAACCGGTCCGAAGTCGATACGACCACTCTAAGTGACCTAAAAAATCAAAAAAAACCATTGTAAATTACCAAAACCAAAATTTAGGTCGATAAAAAAATAAATTTCGAGTAGGGTGTCGTTTTCTATGTAATTTTGGGCGCTGAATCGAATGAAACCGGTCCGAAGTCGATACGACACTTTAAGTGACCAAAAAGTCGAAAAAACCACAAAAATTATAGAAAACCAAAATTACGGTCGTTAAAAATTAAATTTCGAGTAGGGTGTCGTTTTCAATGTTTTTTGGGCCTCTGAGTTGAATGCCAGTGGTCCGGAGTCAATACGACCACTCAAACTCAGGTACCTGGGTTCACATCCTGGAAGGGTCGATAATTTTTTCGTTTTTTTACTTAATATAAGTTTACAACTAGAAAATTAATTCTGGCGGGGTGGCCGCATGTCGGGCGAATTTCCTTTGGATGCTGTTTCCGTGCTTTTTACATTATATAAGTTTACAACTACTAAATAAATAATTCCGGCGCGGTGGTCCGCTGTCGGGCGAATTTCATTTAGAATGCGTGTTTCGTGCTAAACAACCCATTTCTTGCTTATGCAAGACCATGCCCATTGGTGGTTCCGGTTCATGCTTTAGAACCTAAGCAGTTACTCAATTGTCAAGCACTGCTCGTAACTCATTTTTGTCTGTATTTTCCAAAGGAAATGCGCTAATTATCCAGTTGTTGTACAAACTATGCCTCTAAAATTAAAGTACGCACTATTATTTGCACTAGTTTAAAGCTTAGTTACTTATCTTTAAGCTTAGTCAGTTATCTTTAAAGGTTTTAGCGCCATTTCCTTTGGAAAATACAGACAAAATGAGTTACGAGCAGTGCTTGACAATTGAGTAACTGCTTAGGTTCTAAAGCATGAACCGGAACACCAATGGGCATGGTTCTTGCATAGCAAGAAATGGTTGTTTAGCACGGAAACACGCATTCTAAATGAAATTCGCCCGACAGCGGACCACCGCGCCAGAATTATTTATTTAGAAGTTGTAAACTTATATAATGTAAAAACACGGAAACACGCATCCAAAGAAATTCGCCCGACATGCGGACCACCGCGCCAGAATTTTTTGTTAAAAAAACATTAAAATAAAATTTAAAATGCTTCAAAAATTATAATGTACTAATATTTATATTAATATTAAATTAATAATAGAGCATTGTTTAAAAATAAAACAATATAATCCAGCAACCAGATAGTATTTCCAACTTAGTTATAAGAAAATTGTATATTATTAAGGCGGCAGCATTACTGAAGACCACCATTGAACCAGCTTTATGCTCCTTCTACATATAGTATTATTCTAAATTCGTTGCATTATTATGTTGTGAGTTATAAATATTAAAACAAAGGGGTCATCTAATCTAAAGAAGTTACAATGCTTCTTGGTCATAAAACATTTGTGTGTGATTCTACCTTATTAGATGTACACGGTATTTCTGAGGCCTGAAAACCTGAATCTTTAAATCTCTTTATTTCACGGTATTTTATAACAGTTACATAAAAAAATAACACAACATAACAAAAAGAAATACTATTAGGCAACATACTAATTACAAAATATCATATAATACTTATTATAATACAATATTAGCCATTATTTTATTCTAAAAGGAAGAAAAAGAAAGGAAAAAGAATAAAAAAAAACAGCATTAATAATAATATATAAAGATAAAATAATAATATATAAAATCGAAGTAAAAAACAAAAAATTAAAAATTGTAAAAAAAAGAATTAAAATATAAATGTATACTAATATTTTTTAAATGTGATTAAAAATATATGTAATAAAAATTTTAGGAAACGAAAATTAATAAAAAATTAAAAGTTAAAAAATTATGGGAAACAACATTAAAAGTTTAAAGAGGAAATAAAATGAAAGTGTAGAATTGCTTATAAAACACAATCAAAAGATAGTAGTATTTAAAATTAACTAAAACAAACCAAAAAAAATGAGTGAGAATGTTAATAAATTTAAGTAAAACATATAAATAAATTATATTTCAAATAACATTTCAAATAAGTATTTGTACAAAAAAAATAACTAAATGAATAAATAAAGGAGTAATAAAAATATATAAATTACCTTTTATTAATACTAATATGATAAAAAAAGGTTAAACAGAGTTTAATAAAATAAAATTCTAGTGCTGAGTTAAGAAAATTTGAGCAAAAGGGCAGTTAAAAGAGAAAGTATACATTTTATATTCCAAGGGGAAAGATATAATATGTTTTTTTAGTTTGTTGAGTGTAATCAGTAAAAAAATGCATAACCTGGAAGTAAAATATTAGCGAGTCTTTGCATTCTTAAGGATAGGAGCATATACATATAGTTAGTACAGGGATATGCGTATGAGGTAGAAAGAAAGTGTAAGGAGACTCTGTGCAGTGAGTTGGAATTTCTAAAAGGACACGAGGTAAAGCAGATCAGGCAGATATTTTGTTATTGACAATTCTATGAAGGATGGTTAGATCAGAAACAGTTCTACGGACGGAAAGAGATTACATCTCTAGTCTTTTTAGAACTGTAGACTTATAAGAGGAATCAGTGGTATCTACTTTTAGTTTGTAAGCACATGCTCTTAAAAATGTGTGTTGCACTCTCTCAATGAGTAGTGCATATTTGTTATAAACAGGGTTCCAGATGGAGGAGGCATATTCCAATTTAGATCTAACCAGGGGAATAAAAAGAGTTTTAAAAGAATCTATGGATTTAAAAGATTTGGTATTTCTTTTTATAAAATCTAATAATTTAAAGGATTGATTAGTGATATGATTAATATGTAAATTAAAACTTTAAGGCTGGGTCAAAAATAACACCAAGGTCTCGGATATGGTCTACTATGGATAATGGATACTGAAATATTGCAACTTGTTTTTATTGCTTCACTATCTACTACAATTAGAAAGGGGAGCATTGTAATAAGAAAAATATGACACCCACTATTTCACAAAATTACAAAAAATTTAAAACTATAGTGAAATAGGATCAACAAGTATTTCGGGCTGTCGATAGAACTGCAAATGTTAAAAGAGGACAATTTTTGCCGCTAGAGAAAGTAGTTGCTTTAAGCAACTACTATAATCATAGAGGAGGATTATGCCAATGTCATGTTGTTGGTATAAAACCAACAACGTACAAAGTATTATACTAAAAGTATAATACTTTTAGTTTCTGAATTTTTGTAATACAGAACATGCAACAGCGAACTGTTTTTGTGAAAAATAAATACAGAAAACAATAATTTTTTAATAATAATAATAAATGTAGCTGTCATAACCGAGAATCGCCATGGTATATATGAATTTAAATATAAAAATATAATTGGGGTTAGTTCATGAGTTGTCCGCACTAGTCCACCGCAGTATCTTTAGTAGCTTGCATAATCGAATCCAAACTTTTCCTCATTTAAATTACCCCCCCCCCCCCTCCTGACGGAGGATTTGCTTACAAAATATTGTGACATTTGACAATCTTCTGTCACTAACAAGTTGGCAACAAATATTGAGAAAACTCAATTATTTTTAAAATCAATTTTTTGAAACTCACACTAGTTTCTTAGGGGAGTTAGTTCACTTGTTATTCTATTTCCATTATATTTAAAACCTATAAATATCAAGAAAAGAATAGATGGATAAATTTCGTTTAAAGAGGGCCACAAAGTAGCTGGTTTAAATAAGATGAAATAGTACTTTGAGCATTTTCATTTTCTTGTTGAGAACTTAAGCAGTGCTAAAAAATCAAAACAACTAATTCCTTCTTGGAATTTAACCAATATCCTCATAATACCATGTCGTGTGAAGTAGCCAATTTACATGTAAATCAACCATGAAGATTGAACCAAGTCCGGTAGCTCACTCGCCTTTCGACCTGAAGGTTGAGGGTTCTGATTCAACCGGGGGAGGACCTTAATATGAGGTTATCCCTTGTACCATACACTCGGGAGGTAAAACCCAACCAGGGTTTTACCCTGGCTTTAGGTTTAGGTCGCTTCCTAGATGAATGGGTGTGTGCAAACTCTGGGGTGGATTGGGTGAGTGAGACTTTAGTCAGGGGAAACACTCATATGACCTGTAGGGTTCAAGCCAAAGAAAGATTGAAGTTTAATTTTTATGAAACTAATTCATGTAAAATATTAAAATCGTAACAATTATTAACTAATTAATCTTCATGATTTTGTTACTATAGAGCTGAAAGTGAAGAAGGTTTGAACCAACTGTCATTGAACAAACCCCACATTAGGAAGGCAGTGTTGGTCAGAGCCGATGTTGAGAAAAGACCAACAAGTCTAGACGTAGAGAGGACTAAGAGAATGCATCAAGTTAGACTTATACAAAAGCCAAGGTAGGTCCCTTATTATTTTTTGTTCCATTTTCAATAACCCTCTCAAAATCTATTATAAATATTATTTGCTTCTTAAGAGAGAAATGTCTTTTTTGTAGAATTCTATAACTTATTAGGAAAAGAACAACGTCAATTCTACTATCACTTTAATAAAAAGGAACTATATATTTCAATCTCTTCGGACCTGACCAGCAAATTGTAAAATATAAAGACTCTGGTAAAATGTAAAGACCACTAAAACTTTATTAATAATAAATAAAATATTAAGAAAAATTAACTTTAATTATTTAACTTTTTAAATCTGTTAATTTTTCTTTATTATTTTGTTGATTGTTAATGTAGGTTTAGTGTTCTTTTCATTTTACCTGAAGATGGTCCAAATAAATTAAAATATAAAATTCTTTTTTAATAAAGTGATAGTAGAATTCAAGTTGTTCTTTACCAAATACGTTATTATTTGCTACATTTGGAAAAGTATATAATTTTTTATAATTTGTTCCAAGATGGTTCAAAAGATATCATTGAATCATTAGAAGAAATACATCAAATTTTTGAATATTTTATTTGTTTTGATTTTCTTAGAATCTTGATCTACAATAGTTATTTAGATAGTTCTAATTTTAATAGCCAGCCCAAAATCAAATAATGTGATAGTTTCTAATTTAGGTTAGACAAAGAAATATAATTAATCAAGGATTGTACCTAATCTGGTCAAAACTAGATTGAACCAATAGAATAAAAAGGATTAACTGAAAGAACCCTGCAATCATATGGAAAGAGCTCTCGGCTAAATTTAAAGAAAATTTTTATGCAGTATTTATTTAATAATAATCCATATTCTCACTGCTACAATGATTAAACATTGTCTTAATGACTCTAAAAACTTACTGACTAATTTAAGATGCCAATTTAGTACACAAACTTTTAGAAATAATAAAAGGAAATGATCTCCTATAAGCTTAGAACACGAGGGTACTTGTACAAAAGACTCAAAGTCGCACTGCAATAGGTTTTACACCTACCCTCACAATTAATAATAATAATTAGGCTAAATTAAAAAATAATTATATCTTTAAGACAGATATTGGTCCATGGTGTAGAAGGCATTTCCTTTAAGATATACTCGATTGCTTCATTAAATCTATCTTGAGGTAGTTGAGCTATGGAGTCAGGGAGGTGGTTGAAACATTTTCATGCTGATCAAAAGCACCTATGTCCATAACCCAATATCTCTTACTCCAGACCCCCTATAGCTCCCAAGTACATTTTCCTTATAGAAAATGGGAGCTGACCATGTCTAGGATTAAAGAAGGTAGGGAGTTTCCAAAGGATTTTCAATATGCAAGTCTATTGCCAGAACTTAACCATACTGATAAAAACAATCACCATGCTTTCAATCTGTTTCTTGTTGCTTTAATTATTTATTTTTGGCCCCTTGCTAAAATCAAAATACTCAGCATCTTGATGTTTAAAATAATTTACTTTGTTTAAGATTTCCAGGGGAAATCTTGAGGGAACATGAACTTGTATATCTCCCAACTAACTTGTATAGGGTGTAATGATAAACTTTTCTTCCCAAAAAGTAGGGATTTTTAATTTAATTTTCAATTAAATGTAACCAAGGAGGAGTTAGTGTTAGTTACATTTAACTTTGGAGTTTGGTGTTCCATATTAAATGGAACATCCATCAAAACAGACTAAACTAGTTTTTTTCAGTTATAACTCGTGTCTTTCCAATCACATAAACCTAATATAAATCAAATAAATCAAATTGTATACTTAATAATAGATCTATATATTTAAAAAATAATAATAATCAGGTAAATAGTGTTTTCACAATAAAATGAATAATAAAACACTGCAAAGAACAAGTGTATTTTTAATCTCTTTTCCTAAAAAATGTTATTTTTCAATTTTAAAACATGGGTGTTAAAAATAAATAAGATAAAAAGACACGTTAGTACCATTAATTTGGAAGAATTACTATAGACAATCGAACATAAGTTAAAATATTACAAAATTTATAAGCATTAGTGAAATCAACTGTTTAAGATTAAAATTTGGATATGCCTTGATATATTGTTCAAGTACTACTTGCCAGTATAACAAAATTTAACTGCATGGAACACAGCATCTTTCGTG
>JACMZG010000008.1:26601744-27014244 GCA_018340805.1 Microvelia longipes
GAATATTACCAAAAACTATACAGCTCTGACATATATAGTTAATTTTACTTGTATAAAAGTATCTAAAGTATATTACAATAGATCTTTATCTTGTAAATTCTTATTAAATTAGTAAAAACTAATTTTATATTAAATTATGGCCGCATGTTGAATTTTTCGGAATTTAGTATATAACATTTTTTGTTCTACTAATCAAGCCTTACAACGATATATTACTTCGAGTTATTCCTCAATTTTAAATTTTTTGGGTTCATTATTTAGGCCGCCATTGTTAAATTTTTCAAAAATTTTTAAAATTTTGACATGAATACATATATTTTATTTTTTTACTTTAAGAGCTTTCAAACGATATACAAACGGATTTTCCGCTCAAAATTTTTTTTATCCGGTCCGCCATTTTGGGCCTGCCATTTTTGAAATATATATTTTCGAAATATTTACCAAAAAACTTATACAGCTCTGGACACATAATTTAGGTTTCCTGTTACAAAATTTTATCAAAAATCGGTCAATTTTTACGGCAGTTATCGGCGACACGTAACAAACAAACAACACAAACACAACAAAACAAAACGCGCCGTCCCAATCTTCTGAATGCTAAGAACTCACTTACGTTTCGTTCCCAAATTATATTTATGTCTGTAGATTCTAAAGTGTAATAGACTCCTGCCCTTCCCCTGTCTTTTATCATTACGACTTTAACTAAAAGAAACTCGAGAACTAATCAAAACAAATTCTTTTATGTTCTATACATTTCTTGTTACTATATATACAGGGATGGTTTCAGATAAAAAATCTCTAAAACAGAGAAAAGAGGGTTTTAGAGGACAAATATGTAAGAATAAAAATATGTTTATTTTACCTCCTAGAGTCTAAAATCGTATTATTAGTTTTACACATTGTTTTCTTTTAAGACAAAAATTATCAGCTTTTGCAACTTTTAGCAACAATAGCTTACATTTTTGACTATTGAATGCTACAAAAATTAGATAAGCTTTTAATTAAAGGGCAATTCATAAGAGAAGTTTTCCTTCTGTGGCAGAGGCCGTAACTATTGGGTTGAGGATAATTCATGACGTTTTTTTCAAATTTAAAAAATGCACGCAGAAAGTAAATGATCGGCAAAATGTTTATGTTGGTTTGAAGAGAATGTTTTGCTCTACAGATAGTGTGTTTTGATTTGTATTTGTATTTTATTTATTTGTTTTGTGTATTTTCAGATCATTAAATGGAATGTCAAGTCGACAAAACTGAGCAGTTTTCGAACCACGTTGCTTTTTGCATTTAATCGAACGTGTAAGGCGCCGAAGCTATTTCGCGAAGATTTTGTGCTTTGATGGAGAAGGGCAATCCTGAAAGTACCCGCCCGCCGTTGTTTTCGCGCTTCAAAAATTGGGAATTTTGGACCACAAGTGACGGATCACACACCAGTCGACCAATTGAGTGACGAAGAGCGATTGGAATCACTTTCTTCACGAAATCCACGGTTCAACGACAGAGAATTGGTGGACGCAGATGGATTGTGATAAAAAAAACTGTGGTTGAAACCACCTTCACTCAAGGGCAAGGTTCAGGAAACTTGGCGCAGGTCGTTTGACGTGGATTGGGCGACTGGTGTAGTGATCCGTCTTAAAGTCAAAATTCCCATTTTTGGAGCACGAAAAACCAACGGCGGGCGGGTACTCAGGCATTTGCTCTTCTCCATACAAAGCACAATCTTCACGAAACAGGCTTCGGCGGCCTTAACACGCGATTTGAATGCAAAAAAGATCGGGGTTTATATATACAACATTTTTTGTTTCCTTTGGGAGTACTATCACTTCCTTCTTTGGTGGACACTTTTATATGAAACACCCTGTGTAATATATATATATATATATAATATATATATATATAATATATATATATATATATATATATATATATATTTATATATATATAATATAATATATATATATATATATATTTTGTAATAAAATTAAATAAGTTATATTTAATTTTAGTAGCTAAGAAGAGGGGACTCAAGATCATCTAGTGCCCTCTTAGAATCGCTGTATAGCAGTTTGTGCTATACATATTTATGAATATTTAAGATCCGTTGTTCCTCAATTGACAACCGGAATAATTAAGAACAAAAAAATTTAAACTTGTCAAAAGCAAACCAACAAGAGGCCAGAGGCTTTGAATTCTATTATTAAAATAGTTTTACTATGCCATAAAAGACCTTAAAATATGCGTGATCTATCTCATTGCATTAAACTATAGGTTAGCATCGATCTTCCAATGGATATTTTTGAATTGTTATCTTAGTTTTTTTTATCTTGGTTCAATTTTAATTTTATCTTTTTTTATTAAGTGAAAAAAAGGTTTATCCGTGTAGGAGGTGCTCAGGACTAGAAACGTGACTCACGAATTTTTTAAGAAGATGAGTACTACCCCTGGGCACTTTTCTGTACCAACATGAAGAAGTGAACAAACTTCAAAATTCATTCTTATACCTAAACAATATCATTAGTGGACTATTGGAAATCAGTGTAAAGCCGAACTGTGATAAATGTGTCCGGTTCACTTCTTTTACAATCCGGAGTCTTTTCTTTAAATTTATGTTTGCTTTCTTCGACGTAAATATAAATGTCAAGACATGTCAATGAACTTTGTTACTGCAACTACAACATTAAAATTGATATTTTTAAAAATCCAGAAATAATTTAGTTTCAATTGGTTATTTGAGGAAGGTTTAGAGTATACGTGTATATATCCTTAACTTACTAAAAAAAAAAAGTTAAGAAGCGGGTTCGATATTAAACCTGTTGTGTATAAAATATCCCAACAAAAACACATGCGCTTAAAAAAAGAGAGAGAAAAAAGCGCGAAAAAAGAGTAAAAAGTCGTGAGATCATTGAATAAGCTAAGCTCGTAGGTTTTCAATAATGCTTGTAAATATTTGAGGTCTTGGTGGTTTCACTTTACGAAACCATTATGCAGCATTCACAGAAATGCCCAATAAGCTTATTAAATAGGCTGAATATATTATTATAGTGTCTACACTCTATACTAGAAGTTTAGTAATACACTACCTTAGGCTGCGTAATGGCCAAGTCACAAAGTCAAACCGCCAAGACCTTATATATTTACAAGAATTATTGGGGACCAACAACTTGGCTTATTCAATGATCTCACAACTTTTACGCTAGACTTGGTTATTTTACGCTAGACTTGGTTTTTTTTTTGGGATAGCATTCCTTTTTGTAAGCTTGAATATTCCTTACAAAAAAATGCCAAGAATTATTATTACATTATTAATTATTTACTGCATATTACACCACTTAATTATTACTAAACACTTACATTTTCTTTAATTAAACATGTTATGTTCTGTCAAAGTAAAACTTTCAACATTCGTAGTTTTAAATTTCTCTACTAGTTAGTTACTACTACTAGTTGTCAACATTTTTCTTTATACGTAAAATTAAGGTTAGGATTACCTTTCGACTTAAAGAGAACATAATAGGAAGAAAAAACTGAAAATGTTAGATTTTGACAATTATTGATTGGTTTTCACATCAACATTTATCTATATTTTAAGTGTTTACGATTGCTGAAAGTGCCTTAGAATTTTGATGACCGAGTGTTAAAACTGCCTAACTTTAAGCCAGTATAGCTCAACACCTGTGAATGGTAAAGATATGAAATTTGGTGTGATGGGTCGGCTTATCAAGATCTTATAGTTAATATTATAATTATATTTTTAATGACCTTAATAATAAAATATGAGGGGTGAAAATAACCTCGAGATGCTTCCTGTAAAGAAAATGTGGTACACCAGTGACCGCTAGACTTGGCAGGGGAACTGCCGTGTCCCCAGATATAAATTAATTAATCGCACTGAACTGCGTCTTAACAGTAAGCTAGAGTCTATTAATCGCACAGAACAGCGTACTGTTATGCTATATTCTTTTATAGTATGACACACGGTTAGAATCAGTTGACAGCGTGGGGAAATAATTCAAGGGAGCCAATGAGGTTAGTCCTGGATGTTAATCCACATCCACCATTTTTTATTATGCCAACCTCATTGGTTCCTCATCACTGTTTTTCACTTCACGCTGTCAACTGATTTTAACCGTGTACCATACTATAATGGCAGAGAACTGCGTCTTAATAATACGCTATAGTCTTTTATTAACCGCACAGAACTGCGTCAATAGTCTATTTTATGTATGATCATTTGTACCCTTAGCAGCTACTTCTACTTCTAGGGTTAAACTTTTGAAGTTGGCAAAATAAAATCCTATAAGAATACGCAAACTTCAGTGCCCCGCGGTCTCCCATTGAAAATAAATGGTCCTTGGCGCATTCCTATTCTTTCCCCTTCAGCTTTTAAATACAATAAATTTTAATCCTCGCTAAAATTTCAACGTTTTTAATTCTCTTTTGAAATTTCTTTGGAAAGTCCTTATAAGTAAATTAGAACTGGTTACTGTTTATATAACTATTAACAATGTTAGGATTAAAGTTAATTAATTAATGCTTACATATTTGTTATATTTTGCCCATCAGCTCACAGAGCCACTGAAATATTTCTTCACATTCAGGTCTGAAGACCACACTTTGTGCCCTATAGAGATAATATTGAGACATTTTATAACAAAACGTTGCCTGATATTTTCGCTAATCTAGCAGCTTGGTAGCAAATAGCATTCGACTTTACGATACAGTTGTACAAGTATTTATAAATATTTTACCAACGACTTGAGTTGTACATCAGTTTTTCATGAGTCAACTGTCCCCGTAAACGTGTTTTTCGTCCCTAGATACGTAAAACACATATTTATGTTCCTACGGATATGAAACGTATATATACGTCCTTATTACGATGATAATGTTTTCACCTGCGACTTCGCCGAAGGTGAAAACTTGGCCTTGAGCTGTAAAACTTTCTTCTCCTCCTTGCCGAGTAAATAACTATTGCTTATTATACATAAGGAAAAATGTTTGTCATATTTTTTGGCCATTAAAAGCCTTATAGGAGTATAAACTTCGAGAACTAATACACTATATTACACTTTTACAATGAAGTATAATATAACACACAGTTATAATCAGTTGACAGCCCTGATATGAAATTGTAGACGTTGGTTAACATCTAGGACTAACTTAATTGGCTCCCTCGCATTATTTTCCCACGCTGCTGCCAACTGTTTATATCCGCGTGTTATACTATAATGATTAATAATAAGAAATTGAATATTTGAAATAATGACTTTCACATAAACTAAATAACAAGAAAGCAAGAAAAATTTATTTTAAAAATGGTATTTGCATAAGTATGCAAGTTATTTTTGTTTAGTAGTAACTCCATAGTCGTTATTGCATGAAAATGCGGGGATCGATCTTTTGTAGAATTCTTGTAGAATGTTATTGAACGTTAAAGTTTAAGAACCAAAGACCTGGCGAAGAAGGAGTGGTGGTGAGGACGTCGCCCCTGCCACGGTCTATTCAACCTGGGGCTGAGAAGAAGGTTCTTTTCTTACAACGTTGGACGACTCCGCGAAAAAACTTCATCCTGCAGTTCTTCGACCCGACGGTCCTTCCCACAGGCGACTAGGACTTGCTTGATAGGGTGCAATCAACCCGCAAACCTCCAGCTTCTACCAGATAAACCAACCACTAATACATCTCAGACTAGCCTCCTAGAGATTTTTATACTTTTCCTTTTTTGCTTTATTCTATAGCTTATTCTTTTCTACAAGAAACTCAAGGATAATGGCTGTGTGAATAGAACTAACAGCTAATTCTTTAAGTGAAGTCGTACAAAAAGTTTTCTTTTCAAAACTAAAATTGAAGACTGACATTTTTTCTTATAAATAGAAAAAAATCGGGAACAAGTTATCTGAGAACTTTTCCTCACCATATTGGATTCGCTGTAAACATTCTTATTCTTACCACTTCGGACTCGCTTCGCTCTTCCTCAAAAAGTTATAACATCCGTTTTATATGCCCAGGTACTACACCACTCCAATCTGCTTAATGATCTAACAAAAACCATAGATACCGTATCGCACTGAAATAAAACTTAAAATAATTATTTATTATATAAAGGGATACAATTGTGCCAAATTTCATCTCAATTGGACAATTTTTAGATTTTTAAAAATAAAAATTCAATTTGATAATAAATGAACCAATCCTAATATTTTATCAAAAATATTTATCTTAATATATGTCATATGATAGCTTGATCACAAACTACCCAATTTAGTCCGCATTGTTATTGAATTTCTTAATATAGAATTTAATGTAGCTTTAAATAGGTTTTATTATGGTATGCTCTAATTTACTTTTTCAGAGTTGGCACAAGTGGTAACAAAATTTCAATGTGCGAATAATATTTAACAAAATTATACTGTTAAATTTGATTTCGCAAGAATCAATTTAATTTTATTAAACCATTTTCGCCTAATGAATTTCATGTCAGTGAACCTGAAACGTTCTACCAACCAGGTATGTGAATAAATAACATTTTTACTTTTCCTCATTATACCATAGGTATATAGAAAAAAGTAAATAAAAAATGCAAAAAATCCAAAACCCGCAAATACCGAATTATTCCATTTCAGGTAAGCTAGATTGGGTTAGTATGAAAGAACGCATTTTTTATAATCGAAATAATAAACCTATTTTTCTTTACAAGAAAAATATGTAAAGAACGAATGTATGAGATTAATTAATTGCTAATTTTAAAGGTAAAGTTATTTGTCAATGATTAGCTTTTTATTGTTTTTATGATTGCTTAACACTTTGCTAAGTAAGTTTCTTACACAAAAATTTATTATGAAATCTTTAAAGTAAAATCTAAATCAATACATTATATGCTTATATAATGTAGGTTTAATTACTTAAATATAAATATCTGATAATTAAATAATAATTATAGATGTAATTTTGAATTTCAATTTATCTCTGTCAAAGTCTTTTTAAACATGCCAACTCAGTTAAATTAATATGTAAAGAGTTAGACACAAATGAAGAGCAGTTTTGAACTTTTTCAAGGGCAAAGTATTTAGAAGTAATCTTCCCACAACTAAATTGTACTTGTTTTAATTGGATTGGTTTGCTGGTAGATAAGTTGTTAGCTAATTACCAGAACGCTCAGAGCTCAAGTACCTTAGGGCTTATTAACTTACCACTGCCCCACCATTCTACCAGCCATGGCTACTCGACCGTTTAATAATACTTAATTAGTTATTCGAGCTCGCCGCTTTTCAACCTGAACTACCTGCCTTAAGTTATGAATTTTTAAAAGGAAAAATAATGAAGGAATACGATTATTTAAAAGATTTTCTTTCATCGTAAATCTAGCATGGAATAGTATCTATTTGGTTACATTTGGCTGTAACTCTATAAATTGATTTTACTTTTAATTATCATACCGTCAAATGTTTATTACGTCGTATATTGTACTATGTTTCTAAAATGACATTAATGGCTAAGACATTAAAACTGATAAACACTTAATAGTTTGCATGTGTTTTATGTTGACCTAAAACCCGGTCTAACCAAATAAGTACATATTTGTATCTACTCATTTAGAATTAATATAGATTATATAAGAATTACAATCCTTAAGGTTGTGTTTAATTTATGGGTTGATATCCATCTTAGCATAAAGCCAGAAAATGCATTAATGCTAACATTTTTGTAATATAAAAATGCAAAATAAAATTAATTTTGATACGTATATTAATGGAGCCAAAAGAATGAAAAGGCAATTTTTAAAAAGTACACATTAGAAAGTAAACTAAAAAATTATATGTACATTGCATTATTTAAATTGAAAATTTTTAAAAAAACAGTTTCTCAAATAAGGGTAATTACATATTTATACAAATTATTAAAATAACTTATTAATTAATACTACCAACTTATTTGAGTAAAAAAAAAAAAGTAATAATTTATTGCCATAATTGTCACCATAGAAACAACGTATTTACAACAATAATAAAAATCTAAACAAAGAATAAACAACATAATGTAAAATAAGCTTACAAAGAAATTCTGCTCATTTGGCAGCTAATAAATTTAATTCAGATGTATCACAGTTAAGACGCATGCAATGATTTTTTTTTGTAAATTAAGAGATCAATGCCTTATTAATTTCAGACTACAGGTTAAATTAGATTGTTATATTATGTCCTCAATAAGTTAACCCTGAATTTAATATAAGTTCCAAAAACGGAGCCAACGTCCATTGAGGGACATCAAGAAATCCGACATAGTTATAACAATAATAGATGCTTAGAAATAACATACGCCTTGATAAAAATTACAGAGTCATTGTGTTTTTTATTTAGAAATAACATTCAACGAAAGTTTATTTTGAAGCCCTCATTGAAGAGTTTAAAAGTAAGCGTGAAAAATTTACTCAAGTTATCGCAATACTTTTGAAGTATAGCAGAAGAAAATTCATTCATATAAGAAGTATTGTTAGATTTCTGAAAACAAACGACTAATCTCACACATATTAAAGTTTTATTCATGGAATACTACTATTTAAATAACTATCACTTACTTAATATTCATATTACACATTTCCCTCGTGCCGAAACATATATAATAACTTACCCGGTGTCCTCACGTGGAGTTAACAACTCCAAAATTTCACCAAGGACAATGTCTCCTTTTTTGACCCCGATTATTGTATTTTGTTAAATAAATATTAATGATTTAATACACCGTATTATAATGTTAATCCTTCAGATACAATATTTAACTTTTAACTAGATTTAGTCATATGAGTTTCTAATTTTTGTCCTTTTTAATATTTACTTTGTATTATGTCTATATATGTTGCTTTGTACAAAATACATTGCAAATACATGTACGCACATTGCAATACATATACACTTGCTTTTTCAATTATTAATAGAGTTAAAATATAAAACGTTAATAAGTTAAAAACGTTAAATAAACGTTTAAACTAAAAATAATAAACGTTCGTAAGTTTTAACTACGAAGGTAGTTAAAACATGGTAGTTAGGCCTCCTAACTACCAAGTTACTACCAAGAAGAAAAAACCTTATTTTTGGAGCATAACCCTTAAGGCGGTAAAATCATTAAGTTTGCAATTTTATTTAGAATAGTCCTAAGGAAGGATTTGAGCAAAAAAGTCAAGTCATATATATATATATATATAGATATATATATATTATATATTATATTAAATATATATATAAATATATATTATATATAATATTATTATATATATATATAATTATATATATTATATATATATATATATATATATATATATATATTATTATATTATTATATATATATATATATATATATATATTATATTATTTATTTCATTTGTATAATAACATTTTAACAACACACGTAATTAAGCTATCTTCAATTCCGATTTGTTAAATCTGATTTTTGAGGGGTTTGAATATTTTTCCAGGGAGTACACTGTAATTGGTTTTTCTTTAAATTCACTTAAAAATACTGATTTCAGTATAACTAACATTCTATGTATTAATAAGACTGTATATCAGTATATTACTTTAAATGTATTACAAATTGTTTTTATTTTGTGTAATATTTGCTATTAATGAGTATCGTGTTTCATCCTTGACAACAGATCTTTTACTTTTATTTTCTTATTATATAACCGCTTTAAAGAATTATTTTTATAAGGAGAACAGTTTTTTTTTATTAAATGTTATCTGGAAAAATAAGATCTACGTGGAAAAACTGGTCTGGAAATTGTATTATTATCATTTTGTAAAAAATTGGTGTATTTATAGAAGTACAAGGATAACATGGTCATTAATATTTTATAAGATCAACTTTTGGAAGGACTTGTCAAAAACATTATTTCATTATATTCAAACAGTGTGTCGATTATTTATTTGAAGTAATAAAGCTTTATAAATTATTGCTAAGTTAAATCAAATGCATCATCCTATCTTTGCTGGATTGCTAGACAAATTTTATGTAAAAGAGTTTTACTCGCAATTTTCACTTTTCATTTATACCGTGGGTACATCCGGTACAATCCGAAATTCGGATAGTTCCGGGTGTCACCGGAATTATCCGTTTTAGGTTTTTTAAGGCCTACAAAGTGATTTACACATAATATTCTGTATGCATGTGCGAGTGTGTATAGGTGTGTACATGGGCGTCCGCAGGATTTTTTCCAGGGGAGTCAAAGCTGCCAAGTTTAGCAATCAATGATGTGTTTTCAGGGTAGTTTCAGCACCCCTTGACAAAAGTAAGAAATGGAGTCTAGCTAACCACAGGAGTGGGGTGTATATGTATTTATTATAGGAAATGTATTGTTGTTTTAAAGCCAGTTAATAATGTTTTATTTGATAATAAATTTAAGTTTTAAGAAGTTTAAAAATAAATAAATAAAAAGTAATGATTATAGTAATTAAACTATAAAATGTCTCAGTTTATGCTGATTTAATAAAATAATTTTATGTAATAATTATTACACATTTATGTTGTATATTTTCAAATTGTTATTTATTTAAATAACGGATTATTATTATTATTTATTATTATAATGTGGGCAAATTTTTCGTTAATCTGTGAAATTTAAGGTTAAAACTTTGTTTAACTTTTTTTTGGCGCTAAATAAAATACAACCGGTTCGGAGTTGATACGACTATAAGTGTCAAGTTATACGACTTTTTGGTCAACTATAAGCGACCAAAAAGTCGAAAAAAACGTATACAACATATGTTGAGTAGGGTATCGTTTTCGATGTTTTTTGTGGTGCTGAATCTAATAAAACCGCCTCCGGAATCATAGTATAGGTGCTAATGTTTCATAGTCTTATTTAAAGTATTTAAGTTAATAACTTTAAAATAATTCTGACGCGAAGGTCCGTAAGCTGGGTAAATTTTCTTTTGGAATGCGCGCTTTCTTACTTATCAATCAGTTACTAACCTGAGCAATTGCGTCACAACTTGTTATTTAATTCTTTAAACTTTTTTTTAAAAGAATGAGCTAAAAATTTGCATAAACTGAGCTTCAAATGAGTGCAAATAATGCTGTACCGGATAAATATTCGCATTTTCTTTTAAAAATTCGAAAAATTAAATAACAAGTTTTGACGCACAGCTTAGGTGGATTTATCTTATCAATGGATCGATAAGAATGGAAGTGCGCATTTCAAGAAAATTCGCTCGGTTTGCGTACCAATGCGTATAAAAAGTATAAAAAAATGCGTGTGTCCAAAATAAAAGGTATAATATTTGGACATATTTTTACTTTCTCATTTAACCTTGCTCTGATAACATTTAAAATTTGAAATTCAACTTGTACCGAGTCATCTCGAATACATGAAAATATTATACCAGACAAAAATATCATGAAACTGTTAAAAATAAATATTATACTCTACCTTTACAGTATCATACAGACCTTATCAAGAGTTTAATGTAAATAATGTAATGCTTAAAATTTTATTATAAAGTGGTTTTTTAAGACAAACCAATGTAGTAAAGGCATGGAGAGATTTAGGCAAGGAACTTGAATAAAGGTCATTACGTGCTTAGTCCATTCGCCATATAATAAAGTGACCCCGCTGAGATTAAAAAATTGAGAAGAATCTATCAAAAAAACATACGTCAAATATGAGCACTCGGCCCGTAGTCGCTAAGGGCCGAAATAATTTAACTTTGGATACATTTATATAGAGATAAAGATAGAATAAAGTTATATTATTTAAAATTAAAGAGATTATATTTACTGCAATGTAAAGAAGCAATAGAAGAATAAAATACCGTCGATACTTGCTGTTGGATATGAATATCCCTGGACCTGTTTCGGAGATCTCGTCCAGCACATTGTTAATCACTGTATAACTTAATCACTAGTTGATTACTAGTTTGATCACTAGTTGATCACTTAATCACTGTTAATCACTGGTATAACACTCAAGTTAATCACTGGTATAACTTGATTAGATGATCTGATTAACTTTAAAGCTCACGAGTGTTGCCCCGCCTGCTAATGATGGCGTATTGGGATATTCATATTTAACAGCATGTGAAAATAATCAGTACCTTGATTATCTAATTGTATTATATAACCCAACAAATAATTTAATTTACATGCCAATTTATATTATTCTATACAAAAAATCATAATAATTTTATGATATTATAATTGATTATTTTACTCTGAGGTGGTCAAATCCAAGTAGGTCTTAAAACCTAGTAGGTCTTTTGATTTAATATTAATTTATCCTTATTTAAAATAATTTATTCATGAAAAAAATTGCAATAATTAGGATTTTTTCGTCAAATTTTTCTTTTTGAGTATTTATTTTTTCATTTTAAATTTAATTCACGGTTAAATTCGAAAATAATTGTACAGCAATAAAAAAAATCCCATGTAATAAATAATTAAGAATTTTGGGTTTTCGTACAAATGGAGAATAGGATGGTTGAAGTTGAAGGCAAAAGGCTAAGGACCTCCAAGACAGTAGAAGAACTAAAACCCAAGGTCAAGCTAACCTGTCATTAGAGAATACTAGCCTGTATATCTCGCAACTTTTATATAAAAACTTCACTAAGAATTGTATAAAACTAAAACTTAACAAATGTTTAGTAAGAATTTAGTCTTAACATATCTAAAAGTACATGCATTTTGTGTATGGACATACTTAATAGAAAAAAATAGTTCTTGCAAAGGACTGACTTAAGCGGGCTTCTCCAGTAACCAAATAGCCAAGGAAAATGAAAATACCAGGTTTCGAAAACTTTTGTCAGTCTAAGAGACTCATTTGAGTGAACTTTGACTATGCTGGTTTTTACGAAGCCATGAATGTAGCAGATCATTCATTAACTCTAATTTTGTTCATCCTTTCCCTGGTTTTTCCATTACCCTGGCCTTTTCCCTGATCCTTAAATCTTTTTCCAAAAATTACTCCCACAATTTTCGTACGTTTCAAGTTAAATTTTTGCGGATAAATTGTTAAATTCAACAACCTTTTTGCCGCCCCTTAATAAATAAGGATTTCATATAGTATGACACACGGCTAAAATCAGTTGACAGCGTGGTAAAATAGTGTTGAGGAATCAATAAGGTTGGCCTGATTTGAAATTGAGGGAGTGGTTTAACATTCAGGAATAACCTCATTAGCTCCTTCGCATTATTTTCCCAAGCTGTCAATTGATTTTAGCCCTATGTCGTACTATAACATGGTACCAAAAATTAAAAATACAGAGACGTTTTGAAGTAATATCAATAATGCATACTTTAAATTGGAAGCAAATCGAATCATCACCGAAGGCTCTACTTAAAAAATTGAAATGCGATACAAGAGAGTAAACTAGACCTAAATACCCCCTCCCCTCGACATGTTTCTCCGTCCAGGTATGTACTACCTTTATATCATTAACCTTAATTATTGCTAAGCATTAAGCATTGTTCTTATTGATACATTATAAACAAAATATAGTTCGAGACTATAATATAGTTTGTCTATTGGTAATTTAGATGGTAAGTCCCTACCAACCATCAAAATTACCATTGACAAACTATATTACAGTCTTGCTAATAAATCTTCATTAACTAAAAAGAAATAGGTAAAATAGCTTTTATCATTATTTAAATTAAATAAATCAATGATTTATTTAGTTTATTATTATTATTTATTTTCTAATTCCTCATTAAGGGATGCGCTACTTAAACATATATTACTTTCTTAATAATTACTTCCTCATTTATACCGTAGGTATAAATGAATGGTATTGTTTTAGCAAAAAAAAATCAGAAACCAGGCAAACACCGCATTATTCGTTTTTACAAAGTTGTCTGTCTTTCTGTATGAGTGTGTGTGTCTGTTATCATCGTATCTCCTTGCAAATTTTTGCAAGAGAGTAGAAACTTGGTACAAAAATCAATCCATTTAGAAAATATTTTAAAAACATTTCTTTACGACGTCATAACCCGCAATAATGATTCAGCAAAAATTTATAAAACGAGGGAAAATTTGTTGATTGGTTTGAGATTTGGCACGCGTGTAGTCAGTCATATGACCAACATATCTGCCAAATTTTATCAAATTTTCAGCATTAGTTCAATTTTTATTTAATGATTTGTACATTATAAAAAAAAATATGTATAATATTGATAAATAATTCCATTAAGTTGATATTTGGTACACATGTATTACATAACGTAATAAATAAGTTTCGCATCAGCGACAAGTAAATGCACTGTTTTTGTTGGATCATAAAAGATAAGTAGCATCGAGCGAGGCCAGTGCTTGTATGGTTGACCGCTGGGAAAATAACTGTTGTATTTACAATCTGAGACGAGCGCAGCGAATCTCATGTTATAAGGAAAAGTTCCGACGTACCCCGTACCCGATGTTTTTATTGAAACTTATTTTCAAGCATCTGGTAATAAACAACTTTACGTAATCAACGGAGAGAGGTGTAGGTAGCATATGTTGGATATGACTAAGAGTAATTTTATACGGGATGTTGACAAAAAATAAACCTTGAATTTAAGTATAAATTTGCATAAATCCTTAATAATAAAAAAGACCTCAGTAGAATCGAATTTTGTATACGTTAAATATCTGATTGATGGTATTATATGCAGTGTAAAATCAGGGAAGTGCATCAGAAACCGAAGTTTATTGTTAAAAAGTGCATTTTGCATTGTCTATGTGAAAACCATGTGTTAGTCTTTGTTCGTAGGTATGTACGAGGCCCTGGCACCAGACGGCAGATGACGCGACCACAAAAAAAGCCTAGTCTTGTATCCTAAAGGACGGGCACGGGACTTGAACAAGATTCATCCCATACCATATTGTTACTTACTCACTTGCCTTCAACAACATGCCGCTCATCTTACACATGTTCTGGTTTCTACTTCTTATGTTGATATACTTTTTAGGTTATCATTTACATACTAGACGTTTTCTTTAATATGTACTTCTAAATTTAATTCTTTCAGTTTATTTTTGTCTCTAAGATATACCTGAAATGAAATGTTCCTAAAATATTTAGCTTCTCTCATATCATTGAAGAAAACTTAAAGGAATAGCTAATAGTAACAATATTAATATAATAGAAAATGAAATAATAATATACCCTTTCCAGGTTTAAATATCTGTTACGAGGTTCCTTGCAACTTTTGGCGAATGCCACATTGGATTTGTACGCTTATCCTCCCTACTTCGGACTCGCTTTGCTCAACCTCAGTATATACACTAGAGGCCTTTGCCGCTCAGCACTCACATGAGCAAACATATTTTTTTACACACCCACATGGCGCATATTTAATATGGCATTTTGTCGTATTACAGCAACAAATAAGTTTCGATATAAAACTTAGTTCTTTTGTTGGTCTTATGTTTGGCTATAGTCTTAAAGTTAAATCTCAAATCAATCGACTCATTTTTGCGTTTTTTGAATATTTATATTTTTTTCTGAGTCATTATTGCAAGTCATAAATAATTTTATGACATCATAAAAAACTTATTTTCCGGATAGCAAGACTTGATTCAATGATTGATTTTTGTTTTTTCTTTAGTTTAAACACACTAACAGCAACGATGATAACAGACACAAACTCACACACATACAGACATACAACTTTGCAAAACCACTCAGGAAGTCTTAAAAACACGTGAAACGGAAAATTCAAGTGAAATTCCGGATTAGAATTTTCCTGCGAACTTTTCCTATATACCTACAGTAAAAATAATGGTTAAAATAATAAATTTATAATTTTATCTGTAATTCTAAACTGAGATTTGTGTCAATGAAATAACCTATTATCCATAGAAGACGTATACCTGAGGATAATCCGTCTGGATATGGATTAGGCTTGTTATAACAAGATATGACCTAAATTCTTAAAAAAAGTACCTGTGAAATATTAATTTTTCAGTATTTAACAGTTATTCTTACAACCTTTTTACTGAAATATTGCTAAAAATAATCATAGGTAAATGTTGTTGATTCTATGAATATAGGCTTGGACGTTCTTTGAAGTATGCACAATGGCTTAAAGGACAGAACAGTGATGTAAACAGCTGCTAAATAAACATTTAACAAAAAACATGAGCACTATGACTAAGAATAAATAAAAAAACATGCTGTCAAGTATGGAATTTAGTTTTTTGTTAAGTTTGATAATCAGCTTTATAGCAGCTACTCTGCTTTATATTCCAACCATTTGCAAAATGCCTTTTCGCTCATGGCCGAGTCAGCGCTGAAGACCGCTTGGCAGCCTCTGAGCCTCCCTGCTGCCGCCTTCCTGGCACATGGTTGTTATCTTGTAGCAGTTTGTCGTAATAGTAATTTTAAACTGGCATACTGTCACTACATAAGCAAATTTTTAAATGTACTTGCAAAAAACATGATTTGATTTAAAAGGAATTGAAAGAAACAGTCTCTCCACTGATTTTAAAGATAATGTATTGACAGAGCCAGCTTTCAGTTTTAACAAACCATCATCAGTGCCTAACCAACAAAGTACAAACCAAATAAATTACAAAAAATCAAATCAATTTTGTAATTTATTTGGTTTGTACTTTGTTGGTTAGGCACTGATGATGGTTTGTTAAAACTGAAAGCTGGCTCTGTCAATACATTATCTTTAAAATCAGTGGAGAGACTGTTTCTTTCAATTCCTTTTATTGATTGACTCCACAGCTCAACTTATTTAATATGATTTAATTTGTTTACATAAAGTTGTATATGTCAAACAATAAAATTTGAACTAGTGCCGACACTAAAATTTAACTCCGCACATGTGTTTAACAGACATAGTAATATATCTGTTTTAATTTCAGCTCTATCGAATATTTATTGGCGTTTCGTAAATTTTAAAAATTGTGTGTCATATCTATAGGTTGATGACTTTTATAAGTATTTTTGTATACTTATAAAAAAATATGGATTGAGACATGACCCCGAACCAAGAAGCTCACTTTTCCTACGTTCGCTTTAATTGATTCCTGAAGCGTAATCGTCACTACGTTATCAATCATGCTAAAGCCAAAGTGAATCCATTCCGTTCTTATAGTGTTTTTAAAAACATGAGTCCTTTGGCCTCTCGCGGCTGCTTCGTGGTCACTCGGTTTTTGTCCTGTATCAGTTTGTCATATTACTAGTTTATATAAGTGGCATACTGCCAGGATATAAGTGAATTTTCAAATGTATTAGTAAAAACGTGATTTCTTTGCATTAGGTTACATATGTCAATGGATAAATGTGTAAGTAATGCTAATACTTTAAGGTGATTACGTATAATTGATAGCTAAACATTATAGTACATAAATATACAATGTTACTCTTACTACTTTTAGAAGTTTAAATTAAAAGTAAGTTAAAATGTTTGCTGAGTCCTTAGAATAATACTATATATAGAAGGAGCACTACTGATAACACGAAAGCCGGTTCTGGTGCAACTAAGTAATGCTGCCACCCTTACAATATACAATTTCTAAAAAAGTTGGCAATACTTCCGGTTGTTGAATTATAATGTTCTATTATTAATTAATGATTGATTATTCATAAAATACTAATATAAATATCGGTGCATTACAATATTTTATGCATTTTAAATTGTAGTTTAACGTATTTATTAAAATTATATATAAAAAGTAGACCTCGTCAACTAAATGTAGATTCTTGTATTCCGCCACCCTTTTGCCATCTAAGACCAGTTTTATTAAATACTCAGCCGGTGTTTTAAGTTATTATATTTGTTCTTTACGATCTTTCTTCATTAATAGATATTTATGACACATATTTAAAATAATGTTTTGTTGTCAGGTTGGCAGCATTACTTAGTTGCACCAGTCAACCGGCTTTCGTGTTATCAGTGGAATTACATTGTGTTTACGGTCCTGTGCTCCTTCTATATATATATTATTCTAAGGCTGAGTCAAACTGTTCTTAATTTATATTTTTTAGATGATGAGAAATCCATTAGAGAATGAATTTGGAGTAGATATAAACACTCTAAGTAACTAAAAACCCGAAATATATTATTTCGGTAAAACCATGTTTAATAATTAATAAAAAAATAGCAAGTAAAGTGTTATACCGAAAAAATTATGGAACGGAAAATAAGACAGATATCATTTTCAATAAAACAACTGGTTCAGCACGTGAGCACTGGATGTACATAACATGTAGATAAACCTTAAAATCAACCAGCAAGTGATAGTTTTATGCGAAATAAAGCAATCCTAAAGATTCCTCCTATTTTGGACATCCGTGCCAGAATTTTTTAATTTTCATAATTTCCAGGAGGTAAAACGTAAAATTTGACGAAAAGATCGGTTGTCACACTTTCATATAACTATCCCACCCCCCTAATTTTAGGAATTAAGATAGCAATTATGTATCAAAAGAAATAAATTTTAAATTTCTAGATCTGTTAATAGATTATTTGCATTATTTACTGGAGCAGTAGGGCTCTGGAACATTTGTGAGTAGCAGGTGCTAGGGAAGGCAGGAAGTGATCTAACGTTAACAGGCTATGCTTATCTTCAATACCTTGGTAGGGTTGTTCCTTCAAGGATATCTTAGCCCTCATCCACATCTCACCTTGAATTCTAATACTCTAGCAATTAACTTATTCCAAGACGCTAACAGCTTTACCATACCTACACGATTTGTTCATTTGGAACCAGATAGAACTCTTATGTGCACTAATAAAAAAATCTGTTTTCTTTTAAATATATTTTAGCTTTCAAATGTTTATTACAATTATGTTCGCAACGTTGTAATCTTTGTTATCAGCCGGGGAAGGGGGGCCGCATAACAGTCGCCCCTGATATTCAGTTGTGATTAGTGCGGTAAATACCGTATTTGTATGATACATTTTTACTGTAATAAAGTATCACCGTGCGGTAATTTTTATTGGATAAATATTTCTTAAATTGTTCTTATTTTTAAATCCGCTATGCAGTTTAAAGCATTTTAAACCTTTCTTAAACTATTATTATTTTTTCTCGATAAAAAAAAGTAAACACACATAATGAATGAATAAAGGGTCACCCGTGGTGTAGTGGTTAAGGTACGCGGCCAATACACAGAGTGAATGGACTTTAGTCATGGGTTCAATCCCAGCACGGGCCTCTAGGATTTTTATGAGAGGATAAAAATTCTGCGTACCACGTCCTTCAGAAGGGACATAAAGCCGTGGTCTCGAGCCTGTACTTTGTCAGGTACTCGTTAAAGATCCCTTACCCTAAATGAAACTGGGTATAGGCAAAATTTAGGACCCTCATAGTGGATTCATTATAATACTATACTGTTCTGCCTTGCAGTTTAAAGTGTGGAGGTTTGAATTATCAGTGAGAGCACGTGTTGTTCCCAGTTTTCACTAGACTATAAGAGTCAGTGAAATATGTATGATTGCTTGAAAAAGCATGAGAGGAACCATAGAAATTCACGGCTCTACTGTTTAGATTAGATGAAATATACCTACACTTAAAAATTAAAAGGAGTAGAACACTATCTTAGGGAGCTGGCAAAAAGGGCCCAACAACGTGGCCTACTTGCCTGGTAGTTACTACCACTTCCCCCTACTACTATCACTATCACTATGAATGAATATTAATAAAAATATAAAATAATTTGAATTTCCAAGCTAAAAATGACTAGACTCTCTCTTTTTTAGGTGAAGTGTTGCTAACTAAAAAACTTTGATTGGCCATTAGAAGTTAAAACATAGATAGGCCATGTACTTTTTTTGTTTGTTGTAGTGGTTTCTTGGGGTTAATAATGTTTATCTATAGGATAAGCCAAATCTTGCCAAAACTGGTACAAAAGCGATTTAATTTTTTTAATAGACACATGGTAATTTTACTTGAAGTACAGAATACGTGTTGTGATTCGATTTCAGATGCGGTAATTTTGACATGAATGTACGGAAATATGAGTTTTCAAAAATCACAACCCTGCTGGTATGGTTGCCTCTGAAATATCCCTGAACAGTAAAAAAGACTAAGAGTATACCTGCCTCGTAACAACATACATCATTCAAATGGCATTTCCTGTTTAGTAATGTTAACACATTTTTCAAACAAGGAACCTAAATTTGAACTTCTATATTGTATATTAAATCTGATTAGTTTCATTAAAATTTTAAAGGCAAAACATATTTATTCGTTATTTGTTTCATGTTAAAATGGAAAAAGACGATATTTCTGTCAATGTTCCTCCATGATAATTGAAGAAACATTTTTCTTCCAGATATTCATTTTTAACCTTTTATTAAATGCAGATTATATTTAAAGATAATAATGAAAATTTTAGAAAATCGCACAAATTTCAGTTTTCTTGCAATAAGTGGTTCTCGTGGGTCGTGTGCAAAACATGAAGAGAACGTTTTTAAAGCTGATACAATTTCCTATTAAACGAATATTTTTCAATCAAAATCGGATTAATTTATGCAAAGTCAGGGGCATTTTTGTGCATTTTATTGGTCATATAACAAATGGCATAGCTGTAGTTGTAGTTGATAAAAAAACTCGTTTATAGGAAATTTCATCAGTTTTAAAAAAAGGTTTCTCTTAATGTTTTACACTCAACAACAGAGAACCACTTATTGCAAGAAAACTGGGATTTGTGCGATTTTCTTGTATTTTGAGCGAGCGTTTACATGAAGGGCTCCACTCTGAATAGACTATGCTTTTCCTTCATAATTTAATGTAGAAAAATTTGGTTTGAATTATTCATAGTCTTATAGCATAGTCTCTTGGACTATGCGCATTTCTATTTAACAATGTAGAAAATATTGAGTAAGAGTTAGTGATGCTATTGCAAAAGTTAACAAGCATAAACCAAAAACAAGCAGCTATTTATGAATTTTTAAAAATCTTATACAAGTCATTCGATAAAAATTGAAATAATACTGATTATAATGAGATTAAACGTAACGGCTCATTTGTTAGTCTCATGTCATATGCATGCTAAATTTAATATCAAATGTGTGTTTTATAAATTTTTGACATTCTTGCTGAGTCATCATTGCTGGTTTAGGACGTTGTAAAAACATTTTCTTGATAGCACAACTATGCCTAGTGATTACTTTTTGTACCAAGTTTAAACTCTGCAGCATAAATACGCTGGGAGCAACAATGATAACAAACACACACACTCATACTCACTCACATACAGAAAACTTTGTAAATACCACTTAGGAGGTCATAGAAGCACCTAACACGGAAAATTCAAGTGAAATATCGGTTTCGGATTTTTTTTTCAGTGGTATAAATAAGGAAAAATATAAATATATTGCTGGTCAAGGAAGCAAGCATGTCAAAAGAAAATCGCCCGGCTTGCGAAGTTTTCCTACTGTATGTCAATAAATAGTGTATCATCACTCACTATATCAGCAGGGATATATATAATATCCGAAGGGGTCTTAAAAAATACGATATTAAATTAAACTTCTCAATCTAGTTTATGAAAAAGATAAATAAATTCCTTTAACTCTTTTGTTAAACATATAAGTATAAAGAGTAACAAAAAACAAATTATTAAGCGTCTTAAAAAAAGTTAAATGTGTGCATTAAAGTTCTTACTTAAGCATGTTTATTATTTAAGAATGTATTAAAGAAATCATAGCGTTGCGAAATTTAATAGCTAAGGAATTCAGAAAAGAAAATGTGTCTCCTATTTGACTTATTAACCCATTAATATTTTTTTAAATACTTGCTTATTTTCTGCCTAATGTTAACCTTAAATAATAGTTTTTCTTTTGTTTTGGAAACCAAGAATTTGTTTTAAAAGTTAATTTACGTCGAAAATTTAAATTATAAAAGATAAATTTTTTTGGACTGGTATGATATATTTAGAATTTAAATTTCTTGAAGACTACAGTCCTTTATAAATATTAATTTTTTTATTTATTAAAATATTAATAAAGGTTATAAATAAATTAATATTTATAAAGGACTGTAGTCTTCAAGAAATTGAAATTCTAAAAATTTAAATTTGGTGTCTTGAGTTTGAGTTCATGATTCATTTTCAGCAAAACGGAAACAGTTAATGATAATCTTACTGCAGCTGTGTTAGTGTTATTTGATTGCTTGATAAGATATTTAGCACATGTTAAAATGGTTCTTATCGAATTTAATAGAATATGTAAGGTGACTTCGAGATTTCTTAAATTAGAGTGAAACTAATGAAAATGTTTTTACTAGTTTAACTGAATCTAAAGTAATTTTGCATTTTTTCGAGTTTTTGATTGAACAAGAAGACGCGCGACTATACCTAGCTAAAAATTACGCATTACTTATTTATTATTTGCTTTTTACATTAAGTTATCTTTGTACCGTACACCGTTCACATCTCTGATCTGAGGTCTGATTTTTGTACTCTATTTAATTTTTATAGCTTAAACACAGCGGAAGTTATGCATGATACAGACACACAGACAGACAGCATGACCCATCTAAAGATCTAAAACGTCATAAAAATGCCTGCAATGTACGCTTATGATGGAGCCTTGGTTTCAGATTTTTAGGGTGAACACAAAATCTTTCTTTGAATGTAAAACTTTTCCCATATGCCTACGGTAATGCATAAAGAAAAGTAAAAATTAAATGAAAAAAGTGAACATTTCAACTAGCATAACTCACTCTAAGGTACAATGATGACAGACACACGCTTTCAAACGTGTTGGTAAAAATCGCTTATGAGGCCTGAATGACTGATCCCGGTTTTAGCTTTACAGAGCAAACTCAATACTTTTTCTTTATGATTTCTTAGTAATTACTGAAATTATTTATAATTTAATATTAATTTAATTTACAAAATTTGATCAAAATGGATATGTAATTTTATAAACTTGTATTCTATTTTCTTATCTAAAATTAATAGATCATTTAAGATTTCTGTCGGCTATCCTTAAATTTCTGGAACGTAAAACCCTGTTTAAAAAAATCTTTGAAAAGATCTACCTGGAGGGTTGATGGTGTTTAGCATCATTAGTAGTTAAGAGGATCCAAAAAGCTTGCCGTTACAATTGCTCCGTAACAAATGGTTCTATTGTGTCTAACAATGAGCACCTGTAAGCATGAAAAGAAATTCTTCGGTAAACACAATGCCATCTGCAGGTTCTTCTTGCAATAATATACCTCACAACCTTTGACCTATAAATAATTGTTAAATGCAATTCTGGATACCTTTTTTGGGAATTTTAAAATCATGGATAATATAGTAGTATAGTAGTAACCTAAAAGTTAAACATTTCTACAAATAATAATTAATTAATTAAAAACAGTTATTTAAAAATTTGGTGAACTAAAATTTACAAGAATTATAATAGTTTATGCCATAAGGTGAGAAGTGTGTCTTTATGTCACGGCAATTAGATTTACCGACGAGCGAAGCGAGTCGGGAAAAATTGCCAAGACATAAAGACATTCTCAGCCGGATGCATACACTATTTTTTTTGAGGTAGCACTCATTAAACAAAGCACTCATTAAAAAAAATCAAAAATAGCACTCATTAAACTGCGCTATATACTTAATTGAAAAAAAAAACGTCCAATTATTATTAACTCCATATTATCGCCGTCATTAAATTCATCCATAGCTTCACACTTTTACTCAAAATGTAAAAGCTTTACAAATAACAAACAAAAATTGTCAATTAGAACACTTTTTAAAAACGAAAAAAAAAAATAGTCTACGAACAAAAACAGAAACAAAATGAACGTTTTTAAAGAAACCTCATGAACGTAACACAGATTGTTTGTTGAACACGCTACATTACAGTAATGGCGGTAACATATGAATTACTTTACGTCCTAGGAGTTTTTTACATTCATTATTGTCCTCGAGGTGAAAAGTACTAAATAACTTCCTATAACAATAATGATTGGCTTCTCATCCTAAAAACGGTCCAATAAAGTGCTCAATTACGTACTACCTCAAAAAATATTATTTATGCCATAAGCAGAAGTGTGTCTTTATGTCACGGCAATTAGATTTACCGACGAGCGAAGCGAGTCGGGAAAAATTGCCAAGACATAAGAGATTCTCAGCCGGATGGTACACTATTTTTTTTGAGGTAGCACTCATTAAATAAACTGCGCTATATACTTAATTAAAAAAAAACAAAAGTCCAATTAACTCCATATTATAGTCGTCATTGAATTCATCCATAGCTTCACAATTTTACTCAAAAATGTAAAGCTTTACAAATAAACACACGAAAATGGTCAATTAAACACCTTTTAAAAACGAAAAAAAATTAGTCTACGAACAAAAACAGAAAAAAGAACGTTTTAAAGAAACCTCATAACGTTTTACACAGATGTTTTTTTGAAAACCATTACAGTAATGGGGCAATATATGAATTACTTTACGTCCTAGGATTTTTTTACATTCATTATTGTCCTCGGAGGTGAAAATTACTAAATAACCTCCTATAACAATAATGATTGGCTTTCATCCTAAAAACGGTCCAAAAAGTGCTCAATTACGTACTACCTCAAAAAACATATTTTTTACGTATGTTAGTTGACTTTAAAAACTTTAAAAAATATATTTGGTATTATGTGCGACGAATATGGTGCTTAACGGAAGTCACTCCATGCCCAATATTTTTAACTTCCATATCTTGAGTTCTGTTTACGGTATATAATAATAATAAAAAAAACACTCGATGAAGTTAAATCAAAATGAGTAGATAGATATATACGTTTAATAACATTTCTAGCCGATGAAAACTAAAAATTACCGTCATGATATACCTTGCTTTGCTACACCAGAAATAAGTTTTTCTCTCAGATGACTTGCTTTTAGGCAATGTTTCGCTTATGTTCTGTTTTGTTTTTGTTTTGACCTATTATTCCACCCTTACTATCCTAGTCATTACAATGCGAGTCGAGCAATCCTGCAAAGTGATGATGCCGCAAATAAAACCACATTATGTTGGTAGTAAAAATAATAAAACTAGTAAAACGACAGACATAAAACAAAACACACATACATTCAAATACACAATACCAAAGACTTAGCAATACGCAAGGGACATCTAATAAGCGCATTGGCCCCTGTTTTTTTATGGATATAGCAATATTGCATGAATCCAATAGTAACAGCGATAGTTCCACAGAGGGCTCACGATGGTGTCATGATCAGGACGAGCGCCTGCAACATATAAAGTCTGGGTTAAATAATACCGGTCGAAGGGCTTCTATGATTTTCATGCGACATGTGAAAATTTTTTTACGTGCTGTCCATCACAAGGGACGCTAAGCCGGTGGTTTGGAATCAGTGAGATGTCAGGTATTCCTATAAGATCCCTCACCTTAGATGAACCGGGATTTGGGCAAAATTTAGGACCCTCAATAGTAATTAATATTAAATATATATATGGTTTCAAGAGCAGAAAGCTTAGTCTCGCAGTTGAGCACGTAATGTTTCTAGTTAAAGCTATAGAAACTTATAGTAAAACCACGGCTCTTCTGTATATTAGACACAAAATGCCTGCAATAAGACTTAGGTAGAACACTATCTTCAGTCAGCAAAAAGGGCCCGCTACAACGTGGCCTACTAGCTGGGTGATCTATCCACCTATCCCTAATTACTATTATAGTTTTTTGAATGGCCTTATAAATCAAAAAGATACTTTTCTCTGTCTCTTTACTATTGAAAATCATTTATTGAAATTACAAGTACAAAATTTAAAATCTGCACAACGAATAAGGAAGTAAATAAAGCAAAGTAGTAAAACTATTGTAAGCGATCCCTTAATAGTATTAAATTAATACTATGGCCAAGTCTAAATTTAAAATTAATAATGTTTTACTTATACATTATACTTGAATATAAGTAAAATCCTTTGCTATGAACTTTTGATACTTCGCAGTAATATTTTTCTCAGTGGTGGATCATTGTTCTCTTATCAGTAAGCATGAATATTCGACCTCGACTAGCACGCTCCCTTTCCTAAGTGGATTGGCTATGTGTTGGTAAGTCTTTTGTATGTGTGTTTAAGTATGCGAGTGCCTTCTAAGAGCTTCTGACGTGAAGATATAAATTTTACTTAGTTCAGCTAAAAAACATTTATGAACTCATCTCTCTCATTGATTAGACAGAAATAGAAAATGGATAGAAAGCATACAAGGAAAAATCATAATATATTTGCTAGATAAACTAACTCCCTGATATCTTAAAGTGCCACTCTTAAATATATTATATATGTTACATTGTGGGAATTGATGGTGCCATTTGTAGTAATCATGAAATAAGATTTGCTTCAACATAAAATTATATTAGACCCAACAGAAATCGCATTTATAATAATTGCCGAGATCATTCAAGCCAAACTAAATATTTTTTATTTATTACTTGTAAAGTATATATTATCTAAATGGATCAGCCGTAAAGATATATACATTCAAGCTCTAAATATAGATGTTTTATTTATTACGTAAAGATATATTGCCGGATTCAAGCCAAACTGTACGCATTCAAGTCGTAAAGATATGATAAAAATTAATCTAATGCTGTAATGCAATGGAACTTTGGCACATATGTTAGTCTTATACATGGCTACATGCGAGCTAAATCTAAATATGATCGCATTTATTTTCGCGTTTTATGATTTATTTATTTTATTTTGATTCATTATTGTTAGTTAATGACGTCATAAAAAATATTATTTTCGGAATAGCACAACTACAGCGGTAGACTTATAGTTTACGATGATAACAGACTCACATATACACATACAGACAGACAATTTCGTAAAACCCACTTAGGAGGCCTTAAAATACTTAAGTTCCTAAGTATTTTATTTATTATTAGAGTAAACTTCTTTTGGACTTAAAATTGATGCACAGAGCATAAAATGCGTAATTTTTCAATAAAAATTCCATGTATAAAATTAAAAGTTTTAATAACATCTGTATTTAATCAATAATGATTGTCATTTCAAAATATCATATTTGAAAAGAATATTTAACAAAAGCTATGTTTCATATAAGTTAGATACAAAGCTATCTCTATTATACCAAAATCAAAGCTATAAAAACTCTATTGCAAAAAGATGTTGAGGACTAAGATTGAATAAGTTTTAAGTCCTAATGCGGTGGGCGCAGAGTTCTTTGACCTGAGGCCTAACCGGTTTACTAATAATATCCTGGTCATTTGACATATAAGGCAAAATCTGGTCTTCTGGAGGGGGCAACTAAAAGTTGCAGCCCCGCAATTACTCTCAACTCGTCTAAAAGCTTAAATACCAATCTTGAAGAATCGCTGCCCTTATACATAGCTTTTGAGTACATCTTGAGAATACACAATTTTCTTGTGACACAAAGTTTCTTTTAAAAAAATCTATCTTTTTATGGCGTCTATCGACCAATCATCCATTCTCTATTGACAGGCTACTTTTTTCATCGTAAAAAATAAGTTGTTAGTCGAGTTTTTAAGAACGAAAAAATTGTATTTTCAATACAAGAAAGGTTAAACATTTTAATTCAAACTTATCGTAAATTCACTCAATTTAAACTGATTTATAGTTTTCTTCAAATAAGAAAAATTACTAGTGTCAAGTTACATAATTCAAGAATTTCGCCAAAAGAATACAAATTCAATTCATTATTAATTCTTAGTATAAAGTACTAGTAGGAAATAAAACTGCAGAATACAGTGATTTAATTCTACAGATAAAATCGCAAAACCTCTCAATTGTTAAGTTGCATATAACTTTAAATTTGAATTTAATTGATGATGGTGCTCAAATGAGACAATAAAAAATCACAAATGGAGACTAACACAAATTCTAATAATTAAATTTGAATACATGACATACAAAATAAAATACACGTATGATATGTCTTTAGTAAAGTTATTTTAATAACTTGAACCAGAATAAAGAAGTTAAAATAAAATTACCAATAAATAGAGTAAACATTGGTTAACCTCTTAAAACCTCTGAAGGTAATGTTGCTATTACTGTTATATTCCAGGGCTGTGTTAAATACAGCGGTTGCAACAGATGCTTCTACACCTATATAAATCAAAGTTTTCTTTAAGATTGTTTGTATTAGTCTCCATAGTTTGAATTTGATTTTTTTATTGGACACTTTAAGGGATATAAAGCGTGTATAAGCTTAGTTTTTTTTATTAAAGGCGAAATATTCTTAATGAATTAAATTGAATTTTATTCCGTACCATCGAGTGTTTAATAAAGATATCATTGCTTGTTATGTGAATACTATCTCCCAATTTTTAGTGATTTTCCTGAAATAACCTAACATTTATAAGAAATTTGATTTAAATTCCCATAGCAGGAAATAGGAAAGAAAAACAGGTACGAAGTAGCCTCAGATCAGATTTGTTACGCCAACTCCGGCCTTGCTTCGCTCGTCCTCAGATTATAAAAATCGCCAAACTTTAACTTTAGTTAAAATTATTTTGTGATCCAGGCAGTAAAGAAATCCGTTTTAATCCAAGAGGTCGTCCATACTCGTAATAAACTTACTCCATGCAACTTTCAACAGTAATACAAGCATTAAATTACTACTATTAAAGTAAAACGTATACACGCTACACAAACAAAATTGAACTCTCGCTAGTTAAAATAATATTATTAACTAATTATAACATTAGTTACAGTAATGAAGTAAAAAACCCTCTTTCCCGAAAGAGCAATTAAACATTAGACCTAAAGTTTTTTACTTTCCTCATTTTTGGCGTAGGGAAAGTAGTATGTTTGCAAATAATTCCGAAACCAGGATGTCATCGAAATTATCCGTTTCAGGCAATTTTAATGCCTCCTAAATGGTTTTCGCATAGTTTTCTATACCTATGTGTGCGTGAGTGTGTCTGTTATCATCGTAGCTCCCAGTGTATTTATGCTAGAGAGTTGAAACTTTGTACAAAAATCAGTCTACCTCTGTAGTTATGCTATTTGAAAAATATTTTTATGACGTCATTAACTCGCAATAATGACTCAGCAAAAATTACGAAAAATCATAAAACGTGGAAAAATGATGCAATCTGATTGAAATTTAGCACGCATGTAGCCATGGTATACGACTATTATAAGTGCCAAGTTAGCAGGTCTTATTATGTTTATGTCTTACTATGCACCATAGTGCATGTACCACCTAGTCCACCAAGTACCAGGTATGTCTCTTCACATGATTTTACAATGTTAACCTTCCTGAAAGGTTAACTATAATCAATTATAATTTATAGATGCATGTATTAGATTGGTTGCAATATTTATATTCATAAAATTACTAGTTTTATAATATATATATATAATATATATATTATATATATATATATATATATATATATATTTGTGTGTGTGTGTGTGTGTGTATGTGTGTGTGTGCATGTGTAGTTAGGTTAGAACTGGAAGTTGACTCTTAAAACTCATAAACCATTGTGAACTAGCTCTAAACAAATTACTCTCTCTATCTACCTACGGACATACTTTTCCCTAGATCAAGTTGTTGGCCTGGTTGGACAAACTGATATAGAGAAGCAAAAGCTCGTAAATAATTTCAAATACGACTCCCAATCTCCTTATATGAAGGAAAATAAAAATATCTATTAGAATAAAGTAAGACATGGCCTGTAGACTTATGAACTTTGAAAAGAGACAGTTAAATAAATCATAATTTATTTAAAGATCTAAACATTTGATGTTTATAAAGTTGCAGCTCAAAGTATTCTTGAGTTGAGAGGTAAAGATTAGAACAGATGTATTCAAATCGAGGGGTTCAAAAACCTATTCAAGGGTAAGAACTATAATTTATTTAATTGGTACATTTTCAAGGCTAAGGTGGACCATGGCTAAAGAAATTTTACAGAATTGATATTTATGATTAATAGTCAATTATTTAACTCGGTAATAAATTGAAATTTTATTGCTGCAGGATGTTTTAATGATGACTGCTATCAAGTAATTAATTTCAGTAACACATCTAGTGCTAAGGTGATAAAATCGTACTTTTCTCCTTGATTGGGAATTAAAACAAGTTAATGATTAACTAGCGATGTCAAAAATATTATAAAATTGGGATTTCTCGATAGTTTAATACGTTACTCACACGTCAGGGAAACTTTATAATCAGTTGACAGCGTGGAAAAATAATGCGAGGGAGCCAATGAGGTTAGTCCTAGATGTTAAACCGCGCCCACAATTTCATATTAAGCCAACCTCATGTTCCTTAACACTATTTTCCTAGGCTGTCTACTGATTTTTACCATGTGTTATACTATATGAAATATTTCACTGCAAAACTGATTAATTTTTGCATTTTTTCAATTTTAAGTTTTTTTAATACCATAAAATATTATGTTAATAATACCATACTTATTAACAACTTTTATCATCAGTTAACATCAACAAGTCTGTGTGATCCTGTCTCACAAAGTCGTTATACATTAGTTTTATTATAAAGTTCAAAACACAACTATCAACAAGTTATATGTTGCCGAAATTATTTCATATTCATGAGTTAAGATAATAGTTTTTGAATGTGTTTCACGCACTAGTGATTCCCTGCAAGTTTGCCTTCTTACCACACAGGTGCTTTAAATCCTTTATGTTTCCCAAATTGTTTTGTTACATGCGCTTGCACTTGCTTTATTATATCCTGTATTAAAAATTATAAATTATATTATGTCTAAACAAAGCTCTTAGTATGGATTGATACTTATAAATTATCAATTTTCGGCCCTACAAAAAAACTTATTGTGCATAGGTTCACATGTTCGGTGAAAAACCATTAAATACTTCCTACCGTCCTTAACAATCCATTGTTTGCTTAAATTTCTGGTTTACTTTAGCAGTACATTAAAACTTCTTACTTAATTTTTCTTAATTGTGCAAATGAAATTGCAATGTTAATCCTAATTATCCTATTGTAATACAAACTTTGCTTATCCTTCCAAATTTAGCCCTGCTCACCAATATTCGCACTATATTTTCCGATTATACTCATGTCAACAGTTCTTTTTCCTCAAGCTTTCTTTAAAAATTTGAGAACAATTAGAGTGAGGAGTTATGCTACTACTCAAGTAATATGCAAAAAACTGGAAACTCAAAACAAGAAATGGATCGTTAAGCGCGAAAGCAAGCATTTCAAAGGAAATTGCTAAAGACCTCATTAGTGTTAATCCCTAGAAATAATATAACTCTATTATCATAGTGTTGATGTAGGTAAGGGTCTAAGATCTAGACCCGTTAGTACTGTGACCACGACCAGAGATCTTTAATAAAATGTCCCTAACAATCCTGTTCTGACCTAGGTCAGTACAATCTTTATCCCCAGGTAGGTCCAAAATTGTATTTTGACCTGACATTTATAGTGGTAGATACAATCTTTGTAAGAGTGCTGATGCCATAGTTTAATAACTATGGTTGATTGATAATATTCAAGTGGCACATTTAATGTATGATTCACAAAGCCTATATATAAGGTTATCTTTGAAGACATTGATGGTATAAATTAAATAAAAGAATTAAAAAAGAGCCATTCTTTGATTAAACCTGTAGCTTTCAGGGCTAGTCTTAACCCCTTTTTTAGCAAGTCGGCTTAGGCATTGCCTTTAATTCCCCTGTAGCCAGGCAACCATTACATTTCTACATTATTATTGAGTGAAAAGGTCAAAATATTTTGTAAGCAGTACCATAAAGTTAAATTTGCATGAACTAAGCACTTAAATAAGAGCTTGGCTTTCAGTAAAAATATTGACATTAAATAGAAACATTTTCTTCTCTTATGAAGGAATTTTTTCCAAATATTTGCGCCTAAAACACTGGTACATTTCTCTCTCTCTCTCTCATGATATATATATATATATATATATATATATATATATATATATATATATATATATATATATATATAATATATATATATATATATATATATATATATATATATATATATATATATATATATATATATATATATATGGCTATATATAATGGGTATATATATATATATATATATATATATAATATATATATACCCAATAAGATGAGATGGCGTTTCATCTTCTTTGTTCCAAACTCTGCAAAGTGGGCTATTCACTAATTCCATTAGATTTAAATGTCTGTTGCGAGTCTACAGTGTCCTGTAAGAACTCCAGTAATGTCGTGACAAGTTCCCTTGCTTAGCGACAGTATAATCTTGGTGCGTTTCTAAGAAGGACCAAAAAGCATAAGCTTAGATTGTCTCATCCCAAAAAAAATTACGCAACTCATCACAAAGGCATTGCTGCTTAGCAATGCCTTTTGTGATGAGTGAGTCGCTTGACTGTTGCAGGCATTTTGGGACTTATGGGTGATTCGCCAGATCCAGAACGAGCCCGTCGGTCAATATTGAAAAGTTCTGACGTGGAGATCTGCAGGCCAGAATGAATAAATGAATTTTCTTTAAAATGCGTGATTTTTTGCCCAACGTTTTTTGTTTATGTTGGTTTATGCTTAAAACCTGAGTAGTAGCATTATTGCTTGATTGAGGTTGAAAATCCATACAGTTCCAATAAGTTAGAGAAGATCAATTTTTAGTTTTATTCGTGATTCTACTTTTTAGAGGTCCCTTAAATTGGAGCCCTCGCAGTAGGGCATCTTGCGGTCTCATAATTACGCTCCTGTACGTAACCACTGCAATATCAATATATCTCAATAACCAGAGTTTTAATATTTGCAATCATAATGTCTCCTCTTCTATAGGAATAAATAAAGATAAAAAAATATTACCTATACTTGCTGATAGTGGCACGTGTACTGTATAGTGATACAGAAAGTTAGCATTTTAATCACAGGGTTTATTAACGCCTCACTGCTCATGCCAGGCAACTAAAATACCCTTATTCAGGGTAAAATCAAACTGATAGAATCTAAAGTAATATTGGCAGAAAAAGTAAGAAATAATTCAGACCCAGTTAACCCGCATTGTCAAGGTTTTAAGAGGCATCATTATGCCACTAATAGGCAAGTGGGTATGCTTTGAGAGAGCTTATGAACACCTGCGTCCGACCAATATGCCTGATTATAACAATACGCGTGTCTCTAATACAGGAAGAGTGATAAACACCTGACATGTATGTTTTACAAAAACATAGTTGATAAATTCATGCATAAATTTTGATTAACTACAAATGTAAAATAAGATTAAATAATAATGTAATAAGGATTAAACGTATTATTAAGGAGTGGCGCTAACGTCACTCATAATAATGTAATCTTATTTTTCTAAAATGTAACATATAATCACTTTTGGCCACCAAGTCCTGGCTTCTCCGTGGCGTTGGCACCTAGGGTTCTTCTTACAAAGTGGCGCAAATATTAAATAAAAATATTTTTAGAACGATGATAGTTTAAATTGCACTCTTAACTCTGGATATCTTCAAAGGTCAGTTTTATACCTAAGCCTGAGATTTTTCTATAAAACCTTCTACGTATCACTTTTCCCTTAGAGGATGTGTGTATGGACCAATAAGTCAGATGTATTTTCTCTTAAAACCACGTAAAGAGTTATTGACAGGCATTCACGAAACAGCTCTTATAACCTAGCCACTGCCCAAATCAGTTCGCTTAAGACAGCTTGAACCCAAATCGTCGGAGGTTCTCGCAAAGTAGTGTTCTATCCCATGATTAGAGAGGAAGGCTTATTTGTCATAGGGTACGCTGATCATAGTGTCATAGTGATCCTTATTCTAGGAAATTCGTAAATACAGCCTAGAGGTAACTCAAACAACAAAAAGGCTAATTAAAACTGGATCAAACAGTTTTTAATGAGCTTATTTAAAAACTAAACTTTTTAGTGAAAACAGCTTTTCATTTGAACTTCAGCTTATAACTCAGTTCAGATCCTGCCCTGCTTATCCTCGCGGTCTATGGTCACAGCGTCAATCACTGTTCTAGAATTCATGCTGAGCGTTTCACCTCTAGATCTTATCATAAAAACGATGGTATGTTGTTACAGTTAATTTAAACTCTGATTATATATATACAGGGTGACTTACTTTAATGGACAAAATAAAAATCTTGATTCTATGGACCAGGATGAACAAAAAATGTCATGTAAGCATAGGGTCGATTCTCAATAGTTCTCTAGAAAAATCGATATATCGAATATTCGATACTTTACTATCTAATTCTCTAAAACGATCTACAACTTGAAAACTACTAAAGCTAAAGAGATGCGGTTTTCACTATTCTCAAGACATTAAATTCCTTTAAAATGGTATACTTTATGTCGCAATCATCACAATTAAACTTTAATTTATTTGCATTTAAATAAAAAATTTTATAGTACTAAAAATGTAAAAAATTTAAATGCCAAAACCTTCGATATTTGTTTACTCATAGTTGAAACCTAAAAAATCTTAAAAACAGCCTATTCCATACCCTTTAAAATGATAAACATAATCTATGGCTTGTTTTTTAACTTTAACCGAGATATTCTTAAAAAACTTGATGTAAGTCGCTTAGATTCTAAATTATTCACTATGTAAACAAAGACATTTATATTTAAATTATTTCAATTTGATTACAAAAAAACTTTATTTATTAGTTATAACTATATTATTAATTATTCTATGTTTTGTTAAGCATAGAAAATAATCAACCCCCTCCCTCCACTCCCATATAGCTTAAAAAAACTTAATTTAGTCTCTTATAATAAAACAAATGCAACAAAAACATTTCTTGAAGAATTTTGTTGAAAGAATACAATGTAATAGGTATATTTATACATAAATAAATAATAAATAAATAATTAAATTTTTACTGCAAGGGAAATAAAAAATCATTCTTCATGTAAATCATAAGAGAGATTCAAATCTTCCTCCTTCAACTCTAATACATAGTCTACATCTTCTTACACTGAGATTGTGCAGCTTTTTTCAATTTGTGCTGCAGTTATTGCAGCTCTTGACTCATGCATTTTAGCATCGGTCATTTCGATTTTGTGGGACTGAATGAAAATTATCCCAATCGCTGGATTGGACGAGAGGGACCAATAGCCTGGTCCTCCGAGATCTCCCTGATCTTACACCTCTAGATTTTTTTTCCTGGTGCGCAATGAAAGATGAAGTATATACGGGCAAGCCCCACGAAATCGAGATGACCTGATCTAAAAGTGCACTGAGTCAAGAGCTCAATAACTGCAGCACAATTGAAAAGCTACACAATCAGTGTTAAGAAGATGTAGACATGTATTAGAGTGAAGGAGGAAGATTTGAATCTCTCTAATGATTACATGAAGAATGATTTTAATTCCCCTTGCAGTAAAAGTTATTATTTATTTATTATTTAATTACATACAAATATACCTATTACTTTGTATTCTATCAACAAAATTCTCCAAGAAAGTTTTGTTTGCATTTGTTTTATTATAAGAGATAAATAAGTTTTTAAGCTATATGGAGGGAGGAGGTTGATATTTTCTATGCTTAATAAAACATAGAATAATTATAATATATTATAACTAATAAATAAAGTTTATTTTTGTAAATCAAATTGAAAATAATTTAAATGTAAATGTCTTTTTTACATAGTGAATAATTTAGAACTAACGACTTACTCAAATTTTTTAAGAATAATCCGGTTAAAGTAAAAACAAGCCATAGATTAGTATATCATTTAAGGGTATGGAAAAGGCTGTTTTTAAGATTTTAGGTTTCACTATGAGTAAACAAATATCGAAGATTTTGGCATTTTAAAATTTTTTACATTTTTTAGACTAAAAATTTTTATTTTAATGCATAAATTTAACAGTTAATATGTGATGATTGCGACATAAAGTATACGCATTTAAAGGGAAATTTAATGTCCTTGAGAATAAGTGAAACAACCGCATCTCCTTTAGCTTTTTAGTAGTTTTCCAAGTTGTAATCGTTTTAGAGAATTAGATAGTAAAGTATGAATAATTCGACTATATCGATTTTTCTAGAGTACATTGAATCGACCCTATGCTTTACATGACATTTTTTGTTCATCCTGGTCCATAGAATCAAGATTTTATTTTGTCCCATTAAGAAGTAAGTCACCCTGTATATATATATATATATATATATATATTAAATATATATAATATTATATATATAATATATTATATATATATATATTTATATATATATATATATATATATAATATATATATATTATATATAATATTTTTTTTTTTTTTTTTTTTTTTTTTTTAAGTGTGTGTTGTCAGAACTTTTCATGAGTTGTCAGAATATATAACAAATGATTGTAAAAGCATGAGTATAGGTATGGCAGTCATTGTAAAATCAGACTCTCTTGTCCCTTGTAGATTAGGCCATAATAAACTAACAACTTTTTGGAAGTTCAAAAGATGGAGCACTATCTATCTTAGGGAGCTGGCATAAACAGCTTATCAACGAACCCTACTAGCTAGGTTATTACCATTTTTTCTCAATTCTAATACTACTAATTAAATTAAAAGTATATTTTCATAATGATGACGAGGGGGGGGAGTTACCGGAGGCTCCACAAAAATATCTTGCAGAAGGGCTCCCAATACACTAGCTACACTTCTACCTTTATATATATAAATAAAATGCATAATACTATTATTTATGAGTAGAGTAAAAATCCTGCGTCATATACTTTAAATGAGATAAGCCAGAGATTTTGTATCGACTATGTCAGGTATGGCAATAAAGATCCTCTATCAAAAATGAAGCAGTGAATGGGCAAAATTTAAAAAGCTCAATGTAATTAAAGCATAAACAAAGGTGGACGGGCCAGTGACGAGAGGGCGGCAGCCCTCCTTGGGCCCTAAGCCAAAAATAAATAAAGAAAAACCTCAATTAAAAAATAATATATACTTTTAACATTATTTTACATGAGTATATTCTATTTATTATATTTATGTAATATATTCATTACAACAGAGTCAAAGGGACTACAGACATATGATTTTAAAGTACTTAAATATATTTTCAATTTGTTATTATTTGAATCTAAAGTCTTTAAGGTCCCAATTTTATGTTATTTGGACTTTTCAGTGCCTCTTACGGAAGAGTAGGGCCAAAAAGGTCCCTAGCATACTCGAGCAGGGCCCTAAAGCTGCATAAAATGGCTCTAGATATTTTTTTTTAATAATTAAAAATATATTCTAAATTTCAGATCTTTGTGGCCCCTATTTAATAAAACCGTAACGTTTGAGGGCCCCATACAAGACTAGATCTAATGATGGCCCTAAACATCCTTAATCAGGGTATTAAAGCAGGTTAATTAGGACTCTAAAGGGCCCTAGAAATAAATTATAAAATAGAAAATGAATATGAACATGTTTTACTTTATTTAAGTTAAATTTATACTTATTTATTTTTGTGCCTTAGTTCAACTTATGTTTATTTTGACTTATTTAAAAAAATAATTTTATTTGATTTGAATTTATTTGATTAAATTATTCTTGCTGTTATCATTAAAACAAATCTAGTTAAAAGTAGACCCCTGTACTTATAATGAAATATGGGACCCTCTCCTTTTTGGGCCCCTTGCGATGTAGATTTGGGCCCTTTTAGGTCAACCCCTCCTCGGGCCTTTTAGCTCAGTCCGCCACTGATTATAATATCATAACGTGTTTGCTTTACAGTTTAATGACAATAAGTAGTTCAGTTTCACACTGGGGTCACGTGTTTTCACTATACTATACAATCAAGTTGGCATAAAATTGTAATTAGAACATATACACGAGATATTGGTTAAACTACCGTTTTTGGAACATTAACGTGTTTAATGTTCTGTGTTGGTTAGGCATAAGCTAAATTTGTCCATCCGATTCAGTCCGTCAAAAGCTATAAATAATGATACTTCGTTCAAGCTCCCATTTGATATTAGATTTTCAATTCGACGACGTCGCAATAAGGATAATGGCGTTATAAGATTTTTCCAACAGAATGTCTGTAAAGGCCATGAGTTGAATTTTTGTGCCAAGTTTTATTCCGATCAAAGCAAACGTTCGAGAGACAAAGTAGATTAACGCCAAAAATACTTACACAAAAAGAAAAGTTAAAATACCCTGCTATTGGGTATATTTTTTAATATTGTAATTATTTATTATTTAAATAAAGAAATATAAAAAATTTCTGGCGCGGTGGTCTACATGTCGGCGAATTTTCTTTGGAATGTGTGTTTCCGTGTTTAACAATCCATTTCTTTTTTAGGATCTAGTTTATGCTTTATAACTTGAGTAGTTACTTAATTATCAAGCACTCCATACTCATTTTAGGAAATGTGCATAATTATGTCGTTGCTTATACAAAACTATGCCTCTAAATTGGCAGTGCACACCCATATTTTGCACAAAGATTGGTGCAAATACAGAAAAAATGAGTTACGAGTGGTTCAATGGGCATACATTTATATTGTTACTTGTACTTATAGCGAGTCTTGTAGCCCCGCGGACCAAGCCTATGAGGCGACGCGATGAAAACTCGCTTCTAAATGGCAAAACGCTTGATAAAAATAAAATATTAAAAGTGTGGCCTGCAAGGGGCCATAGCAAGCACCTCAGGCACGCGAAGCGGGCCTGTGAAGCGAGACGATGAAAATTCCCTTCTGTAGACCATTCACTTGTCGTCACTCGATAGTGTATGATTTATATCAAAAGAAATTGTGAGCGACAGTTCGTTTTTTGCTTTCCAATTTTAATTAACACTTCTAACTTACAGAATAAAAATAACGTTCTATTTTATCCAATATTTTTTACGTATTAGGAAAAATCTCTAGCTATATACTTATGCCTAATAGCTAAGTAGTAGAAAATAATTTAGAAAATATTCTACAACATTAACGAAAAATATAAATAAAAGATGTTTTGAGAGAAATATTATTTGCAGTGATAAAATCTTTATTCTCTTCGGCAGCCATTAATTGCATAGGATTGAAATAGAATGAACCCAAGTTCCTGTGCATACAATTTTATTTATTAAAATGCAATCATACTTTATTTTTAACTTAAGGAATGAGCTTAATGCTTTAACTATAAAATAATCTTCGGTATGAAATAAAGTATTTACATGACAGGACAGGATTAGAGGGGTTTAGTCAAGTAATTTCAGAGCTGAAAAAATTGGCTTGGCCTTAGACATGATGGGTCTTTTGGATAGTATGTACAGAGGGTTCGAGCTGTGAGATAGTTTCAAAATATAGTGTATAATGCCAAGGCTCCAAGGTTGGTTCTCATGTGTGTTGGAGTGTGGGCAAGTTGGAGGGGGTGTATTAGGACAATGCACCTTGGGGCCGTCGTACCTGCTGCAAGGTCACCACCAGCAGGAGAATCCATGCCTAATTACCACAACTTCAACTAGAGCTTTAACCAAAACTACAAGTCTTGCTCGCCTGGCAATATTCACAAAATTGGGACCACATAAATTTTATTCATTGTCACAAACAACAATTTTGTTTTGTCACAAACAACTGGACCAATTATTTTAAAAGTTTGTAGATATAAAATCGTTTCACATTTACCAATCATTTCTATCCTAAGGATTATAATGTGAGTTGCCGGGCGTACCGATTTCGCCGTGACATTCCCGATGTTGACAAATTTGTCCCGCTCCAATGTAAAGTCCCGCCTTGACTAAAAATGTCCCGATATTACTTATTATTAATTAATTTTTCACAAAATATAAAACGCGCAAGCATTTTTTGTCTGTAATTTTTTTAAAAGAACAGCAGTTCAAAAGAAAAGGAATTTTTGTTTTTAAAAACCAAATAAACTAAATATTATTTTTTAAATAATATCAAATATTATTTAATTAAATATATATTTTAAAATTTAATGCTTGGTTTGTGACAAGCTTGTTTTTCGTAGTTCAGAGTCAACAAGTCACATGACTTGTTGACTTCCCCTCTATGAAGGGGTCATGAAGGAAGGTGAATTTGAGATGGGGGACTTACTGCTCAGAATATGTAATACAATTATATATAAATATATATATATATATATATAATATATATATATAATATATATATATATATATATATATATAATTATATATATATAAATAATATATATATATATATATATATATTATATATATATATATGATTTATTTTTGTACATGTACAAGTTTTGTCCCTAGACTTTTCTATAGGACACGATAATATTCGAACCTTCTCAGATCGATATGAACTTTTATCAAACATCGAACTTGTAATGACCTGAATCTATAGTTTATGAAATATGTGTGATGTCATTAAACCAAAATAACGACAGCGAAAATTTTAAATAATCACAAAACTTCAAACAATTGTCTAATGTGGCTGAAATTTTACACACAAGTACTATTATGTATGCTCAACTAAGATATGAAGTTAAATCGTATTATTGGAATGAGTTCCAAAAGCTTGGGTTCATTAATGAATTTCTGCTGAAGTTTTAAAAATTTTATAATTTGGTCCAATTATCTACTGGATTAGATAATAAAAACCTAGTAAATATTGGGAAGAATCTTATATGCTGAAAAGAATCGAAATAATATAGAGATAATAATCGTCAATAACAGCCCCAATTAACGAAATTTTAAATTAGCTGGAGTAGAGTATGTTTCCTATGTCTATGATCTGTTCGCCAACAAAATCAGTTATCAGTCCAGATACTCTATCATACAAGTTCGTCTATTTAAAGTGAGACTTATAAAATTATTTGGAAAATACGGTAGCGCATATCTGGAGGCACGGCAGTGCACCCGCTAAGTCTAGCGGTCACTGATGTACCATACTTTACTGGAAGCATCTCGAGGCTATTTTCACCCTTTCGTATCTTTTTATTAAGGACATTAAAAATATATTTTAATATTAACTAAAAGATCTTGTTGAGCTGCCCCTTTCTACTGAATTTCATATCTTCACCATTTACAGGTGTTGAGATATAATGGCTCAAGATTAGGCAGTTTTGACACATACTCACTAATCAAAATTCTAAGGAACTTCCAGCAATCGTAGACATTATATTTGTAAATATAATGCAAACGGCGGTAATATATGGTCTTGGCGGTTTTGCTTTGTGACTTGGCCATTACGCAGCTTGAGGTAGTGTGGTACTAAACATCTAGTATAGAGTGTAGACATACAATAGAATAATATATTTAGCCTGCCTATGTAATAAACTTATTATGCATTTCTGTGTGTGCTGCGTAATGGCCAAGTTACTAAGTGAAACCGACATGACCTTACATATTTACAAGCATTATTGGGAACCTAAGACTTATTCCATCCTGCCATAACTTTTTACGCTAAACTTGTCTCTTTTTTTACACTCATGTGTTTTTGTTGGGATAAGTATAAGCAACAGAGAAGAGACAATATTGCGAAGTATAATTACGTCAAACTAAAAAAAAAAAACAAGACAAAAAGAGTCCACCTAATAAAAAAACAAGAAGCTTTCTGCCTGTTTGCCGTCACGCAGCGCCGGCACTGGGCCCCTTTTTCTAAAAACCACATCCCTCCTCCATAATACTAACCTAATAAGCTCATTTTTTGGAAATTTGCTGAGGTATATAATAATAATAATTCCATTTATTGCATAAAATTACATAACATTACATTTTTGTATGTATATATATGCATATAAGTAATATATATATATATATATATATATATTATATATAAATATATATATATATATATATATATATATATATATATATATATATATATATACTTATATGCATATATAAACATACATACCACACATACAACACACACATACATACATACACAACAAGGTATATACAATAAGTAAATATTATTCCTCCTATAAGTGTATAGAGTAAGGTAAAAAGACCCATTAATGGCATAGATAAATATAGATATCTGATTTGGCCTTTACATGTTTAATACATGTTCTATTTGCAATATACAGTTACTAACATCCTTCCCTTAAATGATGACAAATTAAATTTGTATAAAGCTTTAGTAGAATCGGTGTCGTATCAATTTTGCTTGTCATTCATGCGATAAAAATGCGATAAAATATTAGTCATTTTCAACTGAAATTTATTAAAAATCCTTTTTACTTCTTATTTATAACCGTAAGGTATTATTACTTTTCTCATTTATACCGTAGGTATATATTACTTCTTCTTATTTATAACCGTAGGTATGTATTACCGTAAGCATCTTCTTCTCATTATAACCGTAGGTATGTATTACTTCTTCTCATTTATCGTAGGTATATATTACTTCTTCTCATTTATACCTAGTATATATTACTTCTTCTCATTTATACAGGTATTATTACTATCTTATTTATACCGTAGTATGTATTACTCTTCTCATTTATACCGTAGGTATATATTACTTCTTCTCATTTATACCGTAGGTATGTATTACTTCTTCTCATTTATACCGTAGGTATATATTACTTCTTCTTTATACCGTAGGTATATATTACTTCTTCTCATTTATACCGTAGGTATGTATTACTTCTTCTCATTTATACCGTAGGTATATATTACTTCTTCTCATTTATACCGTAGCATGTATTACTTCTCATTATACCGTAGGTATGTATTACTTCTTCTCATTTATACGCGTAGGTAGGCATGCACTTCTTCTCATTTATACCGTAGGTATGTATTACTTCTTCTCATTTATACCGTAGGTATGTATAACCTTCTTCTCATTTATACCGTAGGTAATATTTACTTCTTCTCATATATACCGTAAGCATTATTACTTCTTCTCATTTATACCGTAGGCATGCATTACTTCTTCTCATTTATACCGTAGTATATATTACTTCTTCTCATTTATACGTAGGTATATATTACTTCTTCTCATTTATATAGGTACTTCTTCTTATTTATAACCGTAGGTATGTTTATATACTACTTCTTCATTTATACCGTAACATGGTAGGTATATATTACTTCTTCTCATTTATACCGTAGGTATATATTACTTCTTCTCATTTATACCGTTCTTATCATTTATATCGTTATATATTACTTCTTCTCATTTATACGTAGGCATGTATTACCTCATTTATACCGTAGGTATGTATTACTTCTTCTCATTTATACCGTAGGTATATATTACTTCTTCTTATTTATACCGTAGGTATGTACTTACTATATATATATTCTTCTCATTATACCGTAGGTATATATTACTTCTTCTCTTTATACCGTAGGCATGTATTACTTCTCATTTATATCGTAGGTATATATTTCTCTCATTTATACCGTAGGCATGTATTACTTCTCATGTATTACTTCTTCTCATTTATACCGTAGGTATGTATTACTTCTTCATTTATACCGTATATTATACCGTAGGTATGTATTACTTCTTCTCATTTATCCCGTAGGTATGTATTACTTCTTCTCATTTATACAGTAGGTATGTATTACTTCTCATTTATACCGTAGGTATGTATTACTTCTTTCATTTATACCGTAGGTATATTACTTCTTCTCATTTATACCGTAGGCATGTATTACTTCTTCTCATTTATATCGTAGGTATATATTACTTCTTCTCATTTATACCGTAGGCATGTATTACTTCTCATTTATACCGTAGGTATGTATTTCTTCTTCTATTTATACCGTAGTATTATTACTTCTCTCATTTAGGTATGTATTACTTCTTCTCCGTAGGTACCGGGTATGTATTACTTCTCTCATTTATACAGTAGGTATGTATTACTTCTCATTTATACCGTAGGTATGTATACTTCTTCTCATTTATACCGTAGGTATATTTACTTTTCTTTTATACCGTAGGTATGTATTACTTTTTTCATTTATACCGTAGGTATATAGGAAATAATTGTGTTAGCAAAAACATCCGAAACCGGGATGTCACCGGAATTATCCGTTTCAGGTGTTTTAAGACTTCCTAAGTGGTTTCCACAAAGTTGTTTGTATGTGTGTGTGTGTGTGTTTGTGTTATCATCATTGCTCCTAGTGTATTTATACTAGACAGTTAAAACTTCGTACAAAAAACAGTCTACCGCTGTAGTTTCGGAAATTTTTTTATGACGTCATTGAACCGCTATAACGACTCAGCAAAAATTTTGAAAATCAAGAAACGCGGAAAAATGATGCGATCAGATAGAGATTTAGCGCGCACGAATCGATGTGATGAGAAAAAGTTTCTTTTCCTCATAGGGTATCCCGTACCCGATTTTTTACCTTTAGTATCGCATTGATTAAACCAGTTCTTATCCTCAATGCTTGCGAGAGTAAGACGCGTATGAAATAGCGCGTAACAAGTACGAGGTTGTAATTTAGGATTCGTAAATTAATGGATACGTAAGTTGATTAAATTTGTTACGAAACACGGATGAGGGCTGCAATGTGCAATAAAAGAAACAACGGAAATATTTCTCAAAAACGGGCCTTGAGTTTATCCGGCGCAACAGAAGACCACCTGTCAACCGTCTTCATATCGTTATTAGACCAAATAAATGAATTGCCCTTACGAAATAGCGCGCCTGTTCCTTCTCTATAACCTTGGCAATAACGAACTCCAATTTAGGGAGTAGCATCAGATAATAATAGCTTTGTGTAATCTGCTTTTATAGCCTTAAGAAGAATGCTATAACACGTCTTGTAATTATGCAATGCCAGAAGGGACACTTTAATCAACAATTTTTATTTTAAGATAAAAACAAGAATCCATCAGCCGCTTAACCGCTACGTAGTGTAAGCGTTATTGGCTGCGAAGCGCCCCCCCCCCCCAGCACTTTCCTGTGCCCAAACGCATTAGTGTAAAGTAATAGGTTTACATAAAATTTTATTTGACATTAATAAAAAACTAATTCTTGTAGCATTAAGTTAACTGTCGTTTTTCTTGTCATATTTGTTAGTAAATTAAGTGTCAGCTTAATCCCATAACTTTAAATTATTACTTTAACATTTTGCTGAGTAATTATTGTGGGTAATGGCATCATACAAATTAGATCTATAGTTAATTTTTGTACCAAATTTCATTCTAATCCAAGTGTTCAAAAGTTAATGTCATGTCCCAATCTATTTTGTTACGTCTAACAGGGCGCCAAGAGGGCCTCCTGAACTCTCTCGAGTAATAAGTCATTCATCAATATTGATGAATGTCGAATAATGGAGCAGTTCCTAGATGTTGGATAGCAGTTAGATATGCTATGTGTCTTATAATGTAACCTTCAAACCTAAACCTCAACAGGACCAGAACCAGTTATTGTAATTTCGATAACTCAAGCCAAGCTTGCAATCAGAGAAAGGCTAACAACCAATCATTATCATCAATGCTCCTGGCTTGAGGTCCACAATAGGGAGACTCTTCAGAATTAAACATTAAAACCCTAAGCATCGCATCTGGCTTGATAACTGGTCATTCTCACCTACGCAAACATATGAACACCATAGGCATAGGCAGATACTTAGAAGAGCCTATCTGCAGACTTTGCGGGGTGTCCTTTGAATCAGCAACACACATCATATTTAAATGTGAAGCCCTTACGTACAAGATATTTATGAAAAGCTACCTTAATCAAAGTTGAAGACCCCAATACGCTAGTGAGGATTTAGTGACTAAACAATTAGAGCTAATCAAAGGAAAAGATCTCTTGCAAAAAGTTAACTTAAGGGAATTTGTACAAAAGATTCCAAGTCGTAGTGCATGGGTTCTATGCATAATCAAAGTATTTTATATATGTATAGGATATTGCCCTCAAAAAATAAAAATAATTTCCATCGGCAAACCTCGAGAACTACCTAGTTCATCTTCATCCTCGAGAACATATAAAGTTTCTTCCTTCGGCTTTGACAGATGAGGAAACTTAACTTAAGCTGTAAAATTTTCTTCTATCCCTATTTATATATGTAAATATTACTTGATGTTTTCCTAGTTTTGCTTTACAGACTGCCACTGCCATCATCATCCACTTAATGAATCCATTATTATAATATTTTGTTAATGATTTCTAATTCTAGTCATAAAATGTAGGCCTGTGTTACAAGACTGATGTCATGCAAGAAAGTCATTCTCGGAGCTAGACGTGGAATACTAGTTCTAGTCGAGTGCGACTATGCTATGCCAAGGTCAAGGGTAATATGCCCTACAATATTACTTACAAGTAAAACAGTCATGAGAAGAAGGGAAACCCCTATATATACATATACAACTTGTTTATATGGCTATGTCTATGAACTCCCTTCATGCACCATTTACCAACCCTTTTATGAGAGTAACATTTTCTTATTGATGGAGCCATGATCAAAAACTAGAGTCGTTTTGTTCTTATTCCACTGTGAAAATCAATCCCTCTTCGAAATGAAATTTTTGATTTGATTTCTATTCGTATGGAACTAAGTTATGAGATCGATTTTGATTGCTTTCCAACCGTAAGAACAGATAAGGGGAGATTTTCTGAAATTACCAGTGCTTTGACTTGAGAAAAGAAAGCTGGAAAACATAGCTTATTCTTCTTTTAAATATACAATACAAAAAATTTGCTGAACATAACAAAATATTTATATCAATTTTAAAGCATAATACTTCAATTGTAAAATATTAAAAAATAACAGGTTTATATCCAAAACAATAAATATTTCTTAAAGAAGTTTTAAAAAAGAGGGGAGTTTCATAAAGAAATTTTACAATGAGCAACCCACAAGGAGCCTGAGTGTGGAGTTATTATTGAAAGAAATAAAAATCTTAAAAAGAAAAACAATCATAAGAAGGCAAGTTTGTAAAATTCTTCATAAATAAGTAGTTATAAGGTGAGAGGAAGGAATAGTGATAAAAACAACAAAAAATAAAGTAAGACTAGTGCCACTGTAGTGGAATTAAAATTTTAAACAATTAAAAAATCTTTTTTAAGTGGGCTGAAACTATATACCAAATACTTAAAATGAAGTTTTATCACAATGGTAAGTAAAAGTAAATTTTTCTTGCACTTTTTAATTTAAAATAAAATTTTAGTATAATTAAAAAAATAATTAAGTAACAAAGAAAACTATAATAATAACTTCTAGTTATACATTATTATAATAATAATAAAAAACCCCAAACACTTTAAAAGTATATAAAATAAAAAGAAAAAAAATATTTTAAAATCTCAAGTAGTTTTTATAATTATTCAAATATGATGAAGTCGAAGGAAGAATAATAGAAATTCAAAGAAATAGAATTATCAGAAAAAGAGGCAAAAGCGAAGTAAAACATCCAAGTCTCTTCACAAATAATATTTATTGACAGAGTCAGCTTTTAGTCTTTACGTTATCATCAGTCCCTGCACTGATAACATCTTTCAACCTTCAATTCCAATTGTTTGTAAAAATCGGAAAATAATACAATTGAGTTGACTTAGGTACAATTGTTTATTTATTACATTTACGTAATAAATTGGTACATTGATTTTTGTTTGATCATAAAAGTTAAGTAGCATGGAGCGTGGACAGTGCCTGGCTGGGTGACCGCTAGGATGAAACGGATGTATTCACTATCTGAGGACGAGCGAAGCGTAATCGAAAATGCGGTAGCATAAATTTATGGACTTGTATTCTGAAGACGAGCGAAGCGAGTCCGAAGCAGTGAGGATGAGCGTAGCTAATCCGATGTGATGAGGAAGACTTCCGAGGTACACCGTACTCGATTTTTTTTTAAATGAGTTAAGAAACTGGATTACTATTAATTTCATAAGATAATACATTTAAAAGCGTACCCAAAGCAAAAATTATAAATACTTATATCATCTTGTATAGGTTTTTTTATTTATAATTTTATTTTATTGAGCACATGCTCCAAGTAATAGGTACATGCTCCAATCTTGTATAGGTATGATACTATAAATATTATTATAAACAATAATCATGTTAACAAGACCAAAAACTACGAAATTGACTCAATTTCAATTGAATAACCTCAACTCTTTATTTTACCTCCAAGGGTGTATTGGCATTTTTACTATTATATATAAATGTACCGTAACTTCCTTTGAGGTGGAGTATTACCAAGCAAATGTCCCGTACTATTTTTAAATATTTTGCCACAGTGTTGGTAAAATAACATTTTGCAGCTTTAAAATAGTTCAGTATTGACTAATTTTGCCTTGACAACTCTTAAGCAATATTTGCTGCCTCTAAAATCTGGTTGCAAGTATTTAAAAACTCTTTTCTACTTGTTTATTTATTTAAGTCAATAAATATCTTGATTTAATAATTTATTTTTTTGAGGTAGTACGTAATTGAGCACTTTATTGGACCGTTTTTAGGATGAGAAGCCAATCATTATTGTTATTGGAAGTTATTTAGTACTTTTCAACTCCGAGGACAATAATGAATGTAAAAAAACACCTAGGACGTAAAAGTAATTCATATGTTACCGCCATTACTGTAATGGCGTGTTCAAAAAACAATCTGTGTTAAACCTTCATGAGTTTTCTTTAAAAACATTCATTTTGTTTCTGTTTTTGTTCGTAGACTAATTTTCGTTTTTAAAAGGTCTTCTAATTGACAATTTTCGTGTGTTTATTTGTAAAGCTTTTACATTTTTGAGTAAAAGTTTGAAGCTATGGATGAATTCAATGACGACAATAATATGGAGTTAATTGGACGTTTGTTTTTTTTTTCAATTAAGTATATAGCGCAGTTTATTTAATGAGTGCTACCTCAAAAAAATAGTGTATGCCATCCGGCTGAGAATGTCTTTATGTCTTGGCAATTTTTCCCTACTCGCTACGCTCGTCGGTAAATCTAATTGCCGTGACATAAAGACACACTTCTCAGCCTTATGGCATAAATAACTATTTAATCTTAATTTTTTGCTGTAACCGATACAAATTTAGCATACCATTTTAAAGAATAATATTCTCTTGTTTATTTTTCAGCCCCGTAAGTAGATAATATAGTATACTATGCAGCAAAGGAAACATTGTCCACTCGGGACAGGAATTACCTGCATCGGCTTCGTCTCTACAAATCGCCATTTGCCTGACTCGGATCGACTTGTAAGTCAAATGGGTCAATTACCAGCCTTAGCTTGCGCCCTGGCTAGAAATTTTCATAGTCTGCCCTCGTCTTCGGCTCGAGGCCTAATTTATAAAACTCGTCGTAAAATTCCATTTTACTGCCTAGTGGCATAATATGCTATTAAAATAACTAATTAATATAATCTTTGCCTTAAGTGCATATTTTCAAAATGTTTCATAAAAAATGTAGAGCTTCGAATAAAAGGAACAAGATGCCAATCAAATTCAACAAAAGAACTAGTAGTGGAATGTTAGGACACGAAATGTTTAACATATTACCTTATAACAATTATAGACCCTAGTCTCCTTCATTCTTTAAAAAAAATTGACAAACACTGTCCACTCTGTGTGGCGCACATTAACTTTTTTTTGAGAATCGTTTTAGCCATTGATGTAGTTGACGCCTTGTTGGACAAAATCTTCAATTCTAACTTAATCAATCAAATATTTTTTTTTTTTTTTTGAAAATTCAACATTGTTTTTTACAACTCTATGTCTTTGTGAAAGAAATATTAAATTTCTATAATATTTAAAATGGAAGCGATAATGTGTGTGTGTGTGTTGAATCAGGAATCTATCCCTACCACCCTTGCAACGTATAACATAAGTTTTTTTTATTGAAAATAATTTGTATGATGTTTGTTGATAAAGAAATAATTGGAAATATACTAAAAATCCTTTAACCAAATGTTCAGATTTAGAAGAGATAATTCTTCATATTGGTCTATTATAGATTTTGTCTCCAAATATAGTTACAGATGTTTATACTTAATAGTAGGTAGGTATTCTTTTGTTCATGATCATTATATCATGACTTCATTTTTTACAAAAAGAAGAAATTCAAGGTTACTTAAATTTGCTGAACCTCTTTTGTCTGATTTAAAATACCTCTCGCCCAATCTGTTGCTTATTTTTACAATGCAAATATTTTTAACTAAATCGAGTTTTATTAAACATAGAACTTTTATGTTTATTTTACAAGCCACTTCTCTTTAACATAAAAGCAATTGAGTGAGTATTTATTTAGTAAAAAGAATAAACAAGAACGAATTTTTTTAATAAAAATACTATGGAGTGTTTTAAGGAAAACAGATCGAGAAGCAAGTTAGATTGTTTCAAGTTCGAGGCCCTCTAATAGTACTTTATATCTGACTTAACCAGTTTTATAAAACTAATAAAACAACTTAAAAGTTTGTTGCTCTCACCTTCTGCCAATTTTTCTTTTTTTTAATTTTTTTTAATACCGAGAAACGATTTGGGTTAGACTTAATTTTAAAGGAGGGGGTTTTATAAAAAAAATTAAAGCAGGTAAAAAAAACTAGCCCTTAGGTTGGATGAGTTGTAGAGGGGGAAGGTGTGTTCCCCACCTTCAAATGTCTTGACTACTCTCCCCCTCTCTGTATAGCATCCGCTTTGTAGACCCCTCCAGCCGTTAGGGGACGCTTCTGCCTTCAGTTTCTTACCGCTTGTACTTGGATTCACTACGGATCTTTCTTTACCCCGCATTTTATTCAACTATCATCATTATTCAACACTATTTTATTATTTGTTAATGTTTTTATTGCACGGAATCAACGTGAGTACCCTAAGTTTTATTACTATTACTTAAACATTTATAATGTAAGGTTTTTTAAAAATTAGTTTTTATTGTGTTTAATTTTTTTTGCTAAAGGTATATTTAAGTTTCTTTTTAAATTATTTTTGTCGTAGTTTACCTGATTAATTATTTTTTTATTAGGAAGCTCCTTTTTTTCTTTCTTATTAGGTTTAATTTAAATTTTATTTTAGTTCTATGTGAAATATAGAACTAAATAAAAATTCTCTGATTTTTATTCTGTGTTTATTATTAATAAATTATAGTAATACAGAAGTCAGATTTAATTCGTATAGTAAAAGTTTAAGATTGTTGTAAGACAAGCCGGGTTTTGTTGAACCACGTGCTCCAGGCGGCGGTTTTTTATCTCGAGTCCCTCGCCCTCTATCCCGCCTAGATTTCCCTCCTATCCGCCATTACTTCCAGCCTCAGCGAATTCCCTCGCATTTTTTTTATATCAAATACTTGCTAATTTTTCTATTTTAAGTAAATGCGGTGAATAGTTAAATTGTTTTTAAGGTTAGTTATGTGGTATAATATGCATCAGGTTATGTTGTATTGTAGGGACTAGGGTAACATTGGTCTAGTGCGCAGATGTTATTTGGGTATAGCCCGGCTAGAAGGGAGACGCGGCCATGGTTTGTTTCCTCTGCCCTCATGAAACCTTAGCAGATGTGCTTCATAACAAAAGAATCCCCCTTAAAGTTTTTAAAACATCTGACTTTATGCAGAACTTTATTTCATAAAACTATTTGTTACCTTTTAATTTTATTTCATAGCAAATTCTTTTTTAAAGACCACTTTTTGATAAAAATCATTAATTTTCCAGTAATCCTTTGTAACGGAAGGATTACTAAAGCTATATTTGATCCCTAAAAATATTTTTTTGCGCCTTAGCTATCCTTTTAAGGTGTTATTTTATATTGTTTATCAGTGTAATTTTAAGCACAATAATAGTTAAATTTACTATATTTTACTTTGCAGCGTTTACTGTTTTCTACTCAATTAATAACTTAATACGCTTTTTAATATAAATTGCGTTTATATTTACATTTTGTTCATGTTGATATGAATTTATAGATAACTCGTTAATTTTTTTTATAATCTAACTCCGTTTAGTGTATCTTGATAACTTCTTTATGGTTAATGACATTAAAGCAACTATGTTAAGAATTTAAAGAACAAACAAGTATTTTCTATTAATGTGGGTTTGTTTTAAGGCTTAAGTTATATGTCTGTATATTTAAAATTGCGTTATACGTACTGAGCTACTTTTAGGATTTTATTGTTTTTTTAAAACCACAAAACTATGTTCTTATAGATTCTATTTTGAGTGTAATCATAAGTATATCCCTGTTTACACAATCTTAAACCTAGTTGATCTTTTTACTTCAAGAGCCGGTCCATGAGTCGGTACCTAATTGTACTAAAATAGTTCTTCAGCACTCCACATTTAGCAGCACCTACCTTTTAAGAAGTTAAAGCTTATTGAGGTTTGGTAACTTCATACCACCGTTGGCGTTTTTTATTCAGTCAAGGGGTTTGGAGTTACCCATACTTAAATAAGTCGTGTCATCTTGTATTGCAGAGAACATCTGCGTCTAACATCAGTCAACTTTTACGACGTTATGTTAATTTCTTAAGTTAAAGATCGTCGTGGCTTCTTTTTTCTTGAATTTTTGTAATTATTGTTATTAAAGGCATTATTATTCTGTTATAAAAGTGTTAAAACATGTTGAAACTTGTTAATAGATTAAAATTGAAGAAACTGGTATTCCTGCTAGAAAAAATATTATAGGGCTACTAGCTTTAGCCCACTTAGTAGTTTAAGGGCTGGTCTCAACAATGAGAGATATATCACTGGAGGGGGCATAGCCTATCTCAATACATGGCCTAACATTATGTTGGGACTCTTTGTAGCCTCGTTTGAACCTACTCTTAGAGTAAGTTTGTTTTCAGCTGAACCGCACATTTTGTGTGTGGATTTATATTATTAACTTTTTACTGTATAAGTTACTGTATTATTGTTCTGCTTATTTGATTATATTGATAGGCGAATGGTGTCAAGTTACTTGTTAATGTTTTAAAATTTAACCGACAGGGCCTCTCTACTGGTAAATCTCTATGCTTCAATGTATTAACGCTTTTAACATGTATATAAGGTTATGAATAATATTTTGTTAATGTTAGTATTTATAGAGATATATAATTAGAGGGGGCATACTCTATCTCAATACCTTGAAGAGGCTTAAAACATATTTGTTGGGTTCTCAGAGGCTGTGTAACTTTGTACCCTACTCCAAGGGTCTTTGGAAAAAAACCGATCGTTGCCGATTTTTCGCTTATTTTATTAAGCTGTATAATAAACGTTGTTACAAATGATTTTCTATAATTTAATTGTGTATAAATCAAAGATTCATTTATTGATGTTGGACTCTAATTGATGCTTGGCCCCTCTAATAATATATTTATGCATTATAGAAAGAAGGTTTAATGAGAATGTAACGTAATGATATATTAGATAAACATTTATTGCAATATTTATTGTAAGTATAATTAATTATAATTAGTAAAATAAATGATATTTTAACTGTACTTTGACATGTTTATACACTATCTGATTAGATTAGAATAGGAAGCCCACCATGAAGCATTGTGGACCAGGCCTGGTTTGTTACTCTTATACGAAATTTCATTTATATCTGCGTATGTTTTTGGGCTCTATTTAGGTTTTCATTTTTTTCCATCTGAAGTGTATTAATCAAATACCTGGGTAGAAGTTAAATCGAGTTGGGTATTCTTAATGCAACGTGGATTACTGCTTATTTTACAGGTCTAATTCTAGTCGATTCATGCTTAAATAATTATTGTATAAATATATATCATACAAAAATAGAATTTTAAAATATAAATACAAATAATTACAAGAATCTTCTTTAATTTTTTATCTACCTACCGCGACCCCAAAGTTTGTGATTCTTAAATTTCGCAAGGCTGATTTATAGACCCTGCGTGAAAAGTATCATCATTAGGCCCAACAGTAGGGACGTGTACGGCAACACTGTAGACTGCGTAAAATATGTTATTTGTAAGGAAATCAAATCGTTAATCTTGTGCTGTGTTTCATTTTAGTAATGTAAAATTAAGTTTTGTATTATAGTTTCTAATAGTGCATTATTTATTATTACTTATGCAATTTTAGGCATGTTAGCACGATGTACTTGTTATTCCGACCCTTTATTTGTAATTACAATACATGTTTTGATTAAGGTTATACATTTGTATAAATATAACGTGTAATATTTACATTTAAACGCGTAATTTTACGTGATATTTATTTTTATAAGAGTTTAACTTACAATATTTGACGTTATGATACTACTTCGTATATGGTGCGGTTTATGTAAATATTTATTTTAATATTATATATATGCGCTATCTAGTGTGCAATTGATCATAATTCACTTTGTATTCTCCATTATATGTCCTAAATTTTCTAACGATTTCATTACACTTGGTATTAATAAGCTTCTCACGGGGTTTATGAATATTTTATCGTTGTTAACATCATTCTCACTACAGTAAATTTTGTTGGCGAATTTTTGTCGTTTCCTGTTTTGTGACTAATTGTTTAATTTTATTCTAATTGAGCTGTCTAGTGATTATTGAAGGTGAAGTTCAAGTTCAGGGTAATATTGCGCATGCTCTATCACAAGGGGTATTGTTCTTCCCCTTCACCCGCGCTCGCTCAGCTGCTTTGCTGTATTATCTAACCCCTCAACCAGTAAAACATAACTATTTCAATTATTTTTGAAGTCCTTATACCTATATTAAAATATCGATCTTAGAAAGTGCTAATTTTTGTGTCTTCTTATGACTGAAATGGTTAAATTGTTAATGTGTAATTGGCAATTACATTGACAATTATATAATTATATACGTTGACAATTACATTGACAGTTAATTGTTATTGTTTATTTTAAAAGAGTGCTTCTAAATTAATATAAATATTGATAATATTAATTGATTAACTTATCATTAGACATTACTATTATTAAAATAAATTTAATAAATTACTGGTTTAAATTTTTTTTACACCGCTTCGCCTAGATACAATTGACATCTTGATTTGATTTCCTTTATGGTTCTTAAATCATGTTCATTCTTCTTTGAATTCTTTCATTCTTGTTTGTTTATTGTTAGCTTTGTTTCGTCTAAAGGCTTTAATTATTAGCTATTTTATTGATATCATTAAATGTTGTTATTGAACCTTAATATCATTCATATTGTTTCATTTAACAGTTACGATTGTTACTGCTAAAAATCAATAATTTCCATGTATGGATTTTCTATATTTTTTTTTAACTTTTTTATTATTTTAATTTTGATTTATAACTTGACTATTTACCTTTTTTTTGGCTGTCCAACCTAACTTGGGACGGACCAAGACTATGTAGTAACCCATAGGTGGCCTTGATCGTGACGACAAAGAATTGTTGACAGTGAAAGGTTATTTTTAATATTAAGTTTAGTCTTGTTACTCTGCTTCGGACCACCTATATCATTGTATCATTCATATACTGTTGTCATTTTGTTTACTTTTGACGTACGGAATAGAAGTAAGACCAATTTTAAGTCTTTAGGATATAGATTATGTATAATGCAGTACGTCTATGAACTCGCTTGGCTCGTCCTCATAGATGGAAAACTTCCGTAATACTTACAGCGGTCACCTTTTCAGGTACTGACCTCTCTCGATGCTGCATAACATGAATGGTTTATTAAGATCGTAGCTGTATTAAAATGATACAGTATATTGATACAATAACGAACACCCTTGTACTAAATTTCATCTCAATTGAATCATTTCTCAAATTTTCATAATTTCTTTAGGTAACCTATACATGTTTTTTGATAAAGACTCAAATCCTTATAAGTTGGCAGCTCAATTCTTGGACAAATAATTGATTTTTGTATGTTTCTATCCTCTTGAAAACCACCCCCTCGTTGAGAGCTACGATGGTAAATAATACACACAAACAAACAACTTTTTAAAACAATTTAGCTTCTTAGATCACCTAGATTATATAATTCGGTTTAAATCCTGGTTTCAGATTTTTATTGCTATCATAATACTTCATATTTAATCTAAAAGAAGTAAAACAGGGTTTAGTGTTCGCCCAACCCGGCGAACCCTTATTTCAGACTTACTGTTTCATAAAATGTATTTTTACAAATTAATTTAGATTACAAAAAAAATTGTAAGTTAATCATTGATCCTTATATGCTTATGGATCTATTACTCTTCTGCAAAATTACCTGATTGTTATCGTTGTTTTAAATCTTCTTGCAGAAATCTCTCTTAGTGTGCTTATTGATCTATATAAATATATAACTGTTTTATATACTGTTTTATTTTATTTAGAAACGAATAGCTTTTCTTATGTCCTAGACAATTTTCTACGTTTTTTTTTTAAAAGTCTATGAAGAGGTCATTTCTCTTTATCCTTGAAACTATTGAAACATCTTTGAAATGCTAAAATATTACCCTAAAATAGATTCTATTAAAATATTAATTTCATATATCTTATGTTTTTTGTGTTTACTTAAAATATCTTAAGTGCATCAATCCTAATAAATCTTAAATTAGAAATACAACCTAAAATAAAACCTTTAATCAAAGATTGCAATAACTGTTATGTCTTATATGTAATAAATATAATATCCTATTTAAAAAATAAAGTTGTGATACTAATAGTTGTTTTAGATGTTAAATGCAAATTGTTACTATAATTTTAGTTAGTACTCATGATATGTTAATTGCATATGATTGTTTTTAATTTGGAGTTCTAAGATTAAAAGCTATATGGATATATATTATTGTTAATTTTGATTATACTTCTATTTTCTTTGTAAATACTTTTTTCGGAAGTATGTATTATGTTATATATATATATATTCTTTTTTAGGGTCTCTGCAACTCATACTTCAACATTAGTTAATGTTTTTTTATAGTTTATTTTTAAAATTATAGTGTTGAAAGCGCTTCCTTCTTTAATTTTAGCTAATTATTTTTGGTTCCAATTTACTCTATAAGTTTCATTTTATTTTAAAATATTTTGTTAAATTGATACAACGTGACATTATCTGTTTTGGTATGTTTGTCGTAAGTTAGTTCATTCAGGAGTGCCTTGTCAATAATACATATTTAGTTAAGTATACTATCTGTTACATAATGTGTTATATCCCTGCTTTTGTTATGTTTTATTAGTCTGTCAGTTGTTCTTACATCGTCCTTGATATTAAGTCCCTTTGTACGCCTGGGCAGGTGCACCAACCTAACCGATTCTTGCTTGTTTCATTAACATTACCTTGAATCTTCTCCCCTACTTTTATATTTTCGTCTTTTTTATTTTTTAACTCGCCAGACTTCCCCTCTTAATGCTTAAGACCTCCTTTATCTTGAAATTAAACACCAGTTTGACACTTTTTGTAAAAAGCTGTAACGATTTTTGTAAACCTTATTGTTATAATAATAAGCGTGCCAGTAGTTATTTTTGTTTGGTATTTAGCATTTTTTAATTAATTTTAATATTAGTAACATCTATATCTTTCATTCTTTTAGTTATCTATTAATGATTTTGTCCTAATTTTTTTTAAATTATTTTTAATCATATACTTGATTATATCCATCTAAATCTTTGTTAGTTGTATTGTTTTTTTTTTTTAATTTTTAAGACCATAATATTTATAAATTGACTTGTGTTTATTTGATTCACAATTATACCTTTTTGTTACATTTTTGTTCCTCATTAATAATAATCGAATTGTTACATTATCATTATGTAACAATTCGTTACATAGAATAGAATAGAATTATTTTATTTCTGTACTTTTTTTTATTTAATAAACATACTTTAGCCTGTTGTCTAGAACACCCTATTAATGTTGAATCAAGCTATAACTTTGTCTAGATGCCAAATGTAAAGACACCTAGTAAAGACAACTAACATAATTTGTAATGTAGAAAAAAAATAATGTAATAGATGTTCCTCATCTCTTATTAGGTATATTGATGTACCCAGATAAAATTACTATAATATTTAATACAGTGCTTATGAAACTCCAAAAATCGTAAACCGTAATATTGACCTTAGCATGTAATATCTGTATCAAATCTTTCTATTAATATTTGAACTAAATCCTCGAAAGTTCACAGTAATTCTCAGTTGCGTATTTGTTTTGATATAATATTGCATTGAGTTAAATTTAGATCTCTGATTATACTATTAACTTCCGTAAACCATGACAAACGTTGAATTGGCAAGTATCATCACAACAACTCACTAGTATAAATATTCTAAAATAACTAAGACTTGATATCTATCTATCTATAACATTAAGTTATGATGATCTTGAGTTTAAACATAATACAACATAACATTATAACCTTGTTAATGTTTTAATTTAAATCTTAACATTTTAGCAGGTTTATTTTATTTATTGTCGATGTGTGATTATATTATTACATTATTCTGCTGGTTATATTAAAATATATATTTTTTAGTAGCCTTAGCTTGTAGCTAATTACATCTGGTTTACTAACGTAGTAAACTCAGTTCATTGTAAGGTTTATTTCTCATCACTCAGTTTATTCCACCAAAAAACACGTTTATACCTCTACCGATTACGAAAAAAGCTTATTACGTACGACGTCAAAAAATAATATTTCTTAAATTCTGATTTTAAATGTTAAGTAGGTAAAAATATCAGCTTGACTAAGTATTACTTGCCTTTAAAGTAATGATAAAATAGGGTTTGCTTAATGTCCCAATGCATCCTTTTTTTTAATTACTATCATAATAAATTATAACTTAAATTAACTTAATGTTGATGTATCGAAATAAACAATTAAAGAACCTAGACTAATGATTTGTGCTTTGATTTATAATTATATTTTCTAGTAGAAGTATGTAAATTAAATATTGTATACAACAAAGCAGGCAAGGCAAGAGCACTGACGTGTAAGATTTTTAACTCTTGGCATTTAAATTGTAAATTAATTGCCTTAGCTTTGCATCTACAGATAATTTTTAAAGCCTTTTCTTGCCTTTGGCGCAGGGCTAAATTTATAACTTAGTCAGCGAAATTCTATTTTCTTGCCTTGTTACATGAGTAATTATTGTTAATCTACTATAGAATTTTAGTTTAGTAATAAATTTTAAAATTTATTCCATGTAATATAAATAGTATTTGTGAAAACAAAAAATAATTTATTGCTAAGTTAAATTATTCATTTATTTATTATTTAGTTTTTTCTTATTTTTTGAATTAGTTAAGAAAATTGATTTAATAAGAATAAAATTTGAGAGGGAAGTTTCTTTTTATAATCGAATTGCTGATTAAGAATACTTTCTTTATTCACTAATAAATGAAGTATTTTTAAATATGTAAACTGTAATGTATTTATTAATTTAGGAGCCAACATGTAATATATATGCCGATTGGTTTTGGTGTTTCTGGTTAAGTGAATCCTACATCTTCAGTTACGTACTTTGATTTGGTAACTCCACCACCGTTGGCATGATTTTTAATTCGCCAATGGTGTTGCAGTTCCCACTTGATGGTACTAATTAACTACATTTTCATCTCAACAATCAACTCGACAATTCAATGAAAAATCGATGCTGCTGTCTGAAATGTTTGAACATCATACTTGAGAAAATCGTGTTTTTGCGAGAAGATCACTAATTACTATTATAAGTGAAAAGATGACTGTGTTATTTACTTGGTCAATTCGTAACTATAATACGATACACGGCTAAAATCGGTGGACAGCGTGGAAAACGTCCTGGATGTTAAACCACGCCTTTAATTTCAAATCAGGCCAACCTGATTGGTTCCTCAACAAAATTTTGCCGAGCTGTCATCTGATTTTAGCCATGTGTCGTACTATAATAATGTTTTAATGTATGTATGTTACTATAATGTATGTAATGTTTAGGCATTTAATTTATTTATTGCAAACTGTAATAAAACATAACACAATAATTTTAGTCTTAGAATTAGAATAATACTATATATAAAAGGAGCACAGGACCGTAAACACAATGTAATTCCACTGATAACACGAAAGTCGGTTGACTGGTGCAACTAAGTAATGCTGCCAATCTGACAACAAAACATTATTTTAAATATGTGTCATAAATATCTATTAATGAATATAGATCGTAAAGAACAAATATAATAACTTAAAACACCTGCTGAGTATTTAATAAAACTGGTCTTAGATGGCAAAAGGGTGGCGGAATACAAGAATCTACATTTAGTTGACGAGGACTACTTTTTATATATAATTTTAATAAATACGTTAAACTACAATATAAAATGCCTAAAATAAATGCACCAATACTTAATGCTCCGATATTTATATTAGAATTTTATGAATAATCAATCATTAATTAATGATAAAACATAATAATTCAGCAACCGGAAGTATTGTCAACTTTTTTTAGAAAATTGTATATTGTAAGGGTGGCAGCATTACTTAGTTGCACCAGTGAACCGGCTTTCGTGTTATCAGTAGTGCTCCTTCTATATATAGTATTATTCTAAGATTTTAGTAAATAATAATTAATTATTATTTTAGACTTAGTTATTTACTCTTGACAAACAAAATTTGTCATTCCTTTAATATTCATGGACAAGATCGTCAACCTGATAGTTTTTTCGATTTTATAAGGTTATTCAATTTGAGGGTTTTTATGAATGAAATCAATATTCTTTATGTTTACTGCCCGGAATTGACGTCATTGCGAAAATAAAAAGAAAATGTTTAATATTAACTGCCTATACCGTTTCCTGCAGTGACGTCACACGTATTTAAAAATAATCATGCTAATGTTAGGATTGTAGCATTGTTAATAACAATGCTATGTTAGGTTTGTTTGTTTTCTAGCATCTTGCAAGGTAGTTACTTATCGCTGATCTGTCAAAAATAAACAAAAGTATTTACACCCTTAAGTATTTAAGTAACATTTAAAATACATACAAATACGCTTTAAACTATTAGCAGAAAACTATTCTTTTCCTGTCTGTTGAATTTCATTTGTTTATTATAACAATTCATGATCATAACTATTATTTTTATTATTTCTGTACTACTATTATTATTGTTTCTTAAATTAAATTTTAAAAAAGATTGGCATTAAACTCCTGTATTTATACATGCACTCTTATAAGAACTCAAACTGTGCCAAGTTTCATTTCATAATTATTTTTACATTTTGTGTATTAAAAATTACACTGACAAATAATCTAATTGAGTTAAAATTTAGTACAATTATATTTCCTCATCTTATCAACAAGTATACCTAGTTTTTTTCGATTCGAATAATCAGAACCCAATTTTTGTCGTATTATATGTGATAAGCTTCATCAAGCGTAGGCATTATGCGGATTGGAAACAGTTGGGATTTTTACTATCGTATGACGAGCTAAGGTAAACTGAATCTAAGATAGTGATGTTAAGCGTAGCTAATACGATATGGTCAGGAAGTGATCCAAGGTACCCTACCCAATTATTTCAATGCATTAAAAAGATTTCTAATCAACATTTTCGTGGGTATTCTATGTATAAATAATATACATTTATCATTAATGTCTATTAATAAAAACTTACACAATATCGGCAATATTAGAGAGGACTCTATTTCTATTTTCGAATGAGATTTTATTAATATCAAATCCATGGCTTGTAAATCGGTTGGATATGCTTGAACGTTTATTTCTAGTAAAAATCTGTTTTAATATATTTTATATGATTTTTTTATAGACATACAACATTGAGTTTTCAATGTTAAGCACATCTATGTATACTATACTTAAAGTGTATTTACTTCTTTTAAGTATTTGGTATTTAAAGGACCTTGAATATTTTTCGTCTCATTCCGACAAAACTGAGAAAGTGGAATAAGTTTTGTGAAGTTTAATTGACTGAATACAATATTATCTATTCTACAAGATAATAATTGTGTTAGAAGTTATTAGTCAGGAAATCATTGATGGTATATTATATCATGTTAGGTAAGTATGGTTAGTATTTTATAATTATTTTTATCAAATAAAGTATATCTTTAAGCCTTTAAGAACCATCATGTGAGAACCGCTTTGAAAATGCAATTTTTTGATAACAGTTAAACTGCATAATAATTATAGTACTGTGGTCCGCTTGCCGGACAAATTTTTTAGAATGCATGTTTCTGTGTATAAAAATCCATTTCTTGTTTACGTTTTATGTTTTATACCGTTACTTATGCAGTTTATCTATTGTAAAGGGACACCCGTTACTCGTTTTACTGTATACTGTAAAGGAAAAAAAAATCTTTTAAAAAAACATTAAATGAGGTAATTAATGCAAATAATGGTGTGTACTGCCAATTTTGGAGGGATATAAATAAATTGTGTATAAACAATTGTATAAATATATGCATTTGTTTTGAAAAATACGAAAAAATGAGTTTATAGTCGAGTAACTAACTCCTCAAGTTATAGAGGATAGACCAGCTACGTAAGAGAAAAATGGATTGTTATACACGCAATTTACATTTCGTGTATAACAATCAAATGGAGTTATACATAATTTACATTCCAATGTAAATTATGCCGGCAAGCGAACCACTGCGACAGCATTTATTTGTTTGAAACCAAATGTACATACCACGTTTCTTCCGATCTGATCGGCTGTTGCGTGTGTACAGACGATGCACCGCCTTAGGCTTTCTTATCTTCCTAAGAGCTTACTGCTACTAAAACACAAATGCTATTTTTATTATACACATTAACTTTTATTTTGGATTATAATTGTTATTTATTTTGTAAATTGATGTTGGATCATCAATTTTGTTCTTATTTCATTACTTTTCCTCTGGTATATAGGAATAGTAATGAGTTAGCAAAAAATCTAAAACCGGGAATTCAACTAAATCGTTTTGGGTGTTTATAAGGCCTTCTGAGTGGTTTTTACTAAGATGTCATTCTTGTTGCGTGTCTTTAATCATCGTAGCACCCCAGCGTAGTTATGATAGAGAGTTGATAGAAAGTTACCTATGACTTTATTAACCTGCAATAGTCTTTCGCTATAAACCAGACATAAACAACTCTATTACCCTAACCTAGATATTGACTTATAAAGGATATTAGAAATATCTTTTATTGAACTATTAGATCAATAGAGTTCTAGGTCAACTTAGATTCATAGGTTCTAATTTTTGTTCCAAAAGGTTAATTTACATTTAGACCACTCCTTGGTCTATTTTCAAGAGAATTCTGGAATTTGAGTCCCAACTATTGATATTTGCCTGTTGACGGCAAAAATATGACCTATATTTGGCAATTTTCAGTATATTATCCTCATACATAGTTTCTTTCTTAGCTTCCTAATTTTTAAGGAATTAATTTATTTGGTTGTAGTCATTTTTTTTATAATAAAGGTAAATGCTTCCTTTGGTTAATAACTAGATAAAATTGTTCTACAATGCACGAGGTTAAACCACATTTACACAATTAAATTCCAATATGGAGAAAACAAGTCAATATAATGTGAAGTAAAATTTAATGCATATTGAGTACAATATTATTTCCGATGAAAATTATTTATTGAGTTATACATAATAATATAAAACCCAATTTCATCTCTATATCAGCTGATTACCTCATATACTATCTAGTGTTAAATTTATGGGTCCGTAACTCCCAAAAAGATTACATCATATCAAATCAAGGTTAATTTTGATTTATTAATACGTAACTTCTTTATTGAATTTTTCTTACTTAGATTATACAGGGTGGTCGATTTCGTACACATTACCCCCAACTAACTCAGCTTCTTATTCGCAATTCATAGATTGTTTTCAGGTTGGCAATACCAATGGCGGGAAAACGATAGGGTGACCAAACAATTTTTACTTTTTCTCATGCTTTTACCGTAGGTGTATAGAAAGCATTGTGTTTGCAAAAAAATTATTAAATAAATAAATTAAATAGTTTAAATTAAATTAAATTAAATTAAATAAATTAAAAAATTATTCGTTTCAGGGGTTTTAAGGCATCCTAAGTGGTTATTGCAAAGTTGTCTGTCATCGTAGCTTCTAGTGTATTTATGCTAGAGAGATGAGACATTGTAGAATAATCATTCTACTACAATCTAAAACAATTTAATTGAGTTGAAATTTGGTACACGTATTCCTTTACGTAATAAAAAGTGCACGTTTAAATACGATAAGTATATCCATGATTTTTGTTAAATGATGAAAGTTAAGCAGCATTGAGCGTGGTCATTGTTGTATACCCATACAGCAATGACCACGCTCAATGCTGCTTAACTTTCATTTCAGCGGTCACCCGACCCCTGAGAATGAAACGGATGCATTTACTATCTGAGGACCAGCGAAGCGAGTCCGAAGCTGGCAGGATGAGCGTAACTTATCCAGTTGATTTAAATTATTATTATTTGTTTCTTAATTTGAGATAAATAAGTTAAGATTAATATATCGGCGATCTGTGCTATAAGAATTGTCATTATTTTATTGATAAATACTTATGGATTACTCCAGGGGTTTAAATATAGAATCGGGCTCTTATCACTCTAGACTTTGATTTGTTCGTTTGTTAAGCTAGTATTTACCGATATGATATATTTTATTATAAAAATAAAACACGTTATTATATTATTAAATTCCTTGTTTACTATAGCAACCAGATTGCCGAAGTGTGTTTTTGCAATGACTTTTAAATTAAAGCTATATTAAGATAATTCGACTGCTAGGATCTTAAGTAAGCTTAAGCGAGGTATCGAATTATTTGTGTCATTTCTAAATAATGCATATTATGGTATGCTCCAATTTAAAATTCAAAAGGTATCGTAGAACACACTTTGGCAATCTGTTTGCTATACTTGAAAAACGATTGCCAAAAAAGTAATGTAGCTCCTGGTAGTCGACTCAGTGTATTACCCTGTATTTCCAAGACAAACCAAATAAAAAAGATTTATCAGTTATTTGAAATTTTTACAACCAAAATATTGAAACCTCATGTATTGCCACTTATTAGCTAAAATGTTTGGTATTCTGATAATATAATTATGTGTTGTGCCTTGTTTTGTTGGTCTCAAAACATTAAAATAATCATTCTAAATTTGCGATAAAACGATTTTAAAGATTTCTTTCTAAACATAGCTAACATTACGCTTACGTAGACTAAGCGTAAGATCAAAATATATGTGGACCTTAACCTTTTGTGGTCTAGCCTAATCTATGAAAAAATGAGGTATCACATTTCTGTTGTCTTAATGCTTCTCTACTTATCAGGAGATATGTACGGGGTACCTCGGTACTTTTCTCACAACTTTGGACTCGCTTCTCAAAATGTCATGATAACTTAAAGCATTAAATCGGTCTCGCTACGCTCGACCTGAGAATAAAATATTGATCCAAAGTGTTGGGTATTGACTTCAGTCCTGCTACACTGAATAATTTTAAAATCAAAAATATTTTTAATTTATTTTATAACCAAAACAGATATTATAAAAAAACATTTAATACATTTCAACCCCTATTCATACAGGGTTAAAACTAGTATAAATTAATATTTATAATAGTTTATTTTCAAAATTATAAGTATTTTAAGATAATCAAAGATACGATTATCTATTAGATGTTTTTTTAGATTTAATAAACTTAAATTAATAAAAATTTTAGTATTTGATCATCGAAACTTAATTGAGAAATAGTAATTAAACAGAAGATTGCTACGAAAACTAAGATTAAGATTATAGAAAAAAAAATTATAAGATTATTTTTTTGGACTGGTATGATATATACATAATTTAAATTTTTTTAAGACTGCAGTCCTTTATAAATAATATTAACTTATATAATAACCCTCTCAACGTTTTATTGAGCGAAGCTCAACATCTTCAGGTTAATCTAATAAAACTAAAATTGTAATGTAAATCATTTTTTTTAAACTAATCATAAAGTTGAAAATACTTTAGAAACTATATTATTTTCAATTTTGTTTCGTTTAAAAAAAATTGTTACATTAAAATTTTAATTTCATTAGATTCACCTAAAGATGTTGAGTTTCGCTCAATGAAACGTTGCGATGGTTAATAAATAAATTAATATTATTTAAAGAAAACTGCAGTCTTCAAAAAAATTAAATTATTTTTGAAAAAATGCAAAAACTGAAACAAAATAAAAATGCAAAAAAGGAAGATACGAGATCAACATGTTGTACGAAAGCGGTGCATGTTTAGAAAAATAAAGAGCCAAAGCAGGGCTACTGTTATGGTAATTTTTTTTAAAATATCTGCTACAATTGACCTAGGTAAACAAATATCTGGGGTGTTATAGCTTAAGCTTAATTTATGCTTTGAAAAGCAATACAGCAGATAGGCATTAAATAAAATACAGGGAGCCAAGACCTCCTACTTTTTTTAGTAGGAAAGTAGGAAACTACTCCTACTCTGTAGGAAACTACTCCTATTTGATAAGCTCTACTTTCCTACTTTTTAGTAGGAACTACTCCTACTATTTGATAAATGCTCCTACTTTCCTATTTTTAGTAGGAAATACTCCTACTCTCCTACTTCCTACTTTTTAGTAGGAAACTCTCCTACTATTTGATAAATGCTCCTACTTCCTACTTTTTAGTAGGAAACTACTCCTACTATTTGATAAATGCTCCTACTTTCCTACTTTTTAGCCTATAATGTTACAAATTACCCAAAATATTAAAAATGTTTTAAAAAAAATAATAAAATAGTGACGTTTTTTGGTAACAGAATATTTTTTTTTGTTTATCTGAATCTGTTGATTGCTCATGTTAGATTAAAAAACAGTTAGCATTGTTTAGATCTTTTATTACTCTCCTGGGTTTTAGTAGATTATTGTACATTTAAAACTTTGAAGGACAAATAACATTAAACTTCTTTGTTGAATTTTTACTTAAAACGTAAGTATAATTTATTACTTATTCATGTTTTTATAAAATTTATTATTTCAGTTTTAGCTTTATTTTTATTAATTATACATACTCCTAACATATAAGTGAAAATTACAAAATATTTAGACCCCTATTTAGTACAAGTTTAAAACTCACCACTAGGTTTTCAATTAGGGTGGCACAAAAATTTCACTAGCTTCTTACTAAACTTTACCATAGATACTAGGGAGCAGCTAGTAGTGACAACCTTAATGGAGTTGAATGTGTATCTGCTTATAATATTTCTTAGTACTGCACAAGTCGAGAAAGAAAGAGGATTTTATTTTTAAATTTTATATTTTTGCCATTAAAAGAATGAGAAGATACTATAATGATTTGACAATTTTTAAGGCTTACCCAGACTTCCTCTATAAGTTTGTTAAGTGTAACCTAATATAGTAAATTCAATTAATCTACAGTTTGTGATAATTTTTTCCCAGATTTTTGTGTCTGTTAATTTATATAATTTTGTATTTTATTAACAAATTGTTTATTTTTTTTTACATTGTTTTCTTTGATTTATTTCCATTCTATTTTTGGTATAAATAACTAAATTAGGAGTAAAACTGTTATTAAAACCGTTTTAGAACTTCCTACTTTTTAATGAAAAACTCCTACTTTTCAGAGGTTATAAGGTCCTTGGCTCCCTGAAAAGAATATAGATATCTTCTCCTTCCGCCAAATCACGCCACCATATCCCCCTCTCACTAATACTTGTTACATTGAAAAATGTAGTTGTATTAATAAAATCAAATAAAAAAAAAAAAAAAAAAAAGGGTAACCTTTTTCCCTAGCTGTTAAATAATTTTAACCGTTTGTTACACTATAAAGTTACAACATAAAAAATACTTCACCCGTTTTACAAAAACCTTTTTAAAAAATTAATAATTTTATACCCTGGCATTTAGTATTTTTTTAAATTATTGCCTTAACTCATTAAAGTAAGAAAGTGTGCTGATTATAATTATGAAAAATTTAACAAAAGTCATGTTGTGTAAGTACACTGAGAGATATAGAACCAATGTTCAGGTACATGTTAGTGAGCAAAAGGTTTCTCTATATAAGAACTAAACCAAGTATATAAGAAATCGGCTAGGCTTGGTCGATGACGTCCTGTTCCTCAGCTTGTTTGCTATAATTGATCTAAATCTAAAGTTTTTAGAAAAAAAATTGGTAAATGGTTACTTTTCCTCATTACATCAGATTCGCTACGCTCATCCTACCTCCTTCGTACTCGCTTCGCCTGTCCTCAGAATATAAAATTCGCCCAATGTCTACTGCAACATTTCTGTAATGCTTCGCTCGTCCTCAGATAGTTATTGCATTAGTTCTATTCCCAGCGGTCACACATTCAGGCACTAACCTTGCTCGATGAGGCTTAACTTTTATGATCTTACAAAACCATACATATACTTGCCAAATTGAAACAAAACTTGGTATACTTATTTATTACGTAAAGAAATACACTTTTTATAAATTTTAACTTAATATAATTATTTTTCAGTTTTTTACATTTTTAAAAAACTTGTACAAATCATTTGATATAAAATTAACTAATCTTTATAACAAAATGAAAATTGTAGCATATATTTGTCTTATGTATGACGACTACATGCGTGCAATAATCTACAAATCTCAAACAGATCGTATCATTTAACCGCATTTTATGATGTTTCGAATAATTTGCTGTCATATAAATATTTTCCTTGTAGCTCAACTAGACCTAAAGTTTAATTTTTTCACAAAGTTTTAACTTTTAAGCTTAAATACGCTCAGAGCTACGATAATAACAGACAGACAACTTTGTGAAAACCACTTAAGAGGTCTTAAAACAGGGTTTCCTTCACAGGTTCTTCACCGGGAGGGGGATACACAGTTGTAAAAATTATGGAGCAGGAGGAGGGGAGGGGGTTTGCAACAAATATTTCTTAGAAATATTAAATTCACAAAGTATTTTTAAAAAATTTAAAAGTACCATTAATTAACACAATAATAATCTCCAATAATAAAATTCTGGCTTGGAGCTCCGCAAGCTGGGTGAATGTTCTTTGAAATACGCGCTTTCTTGCTTATCAATCCAATTTTTGCTTAATTTTTCAGTATATATTTAATAAGCTGAGCAGTAGCGTCACAACTTGTTATTTAGTTTATTTTTATTTTTTCAAAGAAAATGCGCACATATATTGGTTAACAAGTAGATATGTTACTGTTCACACTTAAAAGCATAAACCAAAAATTTAAACTAGAAGTGGATTGTCAAGAAGAGAAGGAGCGAATTATACATTTTTTTTTACTTTTCCTCATTAATACCGTAGATGTACAGAAAAGGTATTGTGTTTGCCAAAAAAAAATCCGAAACCGGGATGTCACCGGAATTATGCGTTTCTGGGACCTCATGAGTGGTTTTTACAAAGTTGTCTGTCTGTATATGTGTGTGTGTGTCTGTTATCATCCTAGCTCCTAGTCTATTTATGTAATTAATTTTTTATGACATCATTAACCCGCAATAATGACTCAGCGAAAATTTTAAAAAATCATAAAACAAAAAAAAATTAAGCGATCGGATTGAGATTTGGCACGCATGTAGCCATGTATAAGACTAACATATGTGCTGAATTTCATCTTATTATCAGCATTAGTTAAATTTTTATTTAATGACTTGTGCACGTTTTTTCAAAAAATTATAAAATAATCCGTTTATTTTGAAATTATTTACTATGTATATCTTTACATAGTAAATAAGTACACTAGGTTTCGTTTCAATATGACAACTATATCCATCATTTTTGTTAGATCATAAAAGTTAAGCTGCATTGAATGTGGTCAGTGATATATGGGTGATTGCTGTCAATGAGACGGATGTGTTTACTATCTAAGGACGAGCGAAGCAAGTTAAAAAAAATAATTTAAAAAATCGGAAAATTCGGTACAAGTGTAAACCTTGACGTAATAAATAGTGTATAAAGTTTTGTTTAAATACGACAGTTATATCTATGGGTTTTTGATCGGCCATAAAATATAAGCAGCATTGAGCGTGGCCAGTGCCGTATTGATGACCGCTGAGAATATAACGGATGCATTTACAATCTGAGGACGAGCGAATTAAGTCCAAAGACATGCCGCAGTATAAATTTGGCGAATTGTATATTCTAAGGAGCGAAGCGAGTCCGAAGTAGGGTGATGAGCGTAGCGAATCCGATGTGATGAGGAAAGTTCCGAGGTACCCTGTACTCGATTTGTTTTTCTCAATTTTTTCTTAATGTGTTAGCACTAAAACTCCCAAACAGAGATTCACCTGAATTATCTGTTTCTGATATTTTGAAAACCTTCCGAGTGTTTTTTTTACCAAGTTGTCTGTCATTATTGCAGCTTCCACTGTGTTTATTATGCTAGAGATTTGAAACTTTGTATAAAAAAAATGTTGAGTCTAGTTGTACCATCCTAAAAATTAATGTATTATGACGTCATTAATCACCAAATATTAATAAAACTAGGGAAAATGTTTGGCTCCATTTAAAATTCGGGACGCTAGTATCCTTATATAAGAAATCTACCTACAAATGAACCGAGATGTATGTCCACGGGGTCCAAATATATATATTCATGGGGCTTGACAAACGACCGCTGAAATTAATATTTATTTTTCCTTTTATTATTTTCTTTAAATTCCAGTATCTCTCAAGAGCTGGCGCCCTCTATCTCTTGCGGGTCCGCTATTTACATCTCTTGTTTGATGACCCTCTGAAAGAAACCATGCTTGACGACGGGTCTACCAAAAATTAGAAATACCTAACGCTTACTAACAGTTTTTTTCATTTATATAGCTTTTAAAAAATAACCATGCATCATTATTAAGACTTGAATGTCCCATTCAAGTCTAAAATCAATGTCAGTTTGACGTCTAAAATCCCTAGTGTGCTAATTGATTTTACAAGTTAAGACCTGAGACACTTCAGAATTTAAATTTTTAACGTGGCAAAAATTTAGAAAATAACATAGGATACGGAGTACCTCAAAACTTAATAGGAATAAAAAATTAAATCTTATCGGAATCTCTAGCTAAGTAATAATGCTAAGTAATAAGTTAAGTATTATGTCTAAAGAAACCGAAACAGGAATTTACCTCAATCATCCGTTTAAGATGTTTTTAACTCTTTCTGTATGGTTTTTACAAATATGTGTGTGTGCCTGTTATTATCGTTGCTTCCTCCCAGTGTGTGTATGCTTAAGAGCTGAAACTTGGTACAAAAATCAATCTTTAGGTCTAGTTGTGCTATCCGAAAACTATTGTGTTTATTAACCATCGTCAATGATTCGGTAAAAATGTCGAAAAATCATAAAACACGTAATAATGATACAAATAATTTAAAATATCGGTCCGAATGTAGATGTATACAACTATACAACAAATGTGTATAGTTTTCACTTTTCTTCATTTATTCCGTAGGTAGGAAAAGTATTGTTTTTGCAAAAAAACCGAAACTGGTTCGTCACATGAATTGTCCGATTCAGGGTTTTTAACGGCCTGTTAAGTGGTATTCACAAAATTGTCTGTATGTGTGTGTTGTATTGTCGTAGCTTCTAGTGTTACCATGCTAGAAAGTTAAAACATTGTTCAAAAATCAGTCTAGAGTCTATTAAGCAGCATTGAGCGTGGTCAGTGCTGTATGAGTGATTGCTGTCAATGAAACGGATGTGTTTACTATCTGAGGACGAGCGAAGCGAGTCTGAAGAGGTGTTGCAGCATACGTTTGACAAATTATATATCCTGAGGACGAGCGAAGCGAGTCCGAAGTTTAGAGGATGAGCGTAGCGAATCTGATGTGATGATGAAAAGTTTCGAGGTACCCCGTACCCAATTTTAATTGGTTTGTTCAACAACCAGAGGTTACCTCCCAAAAATAATCTACTTACCTGCATTTGAATTCATTTAGATGCTAAATAGCAAGAGAAGTTCATTGATAAGAGGGCACAAATGAGACTGCTATTTGTTTTACGGTACTATATTTCACCCATACCTGGGCATATTCATGTAAAAGTAACAACCTAAAAAGAAAAACCTAAAATTAGTTAACTAAAATTAAGCAGGTAAGAAAGAATGTAAACAAATTTATTCATGCTGATAAGCCATTCAAAAATTGAAAAAAGGATTGATTACTCATACCGTTAGGATATTCTAACTACGTTATGGAAGTAAATCAAGTGAAGAAATTCAAAGAGCAAAAAAGTTACCTAAAATTAAAAAGTATACATTAGAAACAGAAAATAAAAATTAATAAAAGGAAAGACAGTGAACTACTGATAGTAAATACATTAAAAATAAAACTTACTAAGAGTCGAAAAAATCAAAATGCATTTCTATCATGCACTAACTAACACAATTAACTAACATAATTATTAAATTACAAATTTCATAAGAGAACAATAAATAAATAAATAAATTAATTTACAAATGTTTAACTGGGAATGATAAGCAAAAAGGAAAGGAATGAAATTAAATTGTCAAATTGAATATGTAGGACTGTGTGGGTATATTATTATTGCACATTAGAATAATTCTTGATTATCCCAGCATAATATTTGTTGAAATCTTTAGAATCTCTTTTGTAGTTGATGTTGTTAGATTCAGTTGAAATATGCATAGCTTCTAATAGCATAATTTTTGAATGGCTTATCAGCATGAATGAATTTGTTTACATTCTTTCTTACCTGCTTAATTGTGGTTAACTAATTTTAGGTTTGTCTTTTTAGGTTGTTGCTTTTACATGAATATGCCCAGGTATGGGTGAAATATAGTACCGTAAAACAAATAGCTGTCTCATTTGTGCCCTCTTATCAATGATCTTAATACATGGAGACCAATATCTCAATCTATAGCAAGAGAAGTTTTTTTTAATGGTGATGTTTTCCCAATAAAAACAAGCTTACTTATAAGTAAGCTTTAGGGAATAAGCCAAAAGGTCATAAGGAAACGGCCTAGTTTGCAAATACCCGTAAATCTTTTTTTTTTAATTATTCTGTAATTACAAGGTTTGAACTGAAGGTAATCCCTCGAGTAGCTTACATGATCTACAGTGAAAGTCAATTACTTTTCTGTAGTGGAATTTTATCTCATAGCTTCAAAAATTATTTTTATTTGTAAATTTTTATATCGGCAAACAAAAAGAATCAAAGCTATACGGAGTTGCTGTAAAATCAAGTATGACAGATTGCATAATACGTTTTATGTTAGGTCATGGTGCAACAGACCTTTTGTTCAAGTTGCACTCGTATTCATGTTGAATATAGGGTTGGTACATTTTTTGATGTATGTATAACAACTTAGTCAACGAGAGATAACGTATGTGCTTAAGTTTGTAGATAAATATTCCAGGTGTTCTATAGAGGCTTTATCAGTATGATGTCTACTAGTTTACTGCTTGTGGGGTTAGGTTGGTCTGGTCTCTGGCTTGTGACTGTTCTGTTGGATACAGTATAAAATCTTTGTATGTTTGTGTTAAGGATTGTGGCCTTGATGGGTTGTTGGTCCCAAAGGGGGTTGTCGTGTTCCCGCCATCCCGGGTACTCAAGGCCATGGTCGGCACTCCAAGCCGGGGGATCGTCTAACTCCAAAAACTTACCTGGACAGAGGGCGTCTTCTGTTTCCCCACCTATCTAACATTGAACTCAAACCTTGTGCAATTACAAGGCTCAGCCACCATCATCTTATTTCTGCTTTGAGATCGAGTTCCCACACAACACAGCCACATCCTTTATACCAATCAAACTTTTTTATCAGATATTATTTTGACAATCCCCAGTTAAGTTAGAGTTTAAGCAAAACTGATTCCAACACAAAAATTTGCAGATAATTTAATCACAGAAAATACCTACTGGAAAGTGGAAAAATCTCCAACCAGTTAGGCTTGTAAACTAATAGTTTTAAAATCTCAACTTATCGGTTCGAATAATAATTATTTGGTATAAATTAAAACCAATGTTTTTTTTGCTTCAAATAGAATATTAAACATTACTAATTATAGCATTCATAGATGAAAGAAATAAAAACGAACTCTTTGTTTACGTTTAAACTCATTTCACTTATCTCACACCTAGATATGGTTGTTCATTGAAAGACGACCTTTAGAATTATTGATAAAAACTTATTCAGTTATTCATCGTATTATCTCAGCGTGAATAAGAAATAAATGTGTTGCGGTTTATCATTTCATTTCATTAGCTTTAAAAGCATAAATTGTTAGATTATGGGAAATGAAGATTCTTTATTACAATACAATGGCTCATTTATACTGAAAAATAGGGTATTCCAGGGTTTTTGTATATCATTCCGCGTCTCCAACACTAGGAACATATAACAGATTTTGTCCAATGATCATTGATCAATGATCATTGTCCAATTAACAAGGTTTTACTAAGTAAAAACTAATTTTAATCGGATTAGGTTTGGGGGTACTGCTCCATTGAAATCAAAAATAAGATGGTTTTTGAATGTAATGTAACATCTTAAAGATCATTTCCAAAATGATTTTTTAAGATATATATTTGAAAATAATTGCGGTAACTCGACCTGTAGTTTTATTCACCTATCTGGTTTGGTAAAACTCAAGTGAACTAAAAAGTCTTTATTGTTAACTAAGTTGGGTGTAGAATCAAAACGGATAAAAAACCACAAACCACTTGATGGTTTTTAAATTGTACATCTTTGAACGTAAAATTTATTTTTACTTTTATTCATTTATACCTAAGGTATATAGGAAAAGTAATGCGATTGCAATTAAATTCTGAAACCGATATTTAACTTAAATTATCTGTTTCTGTTTACCATGAGACTTCCTGAGTGGTTTTCACAAAGTTATCTGTGTGTGTGTGCGTATGTCTGTTATCATCGTAGCTCCCAGTTCATTCATGCTAAAGTTGAAACTTAGTACAAAAATCAATCTTTAGGTCTATTTGTGCTGATTGGAAAATAATTTTTTTTATGAAGTCATCAGGTATGGGTACCTTGAACTTATCACCACATATTATAGCAGGCCCGTAGTCAGGTAGGGGCCACGGGGGCATCCCCTCCCCCTGGAAAAATTTCGCCTTCTTTGACAAAGTAGTTTTTGTGAAAATCCCTTACAGATGTGTGAATATTGCCTCTCTTTAGGATCGGTTTCGCCCCTCCCTACAAGTTTTGGCTGGCTTTGGTCCTGTAGTATAGGTTTATCCTCTCTACAAAAATGATTAGGCTCATCCTAACCGGCAAAAATGTCGAACATTAATAAAAGCGGGAAAAGTTTTTAATGTAGTAAAAGTTTTTACATAGTAAAATACTAAGTTTCGTTTCAATTCGGTTAGTATATCTTACTGGTCTGAAACAAAAGTGGGTAACTGGATGAGTGAACGAATGTATTTACTTTTTTAAATCTGAGGACGAGCAAAGCGAGTCCAAAGTCAAAGTAGTGAGAATGAGCCTGGTAAATCCGATGTGGCAAGAGCCTGGCATAAATCCGAACCCGGGGTTTTTTTTTAATTTTAGTCGAATTTTAATGGTAACTATTATTTATTTAATCATTTTCTTAGCAAACTATATTTATCTGTTTGGTTTCGTTTTACGTTTGAGGATACAACTGTAGCAACTAAGTGACATATGTTTTACAAGGCCTTATGAATACGATATTTCATTTACAAACTAAATATGTATTACAAATATAATCAATATAGCCGACACAAATCCCCCAGATTAGCAAAAGTAAATAATATTTTTTTATTTGTTGCTCGACGCAAGTTTACGATGCAAAGCATGACTCTCCGTCAAGAATTATTCTCTCATTGTACTTACAACCATAGAGATATTATTCATAGAGAGGCACTATCAGTTGAGTTTCGAACAAGGATCTTGAAAAAAGGGGGTTGACGCACTAAGTCGATTTGCCATACAAAAAAGTGACCCCATCAAAAACTAAAAAATAGAGAGAGAATTCAACACGAAACATACGTCAAAAACCAACTCTAAACTGCGCATGCTTACAATTCTAATAACAGCGCAGGTCTTAATTTTAGAGGCAAACTTACCTCTAATGGTTTCCCATTGTTTATTGCTTGAGAAGGTTATAAACACGCTTAAATTATCACTCATTAGCAATGGTTAGTATAGTCCAAAATTTAAAATTAAGTAAGCGCAAACGACTTAACAAGCACCACAAATGTGACAATCACGAGAAGCACTGAAAAAATTTGAGAAGCAAACTTGAAAACCTTGCTACATAACCTGGGTTTGGCGCATTTTTTCATTATAACCATGGGGAGGTAAGTTTGCTCCTATTTCTCTATCTCATACATCTCAAGGTGTCAGAAAAGTTCCTTAATGCGTCATCCCCTTTATTCAAGATCCTTGGTTTCGAAACATCGAAAAAACAACCTTAACACCTTCCAAACGGTACAAAAATACCGTATAATATTATACATATTATAATACAATACATGCATATTATAATATAAGAGAAAACACAAACAATTGAGAGGCAACAGCAATTGATTAATTATAATCTTAAGTCGTTTCTTGAGAAGGCACTATGAGATTACACAGAGCCCAAAAAAGTTGTTTCAATCCTCTCAATGTATTGAGTTAGAGTAAGGCCTATTTAGTAATATATCTCTGGGCTTACAATGAAATAAGAAAATTGTCTAACATTTTTTTATTAAAAAAAATGTATGCGTATAACCATGAATGATGCCAAAACAAACCTGTGAATAATTGGATGTTAAATCTTGTTGTATATTTTTAGTTAAGATCGCATTTTGTAGTATTGCACTATTCGTATTCAATAAAAGTTTAATATTTTTAGATTTATCTAGATCTAGGATTACGAGAATAATATAAATTTTCCGCCTTAATATTTATTATACATGAAATATAAAAATAATTGGAGGCCCTGACTGGCCGATCTGTCGAAATAAAGAGGCGGGGAACAAAAAAAGAGAAAAATAAGAAAAACCTAACGAAACGAAACGCTTGGCTCCAAGGTCAAGGTCGGTAAGATGATTAAGATACATTTCAGGGCACAGTACAAATGCATCAAGAATACATTTTTTTCTTTTTTAAAAGAATTACCTAATACTTAACAATAATGTGACAGTCCATGCCCTGTTATATACTGGCAAAAATATGTTACAATTTTTTTGAAAACGATAAAGAATCAAATAATATGGAGATTGATGCTCTTACCCTTTATTGGTGTAATAATTATCCCCGTTCAGAGCTAAGCGACTCATCAAGGATAACCTCAGCGGAAATCACTTCAGGTGGTAATGGTAACCATTGCTTTTAAAGTGTAATTTAAATTTATTCTTCAAATTTGTCCACTTCGAAGGCTTGTATCGTTTTCGGACCAATTTCAACTCAGAGCCTAATAAACATCGGATACGCCACTCTTTTCAAAATGTTTCGTTAAGGATTCCTAGTTATTTAATGTGGCTTTTTGATTAATTAGAGTGGTCGCATCAACTTCAGATCGGTTTAATTTATTGAAGCAACCAAATAAATATAAAAGATAACATTATATTTTTTTTAAATTTTGCTGACTCAGTAAACTGTGGCAATGTCCTCAGATATCCTGGGTTTTAATAGACTTCTTGTCCTCCCCAAAAATGATTTTTGTACCCAGATTGATTTAAAAATATTATTCCGTTTAAAAATACAAGCCCCAATTATTAACGAAAATATGGTTAGTATATAATATTTTGCAATATTATGTTAGTAAAAATTAGTAAAAATATTTGCAAGAAATACATACGGACATAATAATTAAAGTGCGAGTATGTAAATATTAACACATTCGTGTGTGTGTGTAAGTAATATAGCGAGCGAAGCGAGCCTTTTTTACTATGTTTAATTCTAATAATACTCAAACTAGCAAGCGAAGCGAACCATTTTTTTAAAATTTATACTTTAGAATAGTAGCGTGTGCAAATGTTTCCCTATTTTCTCTATCTAGCGAGCAATGGAATCACATTAATAAATAATTTTATTTCATGTATTCTTCTAACGTGAGTTCTTGATGCAACGCATTACTAGTTAAAATTTTATTAATAACTATAATGTACGATGGTAATATGGCCGTATTGACTAGTAAAAAAATAAATAACACAACTCTACGATTAGGAGCCCTGCGTCTTGATGATGTTAAGATAGACTAAAATATTTTTTTAATTGAGCCCCATTTTAGGGTAAAATATACAGCACAATTTTGACTGGGGGCCCGCGACCTGATAATGTGAAGATTGACTGCACTAATATTTTATTTAATTGGGGCCTGATTAACAGGTAAACAAGGGGCCTTCGGGCCTCTTTGCCTTTACGCGGCGGCGTCTTCCGGATCCATAAATATACCTTTGAGTTAAAACAAACATTTTAGATGTAATTCTCAAATGGAAAGTAGGTTTTTTTGACTTAAAAAGATAAAAATAGTTCTTCTATTAGTAGTCAGGTTGGTACTTACTAACTACTGGTAGTAGTTAGTAATTGTACGTGTAATTCAAACTTAAGAATGCTAGTTAATTAGGCTTCTCCTGAACCATAACATCAGCTTTTGTTTCAGCATAACTGTGTATACTGGATCTTTTATAAATAAACAGGTACAATTTTTATCGGAATAATCATATCTGATGAGTGTGGGGGTAGTTTATGCATAATAAATACATTATTTAAATTTTAAAAAATTGATACGACCAAAAAGAGGTTTATAATCAAGATATAAAAACAGAATTACTCTCTAATTACTGTCTAAGTCGTCTAAGAAGCAGTGAAATGCTAAAAAAATATAAAATGATAATTTAGTGAATGCGTATCACAGGCGACAAGAATTATTCCATTGAGGCCTGTATATTGATTACACTGGAGTAGAGAGTTAAAGGGGTCCTACTCATCTAAAACTAAAACAGGCATTATTCCCCTGACACTGCTTGCTTTTTATTATACAATACTATAAAGACTAGAACAGTAAGCTAGTGTGTTAAATATTGGACCCCTCCTTACTCTATACTACATTGAGACCTCTGACTCATTCTATTTTACATCTCATCATAGACAGTACTTAGCTACTGTAGTGTTTTATCAAATCATTTATATTTCCTAAAAACTATATTTACTTCTTTATAAAACCATTTTAGTCAACGCTTCTTGTAATTTTTATGATTAGTTAAACAAGACTGCCTTTGTTATAAGAATAATTAACAAACAGTTAGCCGTGGTAATTATTTATAGTCCATGATGATAAATGTACGAGGTCAATTATTGATATCTCACTTAATAAGGTGGTTTGACAGGGAGGTATAAATCTTGACTTCATTCTAAATTTTCCATCATTGATTAGGGCTGTCTTTAATAAATATTTTTAATTATTTATTTTAATAAATTATTAGAGTTTTTGAGGAGGAATAGGTCCAAAATAAAAACTAGCAAAAAAACAAGCAAAAAAAGCTTGCTCAGCAAAAAAAAAAATATTTTGCCGAGCTTTCTATATAATTTTATCTTTTTCATCGAAAGCTCGGCAAAATTAGTTTTTTTTATATTATTTTGGACCTATTCCTCCTCAAAAGCTTTAATAATTTAAAATAGAGGTTCCTATAAAGTTTTTTATCTTATTTTAATAAAGTACAATAAGCGGCCGTTAAGTGGCCGATATTTAATATTTTTTTTATTTTAGCCTTTTGATACAATTTTATATCTTTCAATGTAATTTATGCTTTCTTTTCAAAAGCTTATGTAAATCGTAACTTTGAATTTGTGTTATCATATCAACACTTACTCAAATTTAAGATTTGTGAAAAGTTTCGTCAATAAATTATTAAAAAGATCAGACTTGCAGTCCAGAAATCCCAAATTTGACATTCGATCTTATTTGGGAACGGTAGAAAGTCAGGAGATGGTCAGTACAAAGATTTTTTTGGAAACAACCTGCCAACAAATTTTAAAAAAATCAATCATAGGTAAGGTAAAAAGTTTCTTCGATAATATAATGAATTTCATTATTGAATAACTTTTCAGAATTAATAGTAATACCATGATACCCTCTATTATCATTAATTTAATTGACACTCCGTTGTTATATAAGTTTATTAGATAGGAAACACCTTATATAGTTAACTCTTGAACCCTTAAAATAAATATTCTTAAAAATACACAGATATAGAATTGTAGAGCAGCTAGAACTCATACATGAATTACTCTTCCTCCTTCCGTCTCACCCGGGGTCTGTCTGGTAACGAGGGGAAACCTGTGTTTTTATTTAGACTAACACAATCTGGAGCCGGTAAACTGTTCAGGGTTTCCCCTTTTTACATAGATTCGAGTCTGAATATATACTTCATTTCTGAGTAAGAACGAATATTCAACAGATAAATAAATATTCTATAACTTTATAGGGTATTCCTGCCTCCTTTAAAGCAACATTTATTTTGCTTTCTCCTCTATATTTCCTATTAGTACCAGGGGGATACATTAGAGTATAAAAAAATCAGGTACGGGGTACCTGGGAACTTTTCTTCATTACATCGGATTCGCGGCGCTCATCCTCCCGACTTCGAACTCGCTTCGCTCATTCTCAGAATGTATAATTTGTCAAATTTATACTGCAACAAATAGCTTGTCCTAAGGTAGTTAATACATCCATTTCAATCCCAGTGGCGACCCATCTAAACTATGACCACGCTAGCTGATCCTTAACTTTTATGATCCGACAAAAATCATAGATATACTTGTTGTATTAAGATGAAACTTTGTTTACTTATTTATATAAATGTGGTATATAAATTTATATAAAAAAGTATATAGATTTATATAAAAGTGTATCCCTTTACGTATATACGTAAAGGGATACACTACTACCAAATTTAAATTCATTTGGATGATTTTTGACAATTTTTTATATGTCAAATCGTTTGATAAAACTTGAACTAATTGTGATAATGAGATGAAACTTGGCACATATGTTTGTCTTATTTATGGCTACATGCATGCTAAATCTCAAATTGGTCGCAACATTTTTTCAGGTTTTATAATTTTTTGAAATTTTTTCTGAGCCATTATTGCGGGTTAGTGACATCCTAAAAAATATTTTCCGAATAGCACAACTACAGTGGTGGGGTAATTTTTGTACCAAGCGTCAACTCATTAGCATAAATACACTTGAAGGTGCTACGATGGTTATCATCGTAGGTGATTTTTTCAAAGTTGTGTGTGTGTTATACACACACAACTTTGAAAAAATCACTCAGAAGGCTTTAAAACACCTTAAACGGATAATTCCGGTGACATCCCGGTATTGAATTTTTTCACAAACACAATTCTTTCCATATATACCTACGGTATAAATGAGGAAAAATAAAAATAAGACACTCTCATTTTCCTAAAAATTTAAATGTTTATGTTTCAGTATGTATACAGGGTGTTTGGTGATATATGTAAAAGTAATAATGGGATTCTATTCCTCAAGGAACTAGGGGTCAATTCTCACCCGTTCTCCACCAAGGTCGAATTTCATCATATTTTCAGGGTTGCGTATGTTGGTTTGAAAACATGCTTTAACTCCTAAAGTATGATTTTTTCTATTCACTTCCAAATAGCTTTAGAATATTTTTTTTAACTGCTCTAATTTTAAAACTAACAAGAATTTAATAGAACAAGAGAATAAAATGTGTCTACAGAGTTAACTGTGGAGGGTTTTTTTTTTATTCTTTACGTATAAAGCATCAGCGAGCCTGGTCAGTGTTTGGATATGTGGTAACTGGGATTGAAACGGATGTATTAACTACCTCAGGACGAGCGATTTAAATTTGACGAATCATACATTTTGAGAGTTAGTGAAGCGAGTTCGAAGTCGGGAGGCTGGCTGAACGTAGCAAATCCAGTGTAATGAGGAACTTCCTAGGTACTGCAATGAAAGTTTCGAGGTACTTATATATTATTTATATTAATTGTTTTATTTATACTTTGGGAGATAAAGCATGTTTTTCGAACCAACATACGCAACCCTATACAAATTACGAAATTTGACCTTGTGGGAGAATGGTTGAGAATTGAACTCTGGTCAGTACTATGTTTTTGTTTCCTTGGGGGACACACGGAATCACCCCATTCATTTTATTACATATATCACCAAACACCTTGTATAAAGATCCCAAAATGGTGTCCAGGTTGTATCTGATTAATGTTGGAGCTGGTCACTTATCTCCTGGACACTGTATTTGCCTGTTGAACGGTTTGACCGTCTCGACCTTAACTGAATTATGCCCTTATTTCCCCCATTAGATTTTAGAGGAAATCTAACATGGCTTCGCAAGAATGCTGTTATTTTAACTCTTAAATTCTTGTTATGTTTTAGAATGAGCATATACAATTATGGAGTCCATCGTGATAGAACAAAAGAATCTTATTTTTTAAAAAAAGAAAGAATAAACAACTTTTCATTCTTTCCTTCTATTAAATTCTTGTTAGTTTTAAAATTAGAACAATTTAAAAAAAAAACTATTTTCAAGCTATTTGGAAGTGGAAGCTAGTTGAATAAAAAAAATCAACTATATCTATGACTAATTAAATTTTTAAATTTAAAATACTAAATAGCGTTTACTAAATCCTCAAGTATGCGTTTAAGTTTTTTAAAATAGATTTATTAATACACTGTATTTAATGAAATTCCATTGAACTTTAATTGAAATTTAATGAAGCTTATTGGGTAGATCATTGTAGTAATCATTGTAAAATATTTTATGCAATAAATGGTAATAATAATAATTGGGTAGATCGCATGATGTGAAGAATGGGAGGGATAAATATTAGAGATGTCCGTTTAAATTTTCTTCTTTACTATTTTGTGGCACTATTGTGTCCAAGTAGTGTAAACTTTGATTCACCTTATTTTTGTTTTAGAAGTAAAATAAGGAACAGAAGTGTAATATTAAAGCAAACAAACCAGTGTATGTCAGTAAGTCATTACCTTCATTATCGTTCATTAGCTAATTTCTTTACATACATTACATGGGTTTTCTTGTTTTATAGCTTTCTCTTTATGTTAGTATATTGTTTACTCGTTTTATTTGTGTTTAATTGAAACTTCAAAACAAAATCTTTCTAATAATTAATATTTTCGTATTTAATGTCGGTGTAATGCCGATAAAAGAAGAGGAGGTTAGGAGAGTTGGGAGTATTCTTTTTCATCCTCTTGAAAAAATAAAAGTTAGGACAAGCCGCCAAAAGTAGAAAACCCACGATTGGGATTGGGAACTTGATTATGCTTTGAAATAATACATCAAGAAAAGTAAAGCTAATGTCTAAACTAATATTAATTGTAAATGTAGAGCAACATCATGTTTAAGGTGTAATACATAGACTGGTTTAGCAAAACTCTCCCCCTCTCTTTTGAAGTTTTAAGCTAAGATAACAGATACTGAAACTTGAGGGTACATTTCTTATTGAGTAAAGATAACTTTAATTTTGTAGTGGAGAATATAGAGATATTATTTTTAAAGACCCCTATTGGTTAAATTTTAAATCATCGAAAAAGTCATAGAGATATTATTACTAGAGGAACTATCAAGATGAATTTTGAAACATCTAACAAGTAACCTAAACACCTTCGACTTATAATATAATCAAATGAACATCACAAATTTACAGTAACCTATAAAATAAAACGTCAAAAATACGAACAATGTGTAGAAAAAAACAGGCAACAATTGATTATATACTTCGTTCAGACGCGGGGTTTGGCAGAGGCTTAAACCCTAACTGTTCACACGGTACTATTTATCGTGTATTTTACACTCCACCCAGATAAATGATAAATGAGTTTCAGTGTTAAACCCTGTGTTCAATACCGTTCACACAACTTACTAGAGGGGCCATATAGGTTAAATTTTGAAACATCGAAAAAGTAACCTGACCAACGTCGATTATAATAGACCTCGAGCCCAAGGGGTGTTTTGTTAATAAAAGTTTAATGGCTGGAACCAGTCTCATTTTTCGTAAATACCTTCCTGAACAAGGATCTGCAAATCTGCCGACTCGTATCGGATGGGTGTCCCAGGCAAGAACGCACTTTACAGGTCAAATTTACCACCCAAGTTAACAAACAGTGTAATGGCTGGAACCGGTCTCAATTTTTCGTAAATACCTTCCTGAACAAGGATCTGCAATTCTGCCAGACTTTGCATGTAGTTCACATTTTGTCCACCAAGGAGTTGGTTCAAATTTTCGAGTCTAGGCACTAGGCGTTTAACTTGACTGTACAGCAACGCTACAGCATATTCTAGCTACATCAAGAAAGAGTATTAACGCGATCGGTCATTTGCGCTACGGGTCATCTCCGCGATTGTACACCTAAGCTACAAAAATATGTAGCGAAGATGACCGTTTAAGTTTTTTTGATATTTGATGCTATAACGCTATTTCGCGTTACCCAGTAGCGTAGACAACTCTCTAAATACAGTATAGGTTTATTTACAAGAAAATCAAGAATGGACGTTTCTGCTACTTCTTTATGGGCAAATTTAACAAGAGTGCTACTCTGTAATTACTTAAGTCTTAGCTACGATATTCATAATAAAAAAAATCGCATTAACAGACATTCGTGTAAACACAAATTCTTAAATTATAGCGGAGTTGACTTTTTTTTATCATAAGATTTTAATAGAAATGTAATCACGCGACTGTACATCTTAGCTAATGTAGCGCAAACGTACAAAAGCGTTAAAACTATTATTTTTTGCTAAAATGTGCGATCGCGTTATCGATCAATTGCGCAAAACGAATTCTACCCAAATTTTCTTTGGGCGTAGCAATCTTGTTTACCCTTGTAAATGTAAACAAACCATTGAGATATTATTTGTAGGAAGTTTCTATAAGTTTATACAGAGCCTCTAAAAATAATTCAAGCCATAGAGATATTACTACTAGAGAACCCTATAGGTTAAATTTTGAAAAAAGTAACCTGACACCTTCCCTTAAAAGTAAAATCAAATAATCAGCACAAAATTACAATTACTTATATGGTCGAACGTTAAATTACAAATTCAATCACTAACAATGTATGAGATGCCGAAATTAATTAATTTATCATAACCTTAACTCACTCTTGAAGAATGTTTCAATGAGGTTACACAGAGCCCCAAAAAAAGGTTTCAGACCTCTCTGGAGGGGGCGATGCCCTCTCCAGTATATTTCTGTTGAAAATAAACTTTACGGTACTCGACATTATTGTTTTTAACGCGTTGCTTTTTACTTTACAGCATAAAATGTGTATAATTCATGCTCACCCTTAAATTTGTTTGACAAGTGTCGTAGAGGTGCTGATGATATTTAATATTAAGCACTTCATTATAAATTAATAAAATATGAGTTTAAAGTAATTGTTTTTATTGGCAATGTAAGACTAATTATCCTAAAGTGTTTAAATATAACCATAGTAAGCGTAATTTTAAGTTATATATTAGGCAATAAACTTTCGTCTGTATATTAATCAAAACCTTAAAAAACATGTGATTTACCTTTACTACAGTTTCTTTTTTCTTTAACTCAATGGTTGTATAACAGTTATTTCACAGAATTTAACACAACATTTTTAAACTAACACGTACACAATAATGTTCAAAAACACAATAAAAAATAAAACTCACCTTAAATTATCAGTGTTGCCAATAATATAGAGCACAAACTAGATACATCCGGGGTACCACATCGTGGTCTCGACACGACGATGTCTCGACACTTCATAACGTCCACACTTTTCGTGGCAGTATTTTACGTTGTATTGACACTTTAACCAAATCATGTGTCAACGTTACGCACTGTCGAGACCCCGGGGGCGACCCGTAAATCCTACAGGGCTCATACGCAGTTATTTCAGCTATTAGCTGATTACGCATGTCTGAATTTTTTTATATGAGTTTCCCTACTTGGTTTATATATTACTTTAATTAAAACCTTACAAACACTCATGGAGTAGGTTACAATGGAGTTACCACAAAGCCCTGCTAAAAGATGTTTCAAGCCTCTTAACCTATTGAGATAGGGTATACTCATCTCTAGTAATTTATATATATTAAATTAATGTAGCTGCTTAAAAATCTATGGTCCATTCCGACAATAAATTAATTGAATATATCAAAGCAACTTCTTTTATTTATTTAATATATAAAAGAGAAAGAAATCCAAGCGTGATTTCTTAGTTAGATGCTTTATCTTTTTAAAAATAATTTTAAAAGTTTGATTTAAAATTTTCAATCAGTACAAAATTCTGTGAATGTGCATTGCAAATTACCATTGCGGGTTAGTCTAACTCAATTTACTAGGGCGCATTGATGGTTCATATAATAGCTACAAGAATGCGTTAGTAGTATATTTTAATGAGCCTGTATAAAACTGTTCTCCCCCTCAGTTTATCAGTAGTGCACAGAGTTAAGAAAGCTCAAATCATGCCTGAATATCAAATAGTCAAATTGAAATGTCTGCCAGAAACAGAAATTCGTTTTGCTTGTGGACATCCGCGCTAGAATTATTTAGTGGTAACAGAATAAAGTGAGATACATGAAGATAGATATACACGCATTGCCTCTCTGTATAGCATGTTTAATCTATTTTAAATTTTACAGGTGTAAAATTCACTAATAAGGCATTTTCAAAATCACCCATATCAAATCAGAGATAATAAAACCTAACCCCGAAATCACAATGGTATTTTAGTAGGGGAGGGGGGACTCCTGGAAAATCGGCCACGTGATGCCTTCTCACTTTGACAAAATTACTTTAAATATCTATTGCTCTGATTAGTACTATATATTCCTCTATGATCTATTGATGTTTTTTGGTTATATTCTGATTTTTTTTCTGACTAGTTATTGGGGGAGGAAGATTGGTAAATTACATTGCTTTTCACAGTATTTTGAATAAAAATGTATAAGATTAAGTATAAATTAATTATTTATGGATTTTAAGATTAAGTATAAGTGGTACCTATAGATTTATTCCTAATAAAAGGAATAAATAAAAGAATCTTTACAAAAACCATTCAGAATTATTTGAATTTATAAATTATCAACATAAGCAAGCTAAATAGAGCACAATCTTTTGAGTAAACTAGTGTGTATTGAACTCTTCAATAGTTCACTAAAGTATTGTCTAGTCTAGAGGACACTACTCTTTAGTCAACTCTTTTAAGAGTGCTCTAGTGCTGTTGTCGGTCTTTAATGAATGTCACATAGTCACATTTGTTTAATATATAATAGACGTCTATCAACCCAAATTAATTAATACATTTGACAACAGATGAACATAAATACATATTTACACAGTTTGTGGAGTAACATGAAAACTTTCTCTGTCTTTAGTAAAGTAGGGATCATGAATTTATAGTTGGCCTTTTAAGGCTCAAATCGTATTGTATCACAATCTCAAAGTAAATAGAGACAAGGAAGAATATTTTGAACTGAAGTATGCCAAAAATTATGTTTACCTACTTAATTTATACCTGTTGGGACATTTTAAATCAATCTTGATCCACTACTCTTAAAAAAAGTCTATATACTATGTAAGAACTTGTATTTACAATACAGTACCTTCTGAAATAAAACAATTGTATAAAAATATGTTCAAAAAGAAACCTGTTAATTGTCTGCTCTTTATTCTGGCTGTGCTCTTTATATTTAAATGACTGATTACATTAAGGACTTTATATCAAAAATTTAAGACTGATTATATAATTAATTTCTTTACTGATAGATAGTATATTACATTTAGATAATCTATTATTTGTATTAATTAAATAATGAGATATTTAAATGCAATCTCCTTTCAGGAAATCTTTGTAAATATTTAATGAATAATATAAATTAATAAAAGAATAGGACTTCTAACTTTACTTTATTAGGTCTCAATATAATAAAACAAATCAAAATAAACTTAAATAAAATATAAGCTATTAAAATAAGCTCATGCATGTTGTCTCCAAGGTTTATTTATTTTCGGGGGTTTCTAAGCATAAATATTAACAGATTTTTCTCAATTATATCATTTCTTTTTTTTGTTTAATGTTTTTGTGTCAATAGTTTATTTATGCTTTTCTTACCAAATGTTATACTTGTTTTATCTTTGCATAACTATTTTTTAACTGCACATCTTTATACACTGTAAATAAATTTTCTGTCTTAAAATATAATAAATAAAAATAATAGTAATTAACTTTTAACAAAATAAGTAAAAACAATTAAGATGATATAATAAATAAATAAAATTATAATAAATATCTTTCAATAATAAAAATTAAAAAAAAAAAACAATTAAATAAACATAATCATAAATATAATGTTAACTTATTATTCAACTTCAACATAATGAATATAACAAAATACATACTCAATATAATATTTAAACATTCTCTCTTTATTTGTCTAAATTGTTTCCCCACGCTTAATCTTATTTTTTATTGTTTTTATGCCTATTTAAGTAAATATTTTAATAATGTCATTATTTCATTGTATGTAAAACTATTCTAAATATTGAAAAATAAATATTTATTAAAAATATGCACCACTATTAAATTCTTAAAAATAAGTGTAAACCGTAGTCCTAGACTTTTAAAAATGATCTCTACCCTTCCCCCCTCATATTGACTATTTGAGTTCTAATTTTCTATTGTTATTTTTTAACTATTATCCAAATCTGGTAATTTTGTTACCACATTCAGTAACTTATAAAAGTTATACATAACTTTATTAATGCTAAGGTTGGGCACTAAGAGGAATTAAATAACTACTGCTGTCTACTAATACACTATATTTCGCCCTCTACCTCAGGGCATATTCATGTAATAATTATATTTCTAGCATCTTAATGCTAATTGTCAAATAAGATTATAATTTTTAAAAAACAAATAAATTAAATGGCAAAAACTGTATGAAACATGAACAAGTGAGTATAAATACTGAAGAAAGAGGGATAGGTGAAGTAAAATTATTGTTGAGAGACAACAATACATATACATAACTACATAACATATACATAACAATACATATTCATAACCATACCATAATATGGTAATACATTCTAAGAAATTTGATAATAATGTCCATCAAGCTGTCGTTTGACATATAACATAGATTTTTGTTCATAACCAGAAGAAGAAATATTTTTAATTAAAATCTATGATATATGTCAAACAATAGTTTAATAAAAGAAAAATTGTAAAGAAAAAATAAAAAATAATACTGGAATATAGTAATATAAGTATCAATTTTTTTAGAATTCAATGCTGTTTCTAAGATAGGTTTTATTATGGTATGCTCAAATTTAGTTTTCAAAGATACCAAGTGGTAATAGTTATCAAAATATTAATTAATTTTTTAATAGTTATTAAAAAATATTTGAAACTTGTAAGAGTCAATTTGCTGGAGGTAGATACCGTTTTTGAAAGTCTAGGACCATGTTTCGCCTTACTTTTAAGGATCTGAGAGGTACATCTGATATGTTTCCTCTCTACCCGGTATATTAGGTATCTTACTTCGGGCTCAATGAACCCACATAAGAGGTCATTCTGTAAAGTTGGCAGCATTGTGGAGTCTATCTATTAATACAAGAGGTTTGTAAGATAGATCTCTCCACCAATAATTATTCTTTATTACAAAGCTAGCTTACAGCTGCAACCAGCCATCATCAGTCTAGACAAGTGTTTGGTAGCAGGAAGTACCGATGTCAGAGGTAAACAGCACACTGGTTACCTCTACATAGTACACTCTAGTAGTTATTGAGCTAGTTATCTTTACATAGTTCACTCTAGTGTTAGTGTGCTGGTTACCTTTGACATCAGTACTTTCTGTTACCAAACATTTGTCTACACTGATGATGGCTGGTTGCAATGAAAAGCTAGCTTTGTAATAAAGAATAATTATGGGCGGAGAGACGTATTTAATTGGAAGCCTCTTAGATTAATTCACATAACAGGTATATTAATGCCTTGGAAATTTTTTCACCAGGAATAAGGTATCTTACTTAAATATTGTCTTTATACCCTTATTTTCCATTTTCCTAACATTTCCCCACCCATTGCATATCTGTATATAAACGAAGTATAGTTATTTGAATTTCACAACAAACCAGTGATTTTTTTTTTGAGGTTAAACTGTAAAATAATTATAAAACAGGTAATAGATAAGAAACAGTTTAATTAAAAAAGTACATTTACAAAATTACTTAAATTTTAACAAGTCATTTAATAAAAAGGTATATGACTAGGATAAATAGTAACTCTAAGGCTTAAAGTATGAGTAGCATATAGTACATGAGAATCTATAATGATTTTGTGGTTTTAAATCAGAAAACCCAACCGTCTCTAATTGAATGTTGGTATCTGGGCCTATCAATTTCAATATAATGAAGACTTTTAGGAAGACTAGGCCTATATCTGATTGGTTCTTGTTTAAGGTCTGGAACAGTATTAGATGATTTAGTTGCTTCTGGTGATTCCTCTTTACTTAAGCTTTCTGAATTTTTAGCCTCACTTACATCTTCACTTAGAGATTTACTTTCTTCTTTATTTACTTCTTCTGTTTCTTTTTTAGTTTGAATCTCACTTGATCCTTTACTTTGCGCGCTTGTTTCTTTACTTTGATAGTTTTCAGAAGTGTCTGATTTAGATTCTAAACTAATTCCTACAGCAACTTGGTGAGAATCGTCTTCACTAGAATTTTCTTTACTATCAACTTCCTTACTGACAATGCTAGGATTGCCCTCTTGAATTAAGTATTGAGTTTCATCAACCTCACTATTTCTATTAAGTTCTTCAGGCACGACTTCAAGATGTGAAACAGGCCGAGGATTATATCCAACAACATACTTATTTCTAGCATCAAAATTATTTATCATTTTAACAATATTTTTGAATGATGATTTCGTTTTGGGCCTGAGAAAAACATTCCAAAAATCTAATTTTGGCTCAACTAAATTTAATTGATCATCAATAAATAAGTCAGGATTTTCATTGATGTGAGGAACAGTAAATGAACTTGCACAGACTATCAACTGAAACATAACAAATTAAATCAATAATTAATGAAGCAATTGTATAAACTTAAATATAAATTGTTAAAACAATAAGAATAAATTCATATAAGTTAAATATAGCTGACAGTAAATCCTTAATTAAAACACTAATTAACTAATTAGTGATAATTAGAACACTCCTTTGAAAGAGATATCCTGTAATTGTTTTAAATTAATTTGTTTTTGCAAGTAATTAAAATTTATTGAATTTATTTATCTTCTACTTTACTAACAGCAATCAATTTAAAATATGAGGTGGGATTTATTTAAGTTTTATGTTATTCTTAACCTATAAAGTTTTTGATAGAGATTAAACTAAATCACAAGACTAATTTACATGATAAGCTCAGTGATAGAGCACTGAACTATGGCTCTGAAGTGGGTAGGATAATTCTCCCTGAACTAATTACCTTCTCAACTATAGAGCTCCAACTAAAATTAAGGTGTCCCAAACCTACGAGAAAAATAATCAGTTTCATTAACTTTTTTGCTCTAAAACAAATTTTAAGACAATATTTTTGTTTAGCTGTACATCCTCCTCCTATCTGTGCAGTTTGGAATTAATAACTTTTATTTCCATAATTTATGTTGGGAGTAAATTGTTTAGTTTGATTAAACCCATCAATATTTTTTATAGGCACAAAAAATTACATGTTTCAGGAAAAATAGCTAATTTGATTTGCAATTCAAATCTATCTTTTTTAGAACTGGGGCTAAGTAAAGTTTTTTAAAGCTGCAAAAGTGTAATTTGAATACAGTTTTACTGCTGAGGTAATAAAAGAATTTAGCTTACAACCAAGAGACATAAAGTAAACTTTATATCACTTAAGCACCTCTTAGAAGAGCTTCTAAACTATTATTTAACTTTGATGAATAAAATGTGAGCAACAGTTTTATGAAATATATACATGCAAGAATAGAAAAATTTCTAATTTACAGTCAAGTTATATAAAACTGTATTAATTGTTTTTAACATAAAATATACAAATATAACTATTCAAGTACTAAGGTACTAAGTATAACAGTAAAGAAGGTCAGGTCATAATGAATGCAGCATGTCAATAATATGAATCATAACCTCTTAAGATTATTACTGAGACATACTGATTATGCTATATCAGTGCATATGAAAGAAAAACATTCATTCTTAATCAACTTTTAACTCATATTAATAGATAAGGAAAATACTGCATAGTATAACAGTTTTGCTAAATAATCTCTCAGCCAATATGTTTTGCAAATAAAAGACGAAACATGGAAGCAAAAAAATTATTTAAGTTTTAATTTTGAAGCCAAAGCTCAAAGAAAAAGATATAGAGGTAGTCTGAACTAAAGTCATACATTTAAATTAAATTTTAAGTAATGCATAGTTTAGTATAAATACATATACAGACATTATTTGGGTACAGATAATAAGCATTAGTATAAACTGATGCAGATTATTTAAAATTTCAGAACTTTATTAATTAGGGCAAAGCCAAGAAACCAATAAAAGTTTTATGAGCCTAAGAATCATTTTCACAAAAAATACCAAATTTAAATATGAAATTATTCAAGTTAAAGATGTACACAATGTGCACAATGCAAAAATTTTATTTTTAATATTTATTTTGTAAATTGACCTTGGATCAGCAAGTTAGTAATCTTGTTTTTATCACATAGTTATATGGATCAGCAGAAACATATCTTGCTTTTACTTCACAATGTTCACTTACACCTTGAGATGTTTAACAGCTAAATTTTTAGCACAAAAAAATTATATTTTATTCCTCAACTACGACCAAAATTTTTATACAAATCACACTAATTTTGGTATACACCTTATTGAAACATGGTGCTGGCATATTATTTTTTTTTAATGAAGAGTAAAAAGTGAGTTTTCAAGAATGATAGTGAAAATTGAAAGATGCTAAACTTATCAGGTTATCAGCTTTTTACTGTGCCCACAGTATATACAGTGCATATATTTGGAAAGCGCAGCCTATATATATATATATATATAATATATATATATATATATAATATATATATATATATATATATATATATATATATATATATATATATATATATATATATATATATTATATATATATATATATATATATATAATATACTATAATATATATATATATTAATATATATATATATATATATATATATGTATATATATATATATATATATATATATATATTATATATATATATCTATCTTAAAATTGTTGCAGTAAATTTTAGACACAAATAGTATAGCTCATCCTAGAACTTACAAATAGTATAGTTAAAAAATTAGATTGGGGAATCATATTTAATTAAGCAATAGATTCTGTAACATCAATAACCATTCATACATCATGTTATTCCAATTAGCTGAAAGTAAATATTTAACTAATAATCTAATTTAAAAAAAGGAAATATGGTTCAAGGCAAAGCCAAACAAACTAAACAATAGTATGTTTATAGAGAAGAATTAATGAACCTAGTGTCACATTAATAAACAAAGCAAAAACATACAGGGTTAAGTTAGATCCATTTTTGTTTTTACTTCCATTATCAATGGCAGTAAAAAATATATTTTAGAAAACATAAAGAAATATTAGATTCTGTAACAAGATTTAAAATTAGGTATTTATTTAATTGATGAGTAAATGTGCAGATGTTTTCACCTTGACTTCAAACTAGTAATAAGAATACAGAAACAGGGTACCTCAGAAAAATTCCTCTCATAATTAGGTTTGATACTCTCGTCTGTCTTTTTTATAAAAATTAACTAATACTGATAATGAGATGAAATGAGTAACATCTTATATGGATGAGTGTTGATCTTATATGGATGTCAAATTTCTAATTGATTTGATTATTTTACATATTATAGACACTTTTTGTATAGACCTAAAGATTGATTTTTGCATTAAATTTAAACTCTCTAGCTAAACTCACTCTGAGCACAGATGAGGGTAAAAAACTTAAAAACAGATAATTCAGGTGAATCTATGTTTAGGAATTTCTAAGAAAACCTATTACTTTTTCTAAATACCTAAGGTTATAAATGAGGAAAGTTAAAATCATTCATAGCAAAAACAATTCTAAAATTTGTTAAAAAAATGAAATGGCTGGATTTCACCCAAAATCTGAGATCAGTTAAAAAGCTGACAATTTTTCGGGGCTCTCATAGGAACATGATTTATCTAGTTTGTTTAGCCATCTAGTCTTTACTTTGTTTGCAAGAAAAGCAACATATATTCGCCCATCTATAAATTGTAATTTCAGGGCTGAAATTTGAAGTTGTGGAATCACACTTTTGATATTTCAATTGTCTCCCTCTTTAATAAGAGATGGAAAGCCAAAGTTTTTCATGGTGACACATCTCAGATTAATTTAGTTAAAATTTAATTATGTTTATGCAATTAGGGAAGCAAAAACAGATCCTCTATTGCTGTCTGTAACCTATGACAAAAGCTAATATACGGTACTTGGTTTTACAAAAATAAAAAGGGCTTTCAAGCAAGTAATTAAGAAAAGATTTTATTCACTCACTCTACTCTAAGTTATAGGACGATTTAACTCCAAGATAACAGATTTTTACAGTTAGAGCTCCAAACTTTTTAAATTATTAAAAAATAATTTAAAACAAAATTTTAAGTGGGCTTTTTTAATTTTTTTCATTGGATTCTATTTTTCATAAGCTGAAACGCAGAGTATGGATAAAAATAAAACAAATTAAATATACAAAACCCACTTTGAAATTCAATAATAGTAAATTAATGTAAACTGAAGTGAATAAAAAGATTACAAACTAAAAAGGTCTATCTTTAATCCACACCCTTAGTGGCAAGTGTGTAAACTCCAGTTATAAATAAAAAGTATATAATTATTAAAGGGTGCAGAAGACATTGTTCTAGACACCACATTTAGTCATATTAGCATGAAAAGTGTGGCTGCAATAAGAGTTTATAACATATCAAATGCACGGGGTGAATGAATGCTATTAAAAGTAAAATAAGATAGTAAGATAAACTAGACCTTAGATAGAGATATAAGGTCATTTCAGCAAATTATAAGAACTATATAAAAATTTTGTTCTTTATACATGAATAAACGCTAGTAAAGATTCTTAAACTGGTTAGTGACATAAGAAGACCCAGAGTACTTCGTACAATATTTAGTTCAAGTTTTGAAGTTAGGTTTTTAAAAAAAAAATGTACGGGCTATGAATAGTACTGTTATATAATGAAGGTATTAAATAACCAATAACATGTAGATAATACAAGTACATAGTCATCAAGATCACAATTGTAACTTTATACTGCAGAACTAATTTTAAATAAAATATTCTTCTCAAAAAACTTTATTTAATTTGTTTCTTAAAAAATTTAAGCAAATAAGAAAATATATATCATTCAAGTATTAGAAATAAAACTAAGTTAATAAATAATTAATTTTTTAAATAAAGATAAACTAGAATTTATTTGAACCACTGCCAAAGAACTATCATAAGCTAATAATTTCTAATATAAATATAAAATAACAATGATTCAATAGTTGATATGAAAAGGTAGAAAAATAATTATAAAATAACAGGATTTATTACTAATCTTTGCCAAAAATCGACACTGACAAATCAAAGGTTTAGCTTTAGAAAGCCATTTTAATTATAAATGAGTATGTAAATGGATCAAAAAATAAATAGGTAATAACAAGAAATATAATATTAAAAGATAAAAATATTATAACAGCAAGTCTTTTGTCAATATCAAAAGTAATAATATTAAGCTTCTGATTATTAATTTGGAAAAATTGTATTTAATATAAACTAGACATAAGTAATAACTGTAACCACAATGCTTCTTAAAAAGTTTCTCTAGATTTGTTTTAGTATTTTTAACTTAAGATATCTTAAGTAAAAGTGTCTCTAAAATAAAAATGTCTTAATTTTAGGTATATTAATACCATTACATTTAAAACAGTTCTATTGCCTTTCAAACTAGTCAGTGTAATAGTTTTTACTAAAAGTTTGTAAAATTTAGGCAATATTTAAATTACTAAAAATTTAAAAATAATAATTTGCGAAGAACTAAATATTATAGATTTAATTTTATCAGAAAGCCAAAGTTTGTCATATAAATAAATTATAAAAAATGAAAACATAGAATACAAATAAAAACATAAATTAATAACATTATTATTAACACATCATAAAATTTAGTAAATTAAACGGATCTTTTATTACTAAATTAATTAAATTCTTACAATTAATTAAAAAAATAAAAATATACTAAAAGGTACATACTGTAGAGATGATAGTTAGAAATGGGATATTGGCCATTGTATGATGATTATTCGCAATACTGAATGAAAGGGGTGATGTACTGACTAATGCTGGTCCACTTAGTTTCAAGGCACTGATGTATCTGAATTAAACTAATACCGTATTACACTAAACACTCTCTTAGGTCACTATCAAACTATCACCCCCCTAGTCACATGCCATTCCAGTTCACCTTGCAAATCAAATACCTCCAGTTTCCTACTCCTCCCTATTTTTAATAAGAAAATAAAAAAATAAGAAAAAGACTAAACAATATATAAACAACTGTTAGAACACAATCACTTCATTGACACTGAAATGGAAAAATGCCATATGAATTACGTCAATTGATTTTTTTTATATTTTGCTAGTTTTAAGTCCTTGAATTTTGTTTCTTAAGTAAAGAACACTTAAATTAAATAAATGAATTAACTAAATAAAAAATATAAACAAATTATTTAGAAATATTTACAATTCAAAACAGGTTTTAGAAGAGTTTAAACAGTTAATTTAGAACAAATGCTACAAAAGTTGATAATGCAATAAAAAATACAAAGGAAACCAAACATTTATATAGAGTCAAATTTGTTTTCAACTAAAATCATCAACAGACGTAAAATATTTGTATTATCTGTAAGTTCTGCATCAACAATATATTTATTATTATAAATCAATTGCTTATCAATAAATTGATAATAAAAAATTATCATGGTTTCCTCAGGATTTCTATTACATAAATAAAATGAGTAATTAAAACTGATAAAACTGCTATTTCAGAGTTTATATAAAAATTATATTGTGGGTCATTCCAAAAAGCAACAGCCAATTTCATTCATTGAAAAAGTTCCATTACATTTAGGAAAGCTAATGATATTACGTTACTATCTTCAATATAACATATTTTTGAAATTATAATACATTTTATATGTATTTTTGTTATAAAAAGGTTTAGCCCATGATTTATAATTTACAAAAAAAATTAAAGAAATCAAAATAGATTAACAAAAAACTGGTTAAACATTATTTTAACAATATTATTATTTATGCTAGAGGTTATAAAGATTCAAAATGCAAGCTACAAAATTAAATAAAAAAATTTCTTATATTTATCTAGACAACAGGTAATTCAAGTTTTATTAATTAAATTTTATTCAAAACTGAATGTAAAAAACTTCTTATAAAAAGAAATTTATTATTGAAATTTAATTTAATAAAGGAACAATGATTATTAAGTATTAATTATAATCAAATTATAAAAATATAGTAGTGAATTTTTAGTAACTAATAAAAACCTAAAGTATTATCATAAACGAATTACAAAAAATCACTTTAAAAAAATTAATGTGACTGTAAATATAATATAGAATCTAGAGTGGTTCCTTTAAATTTACTTAGAATTTAGACATTTTTTAATGATTACAATAAAACATTAAGGCCCGTAAATGAAAAATATGGCCCGTTTTTTTGTCTTTGAATGTATTCAAAGACATTCTCCTAACATTTTTCTGACATTCTCCTTGTTCCTTAAGGAGAATGTTAGGAAAATGTCTTTGAATACGGGCCTAAATAAATCAACATCATATCTGATGTCATTAGCAAGATCTTCAAAAACAAATCAGAGGAGAGTGAAACAAGTATTAGTTGGGTGGAAATAAAGGGGAAAAGCATTAGAGGATAGATAGTGGTGAATAGGGACATGAATGTCTGTCTACCAATGACATAAAATCAGTGAAATCTACTTTTGAATTCATAATTTTATAAAGAAAAATAATATCAGCATTTAATTTATGTTTAGGTAATATGAGTTTAAAATTGAAAATTCAACTATATTATTATATTAAATTCTATTTCATTGTATTAAATAAAAAGTATATAGTCTATTTAAAACTGTTTCATAATTATTATAGATAATTGATAATTATGAGCTCTTGCCTTACCAATATTATAACTCATTCCATTTTTTAGAAATGTATGATACATTTAAATTATTAAGAATACATTGTAATCGTAAGAAAAAAATAAAATAATATAAAAAGACAAACTGGATGACCTTGTAAAGAAATTACCCTGGGCATAATATTCTAATAAAATATCTTTAATACTGACAAAGAACTTACTTGATGTAACAAAAGAATTAACATCTAAAATTTACATGTTTATTTATTAGATGTTTACCATATAATTAATAAATAGCAAGTTTTAAAAAAATATTAGAATAAATAGTTTAGCTACATAATTCATCTTATATAATGTGAATTATTTTGAATGGCAAATATTTTATTGAGTAACATAAATATATTTTTTCAATTAAATGATATTTTCAGAATAACTTAGTCATAAATAGTACTTTCTAATTACTTAATCTGTTCCCGGTTATTTTTATGATTTTAACAGTTATTTTTTACTTAATTTTGAATTTTACAAATGTATAGTTTTGTAATACCATGTAAAATATAATAAACAGTTATAATATGAAGAATTCCTGGAAGAAGTAGTAGGAAAAAAATTAAAAATAATTTGGCGCCAAATAAATTGTACTTTTATGACAAATTTTTATAAAATTGTTCCTGTTATTTTGATATTTTAGAGGAAAATATTTTTGAATAAGAAATAATTCATTACTGTATTTTTCCAGAAAAATTTCAAAAGAAATAAAATAAAAAACAAAAACAGGAACATAAAAAATTATCATATGATTTTGTAATAAAATAATAAATACAAACTGTAGCAATCTATTAACGTTTTAATAAAAAAAAAATTCAATTCATGATAAGAAAACACTGATTGTTTAATCTATAACTCATAAGGGCAGGGTATGATGTTTCACAATTCATATAATCTATTTTATCGTCATTCAGCAAATGCGTTAAACTAGTTATGTAATAAACAAATAAATTTAGCGATACTAACAGAGTTAACGTTAAGAGGTTTTGGTTACACGGTCAATAAACTCAAGTTGTTTTTGTAAAGATACTAAAATATCCATGTGAAAGATTGCTTTTCTGGCACATGTCACTTCAGAGTCATGTCCATACCATCCACATCTAATCCTACAGCGATGGACAAAATAGCTGCCAGGACATTCTCCTCCTTTCTGAACATAGCACCAGACGCCCAGGTCACGATGCCATCAATGGGATCAACAAACAACACTTGTCAAATCTGGCAAAATACTCAAACTCTGGAGAACAACCATTACTGATGATAGTCAAGAGTTTTTTAAGTTGTTTTTAAATGAAATTATACAAATATTGAGACAGTTTATAATTACTCTAATTTCTTTTTGCTGTTAACTTTAAATGCAGTAAAGAATTAAATCTATTTTAAACAGAAGTTTAAAATGCAGATTAGATGAAGAGGTGATAGTGAATCTCTAGTCAGAGGACCATGAGTTTGAACCTGTGTACAAAATATATACAATTGTACATATTTACCCAAATTTAATTTAATTTTAACACTCCAATTATCAATTTTTTAAATACAAGATTTTGTTCCTGAACATATCTACGGCACATGATAACTTTCAATCACTTTTTCAGATTGAAAAACCTCATAAACGTCTCAAGGCCTAAGCAAAAAAATCAATCATTGAAAAAACCTTAAAAGGTTATTTGATCAAACTTAAACTACTGATCATCATGAGTAATGCTAGTTGTCCAGAGTTCGAGTACTTTGGAAGATTTGGCAAGTATTGGATGCTGATTTTGTTGATGATATTGTCCCAGTGACCTGATATTGTCCCGGTGCCACGTTCAGAAAAGAGGTGGAAGGCTTGGCATCTATATTGTCCAATGCAGTAAACACATATGTGAATGGTATGGAGATGACTCTTGTTTGACTAGTGCTAGAAAAAGCAATCTAGTTGTGATCTTGCAGCAGTTTTGATGTATACCTTGATAGATAAGCTAACCTCAAGTGTTCACTTCATTTCCATTAAGTGAAAGATGTAAAAAGATCTTTTATCTTCTAGGAGGCAAAAGAATTTTTCAATACAGTGTAGGTGTAATGAAAACACCTTTTAACTCCTAGTTATGAAAAAATTGGTTTTAGCTATGTTTTGTAGGCTCTAAAGTTACTATTCCAGAGCATACCATATTATTTTAAACAATTTGTTTTGCCTCCTTACACAGTTTTCCCTTTCATAGAGGACAAACTAGGAGTGATAGGAAAAATATTCAACAAGTACATTAGTAATTATTTTGGTCATACAATGAAAATAGCAAGAAAAAATATAGGGTCCAGTATGAAATTTAAAGTAAGGAGTCGTAGGATGCCCAAATGGTCAATGCAAAACATAAATTTATAAAAAACATATTATAATTTATATAATATAAAATATTATATATTATTATAAAAATATATTAAAATATAAAATATTAATAAATAAATAAAATAATAAAGAAATAAATAATATAAACAATATAAATATAAAAAATGTAAATAAATAATAATAAATAAATAAATAATCATTTATTTGCTCTCTTTACATAATACTCACATATTACAAACTTTAAAATATTATTTATATAATAAGCAATTCGGCAATGAGCCATGGTACCTCTTTTTGAGGTCGGAAACAAATAAATAATAATAAATAAATGAAGTATTAAAATAAAAAATATTATTATATTATAATATAATGTATAATAATAAATATAATATAATATTTATAATTTATAAAAAACATAAATTTCACTATACTAAAATACCCCTCAAGGTTCTAACATCTTTTTATGCTGTTCAAAAATTAAAAATGTGGTAGAGACTTTTGGACTACCATGCATATTATGAAATCTAAAGTGGCACAGCAAATAATATAACTCTATTTAAAAACACAGAAAACAAAGAGCTGTACAAAACACTATAATCTGCTACCAATGAATACTTAAAACCCAGAAGGTAATTTATAGGAAACTAAAGCAGAGAGATGAAGGCAAAGCTGTGGTGATAGAGCTGGGGCCTGACCCATGGAATTACAACCAGGGGTGAATGGCTAAAAGAAATACTATACTAATGAAAGTGAAGACGGGCTGCCACCTTTCTGACTATATTGAGGTGGGAGAGGGAGTGATGCAGGGTGACTCCTTAAGTCCGTTATTGTTCCTGCAAGACATAGGGAACTTTTTTAAATCAGAAGGCCTGAGAGGGGTTAAAATTGGCAAATATGGTTCAATTTTCAATCTTGCCTTTGCATACGACTTAATTATTTTGTGTAACTCTTTACACGATGCACGATTAAAACATGATGCTCTACACAAATATTGCAACATCAACAACTTAACTGTTAACGTTAAGAAACAAATGTTATAGTTTTCAGCAGATCTAATTAAAAATAGAAACATTAAAAAACCTATTAAATATGGTGACGAGACCATTGCAGCTATACAGTATTACACATATTTGGGAGTGACATTCTCTCAGTCTTGTTCCTTTCTCAATGCTGCTAACACTTTTATCAGAAAAGCTAACCTAGCATCAGCAAAGGTCCGAAAACTATTATCAAGAGCTAAATCAAATGATTGGAACTCGAAAGAAAAACTTTTTTCTAGCATTGGTAAATTCAGTGTTGCTGTGAGATCTGGTCACTGGACTACTTAGACAAATTAGATTCTGTTCAATGCAATTATTACAAACAAATCTATGGTCTACCCACGGTCTACCCAAAAACACTCCTAGCCATTACATTAGGAATGAGTTGGGCGTTGAACACCTCAGTAATCTAGTGATCCAAAGATCACTGTTGTGGTGGAATAAGTTAATCCAAATGGATAAGTCCAGGATTCCTTAACAATGTTTATTGGCTATGATTGATTTAAAAAGAACTCAACAAACAAGTTGGATCTCCAAACTTCAAATCTTACTTTCCAGTGATGAAACAATTAACACTAATAATGAAATAAGCGATTCTAATATAAGAGATATTTCAGAGAAATGGTCTAATCATAAAAAATCTTATGATATTTTAGAATATTGAAGCAACAACCCAGACTTTAGACTCATAGCACATCTTTCAGATCAAGACTATTACACTAAAATCAATTGCCCACTCTTGTTCACTAAAACTGTTTTAAACCTCCGCCTAAGTTGCCCTAAGAAATTAAAATTAATCTTCGGCAAATACATTTTGTGCATAGACCAGGAAGAAAGGTGTCCTATGTGTAACAGCAATGAGGAAGTGAGTAATTTATACCACATCATACTGGCCTGCCCCTCATCTCAAGATGAAAGGAAAAAGCATATACTTAAATTTATTAAACCAGAAAAAAATCACAATCCTCTATACCAGCTTGCTGATATTTTATCAATTACATCTAAAACTCATTTTTTTGAGGTAACATTCTATTTACAATCAATAGCCAAGAAACATTCAATATTTGAGAGAGCATCATGTTAAATTGTTTACCGTTTTGTTTGTTTTTACTTAATTATAAAAAAATGTATATATTTAATTTTACTATTTTATTTTATAAACAAAATAAAGATAAATTAACAATAAAAAAATAATATTAAACAGATATAAAATCAATAATACTATTCAAACATTTTAATATTAACTTTTTTTTGTTAAGGTAACTTATGCTTGAACATGTAGTTTACAAGAAACTGAGGAACATCCAACATTGAAGTATTTTTTTGTTTAGTAGTGGATATAATTATTTATTTTTGTGTTTTCTTTCTTTATTAAAGTTAATAAAACCAAAGCTAATTATTATCTTTGCTTTGGTTTTATCAACTTTTATAAAATTAATTAGAAAAAAAACTTCTAGAAAAATACTTGGAAGAACAATAATAATAGATTAAGAGTAAAAATGGTAAAAATTTAAATTTAATTGACTTAATTTAAGACAAAATGGTGGAAAAAGTAATTAATATTTACGTAGGATTGTAATTATTGTGAAAAATAAAAAAAATGACGTCATCAAAGTACAGTTATGGCACCTAGCTACCCAAGGAATGATAAGAGCTGTTGTATTACTATTAGTATTAGTCTCTTTGAATCCACACACACACATTTGATTGACACACACACTGCATCTGCTTAGTTAGAATATAGTGAGACTTAGGCCCGTATTCAAAGACGTTTCCTAACATTTTCCTAACATTCTCCTAACTTTTTCCTAACATTTTCCTAACTTTTTCCTAACATTTTCCTAACTCCTAACATTTTCCTAACATTCTCCTATCGTGTTTTAAAAGTCTTTTAGAGGCTTCGCATGATTTTATTTAGTAAGAACTAAGGTAGTTATGTCAAAAAGTGATACCATTGTAAGTAACGTAATATATCGCAAAATATCAATGTTATTAACTTATTACCTGGATTTACGACATACTTTGTCATAAACAACAATGCGGCCTTGCTTTGGCGAATGTTAAATATATTAGAAACTTTATTTACATATGTTTTCAGTAAACAGTAGAGTTAATACAAATACAATGTTCAATTATTGTAACAGCTTTCATAAATAAAGCAGTATCAATCGTAGGAAATGTTAGGAGAATGTTAGGAAAGTTAGGAAAAGTTAGGTGTTAGGAGAATGTTAGGAAAATGTTAGGAAAAAGTTAGGAAATGTTAGGAAAAGTCTTTGAATACGGCCTTACTCTTCATAATTTGTTTTTATTTTATTTATTTACCATAAAACATTTTTTTAAATTAATATTTTATTATAATTCAATATTATTAAATTTTTTATTTTTACTTTTCCTCATTTATAATGTAGGTGTTTAGAAAACATTTTGTTGTTGTGGAAAAAATCCGAAACCGGGAGTTCACTTGAATTATCCGTTTCAGGTGTTTAAAAACCTTCTGAGTGGTTTCCACAAAGTTGTCTGTATATCTGTCTATGAGTGTGTGTTATCATTGTACCTTCTAGCGTATTTATGCTAGAGAGTTGAAACTTGACACAAAATTTAATCTATAGGTCTAGTCTAGTTGTGCTCCAGGATAATTTTTTACATGAGGTCATCAATCGGATGTAATGATTCAGCAAAAAAAAAAATTCATAAAACATGCAAATATGGAAGTAAACATGTAATAAGTATAGAAAACACACACATAATATATATATATATATATATATATATATATAATATATAATATTATATATATATATATATATATATATATATATATATAAGATGTAAGTAAACATGTAAATAAGTTCTGAATTTCCTTGTACCTGATGTTTTTATTTTATTTTTGATATTTTTTTTATAAATAACATTTTTTTTTAGTAAAATGTTTATTTTTACTATTGTGTTCAGTATTTATGTTCCTGTCATTTTTTTCTCTTTTTTAAAAATTATTAATTGTATTATATTTTTATGATGTTTTTCTTAGTAACTGTATGAAATCCCGTGTTAATTAACAGATATAAAGGTAAAGCATTTTAAGTTGATAAATATCATTCCTCAATACCAACAACATATTTCATAAAATAAACATTTGTTTTTTAACTATTTTTCTACTAAAACAAAATATACCATAATATATATATATATATATATTATATATATATATTATATATATATAATATATTATAAAAGTCTCGTAAAACTTATTTTTTGTCATCAAGACCTCTGGAACAGATTTGTTTCGTGGTCCGATGTTTGACTCCCGCCATAATGCCTACCCCATTAGAGAATTTTTTCCCAAAGGAAATGTGCTAAAATGAAATACTTTTATTGTAACCAGCATCCATCTGGTTACAACTCGTAGTTGTTAGTGGTTACATACTAGTTAGGGTTACAATTTTTAACCCTAACTATTTTAAGTGACAAACAAGTTGAAAAAAACCATGATAAATTACTGGAAACTAAAAGTATAGTCGATTAAAATAAATAACGGTGTCGTTTTCTAAATATTTTTGTGTGCTGAATCGAACAAAACCAGTTCAAAGTCAATACAACCACTTTATGTGACCAAAAAGTCGAAAAAACAGTGGTAAATTTACAGAAAACCTAAAATACGGCCATAAACCACACATTTCAAGTGTGGGGGGGGGGTCGATATCTTTGAGTCTGCGAGTTTAATGAAAGGGGTCTGGAGTTGATACAAGCCCTCATGGCCAGAGTACCTGGGTTCAAATCCTGGTAGGGACGATAGTCTTTATTGTTTTTTACATTATAAGTTGTGTGTGTGTTTTTGTGCTCTACAATCCATTTCTTGCTTAAGGATCCGGTTTATGCTTTATAACTTGAGCAGTTATTTAATTGTCAAGCACTACTCGCAACTCGTTTTTTTCTGTATTTTTCAAAGGAAATACTCTAAAACCTTTAAAGAAATCAACCATGAAACCAACTGAGCATTAAACTTGTGCAAATAATGGTGTACATTTCAGAGGCACAGTTTTGTATAACCAACTGGATAATTATCCGCATTTCCTTTGAAAAATACAGAAAAAATTAGTTACATGTAGTGCTTGACAATTGATTGCTTGAACTGCTCAATTTACAAAGCATAAACCGGATCCTTAAGCCATAAATGGATTTTTAAGCACAGACACACGCATTCCAAAGCAATTTCGCTCGACAAGCGGACCATCGCACCAGAATTATTATTTACAACTTGCTACCAAAAACAACCCTGCCTCATAGCAAGGTAGATCCTTACTATGTATAACAAAATTAATGACTTCAGGAAGAATTAAAAAATATATTAGTAAGTTTACAATGAAGTTCATGTTTTGAAATCCACAGGAAGGAATTATGACTGTAAAAATGTAACAAAAAAGTTATAAAGAATAAAAAATAGCAATTATTATTGATAAATGTAACAATTTATTTCTAAAACTAAGTATATAAAATTAAAGCTTAAATTTTATTAATGCTCACTAAAATATTTAAAAATAATAACAAAAATTAATTTATTAATTTAAGAAAAAAAAACAGTCTATACAAATGTAAGAACATATACAGAAAATTAATCCTTTTTTTAGATCAGTTATTATACAATAGAATCCATACAAAGAGATTCTATAGAGAAAGTAAAGTGAATTTGGTATGGACAAATTTGTTTAACTGTGTTGTGGATGTTACAATGTGGTGAAGGTTACCCCAGGAAGTATAACACTATACTGGTAACCCAAGAAATTAAGTAATCGAAAAATAGAATCAAGCTTTTTGTGTGAATAAAAAGTCAGCACAGTTTAGAGGCAAAGCACATTACATTTGAATAATAGTTCATGAGCCAGGCCTAAAAAATGAGATTCATTTTGTACTACTTCAAACCAAATATTTTTGAAAATATACCATAAATTATTAATGAAAAGCATAGTCTGCCTATCCAGAATGGAGCCCTTCATATGTATGCGCACGCTCAAAATATTAGAAAGACGCACAAATTCTAGTTTTTTCCAAGAAGTTGTAATGTGAAGGTTGAGTGCAAAACATGAAGAGGACATTTTTAAAGCTAATAAAATTTCCTATAAAATGAGTGTTTTTTCATAAAAATCGGATAACTGCAACTAAAGTTATGAAATTTGTTAAATAGCCAAAGAAACAAAAAGTCAATATTTTTTCAAAGCAATTCGCTGACTTTGCACAAATTAACCATTTTTTGGTGTTTTTGAAAGAGCCATAACTTTGGTTGTAAATAACCGATTTTAATTATTGAGCACTCACATTATTGGACATTTTATCATCTTTAAAAAATGTTATATTCATGTTGTGCACACAACCCACAGGGAACCACTTATTTCATATTTTAAACCACTTATTTCAAGAAATCTCAAGCTTATTTCAAGAAGCTCAAGATTATATAAAATTTTGAGACTGCGTAATCATATGAAGGGCTCCACTCGTCTGCCTATCCACTGGGTAGGCAGACTATGTTTTTTCTTCATAATTTAAGCTATATTTTTAGAAAAATATTGTTTCAAGTGGTACAAAATGAATCACATTTTTTCAGGTCTGGCACAAACATTTAAGATAAAAAGGGATATTAACTTATACTTGCGTTATGCATAAATCCCTCTTATGAACTTAAATAATTTTCTAGATTTTAGATAATCCCCTCATATTATACTTACTTTTTATTTATCATTTCTGACAGAGTTTTATAAGATTAAAATTAAGAAGATTCCATTTTTTATTTATTAAAAATTAAGTGGAAACAAAAACATATGGCCTTTCACTTTTTTTCTATTTGTTGGGTTACCCCAATGTGTTTGGTGCAATAAGATGTGTTTCATTAATCACAAAACAGTTAATAAACTTTTATTAATGAGGATTTATTACAGAAAATTTGGCATAGGTATATCAAGAAAGATAGTATTTATTAAAAAAAAAATCAAAATTACAACTAATAATAGTTATAATTAAAATAAATTATGCGTATAAACTTCATAAATAATTTCTTATTAAAGAACCAAAGCTATGAAGTTTTAGGAAGAAGCTATTATATGAAGATGCTGAAGACCATGCAGACTGACACTCAAATCCTATTCCACAAATAATTCCCACAATTCTCATCTGTTGTGACCTTGCATTTTACATTTTGTCAGCCCTCAGCAAACAAAGGTTTCTAGACATTGAACCAATATTGGAAATGCTGATATGCTTTGTAATAGTATCAATAATCCATGATTAAATTTTAAGCCAAGCTCTAATAGCAGAATAGAAACAATTTCATTTGTGATTGTTAGAGAGAGTCAAAAAGGTTCTAATACTAGGTGGTAGTAAGCTAGAAAAAGATAGCACCCCTCGATGATAATTTCTGTCTAAGGTATGCACAACCTTAAATGGTAAGTAAAAGCGGAGTCAACTACTGCAGCATATCGTTTAATAAAATATTATATCATTAGGATAACCATACAGCCACTTCAGCTTTTTTATGCTTAGTTACATATACTCTAGTCCACAATCCATACCTGCATGAAAACAAACAGATACCAACTAGTAGAAAAGTGATGGCAATAAAAGCACAGCAAACTTGCGTACTAGTTTTTAAGGTTCAATAAGAACAACTGACAAATATTGAGCCCACTAGCACTTATAAGAACCTACTATCAAAAATCACACACAATTCTTTCATAAAAATTAATAACATTTCTTAAAACAATCTTTACAATTGGTAGAGCCAATTAGAAATTCCAGCCTTAATTTTCTTTTACTGTGTTAGGCTTATAATACAGGTGTTAACATCCTTCACTGCATGTTCCGCTAACAATAATAATAAATTTCAGTCACTTTGACTTCATAACTTCTATTATGTACATTTTAAATTTATTTAATAGTACGCACTTACATAATTTTGTGTTTATACACATACAAAGAATTTACACAAATATAGGTTCCCTAAGACCCTAAAAAAAAAAAAAAAAAAAGTAATAAAAAATTTTAATAATTTAAATTTAAGTTCAGATACTATTCTAAATTATAGTTTAAAACTATTTAGTGGTGTGATTGTTTCAAAACTAGAAAAGAATAATTAAATAGCATGTAAGGCTCCTAGAAATTCAAAACAAAGAAATTGCAATATTGCTTTTATATAACACTGAAAGTTTTATAGTTATACTCAACCCCATGAAAGATGGATTACAATGGCCAATCAATAGATTACAATGCCAATCAATGGTTTGAACAAATATTTTTTTCAAATATTCTTGATGCTGAACCGGGCTGAACTAATTGCTTATTAAAAAATAACATGGTATGCAACTTAAGACGGCAAAAGCTTAACCCTTTCAGGATATAGAGAGTGTAGGATAGGTGATTGAGGTAGGCCCTCAATGTTGTAATGATTTTATTCAGTAGGAAGGTTATGAATTAAGAGATGTTAATAAGAAGAAGTCATAAAAATGCTTACCTCTTAAAGCATTGTAATGCAAAAATACTAATTCATGACATATATAAATTGATTCAGTCACCTTTGATAAAGTCTTATTATCTATTGAGAGCTAAATGAAAGAGTTTAGACAAAGAAAAAGAGAGTTAAATGCTAGAGAAACAGAAAAAATCATAGAAATCAACTTTCTATATTAGTGTTGTGTTTAGAAAATGCTCAGTCATGAATCACACGAATAGATTCAGGAATCTTTAATAAACTGTTTTAATATAATTAGAGAGCAAAATTAAAGAGCTTAAACTGGGAAAGAGAGTGTAAAATGCAAAAACCCTTTGCAAGAATACTCGCTGTTGGTCCCAAATGCAAAAATGTTGGCCAGATTATTCGTGGTTGGTCCAGAAAGGGTTAACGGTATAAATACGATTAGGCATTGAATTATTAAAAGTATGATATAGTATCATCCAAAGAATTTTACGATCTTAAACACCCTTAGAAGACCCATAAAACCCCTGACCAGTACAGTAAAATACAATGATATTATCAAACTTTTTACAAAAGTCACATTTTGCTATAAAAACAATAAAATAATTATTTCATGAAAATGTTTAAATTATTATAATTTTTAAATTATGCAAACTGAGTGGAAAATAAAGATCTATATTAACAAAATTAGTTGGTAACTTGACAATAGTAGGAGATAGCAACAGGTTAACTTGCTCTACAATTATAAGTAGCTGGGTTCTGATCAGAATCATCTCTTGATATTCCCATATTCATTAATACCACATCAAATGGATCAGCTATCATTCTACGTTGGTTTGATTGTGCTACTTCTTCTCTTTCTTTTACCTCCAGTTCATTCTCTTTGCCATCCTGTTAAAAAACATGAGCACAATGGTATTATACCCAAAGAAACAAAAGAGTAAAAAATGATCAAATTAACTAAAATACTTATTTCCTAGGAAATGGCATGTCATATCTACCATGAATTGCCAATCATTAGTAAATCTATGTTTTTAGCTCACCATAGGTTCACCTGCACTTTTCTTTACATAAGAACCATTAAATATGTATAACACACAAATTTTTATATGCGAGCTAATATATAAACAAACTTCTGAATATTTACTAAAAATAATTTCAATGCACTTCATTATTTCAATTCTTTTGTAATAAAATAAGACCAAAAAATAAATCATTTAAATTAATTCTTAAACAAATACATTATTGAGTTCTTAAAAAATTCCTTAAGTTAAATACAACTAAAATTTTAAATCAAAATATATTTTTGGTTCAGGCAAAATAATTAGCCTATTATCATAATTTTTCATAAATTATATATTTTCATTCTGCTAAGAATGTACATGTCCATTTCATAAAGGGATATGTACATTCTGAGCAGACCTACAACACTTTGGGGCAAAAACCAAAAATACAGGTGTGCTGTACTAGTTCACTACACAAATAAAGTAGAGTTAAATACCTGGGGTTTGGGGCTCCATAATCTAACAACATGTTCAATGCCTGATGTAGCTAAAAGACAATATGTTGGATGAGGTTGTAAACAATTTACAACACTAGAATCTCCTTTTAATATTCTTACATTGTTAGTGGTAACACTGTCCCACACAAATATGGAGCCATCATCAGAGCCTGCCACAATGTACTGTCCTCCACTGCACAACAAACATGACAAATATTCACTCATTAAAATGAAGAATAAAAGAAAATAATGAAAATGAACTTTTTTTCATGCAACCGGCAGAAAAAACTTATTCCCAAAAAAAATTAACGATTTTTCAAAGTGTTGAGGTAGTGCAAATTTTGGTAGTGACCAATTTTTTTCTTAGTTAGAAGCGTAATATACAGCTTTAAATTGTCAGACTATGTTTTTAATATCATTTATGGGGTTTTTAAGAAAAAATACGTTTGAAACTGTACAAATGAGTCATGTTCTTTGGGGATAATTCTTAGACTAAAAGAGGCATTTAGCTTAGAAATTTTTTTATCATTAGGTTAGCTTCAAGAAAAAAACTAACAGTAAAAACATCTTCAAATAGTACAAGTAAAATATTTTATTGTTAAAATTTTAAAAATGTATTGAAAGAACAGATTAAAAAATATGATTAAGATTTTTAAACGCAAAATGTTACAATTGGAAAATAAATGCAACAATTTAATTATAATAATTTTTAGTGAACTTTTTAGTACTGAAAATAAGTACATCAAAATAAATTGATGGCTTAAAAATGTCAATAAAATCTAATGGTACCTTCCAAAGAAGTTTGCTTCTTTAATATCAGTAGTAGTATTACAGTGTCCATAAAATCTGAGCATATAGTCCCTGGCTGCTTCCCTCCATTCAGCCTCCTTCCCAGATATAACAGAGTTCACATCAAAGTCTGAGTTTTCTGTTTCATTACGTCCACTCAAACTCTCTGAACAAAAAGTACTCATGTCAAAATATTAAAAAAAACTTGTCTAAATATACTAAATATGCATCTTAACTATGTTTCATGACCTATGCATATTTTGATTAAATTGTAAAAAAAATAACAATTATTTTGATAATAGCAAAATGATTGCCAAGGAAGAAGGTTCTTTTGTCATGCCTATTCTTTTATTCCTTTATTTACAAAGTTATAATACATTCAACCAACATTAAAAAAAATAAATATTAAGAAAAATAATTTGATTCAAGCCATTGATTAGATCTATTAAGACATTATCTTATTATTTAACATTGAATAAGATAACAGCTTCATTGAAAAATAACAAAAGATTCTCCAAATTAAACTTTTTCAATGAGGTCATCCTCAGTTATTTCAAAGTGGCAGAAAAACAGAAGTACGTAAACATTTTAAGAGAACTGTGAGACTTAGTAATCACATTACTTCTCTCCTTACTTATTTTAGTTTCTGGCCATAATGGCCTGTGGTATTTTTTTAAGGAAACAATAGCAGAGAAGGACTGATAAGTAAGCAGAATTTTTCTAAAACAACTCAAGTTTATCTGTCAGCAATTTTGCATGAAACTGAGCACCAGTAAAGTAGTTCACAATAGAAATCAAGAAAAAAGTCACTCCATAAAAACTGTTTATGATCATCATAAACATTATCTGTGGCATTTGTTTAAATATGAGTATGAATAATTGTAGTATTGAAATCTTAGTAATAACAGACTCACCAAACTGTGCAATTTTTGTTTGAATGTCTCTCTCAAGAGCAGCACATGCAGTACTTTTCGAATGACTAGGAAACCTTTTCTTAAAGTTGTCTAAACATTTTAAAGCTTCAGGATACCAGCACAGCTCAAATAAACATCTAGCCATTCTACAAAAAAATACAAACAAATAAAGCAGCAATTCAACAAAAATTGGAGGGCTATGAAAATATGTCATTTATATTTAAATTATTTTGAATTCTATTTTTAAAATTCTACTTTGATAAAGTATAAAATTAAATACGGGGCTTCCCTGTAGCCATATTGCCATGCTTGGCTCACCATGGCCACTTTTCTCACTATCTGACTAGTTTAGCAGACTAAATAGGATGTCCTTTCAAACTAACTCTCTATCCTTTGCACCATTCATCTCATAAATGCCATTCTATAATTAAAATTATTTATATGCTATTTGCACCACTTAGGAGAGTCAAATTAAACTAAAACTGGTCTAAATTGAATTAGCTCGTGGTTTAACATATACAAACTTAGTTAATTTGTGATGTCAGGTCTTGAATATCATTTTTAGCAGTAAAATAGTAAAAATAAATAACTTAATGCAGTTACTAGTCATAACAACAGATAGATTAGTTCCATTACATCCTTAAAAATAAACTTACAACTTGAAAAGTACAATAAACTATAATAATAAAAAATACAACTTTGTAATCAATAGTAATTGATTGGAAAAATATTAAAATATAAAGAAATTTACCTGAAAAATGCTTTTAAATTTCCAGAATCATGAACTAATGCTGTTAGACAGTCCCTCAAAGCAGCATACATATCACCAACCCTTAATATATAAAAATAAAATGCTTGTTTTAGACAAAAATAATAAAACATAAAAACTAAAACATTTCCCCAATTAAATTTTGTCATTTTTTCAACATTTTCTCCTTTATACAGTAAGTATATAAAAATGTATTGTGTTTGCATTGAAAATTAGAAAATATTTAATTAAAATATTTCAAATGATTAAAATATAAACTCGGAGTGTTATATATTTTGAGGATGAGTGAAGCTAGTATGAAGTGGTGAGGATTACGATCATATTAAGTCCGATGAGGAGAGGAAATGTTTTGAGGTACCCTATACTTTTATTTGGTAATATAGAATATTTGAAGATACAGGATGGCAAAATGAAGAGGAGTCAAAATTTGATTTTTCATTCCTGTCCAGCTTTTTTAACCTTAAAATGACAAATGTAAATTGAGGACATGCAAATTACAAAGGTACTCATTCAAAAAATTCAAATGGCGATTGATCAGGGAGAAAAATTAACATACGTCCCTACTAACATGGCGCATGTATGTGTGCGTCATGACACACGTGACTCTAAAAACAGGTTTGCAACTCCCTTACTCTGGGGACATGTCAAGCCAGACAGAAATATCTCAATGAGTTGGGATTGGTGGCGTTCAAATCACCTCAAATATTTACTAACCCTAAATGAACCTGAGTTTAGAAAAAAACAAAAGTAGATTTTTTAAAAAAATCTACATATTTTTTTCTGGCTTATAGTTTCATAAGCAGGAACGCTTTGTCTTGCAGCTGGCTCCTCACTGGATTTGACACAAAATGCCTTCACAAGGATTTATAACATAGAACAAAACTATCTTATATCAAAAGAATTCAGCAAAAAAGATCCAACAACATGATCTATTTGTTAAGTGATCCCATCACTTCTCACTATCACTATAAGTGTCAGTAACTTCCAGCTCCTGAAAGGAAGAAAAAAGGATTCCTCGGAAGTAGGTTGCTTCCTAGTATTTAAAAAAGTAGTTCTTCTCTCCCTCTACTTATTGTAACTATAATATTAGTGAACGCTTTCATAGCACTTAAATTACAATTTTTTTTGTACATCACATAAAATTATTATTAACAGCACCATAAACAAAAAAATGTTTGACAAGTACAGATAGAGCTTACCAATCCCTCTTCATGTAAGCAGCAGCACGGTTTGAATAAAATACAGAACTATTAGGAAATCTTTTAATGGCTTCGTTATAAGTATGTATTGATTTGGTATACAACTCCTGTTCAAATAACGAGTTTCCCTAAAAAATAATATATTTTAAATATAAGAAGAGAAAATTATGCTACATCAACCCTGAAATTACAGGGTCTGAAAAATTATACAAGCACAGCAATTGTTTATAGGCATTGCATCTTTGTTTCAACTCTATGGAGTACATAGAACAAATGACTATTTAAATTTTCCCACAGCAGAATTCATTTCATAAATTCACCAAGTAAATAATATTTACAGAATACAAAGAGCCTCACTGGCCTTATTAGTAAAATTATTGCATTTGTAGTGACTACATTCATGGTGACGTTATGTAATAAAATTATGGTGTTTGTAGTGACTACATTCGTGGTGATGTTATGTAATAAAATTATAGAATTTGTAGTAACGTTGTAGTGACTACATTCGTGGTGACGTTATGTAATAAAATTATAGTGTTTGTAGTAGCGTTGTAGTGACTACATTCGTGGTGACGTATTGTAATAAAATTATAGTGTTTGTAGTGACTACATTCGTGGTGACGTTATGTAAAAAAATTATAGTATTTGTAGTGACTACATTCGTGGTGACGTAATGAAATAAAATTATAATATTTATAGTGACATTATTTAGTGAAAGTATAGTATTTGCAGTGACATTATAACATCTGTAGTGACAGAATGTAGTAAAATTATACTAACAACAGTACTAATGTTGAGAGTTGGTCTTATCTATTGCCCATAACACTGAGAGGGAAACAATTCTATTGCTTGTCCTCATGGATTTGGTCCCAGGACCAAATACAAGTTTACTTATAACTTTTTGATAAATTTAAATAGATGATAACCTGAAATATTTTATACAACATTTTTTCCCAAAAATAAATGTTAGCCAGTACAGAATTAAACAGAAGCAAACGAGACTGATTTATTTTAGAAAGTGTTGTAAGATAAGCAAATAAAGTTGCATCTCTGACACTCTCTGTTTAGCTCACTGTTTATTTAATTTTCTTGTTACTATAAATAACTTATCTTAATACAAATAGTTTAAATATTATTTTGGTCAAAATGATTGTCCTAAAAGTAAGTAGGAAAAAGACAGAGAAACACTCACCATCAATTTTAACTGGTTGATATGTTCCGGTAATTGTAATGTTGACTTTTCTGAGTTTTTACTCTTCTCTGGATGAAATCCATTGCAATACCCACTCAGTGGTTCACCTAATTCTGTTATAAATATCAAATCATTTAGAAATAATAATAAAATATAGATATTTGTATAAAATATGACAAATTAAGAAGAGTATACTCAAGTTTTACTAAAATTATAGAAAATACTATTAAATTAAGTTGAGATAAGAGCTCTTGTATGCTTATTGCAAATGGAGATTCAAGTTTGTTTTACACAAAAAATAAATTCAAAAAATCTTAACTAAAATATTTTCTCTCAGTTCACTTGTCTCCTCAAACAACATTAGAGGATTATTGAGTTTGATATATTTGAAAAACAATAGTAACCAACCTTAAGCAAAAATTCTTTTTAGCTAAAAGAACATTGAACATAGGAAAATGTGTATCCTTCCTTAATCTAAACTAGGAAATAATCTGCAATACTATTATTTACCTTTATTTTCATTAGTCTGTTTGAGTAATACATGTTGCGATTTAGAAGTAGTGTCAAAAAGATAAATTTGTTCACTTCCTAAATTAACCAAAAGATCAGTACCATTGGGCCCAAATGTAACATATGTTGCACTATAGTCTCTGTTTTCTCTTTCCATGTATTTCCTTTTACATGATACATGTCCTGAAAATAAATTATAAAGTAAAATTATAAGTAGCAAAACAAAAGAAATGTTGAAAACAACACTTTTTATAAATTTATTAAATTATGGTTAAATAATTTATTTAGTTATAATTTTAGGTTGTCATAGGTTTTTGATAGTGGTTGCCCTTGATTCACATAGTGCTTTCAAGGGTTATAACCAGAAATATCACTGTCAGACATACCAAAACAACCAGTATTACTGGATGCATTGTTTAAATACCTCTTTCATAATGTACCATAGGGCGCCCAGTCTACAGGGGAGTTAGGACCCTTCTGTTGCAAATGTAACCGAGAGGCTAAAACACCAACAAATGTGATTGGTACTTGTCCAAATAACATGCTCATTGAAACTCGTTGCAATGTCAAACATAAAATCGCCGAGTTAATGAAGGAAAAAGGGGTCTACTTGCTATGACTAGGTTTATAGTATTTACTGCAAGGCAATACTAGGTACGCAGACATTATTGCTTTCAAAGTAAATTGTAAAGAAGCTTTAATAATAAACCCTACCATCAGATTTAAAAGCAATGAATTAGATGAAGCCATGAAAGTCTATCAAGAGAAAATGCAAATCTACGACAAATGTCTTTATATCTACGACAAAAAGAAATTCTTAGATAGGCATGGTCTAAGGAAGGGCTTTGGTTTGGTTCCAGACGAATTGCACCTAAATTCACTTAAGATTTTTCAATAAAATATGTTAGACAACAGGGTATTGATAAGAATAGACCAATCTATAATAGTAGATTCACTCAGAATTTGGACTCATCATATACATAACTAATTATTATTTCTTTTAAATTTTAGACTAAATTCTTGAGTAATACTTGGATATAAGCCGGTGGCAGTTTTTACTAGATCTTTCGAAAGCATTCGACTCTGTTTCACTAAAAATATTAATTAAAAAATTGAAAAAAATAGGAATAAATGGTATTTTATTAAAGTGGTGTGAAAGTTACTTACTAAATCGTACTCAAGTTGTTGAAGTAAATGGAGAATTTAGTGATGAAAAAACCTCAAAATACTCAATACCTCAGGGGACAGTTTTAGCACCCACGTATTTTCTGATATATATAATAGACCTTTTTAAAATAAACTTTAAAGGACAAATCGTAGGGTTTTGTGATGATTTGGTATTACTAGGAACTGGTATTGACTGGGATCAAGTAATTCAACAGATTGAATCTGATTTAATAGTTGTAAAAAATTGGCTCAACAAACATTTATTAACAGTAAATGCAGCTAAAACTAAAATATTAACGTTTTCACACGATAAAAGAACTCAACCGACTTTCCAGCAAATTAGCATACACAACCGTCGACAATGCCTCAACATGTTTCTTCTCAGTGTTTTTGTCCCAAGGAGGAAAGAGTTGTAACAGCTAAATTTGGGCGTTAATTTAGATTGCCATTTGAAATGGAATCACCCATATTCAAGAGCTGCAGAAGAAGCTGAGACAAACATTATACATAATGCTGAGAGCTAGGGGTTTTCTGACAGTGGACCAGAGACGCATGCTTTATTACGCATTAGCTGATTCTATAATAAGGTATGGATTAATAGGATGGGGTGTGCTTCCGTCCACTCTCAGAAGACCCATAGAAATCTTACAAAAAGCTTTACTTAGAGTAATGTTATATAAGGAGAGAGAGAGAGATCAGGTCCTCTTTATAAAAATTAAATATTCTTAATATTGAGTTTATGTGGCAAATGACATCTCTTATCTTTCTTTATAAACATAATAAATCTGTTAAAAGAGTTTCTGGTGTAACCAGGGCAGCAAAAAAGAATACTCTATTAGAACCTTCAATGAAAACAACCTTGGGGCAAAGACATTGGAAGTACACATCCACAAAACTGTACAATGAACTACCAGATAACATAAATTTTTAATATAACTAAAGAAAATTACAAAACAAAATTAAACTATTCTTATTGATAGACAATATAACAACATATTTAAAATCCTTATAAGTCGAAATTTAACAAAAAAATATTTTAGAGGGAAATAGAAAATATTCTTATGTAGATATATATATTTAAAAGAACATAGTACTGAAAGATAGATGACTAGATGTTTCTTTAAATTAGTATAAGAAAACAACATCCTCTTTGCAGCACAAGACTAATGTCTTACAGCAGAGAGTATTTTCCTATATGCTGATTGTAACTGATCTGCAATATTTGATGTAATAAATGAATAAATTTGCATGTTTCATAAGAATGTTTAAATTTTATTACTTTTAATCATAGAGTCAGTTATTTTTGTACTTAAACTTATTTAAAATAAAGGAATATTATAAAAAAAAAAAAAAAAAATATATATATATAAACAACCTTGAATTTCTTAGTTATTTAATTATTTTTATTATTCTTTTGACTTAAGTACATGTATAATTAATATGTTATTCTTGTTAATTTCTTAGGCATTATTTTAACTAAATTATTGTCTCATTGATTCATCAGTATGCTGCGTATGCAGCAACTTATTGTAAACAAGCAGCCCCATTATAGTATTTTTGGGGGTACCATGTGGCTCGGTTGCCAATGGCAGTAAGTGGCAGTAAGCCAGTTACCATGTGGCACGGTTGCCACATGGTAACTGGCTTACTGCCACGATTTAAGCGAACTTTCAAATGTATTAGTAAAAAAGTGATTTGTTTACATTATGTTTTATATGTCCATCTTTAAAACCAGAACTAATTCTGATGATAAAATGTAACTTTGTATTTTTGTTAATAATACATAGGAGTACATGTGTAAAGAATTTCAGCCCAACACTTCTAGAAAATTTGTGATTTTTTTTAAATGTTTGTGGGGTCATTATTGTGGGTTAATGATGTCACACATATTTTATAAACAATATAGTTTGGGGACATTAACAAGGTTAATTTTTGTACCAAGTTTCCATTTATCATTTCCATCCGTGAGAGTGTTCCAAAGTTACCGTCTCCCATATACATACATACATACCACAAATATATATTATATATATATATATAATATATATATATATATATATATATATATTTATATATATACATTGTGCATAAATGGGATATTATGCATAATATTTAGACTATTTAGACATAATCCAGAATGACTAAAACAGTTGGCCAAAGTAATTAATTATCACTTTGGCTGGCCTTTAAGGATAATATCTTAGACAAAATGGCTAATGTGATAAATATTGTTTAAAAATAATTACTTTGACCATAAATTAAGTTGGATAAAGTGATTAAGAGTGAGGAGAAGAGTTGTTCTCTTCCCCATCAAGGCAATAATTGTAAAGTACAGAAAAACATGTGTTTAACTTTGCTAATTTGTGATTCTTTATCAGCCTATAAAATTCTTTAACAGTGCTTTATCATATTTAATCTTCATTTACTTAATATTTTATTATTAATTGTTTAATTTTATTATAAAAAATTAATAAGTACTAATGAATTATTTACATGCTATCTTTTAAAAGCATAATTTTGATAAGTATCAATATTTTTTTATTATTTTACCATTTCCCTTTGCTTTGATTATGGGTGTTGATCAAAGTAATATTTATACATAATTATTATGTGCTTATTATTATTATCAAATTGAGATATTATGCATAAAGGTTAGCTATTATGCATAATAATAAGACAAAGTGATAATTAAGTTTTATTGATAACTAAATTTGATAGTTATTATGCACAATGGCTAGATATTATGCATAATAACCACATTACTTAACCATACATAACCTCATTACATCACTTGGGTTGTAAACACACACACACACATATACATACATACATATATATATATCTATATATATATATATATATTATATATATATATATATATATATATATATATATATATATATATATATATATATATAAATATATAATATATAATATATATATATATATATATATATATATATATATATATATATATATATATATATATATGATCATGATCGTGAGTCCCCCTTCCAAAAAAAATCACCAGCACCCATACTCCTTTCCATGACCCTAACCTCATTTTGGTATTCACTAAAAATCAAATATAAACTTTTTTAATTTTTAACAAAAGAGACAAAACCAAAACAGAGAGGACTCAACTAGATTGCTGGGTAACTAAATAAAATTACATGAAAAAATCTACGTAACTAACATAAATTAGATTGTATTACACCCTTCAGAAGGGAAGAAAACTCAGATACTCTTTAAGACTTGGGAAAAGCAAAATGTAGGACCCTCACTATAGGATAAATATTATCTCAAGTAGTATCTACCAAATAGTTCTATGATGCTGAGTGGTCATGTTAAGTACCATAAGTATTTTCCAGATAATAAAGCATGTCCTACATTGAAGTATGGCAGGTTTAGTAGAACAAGTGGGTACCATGGGGATAAGATGCAGGTAACCAAACAATAATTTAAAGTAAAAATCTCAGCAGTCCCACTGGTAACCAATCACTCTGATGGCTTTTGATTAAATTGAATAAAATTGTATGAATATTAGTCACAATGAAAAAAAAGTGAGAGCCAAGTAAAGATAAAGTTAGCAAGTCTTTCCTTTCCAAGTTTAGTCTCTTGGTCTATTACATAGACTATTCTGATAAAAGATCAAGTTTAAAACAGTGCACAAAATAGCTAGACTCAATAATAACAATGCATACCAGGAACAAAGTACTGGACACATCCTTTAGGAAGATTGTCTTCAGTGCTTGATATCACATTACTGGAAGATAATGTAGGACTCTAAAACAAATCCACACTTGCATTACTTAAAAGATTCAATTTCAGTCAGATCTTAAAATTGATAATAGCTTAACAGTAATTTATACACCAATATTTCCCCGAGCAGTTATTGCTTATAAAACAAGTATTGCTCCAAAAAGCTTCTCTTGGGCCTGAAACAATTTTGAACCAATTTTTGGGATGCTCCCCCTCCCCAGGAAAGTGTTAAATTGATCAGTCCCCTTTTATAAAATCAAACCCTTTTATAAAATCAAAACCTCCAAAAAATGGATATAATTGGGTCTAACCCAAATAATAGGAAACAATTTTTCTCCTTTGGGAGAGAAAAGTGTTTCTTTGCTCCCTAAAAACTAGACACTATCAGGAGATAAAACTATTTATAATTACATTTATTTTTACTGGTTTGATTGAACTCGGAGTTATTCATTCTTGAATTATCATACTAGACAAAAGGAAACGTTTTAATTACTTATTATTGGTTATCATGTTTGCCTTGGATTAATTAGAGAGAAAAACATTCTGAACAAGTTTCTTAAGTATAATAAGTAACAAATGAATATTAATTATGAATTAATGAGAAGGCCTCTAACAAAGTCTAAGAGGCCTCTATTTCTGGTCTCTTTTAGCAGAAATAACCAATAAATACTTACTAACCAACCAAAATATTATTTTACAACAAAAGAGGCAGTATATCCTAATCTATTTCTAAAGTATAACAAGTCTATATTTAAAAACTAAATATTAATATGTAAGCACCAGCAAAGATGAACATTAAGTTCTTTGGTATTCATCTAGACAGTATGGATAAAAATTATATCTCTGCAGAAGTTTGCAGACCATGCCTTATTTGAAAGCCACATGAAGTATAGTGTAACGGAGTGACTTTGTGGAGTCATGCAGGGTCCTCAGACATGTTAAAAGAAAAAACCACAAGAATATTGGCTCATAAAAAAATATAATACTCAAAGTGAACCATTATTTAAAAATTTTTTTTTAATATTTTATCATTTACATACTTTTAATTGAGCATAATTACAATACAAGAAATAGTGACAACTAGGCAAAGTATTTTAGGAATACAGATTAAATCAAAGAATCTTAAAATAAAAATTAATTGAAAGACCTCGTTATAGTTTAATAGAATTTGGTAAAATTGATGAGCTGAGAGATTTAATCTCCTTTAGTTAATCTTCTGTATTGTCGGGTTTATAGTTTTGTTTTTAATTTGTTTAATTTGAAATTTACATTCTTTTGTCATGATATCTGTGATACATGGAATTTGTGATATTATTACATTATTTTAATTTGCTTTTTAATTGAATTAAATTTTTACTTTAGAATAATGATATTAATTGTACTATGGTACTAAATGGTTCAACAATTGTACTTGATGTTTGAACTAAGTATTATTAAGTTTCTGCTTTGATCATATTATACCCTAAAAAGGTTTCTGGAAATAAATTATTCATGGATTTTTCAATTAAATTAAAATGAAGAAGTTATTTTCACTCCATGCCATATACTTTAAAGACTTGCCATAAAGGTAACTATTAAATCATAATTTAAAAAACAGCATTATTCTAACCTTAGTTAATTTAATCATTCTTCGATCATAAATTCTAATATAAGGATCATTAGCTCCAACAGCGAGTAACTCGGTGCGCAAAGGATTGATGGATAGGCACTTGGCTTCAACATGTTCTCCCCTGTGAATTCTTAAATCTACTAAAACATTTTTCTCTGTCATACAATCATGACTCATTCTAAGATCAAATTCTCTGAAAATATATAAATAATAATCAATTATTAGTTTTAGAAGAATAATAGCATTGACATAGCTTACTTCTTATGAGGATGCCCTTCTTGGTAAAACTAATATATTAGTTCTGACTACATTTAAGGAACAATCAAAAATTGTGTTTTTATTTAGTACGGTACATGATAACCTAAACGTAATATGTCAGATATTGTTGCTACATAAGAAGTGTACATCCATGCTGTAACTTTTGTGGGTTAATAACGTCATACACATTTTATAAAATAAAACAATAGAAACAATAGGTTTCTAGACCTCATAAGCTAATTTTTCCTTTTAAAATTCGAGATGTAAAGGAGATTCAAGATTTACAACATAAAAATATTGTATAGAACTTATCACTTTAAAAATATTTCTCCATTTAGAGAGCAAAAAAGAAAAGAAATCAAATCATACACCAAGTTTTGCAAAACATGAATAGTTGACACATAAGTATAAATCAAATCATATGTATAACAGAACTTGGGTTAAAGATAAAGTTGTTTGTTTCTTCCCCTGAACTCTTCTGTATTAAACTATACATAATTTTAAAATTAAAAACAAGAGAAAATCTGATAATTTCAATAAATTACTGGAATTTTATTTATTCCAGTAATAAATAAATATGCATACATAGATAAATATAAATTCATAGAAAGCTTAGAATGGAACTTCGGTGAATAATAACCTAAGATCATGGAATGAACTGACGTTTCATGCAATTGTATAATTCAGGGTTCAATTGTAAAATTCAAAACCAAGCAAACTCCATATGCATCACCTAAATGCATTATATTTTATTGTTTTAACCAACCTGACAAATTTGCCTTGCAGATTATTCAGGTATCTAGACGATGTCCTACATTCTTATTTACTTACTCATAGTTGTTTCAATTATCAAGTCTGAACATTACTGGGCATACTTTGTTTCTTCAGATTTTTACAACTTGAAGCAAATAAGGATTTCTACACATATTATTGATCAAAAGAATATGTATGTCAACTTAAAAAATAACACATTGGTAAAAGAACAGAATTTTAAATATTTATTTATGCCATGCGAGGAAAAATTACATTTTACATGAAGTTATTTACATATAGATTAAATTACTTGCATTGAGTAAGTTGTCCTCAAATGGTAAAAGTTACTATTCACAGTTCTTTTAAAACTCCTTTTATTATGAACATCTTATTTTGTTCGATATCATTATTGAATTAACAACTAACTAAAAATAAATGACAATCACTACCTGATGATTCCATCCTCAGCAGCGCTCCAGAATAGATCTGGTTGATCAGGTGCAGTAGCCAAACGTTTAACTCTGTTGGCATGACATAAACAGACACGCGTTGTTTCTCTACAGACTATATTATGAACTCTAACTTCATAATCCCCAGCTCCAGTAACAAGTGTTCCCTCCCTCTGCCCAGAGAGAAGCTGCAACAATTACAAATCAAATTATTCTATATTTATATACATTCATTATAATATAATATTAGCCTGATAAAAAGAATGCACAAGCCATAGAGGAATATATACTACTACCTAATCAGTGGTACAAGCTTTTTAATTCAACAAGTTACATTCAATCTATTTTGAATAACCAAAATAAATTTATAGACAATCATGTTGATCATTTAAATTTAACAAAAGATGAGGGTATTCAGAGTAGGCTTTGTTATTCATTTTCCTTCTAGCATTCCAAAAACAAATAATGTGTACAAGGAAAATCAATGTGAAAACTATGAATTTACTCTGCTAGTCTCTTTATAGCTCTTCACTAAAACTTTAAAAATTCCCATTTGTTTTAAAGTTGATGAACATCAGTAGTCACTCATGGCAACTGGGTCAAAAAATGTAGAAACATATTAAAAATAAATAAAAAAGTTTGTCTTTTCAAGGATGATTTAAGAAGATTGATTAAAGAACAAAGTCAGCTTTCAAACTGAACGGTCATCATCAGAGCCTAAAACCCAATAAAATGAAAGAATAAATGTAAGAAGTCAAAATCTAAAAGAATAAAACAAAATATACAATAAATGTATAACAATAAATGAAAAAAGAAGGAAATAAATTACCGGTAAGATGAGTTTGAATTTATGGGCTCTAGGAACTGATGATGACCATTCAGGTTAAAAACTAAAAATCAATGTGTGGAGAGAAAACGTTATTTATTCATAAAGTTATTCTACATCTTAGTAATACTCGGATTAGACACATATTGTTTATGTATGCAGCTTCACTCTATATTACATTAATTAATTTCATAAGGACCACTCACTTAATAGAAAAGAAAACGAAAACCATTTCTATTTATAAGTCTAAAGTTTGAAAAACTAATGGAATTACAAAATTCGATACTACAGAAATAATTTATTCAAACGTTTAGATATTTATCAAACAAATAAATCATAAATAAACAGAAACACACCTTAACAGAAAATATATTGCCATGATGCCCTGTCAGCATAGACTGCACTTTCTTGTACCTGAATGGATCCCATATTATAACTTGCAAATCATCCGAAGCTGATGCTAGAATTCTAATTAACAAACAATTGTTTTCCAGATAAATTTAAAGTTTATTTAATTGTACAGCTATAACACTCCTGCGAGTTTCAAAAAATATACTTTTAAAAAAATTAAAGTTATCTCGAAATTTTTAAAATGTCAGCCACTCTGTAATTTATAAAGGAATGCCATAATATTTTGTAAACAAATCCTGTGTGTTGCTTTATTTCGTCCCAAAAATTAAAATTGTACTTTTTTGTTGTACAAACTTTTTTTTTTGTTGTGTACAAATTTCTGTCACACAATATTACCTTTATCAATGACACACAACATGACATTGGCATAACCTCCTCTACCCTACTATTACAATTATCACTAAAAGTAGCCCTAGGGGCTAAACTTTTCTTCTTTTGACATTCGCAGTCATATCCACAGTCTGAAAACGTGACTAAAGTCACTTGTGGATTCTATTCAACTATACTATAATTCTACAAACAGCTAAAATCAGTGGTACTTTTATAGAAAAGGGACCCCCTCTAATTATACCTTAAATTGTACCGTAATTAGGGTTCCGAATTTTGGCGGTAAAACTATTTAGTGCATACCAGTGGTAAAAACGGTAAAAGTGGTATAAAGTGGTAAAAATTCTTAAAACCTTAAATATTTACTTAATCAGCAGAAATAGCAAAAGTATCAATTTAATAACTGTTCAGAAAGACTTTTATCCAGGGCCCTGTTTCTAACACTGAATGGAATCATGTAATGATGGAATATTGGTTGGAAAGCGAGATTCCAAGATCAAATTCTCAACATCAAAAAATGTGTTTCTAAAAATAGTCGGAATGAATTGGTTGAAATCTATTCGCAAATTAAAACAAAGCTATAATTGTAGCTATTTTTTCTGGATACTTTATTTGAATAATTAATCTAAATTAATTTAATAAAATAAATTAAATAGTACTTGGAAGATGTAACTGAAAGGGTGGAAAAAACTAACTTAACGAAAACGAAACAAAAACAAGATAACGGATAACAAAAATACACAAATTTTGGGATACAATATGTAAAACACAGAAATCACTAGCTTCTTTATCTTCTTAAAATTAATATGGCTGACAAAACCTTTCTTTATGTTACTTTGTTGGTTTTAGAATGAACCTTAACCTTTGTTTTTCTTAAACTTTTTTTACTTTTTACCACTTTTTACCATTTTTTTACCACTAAACCAATAAAGTGCATACCGTTATTTACAATTTTTTACCACTGGTTTTTACCAGGTGGTAAATACCAGTTGGAACCCTAACCGTAATAAACTTAGGTTTGAGAATTTAAGGTAAAATAATTTTGTATTGCTTCCTTTAACAATATTTAGAGGAAGAATTCACTCAAAACTCACTAGAAGTTATTTAAATTGACGAAATGTGTACATCGTATTTTATGGACAAACATACGGGCAGCATGGAATAAGTAATTTGACAAAGGAATATTAAATTATCGTTGTTTTTCCTTGCTAAATCACATATTTGACAAAGGAATATATATGCCTGCGTGTTTGTGGGTGATATACGATGTACAGATTGCATTACTTCTGTATAATTTGTAGTGCATTTTAAGTAAAGTTTTTACTCTGAAAATCATTAAAGGAAGCAAAAAAGGTAATCCAAAAGGTTTTACTATGATTAATCAATATGACATCACCTGAATTTCAAAACAATTTTGTAAATGTTTATATCTACATTTACACTTAAATCTATCTACATCTACTTAAATCTAGTATAAATAAAAAGGATCATTAATGTTAAGCAGTATCGAGCGAGTATTGTAAGTCATATTGCTATACAAAAGAGCTATCATATTGAGCACAAATGAAGCGAGTCTATATTTAAAAAATGAATCGTACAATTCTGATATGGTTGGGAAAAGTGCTGAGGTACCACATACCCAATTTTTTTGCACATATGTTTACTTCTATAATTCAATTGATTTTAATCGTTATAAACCTCCACAGCTTTAGGATTATCGGATTACTGCTGTTAAGGAGAATTGATTAGAGTCAGTAAGAGGATGGGAGTCTGCAGAGAATAAAACAGATGTTTTTAATGTCTGACGACTTACTCAACCAGTAGAACACGTATTGAAACATAAATAAGAAAATTTCCGAGCGAAATATTAATTAGGTAGCAAACAAGTCTGATGTGATGAGGATAAGCAAAGCGAATCCGATAGGGTGATTCACCCTATTCACCCAAAATTCTGAGGTTCCTTGCACCCGGTATCTTACTTCATTTTTAATATAAAATGAAAAGTTTTACTGAATTTACCTTAAAACATTTGCAAGAATTGTTCTCCCTCAGTTACTTTAATTATGATCTAAATACGTAGCTACATTCATGTTGACAGTGTGGGAAAGTAATGTGAGGGAGCCAATGAGGTTAGTCAGGGGTGATATACTACGCCATCACTTTTAAATTAGGCCAGCCTTATTGGTTCCTCAACACATTTTTCACACAATTTTCCTGCACTGTGAACTGATTTTAGCCGTGTGTTGTACTATGTAGTAGAATAGAATCAACAAGTAACTTTACTCGCGTATTTCACAAGTAAAATAAGACGCCTTTTCAAGCACTTAATAAGACTGTGAATGTCAAAAGAAGAAAAGTTTGACTGCAAGGGCTAATCAACAAGTAAAGTCACTTGTTGATTCTATTCCACTATAGTATAGAGGAATATAATCCATAAGGGACTTCAGTCACGTATTTTAGTCTGTTGATATGACTACAAATGTCAAAAGAAGAAAACTTTGGCCCCCAGAGCTACTTTTAGCAACTATCTTAAACATAGAGGAGGTTATGCCTAATACCATGTTGCCTGTCATTGATAAAGGTTATACTGTGTGAAAGAAATTTTTACAAAACAATAACATACAATTTTTATTTTTCAGGTGTAAATAATGCAACACGGAGGGATTGTTTACAAACTATTATGACACGACAATTTTCTGTCAGTTCCAGAGAGGCAGACATTGTTAAAATATCAAGAAAACTCGATTCTTTTAAAATTGATTTCTTGGAACTTGCACTAGTTTTTTAGGAGAGTTGGTTCATTTGTTATTCTATTCCACTATACCTAATGTATTAATTATTTAAACTAAAAAAATATAATAAAACCATGTCAAATAAGTAAGGGGAGTCAATGAATAACACAACTTACTGTCCTTTGGAATCCCATTCCAAACAATTGACACAGCCAAAGTGTCCTTCTAATTCTTTTTCTAATCCAAGCCTGTTGATGAAGTGATCAGTGACATGCAAATCTCTTTGAAACTTCCTATTAATATCACCCTGTAAAAAAGGTAAGGAAATGCTCAAATACAAGGTACAGCTATTGCTTGATATGCCTTTGGAATGTTTTCTTTTAACTTTTGCCAATTGATAGTTCAAAAAAGATGGAGGGAATCCATTTGAACTAAATTAAGTTACATCCATTAACATTAGCAACAAATATACTTACATTGGTCTCTCTTCTGCTAATATAATCAACAACTGAATTAAAAACAGTCATTTTCCTGTTGAATAAAAATATCTACATCCCATGTAAACAATTAATTTATCTTTAATATTTATAAAAATTAACAACTGATAGCTACACAGTAAACTGATTCAACGTCTTTAACAAGAGAAAAAAATTACGACAAATATGTATAAAGTATAAACAGACGCCTCACTCAAAATTTGGAAACCCAATTTATAATTTAAATCATGAATAAAGTTCAATTCATAGTAAAACTTGAATCAATTAATGCAAAGGATTCGGTAAATAAAATCAGTTGATCAACTCCAACAACTCAAGATAAACAGCTGATTGTCAAAAACAAGGTCAGTGTTGTTTTTGAAAAATCAAGAGGGGCAATGAACTCAAAAATAAAAATTGGTCTTGCTGAATCCTTCATTTCTTATTTTGCCACAATTCAAAGTAATTAATTAAGAAGAAACCTAATGACTACAAAATCTCATTTGTTAGACATTTAAACGGATCTAAGTTCTAGCTATGTTCACTCAACTGTTTTTATTTTTGTGTTGACAGCAATGATATTTTCCAAGATGGCGGAAAGTGGGAAATTTGAAAATTCCCAGATTAGTTATCTCGCGTAATCCAACTGGAATTTCTTATTGCAACTTTATTCCTTGTTCGTGATTTTTATATTTTTTCGGTCTTTTCTCTTCACCAGTTCTTGATTTTTCTCTAGGACTAAACGTCGACATAAATTTATTATTTCTTTTTAGTGAAATTAAGAAGTCACATGGTATGTATTCTTGTATGTTTTATTTTATCTTTGAATTATTGTTCTTTGTCTATCGCTGACCTTTGAAGAAATGTATTGCATTTGATGGGCTATAAATCAAAAGAAATCAGTATTATCATTTTAATCACATTTGATATATTTACACTTATCAATTATGTATTGCGAAGTTATATTTTGTTTTACTATAGTGTAACTCACGGTTGTAATCAGTTGACATCCTGGGAAAATAATGCGAGGGAGCTAATAATATGAGTCCTGGATGTTAAACCCCGCCCTCAATTTCATATCGGATCAACCTCATTGGTTTCTCAACGCTACAGTCTATCGACTACTTTAAATATCTTGACAGTTCAGTTTAGGCACCACCGATTCTAAAGAAAAAAATCCCTGCAAGGGATTTTTTCCCACTCCCTTCGGAGTGGGAAAAAACTATGTAAACAAATCTGGTTATTTTACCCAATAACCAGATTTGTTTATGGCAGTAGGGATTTTTTCTCATTAAGTGAGAGGTTAGCAGCAGCTTCTCTGATTGGTCAATCCCCAAAATGCTTATGACCTTAGGGATTTTTAACTAAATGATATACTTGTAATTTCCCTCGCTGTCTACTAATTATAACTGTGTGCTGCACTATAACACTTCTTGATATATTTATGCACTCTGAGGTATTTATTTATTATTAAAAATTATAATGGAATAGAATTAGCAAGTATTTTGTGAGAAAGGCTCACGTATTTTGTGCTTTCGATATAACTGGAAATGTCAAAAGAAGAAAAGTTTGGCCACTAGGGCTACTTTTAGTGGCTATTGTAATTGTAGAGGAGGTTATGCATAATGCCAAGTTGCGTGCATGGGGGTAGTCAAAGCTGCAAAGTTTAGTAATCAATAACGTGCTGCAGATTCAGTTTTAAGTACCCTTTGACAAAAGTCAAAGATAGGAGTCCACTGGAGTGGGATTTCCTAAACTTATTGACAAAAATTATGTAATATTTTATTTATTGTACTTTAATAAATATTTTAATTAATTTATACTTTAGCGAGCAAAGCCTTTTCCTTCAAATATATTGAATAAGGGTTTTATTAACCTAGTGATCTAAGTAAACCTCTAATACTAAACATACATTTTTATTTCAACAATTAGCAAGAGAATAATGTTCCTCTTAACATATCTTATAATATACATTAGCAATCTTTTGAGCGATGTGAACTCTTTTCCAACGTTCACACATATATTTATACCAATTTAGCAAGCAAAGCTAACCCTTTTTAATGTACCTAAATTTATATATTTTAGCAATTTTGCAAACAAAGCGAGCCTCTTTTTCGACATTCACGGAAATCTAGCAACCAAAGTAAGCCCTTTTCAATGTCCCTAGAATTATATTTCAGCAATTTTGTGAGTGAAGCAAGCCTCTTTTTAGCCATTCATGTATATTTGCAGCAATCTGGCGTGCAAAAAAAGCCCTTTTTAATGTACCTAAAATTATATTTTGGTATACAAAAAACCAACATGTCTCTCCACAAAAGAATTTTTAAATTAAATATGCAGAGCCGGCTTTCGGCAATAATGCTATCAACAGTGTCTAAAAACAAATACACAAAGAACTAATAACAATACACACAACTTAATAGAGTAATAAAAGTTGAAGGATAATAAAATAAAAAATAAATCAATAAATAAATTGAGAATGAATAAATTAATTAATTACTGGTGAGTTGAGTGCAGGCGTCTAACAGATTATCCAAAGACTGAAGCCTGATTGAAGGAGGCTGGGTATGATAGGGCTTGAATGATCACTGATACCCCTCCTTCACTCTTATCATTCAAGCAATTCACCGCGTCCTTATTAAAGGCTCCTTTTATCTCCACATTTTTAATGCATAAATGCAACTTCATGGCCTTTCTTTAGTGCCATGACGTTTGCTAGTTGCGTGAGTGAAAAAATTTGTGGGCCCTTTTAAGTGCTCTTTAAAAAAAACAGGCCAAAAATGTCCGCCCCATCTGCCCTAAATAGTATTTGCCTCAGTTCTGGTAACAACACTTTATTAGGTAAACCCACCTATTATCAATAGGTTGAACAGTATCCTTGGGCTTAGACAGTTCTTGTCTTAAAGCCCAAACAAAACGGTAAGCAGTCCGGATTTTTGTGAGTATATAGTATTATTTCAAAAATGTGTGCCCTCAAAAGCTAATGCTGGAGTGAGGGCTCAGTCTGGACTCTAGTGTCTTTCATTGAAATTTAAAAAAAAAACTGGTTAAAGAAAAAAATGAAATAACATAGTATTGAAAGAATGTAAGCTGTGACAATTTAATTTTAGAATATGATATAAATATTGCAATAATTAAAGAAAAAAATTGTTAACAGAAAAAAATTGAAAATTAATCAGAAGAGTATAGATCCCTCTGGACATTGGATCACCAACAAACTTTTTTTTTCATTGACCCTTATGGGAAATTTTTGAGGTGCGTCAGTTTTTTTTCAAAATTTTCAGTAATTAGCCGGATTTGTGATAAATGAAGCCTGTTTCAGTACGTATGTATGTATGTATGTACGTACGTACATCTATGTATGTATGTACACATGTACATACATATACGAATGTATACATGTACGTACATACATATGTACATACTTACGTACGTACATACATGCGTACGCACATACATGCGTGCGTACGCACATACATACGTATATACGTACCTGCGTACATACGAATTACCTCTTTGTTGTATTGTTGTTGACTGCAAATAATAAGAATTAGTGCTAATTTTCATTAATACATTCAAAATTTGAGCACAAATCAGGTAGATAACATTGATGTCTAACAGTAGTTATGTATGTACCACCAAGTTAGATTAAAAATAAATTGTTGAGTGAATGTAAATACGCTTTGACATTAACCAAAAAAGCGTGCAAATTATGGAAATAGGCTTCATTTATCACAAATCCGGCTAATTACTGAAAATTTTGAAAAAAACTAACACACCTCAAAAATTTCCCATAAGCGTCAATGATATAAAAAAGTTTGTTGATGATCCAATGTCCAGAGGGATCTAGAAGGCCGTGGATATTCGACCGCGCTTTATTGAAAAAATAATTAAAATAACATTTTCAAAATAGCTATAATTTTTGAAATGGAAAAATATAATGCTTAAAAAAAGAGTTAAACATAAATAAGTTAAATTTATCTATAAGTTATAAAAATATAATTTAATAATTAAGATTTATATCTTAAAATTTAATACAGTATAAAGTAATATTTATATTGTTAATTATTTTAATGAATTCACATCAAGAATAAGAGATAATTTGTGTGTATTAAGTTTTATGTATTGTTATTAGTTCTTTCTTTAATTGTTTTTAGACACTGTTGATGGCATTAATGGCATGAAAGCCAGCTCTGCTTATTTTATGCAATAAATTCTTTTGTGGAGAGATGTGTTGGTTATAATATTAGTATTATAATTTAGAGTATATAGAGTATTACTCCACTGCGGTTTTTGAAGTCATTATATTATGGTAATTTTGCCAGTGAACCGAGCCTCATTGCATTTGTTTGAATATATATTTATAGCAAGTAAAGAGAGCCTCTACACATGTAGGGGCATTATTAGGACCTTTAGTCTTTAGAACCATGTATTTGCATAGCCTTTATTCATACATATAGCAATCTAGTGAGCCGTTTTGAATGTACCTATAATTATATTTTGCTGGCAAATTAAAGGAATTGTTTCCCACAGTGGGGTTAGGTGCTTTAATAAGGCTCACTCTATGTTAAGACTTTATCTTCAGAATATGCTGATGGAGACATTAACTTGGCATGTTGTTGGTCTTTATATAGGACAATATGCATTTGTTGTTTGTCCTTTATAAATTGTTTAAATTCATAAATACGGGCCTTCGGCCCGTAGCCGCTACGCGGCCTCGGCGCTTCGCGCCTCGTCTGCTCCGCAGCGTCGGCCGACCGGGCCGCTTCGCGGTCCGGGGCCTCCCTGTGGCCGCTTTGCGGCCACATTGTTGTTGTTTTGTATTATGTGTTGTTTCATATTGTTCTTGTTACATGGCATTTTGCCATTATCTAGCGAATTTTCACAGCCTCTCCACACAGGCCCGCTTCGCGGCCTGTGTGGCTTTCTCACAAACTTGATTTACTAATTGAGATTTATTAATACTCTATTATTAATAGTATGCTATAATATTTAAAATTAATAACATTATAAACAAAAATATATTATTCATGTTTTTGTTTTTAAATAAAAATATACCGTTTCCGTCACTAAAGATTGTCTGATTGAGCTGAAACCGGTCGCAATGGTTTTAGAATGACTTCGACCATATAAAGACAACTTCAACACTTACTCACATTTATGATTGTTTATAAAATTTAAAGAAAAATGTCAAATTTTTTTTTTGTAAACAAATTGTTTATTTGAGTAAAATCTTAAGGTTGAAAAAAAATCTATTCATGATTATTTAAAATAAAAATACCGTTTGCGTCACTTAGAATTGTCCGATTTGAGCTGAAACTGGTCGCATTCGTTTTAGAATAACTTCGACCATATAAAGACTACTTCGATGTTCTTCCTCTTTATGGGTCTGCTTAGCTCGGCGTGGTTCAGTGGAAGCCATTTTTGCCCCTGTCTCTCTGGGACAGTAGGCTTACCATGATGGAGCAAGAGTAGAGGTCTCTCTTTTATACTATATCCCCACCCTCTAACACTACTGACCCCAACAGATATCGTACGAGTCTTTGACCTAGACGTATACTATATACAAGATTAATATATATATGTATACCAATTGCGCCATTTGTGATGGTTCGATCAGCTGAAATTGGTCTTAATCGATTCAGCTAGCCGTCTACCTAAATACTAGATACCTTGTTTTAAAGCCATTTTAAGTTTCAAAAAAAAATTTTTCATGACGTCATTAACTTTGGTGATGACGTCATAATGTTTTTATAAAAATAGGCCCTCGTAACCTCCTCAACATCTCGCGATTTGCAAAGTTTCGTTTCAATTTGAGAACGCCTTCGAGAGTTATCGTTCGCCATACGAAAGGGTAGAACTCTTACATACATTATATATATAATACATATATATATATATATATATATATATATATATATTATATATATATATATAATATTATTATAAAATATATACATATATATATAAACTTTTTTCGGACATATATTTTTGTTATCAGGAAGCCAATAGGAACCGATTCCACTCACTCCCACCCTCAACTTCCGTCATCCGAACAACCTCATAAGCGTCATTTTTATTATGAAAATTCGCTAAAATGGAAAGAACAGCTAAACCAGAAGGGGTTTCTTACTAAGCTTAAACTCTTGGAGAGCTAGAATTGTAATTGTCAATGACGGAATGAAATATTTTATAGAATTATTGATCTTACAACTTCATTTGGCTATTTAATTTTATTGCTGCAGAGGAATAAACCTGAAGTTAACTGCGTAGTAGAACATAACTTCAAAATATTCCATTTTAATCCATTTTATCTTGAGATGGAGACATTCGTACCTGACACAAGCAAATATATACCACTATGAAGTATTTTTTACAATCTTTTTATTCCTTCACTTGTTTTACTTCAGCATTGTTCCACTTATTGTAATGTTGCTTAATTTTAGAGTTACATCAATATCTAATGGTTAGTAGGAACTTTTTTAGGATATTGTTAAAAGGCTACCTTAATAGTAATAATTGAAATAGTATAAACGTTAAACGAGTTTATTTACAAGAATAACATAACATAGATGCATATTAATACAATGATTTGACATTAACACATTCACAACAGTTGTTTTCAGAACTAACCAAGATTTGTCAAAATTGACAATCATCAATTTTGTCTGAATTCACATCTGACAGGCCTGTAGCCAGCCAAAACTTGTAGAGGGGGTGAAATCAATCCCAGACGGGGCGAAATCTACTTCGTCAGAGGGGGCAACATTTTTTCCAGGGAGGGGACGTCCTACGGCCCTGCATCAGAACCCGGGTGCCGTGAATGTATTAATTTGGATTAAAGTTAGTTAAAAAGTCCAAAATCTTCCTGTGAAGACAATGCTGCAGAGAAATTGGTGTTTAAAATGTCAACATTGTCTCCATCAGAAGATTTTGGACTGATACATATTAACCACAGAAGCTTACACTTTCATATTTTTACTTTTCTAAAAGACTAGTTATAAGTATTTGATCATTTATTGGATTTTATCAAATTCTGATCTGATAATGTTAAAAAGCCTGATACGGAGTTAAGAAATATTTTTTACATTGTCTAACAGGAGATAATAAATCTGAGCTGTCTAAACATCACAATCATGATTCCTTATACCCCTGAATAAGTTTCTAACAGTGTAAACTAAACAAAGGCAATTCTACTTCCTCATCAGCTCTGTCTCCACCTACATTAAGAACTCATACATGATCTTTTTATTGTTTATAGTATTCAATGTGTAGATAGATTGTTTATTTTTAATATAAAAGCTTAGTGCACCAGTCTTAATTACCATTTAGGTCAAACTTCTAATTAAAATCTATAAAATTTAATTAGTGAAACTCCACAAATCTTTTCTAGTTTTAGACATAAAGCCATTGTAAAAATCACCACCTGTCATCGTTTTACCAGCTAATGATAACTTATTAATAATTACATATTGTCCATCGGAGCAAATAACTTTCAACTGCTTTGCTCGTTTATCATAGACTAACTGACCTGGATTTATATGTAAGGTAGATTTAATCTTGTCAGTAGATTTATTATCAGACAAAAGAAAATCAAGAGCACTTTTCTTTGAAATTTCTGGACTGTTATTTGTTAATGTTTCATCTAAATGTAATTTATCTAAAGAAATTTGATGTAACTTAATAATTTGTTTTTGCCATCTCGTTGTTAAAGGATATACATGTTTTAAAGCCCGGTGTAAATTAAATACATTCACTGCTGTCATTGAATCCCAATTTATAGATGACATAGATGAATTTACTTTAGGTGCATAAGTTACCCCTTCTTTAGGTTGTGGTATTGCCATGTCTAAACATCTGGGTAAATCTCTTAGACATTCCATTAGCAAGTTGGCACCGCAAAGACCTAATTTATTTTCTAAATCCTTTGATGTCTCGTAAGGATCTATAGGTAACCGATATTGCCGTACTATTTCACCGGTATCAAATTTATGTGGATGTATTCTCATTATTGTTATACCTGTTTCCATATCCCCGTTAGATATAGCATGTATAATCGGTGCAGCTCCTCTCCATCTGGGTAACAAGCTAGCATGCACATTTATACATCCTAGTGGAAAAGATTTAATTATATTTTCTGGTATTAAATTACCAAACGATACAACCATACCTATATGATATTTAGATTCAATATCTTTACTTTTTAAAGGCCAATCATAAACAGTTAAACCTTCTGTCTCTGCAAATTTTCTGACTAAACATCCTTGCTTACTCACAACAGCCAAATCAGTCAATAATGTTGCTGTGTTTAGTTTCGCCCATAATGCTTTTAAACTATACAATGCAAAGCTATCTGTTCCAAAGAACAAAACATTCCATGGTGGTCCTCTTGCAGATTTGCAGCTGTATTTTTTATCATTATTAACTGCCAATGATATCGGTAAACAGATATTTTTATTAAAATTTCTAGATAAATACTTAAAAATCATTTAAAACACTAATTTATACTTATTAAAATAATATCGCATTAAAAATATATTAAACTACATTTAAAGTTTTAAATTTATAACCTAAAATTTGTAACCTTATTGTAACTTCTTTTTTGTGTAAAATTTAATAGGTTAGACATAATTTTTTTTCTTCCATCCTATTTTAATTTCTTATATTAATTTTATTTTATCAAAAAATATTTAAATTTATTTAAGTACTTAAAATTTGACTCCATCAAAATTTCCCTCTTAATATATGTAAGGAACTATCATGAGCTATTACAGAAATAAGATATATTTGATTTGTAGCACATATTTTTAATAGCTGTTTTGAATTCTAGGGGTGATAGAAGTGATTGCCTCTTGACATTTTTTTGTCTTAGATATTTCAACACCTAAACTTTAAAACTTGGCTAAATATTTCCACTCTAAAGTACTAAATCTATAAATAAATTGCAGAGAGTGAACACACAGAGATTAAAGAAACAGGTTTATTGCATTTTTACTTTTCCTAATTTCTCCCATACATATATAGGAAAAGTAATTGTGTAAATTATCTGTTTCAGGTGTTTTTAAGACCTCCTGAGTTGTTTTTACCAAGTTGTATATCTATATGTGTGTTTCTGTTATCATTGTAGCTCCCAGAGTGTTTATGCTAGAGAGCTGAAACTTGATACAAAAATCAATATTCAGTACTAGTTGTGCTATCTGGAAAATATTTTTTTTAGATGACATTTGCTGTCAATTAATTTGTTGAAAGATCAGTTGATCACCTCTAGGATTCAAAACAATTGTTTCAATTCAATTATTTCAGCAATAGCTCATGATAGATGCTAACACAACTGACATTATTATTAGCCGTGAATAATTACTCTGCCAAAATTCATACAATACGGAAAATAATTGGATCAATGTGAAATAGAGATAGATTTTTATTCTATGACATTTATAATTTAAGAGTGACAAATCCAAAAAGATGAGGAAAAATTAAGGTACCCTGTACCCATTTTTTGTTCTATATTACTGTTTATTTTCATTAAAATTTAAATGCATACATATATAGATGTGATAAAGTCAAACTTTGAGGAAACTCTAATAAGACTCAATGTTAAGGTTTTTTTGTATTTTGCTATAAATAAAAATATTAGACAAAGGGCAAGGAAAATATTAGACAAGGAAAGGAGTAAGATTATACATTAAATAATCCAGTCTTTATTTCAAGTATAAATATGATTTTAATATTAAAGATTTATAACACCATCACAGGATTACAGACATAACACTATTACCAACAAAACAACAAAAATTATTATTACAAAATAAAAAATATTTTTACAACAATAAGCTTTAAGTTAAAAATACCATTATTTCCTAAGTATAAAAATCACACTAATTTTGGATTCCATTTTTACAGGATTGAATTATTTTACATAATACAGATTCATCATTTTGAAATAGTTTTGGCACCGGTGTTATACAAACCATACGAACTTTATTTGAATCTGTGCTTTCTTACTCAACAATCCATTTCTTGCATAAATTTCTGATTTACACTGTAAAGCCAGAGCAGTAGCGTTACAACTTGTTACACATTTTTTTTTATTTTTAAAGGATATGTGCTTATGGATTTCACAGGTTGTACAAAACTATGCTCATCATTTCAAAATCCATACAGCACAGTAACTAAGCGAGTGAAAGCTACTTTTATATACATTGACCCACCTAAACTCTTTTACTACTCAATGGATTTTGATTTTTGTGGACATTTAGTTTTGTCTGATGCCTTTTAACCTTCCTGTAACAATACTTTCAAAATTCCTATGATGTTATAAAAATAGAGCTTGAGAGTGATGTTATACAATTCCTTGACAGCTTCATCTACAACACATATCTTGTTTTACTTCTGTTTTTACATTAAACAGGAGCCATATAAATGGTCATAAAATCTTACCAAAAACCACTTGCGTGGTAAAAAATTCCCTGCCAAGTCTTTGATCCAAAAAAATAGAGAAATCAACTTTTCTGTTCCTCCAAGTCATGTCTGTTTTGGTTGGAGACAGTCATTAGAGTTTCATAGTCAACTTGCTACGTTGGCAATACTAAAGGACCTTTTTTAAATTGTGAGGCAATCATCAGCTTCTTCTCCTTGGCAGCGTGCAAGAAAAGTGAATCAACTTTAGAGGTAGTGTTGGCAATGGTATATATAGGGGTTTAGTTCCTGACTATATCGTACCCTTATCGTTTTATTCATTTCGTTTGAATACTCCTGGATCTATTGAGGTGAGTGCTGCAATTATGACAACTGCTAAAATCTGCTATGATTTTTCTTCAAAAACGCTTGAATTGTTTCACGTCAAAATATAGCAAAAGAAGCTTTACAACTCTTTCACACTGCTTGCACTCCACCTAGGAGGAGAAGCTGATGATTGCCTCTCAATTTAAATAAGGTCTTTTCATATTGCCAACCTAGCAACTTCACTTTATAAGGCTAATGACGCTGTGTGGATTTCAAAATTCACACTGCTTAGCATTAAAGCTCAGTTGATGCTAATTTTAATTGTTTTAGGGCATTGTCTAAGAAAAACTCAGAAATTGTTTTTGAAAAGTAGTAATGCTAAGTTTATATAGCATAAACTGGAAACTTAAGCAAGAAATGGATTGTTGTATAAAAAGCACAAATTTCCAACAAAAATTGCCTCCTAGCTTGAGGACTCTGCTTCAGAATTATTTTGTAGTTATAAACTTATAAAGTATATATATGACAATAAAAAATTATCACCTGTACCAAAATTTGAACCTGAAACCACCCTGTGGGTGGTTGTATTGACTCCAGACTGATTTTATTCGATTCAGCATCCCCTAATAACTTCAAAATTGATATCCTGCTCTAAATTTGTTGTTTACTGCCAGTATTTTAGATTTTATGGTTATTACTATGTTTTTTCATTTTTTGGCCAATGATAGTGGTCGTATCAACTCAGAACCAGTTTCATTCAATTCAGCTTCTTAAAAACATGAACCAAGACCTTTTCCCAGGCATAACATTTTTACCTTATTTTTTCAATTAAACAAAAAATTGCTGTCTACAGAGCAACCTGAGTTTTTTTCTATGATGATAGATAATGAAGCTTTTTTTCTGTATTTAGCAGTTTTACATTACAGTCACTATCAGGGAAAATTATCTATATAATATAATGATTTATCTAATTTTAAATACAAAATACATTTCAGACTTCTATTTTTGGAATTAATTTTTAGAATATGAGTACCAAAACACTTAATCTTTTAAAATGTAAATTAGGCTGTTTGAATTTCCCAAGGAAAAATAGACCAATACAAACAATCTTATAAGCTAATTTTTCTTTGAGAATTCCGTAGAAGGGTATTAAAACTGAAAAATGTTTAAACTAAAGGAACAGAAATAAATATCTCTCCACAAAAACATGTATTATTCAAAGTGCTTTCAACTTAGCATGAGGCCATTATCACTAGATAACTGTTATTATAATAGCATTAAAATTAATTAATGTTTACATATTTTGCCCATTAGCTCAAGGACCCCCTAAAATATTTCCTTTGCATAACCCTCCCTTATTGTATTCTCAGAAATGTTTAATCCATTTTTTATTTAACATTTTTATTAGAAAGTTCTATTAATTATTACAGGACAAAGGATTGTCCAGAAACTTACTTTCCCTAATGATCTGCATGTGCAAACTTAGGGGGATTATTTTAGCCCTTTATTTCTTGTCTTGAGTTTAAAAATAATGGTCACTGGGAACAAAGGTAGTCCCCTGATAATATTTTGATGAGTTGAGAACACAATTTAAGTGATAATGATGTTATCAGATAACATAGAAAAAAATCAGCTGGGAACTTAACTGTAGGGATCTAATTGGTGCTGGAGGACCTTAACTGACCTCAAGTAGTCTAAGTGGTTAAGATCCCCTAGTTTAAATATACAAGTACACTTTCGTTTCTCATTAAGGTTTAGAAAAAAAGGATAGTGAAACCACTAATTCTTATTGTAAATCAGTTAGTTGCTTTTTCTTGAAATACGTCAATTCAAGCTAAATCATAGATTCTGGTTTTATAATTTACAATAAATTAACTACTGTATTTAAGGTTAATAAGTACACAGCTAATTCTAGATATCACAAGTTGGAATAGATAAAGTGCCAAAGAAGGAAATTGAGAAGGAATAAGAATGTAAAATAATGAGAATGGGTTGAAACCTGACATCCACAAAATTAGTGAATTTTCATCCAAATTTTGATTGAAGTTATTTCCTTTAACCTTTTTCCAGCTCTGTAATTTTTATTCTTTTATCAGGTTAAAATTATAATTAGCTTTGCAACTTCTTTTGATTTTCTACTTATAACTGATTACTTACTAATTGATCCTCAGTCTTTATTTACAAGAGAGCTCTTAACATTCTCCCTCATTGAGTAAGGGACAGAATGATAAATAAAGTATTGAGAAGTAATGGCTGAGATCATGTGGTTGTCGTCTTTTGATTCTTATCATCAATACCTAACCAATCTCTAGGATTTTTTAAAATTTCTGTTAACTTGGCTTCTCTTGATCCTTCAGGTAGTTTATGCATGTAGACCCATTGCTAAAAATAAATAGAAATTACATAAAAAATATGGCACTATTAGTCAATGTTGGACAAAATTTTAGAAATGTCCTATGCTATAATTAATATTTTTTAGCATAAAGTTATACTTATAAATAAAATATTATATTTATAATAAAAGTCTTATAAATAAAATACTTAAAGTTATCTAATTTTATGCCCCCCGCCAACAGCTCTAGCATTGAAAGAGAGAGGTTATTATCTTGTTTTTAGAATTATAAATACCAGAGCAAACATGAACCTTTAAAATGATAATAACCAATTATATTCAAACAATATGTATATTCATTTGTTTGACTCAAACAGAAAGAAGATTTTTTTCTTAATATAAATTTAAATTCATCCCAAACATTTTATAATTCTTAGGCTGTAGCATCAGCCTATATGGAAAAACACCCATGTCATAAATAAAGCTCTTATTTCGGTAATCATGTTTAAATTTCATTGAAAATGTATTACAGTCCAATAGTATATTATGCTACTAGGCAGCAAAATTGGAATTTTGCAGACGAGTTTTTTAAATTAGCCCCCTCAGCTGAAGCCGAGGCTGGTAATAACCCATTTGACTGACAAGGCAAGCAAAGAAAGGTAAATAGCAAAGTGCGTGCTGAGATGGAGCCTAGTCTGGAATGTTTCCTATGCTGCATAGTAGCATATACTATTATCTACTTATGGCAGAAAAATTAGCAAAAGATTATTATTATTATTTAAAATATTATGTTTAATTTTAATTGGTCAAAAAATTAAGATTACTATAATTTGTTAAATTACGATAAGAAACAATAAGTTAAATAAAAGTATAAAGGTTTTTAAATACTTGCTACCAGATTTTGAAGATAGTAAAAACTGCTTATATGTTGTTACAATACTCAAAATGTCAGGTAGAGTCTAGGGTAGTAAATTGTCTATTCCAACAATATTTTTATATTCATTCTCTTCACTGTTATTCTGATTCATTATATAATTTTAAAATTACTTTACTTTATTTACAGTTTTTTTTAGTCCAGTCAGGAATCTGTTTGGACATGTTTAGGGATACCCCCAAAACACGTGTCCAGTTTTTTATGTTTTGTTAATATCTTGGTAGGAATAAATAGTATCAAAAATTCTTTCAAATCAAATTTGAAGCTAAGTAAATTGTTTAAAAAAAGTTTTTTTAGTTTATTCTATTTCGAACCATTAAAAAATTGTCACTTTGATGCAAAATTATTCTGTATTCACTACAATAACTCAACGGCAAATCAATCAAACATTATGATTTTTGCATAATGTTTGACAGTTATACATCAAACATTGTATTTTTTGCATAACTTGTTCGTAGTCAACTAAGAACAAGTTATTCCCATAAATTACTGCTTTCAGTTGATTATAGCCTTAGAGCACTGGTCATAATTTTCTTCTGAGGGGAAAATATAATTTCAACTATATCTTCAAAACAACTATTGTCCCTACAATTAATGAAGAAATCAAAAAGAAAGAAGACAAACTACTCTTTAAATGTTTCCTCTTCCATTTTCTTTTAATACCAACAGAAAAAAGTTTTTTGTGTCAGCCTAAACATGTCTAGATTCCCAAAATAAAATTTGAACTATTTGAAACTTCACAAAAAACCCCATTTGTTGACTAGAAAACTATTACAGTTTACAAGGTTTTAGCTTTGTAACTTTATTTAAACAAAATAAATCAACAAAAAATAAAGTAATAGAGAAAACAAACAATACAAATCTGACTATTCATAAACAAATGGCAAAAATTAAAACAACCCAAAAATATCAGTCTTGCCAACATTTTATTTATAATTATATTTATTAGGCATTTTATAAAAATGTTTAATACTTACTTTTATATTGTATTTTTAAGAAACTTATTAAATTAAGATAAGAAAAATTGAGTTTAATAAATAGAAACAATATATTGTGGGTAATTAAATAAAATATTATAGACAAGAGCCCAGGGTGTTTTGTTAATAAAAAGTGTAATGGCTGGAACCGGTCTCAATTTTTCGTAAATACCTTCCTGAACAAGGATCTGCAATTCTGCCGACTCGTATCGGATGGGTGTCCCTGGCAGAACCTTTGACCCCTAAAGTGCGGTCTGCCTGGGACACCCATCCGATACGAGTCAGCAGAATTGCAGATCCTTGTTCATGAAGGTATTTACGAAAAATTGAGACCGGTTCCAGCCATTACACTTTTTATTAACAAAACACCCCTGGGCTCTTGGTCTATTATTACAAACAAGCTAAAAAAATATTAGTTACCATATTCTGCAACATTGAAACCTCAACCCATTCATTTCTTCTCCTAGAGAGTTTTAACGTTTTTACCATTATACTTAAATGTACCATAACTCCCTTGGAGGTAGAGTATTACCGTATGAATGCCTGTACCTATTATAATACCTGTATAATATTTTGATGACAGTGTTGGTAATGACATTTCGCTGCTAAAAAAGGTTCAGTTTTGCCTAGTTTTGCTGCCATAAGTAGATAAAAGCTATTTTTCAACTTTCCTAATTATTTCTGTTCTATTTAATAAGGTTTCATGCTTACAGCTGTGGATGGGAGAGACATCAGAATAGACTCGTATCTTGCTCCTGGAGTATTAAGACCAAACTTGGTACCTCTGTCATAGACAAGATTAAACTCTACATATCTGCCTCTTCTAACTAACTGCCAGTATCTCTCATCTTTTGTGTAAGTGTCATTTTTGTGCTTTTTAACTTAAACATATAATAATTAATCAGAATACAGTTGATTTACTCTACAAATTACACATTGTGAATGTCCATGTAAAAATAGATACGTTACATAAAATCTATAGTATAACAAACGGCTAAAATTAGTTGACAGCGTGGGAAAATAATACCATAGAACCAATTATGTTATTCTTGGATGTTAATCCACGCCCACCATTTCAAATCGGACGGACCTCATTGGTTCTTCAACACAATTTTCCCACACCATTATTTGTCAACTGATTTTAGCCATGTGTTAAACTATAGTGTAAGAACTATATTTGGAGATCAAGTTAATGCTTTATGACTTACTAATGGCTTCTATAATAAGTAGAGGTAGGTTGTATTAATCAAAATAATTTATTTGCATTAGCATATTTTGTTACATGTTCACATGATTATCAGATATTTGTTATGGCAATTTGTTTCTTTTATAACCATTTGTGTATGTCGATGATACAAAATTCTTTTAGTTTTTCCTTTTGATAATTTCTTTTAATTTTGGTTATTAAATTCATTGAGGCATAGGTACATACTTTTACTATTTGCATAATATAAATTCATAGAATTTATTTTTGAATTCAGCAGAACACTGAGTTTTTTTTACTCGTAGTATGACATTATTTTCTTTGGCACATTTTTTATTAATTGAAAATAAAGCAGAAAGTATGCAATGCTGTGCCGTTTTATGATGTCAGCTGTGAGTACACCTTTTTAAAATAAAACAAAATATATGGGGTCCTCTTAACTCTATAGAGTGAGTAGACTTCCTCTCCTCTTCCACCCCCTCTTCTTAAAATGACTTTACTTAAAATTCTAGCAGGTAAGTAAAACTTTGCCTGTGGATTTTAAATAAAGAAAAGAGCTTGATTTCAATAGAAAAGTTTTCATAATATAAAAATTGAAGAATAGATTTATGTACTTTTAAGTAACGCTTTTTAACAGTTTTATATTTACCTAGTGGTAAATAAGAGGGTATAACAGCTTCTGCACAGCTCTTGATAAAATTAAATGCTTCTTCTTGAGAGGGCGAATCTATATCATCAAAAAATATTCCTCCCACTCCTCTTTTTTCACCTAAAAAAATATATATTTTAAATACCACAAAAATGTGACTAAGCCCATCAATAATGGTGAAGTAGATCAGATCATCTTAACTTGGAACCAGTAGGTTATGGTAATCTCATATACTAAATGGTTGATGAGTTATTGGATTGTTTTCCCCCATTTCTTTGAAAATCTTGTTCTACAATTTTGTGCTATCCAAGGTTTTCTTACCTTATCTGGAATGCAGCTTAATTGTCAAACGAGAATTAAGAAGTTTAAAATTTTTGTCTGGATAGAAAATTATTATTCAGTTTACAAATAAAAGTTTACCTCTATGCGTTATTGTGAAGTAATCATCACACCATTTCTTAAATTTTGAATAGTACGTAGGGTCGTGTTTATCACAAGCACTTTTAAGAGTTTTATGGAAGTGTATGCAGTCTTCTTCATCTAAATAGTATGGTGTTAAATCTGTACCTCCTCCAAACCACCACTAAACAAAGAATAACATAAAAAAAGTAATTTTTAAACTCTTCAAAGCTATAGTTTTAGTAGTGCAGTGTCATGGCCACCCTACCCTTTTGGACACCTCTGAAATGGTGCCATGGTGTCCTCAGGACAGGACAGTGCCATTTTATAAATTAAAAAGGAGTCTGCTTGCATTACCTGAAAGAAGTGGGTTGGCCACTGGTGTTTTAACAAGTAGTTACCCTAATTCATAGAAAAGCAAAATATTTATCAAAATGTTAAATCAACAAAGAACATTTCCCCTTAAATTTAGATAACAAAAGTTCATATAAATCAACTGATTGAGTGAAGAATGAATGAATTTATATGAATTACCTGAGTGTTGCCAGTAGCATCCTGAATTTCAAAATATCTATAATTAAAATGAATTGTGGGCACCATTGGATTTGTAGGATGAATGACAGCACTTATACCAGCAGCAAAAAATGGCAAACTTCCTTCTGAAGATAAGTTTTTACCCCTGTAAGTAAAAAAACAAACACTAGCTGCAAAATCTGGCCAAGTACCTTGTATTCATCCTTTCAAACTAAACATCAATTGTTGATGTTTAAGTTTCTCTAACTTAAAAGCAGACTTTTTAAGTACATATTTAGACGAGGAGTCAGAATCTTAGAGATGGTAGGATATCTTTGTCCAAATCGACATTGGCTGGATACTTGACATAGCCAAGCCAAGTTGTGTGTATTTTATGTAGGTTCCATAAGAGTAGAACTCTCTCATAGAGGCTGACCAAAAAATGAAAAAAAAAAAAAAAAAATATATTAAATGTAACCCTGCTCTTCTTATTTAAATATTTAATTGCAACTATTGTCATAGTTAATAATCTGTCATACCTTGCTCTCATCTGTGCAACTGCTGCTTGAGGCAATTTCCCATGAACTACTGAAATGTTAACTCCAGCTTTCTCAAGAGTTTTACCATCTTGCAAAACACATGTGATTCCTCCACCTCCTTCCTTTCTAGTCCAACGATCAATTAAAAATTTATGTCCTTCAGGCTCCTCTGCCTCTAGTGCTTCTACAAACTCTTTCTACAAAAATAATGGAGTATTAGAAATTAAATTTAACAACAATAGTATAGTCAGTTTTCACCACCTATTTAGTTGTAGTTATGACTGATGTGTACTTTAAAATTAAAATGAAATAATTTAAAAAAGTTTTTGACTTTATTTAGAACTATACCCAATACATAAAATATAAATAAGATTTAATGTATGAGGAAGTAGTTAGATAAAATAAGATATAAATTTGAGCTTTCTCTCATAAATTATAAGTTTTGCATTGAAATATAAATTATAAGTTGTTTCTACCCTGACCCTCTTACCTGTATTTTCATAATAAATAACTCCATCCTAGATTTCATATCATTTTGGGTTTTGTACAAAACATCTTCATTTGTTATTGGCTCAGCTAAGTATTTGGTTTTCTTCAATTTCAAAGATGATGCCTCTAAGTTAGAATTGAAGGTTGTGTAATACACAGCAAATCCAAAACCAACTGATGCACCTACATAACTAAATAAAAAAGTAAAAATAGATATTATTTCAATTGCTCTGTAAAGAATAGTTATCAAAATTTATTTTTACTTTTCCTAATTTATACCTTAGGTACAAAGAGAAAGTACAAGGGACGTACTTCAACATACATTATGTGATTTCCATATTCAGAAGATGAGCCAAGCAAGTTCAAAGTGGTGAGGATGAGCATAACGAATCCAATGTGATGAGGAAAAGGTCTGAGGTATTCTGTACCCAATTTTTTTTAATTGTATGCACAAGTAATTGTAGTCGCAATATAATTTTTCAAGAGAGTTTTAGCAAAATTTGTAGTTACGAATGGTATAAAAGTTTTGGTATTTTGTTATGGCTAGAAATATTTTCATTTTAGTAGTTATTACCTCCTCTCCCTTTCTTTCGCAGAAGAGTCTTACAACCCAAGATTATTAATTAATTTTATTTTTGACCTTTATAGAGCACCTGTGTATAATGTAATGTATGTTTGCATTTGTTGAACAAGATAGAGTATAATCTCGATAATTTTAAACGAAATGGTAGTTCCATTAATTTATAAAGAAAAAATATTATTTAGTCCCCCTTGATAATTCATAAATAAATCAAAGTTTTTGATTTATTAACAGCTTAACTAGTTGTTTACCAGTTGTTTTAATTTTAGTCTTATCAGTTCAATTAGCAAAATGAGTTTAAAACATATTAATTTTAATCTCTCTCAATTAAAGAGAAATGCCTGGCTCTGTTTCTATGCTTATTTTATTTATACATTATATGCATATGAAAATTTTACTTTAAAAATTTAAAAACTCTTCATTTATGAACTATGTTAAAAATATTCAGTAGTAAGTTATTCAGCATTTCATCACCAAAAGCCTTATAAAAGCATATGACATTCAGTGGGATGTCAAATGAGTTCCACTTGGGCTCTCAGCTCTGGGTAAAAAAGTTAGTTGTAAAGCATGAAAACTTTTTGTGAAAGTATCTATCAACATTTCTTTGTCCATTCTAAAATTTATTTGATTTGATTACAGCCTTGTGTTCAAAGGTAACCTGTTCCAGATTTTATAAAACAAAGGTTATCATCAAAAATAGTATGCTATTTGGCAAATTTCTGTAAAAAAATCTTGATAATTCGAAATAGTTTATTTTTACCCTAGACAGTTTGAAATCACAAAAAATCGAAAATATTAAAAACTCTTAATATAGTACTGGTCCCTTGGCATTATATATTAGTGAGATTTTACTGCATTTAAGTCACTGTTTGTAATCTTTTGTTGGTTAAAAAGCAATGCTAGACTATTGCCTTAGCTTGTTCCTTATATAGCATTAGGGAGATAGTGTTACATTCAATTTCAGTACAGCTGTGTTCTAAAAACAATTGCTTTATTTGTTAAGATGTTTGATAATAGTTAAGGTTTTGATCAGCTGACTTGTCTCCAAAAAGAAATTAAAGAAAGGATTCATTTGGTGGTATTTTAAAGAACTTGGTAACATTAATCAGATGTCCTAATAAAGATCTCATCTCTTACTTTTAATAGATAGGGTCCGATCCTTCTGCATATTTCTTTTACTGCATTCACATTAGACTACTAAATAAAGGCACTGATAGGCTGTAAGAACTTACAATCTAACAAATCGTACATGACATCATTGTCATATTTGTATGCCTTACACCTATAGGGAGTTAGTAAATAGTGTCCTAGAAGACATAGTTGCTTAATGATTAAACATGTGGTTCTCATCTCTCCCTCCTTACCATTCCATCACATTTTCACCATGTTGGCTTTGTTTATTAAAACTATTTATGTCAGGCTGAAGTGTTATTCTTACAGTGAAAACACCTCCTGGTTTGACCAGACATTGAGTTTTTATGAAGATTTAGGTCTTCCGGTGGTGACCGCGTCAATGTAGATTAAGAATCCGCCGTTTGGCTTCCACTGTGGGAGGCATCTTTAGTGATGTAGGACATCATGGATTAAATCACAATGCTCTCAAAAACTGTACTGGTTTAGCAATGTGTTTTAATCCATGATGTTCTACATCCCTGATGATGCCTCCCACAGTGAAAGCGAAATGTCGGATTCTTCATCTACATTGACGCGGTCACCAATGGAAGAACAAAATCTTCATGACACGGAAGTCTACGGATTTTATTATTGAGTTTAACTTAAATCTATTTCATCATACATTTTAGAGTTTATTTACATTTACATAGAGTTAATGTATCTGTGTAATGAGTATGCATTATAGTAGAATAGAATAAACTAATGCATTTAATACTTTCTCATGTAATGCATACTTTCCCCTGTAATATATCACACAATCATCACAATAGCCGAGCACTTGTGCATACACATTATTGATGTACAAGGAGATCCTTGATGTAGACAAGGAAAAGCACCGGCCCAAAATTGTTCCCTAGGGCAATCCGCAGGAGATTTCTATGTATTTACCATCTGAGGACGAGCGCAGCAAGTCTGAAGTAGGGAGGATGAGCATATCAAACCCCATGTGATGAGTAAAAGTTTCGAGGTACCCCTTACCTGATTTTTAAATATTAAATTAGTGTTACCATATTATTGTGCAAAGAAATCACAATATAATTAAATTTTGTTTTTAACTTCCTTATAACCCTAATTAACCTTCACAATAAAATACACTATGTTTTCATGGGATCTGTTGTGTCATCTAATTCCATTGACTAAACAAATACAGCGCAAGAACTGGATCGTATTAAGTGCGTATGAAATAAGATCACTACAGTCTATCGTTTAGTTTAAAAATCCCCTAGGTCATAAGTATTTTGGGGATTGACCAATCAGAGAAGTCGCTGCCAACCTCTCACTTAAAAAGAGAAAAAAATCCCTACCACAATAACCGCTGTAGGGAAAAAACCTTCTTCCCGGCAATCGTTCACTTTGTTTGTGGTTCTTCTTTTGATTACATCGTTTTGAAAACTACTTTCAAACTATCTTAAAATGATATTCTAAAATAAAACTACTCAAAAGAAATGTAAAAAAAACATTTGTTTACATAGTTTTTTCCCGCTCCCTTCTTGCAGGGATTTTTTTTCTTAAGAATCAGTGGTGTCCAAACTGACCTGTCAAGATTTTTAAACTAAACGATAGACTGTAGTCAAATACACTGTGTGTACCTTGTAAGTGTTGGATAGATACTGTAGATTATGTCTCATCATCTTGCCTCCTATCATCAAAGACCAAATAATATAATTTTGTCTCATGAATTTCTTACTTTGTTTACCTTTTGTGCTCTATTTTAACACTACTCTTTGGCACTTTTACAAACATAGGGTGTAATTGTAATAAAATGGCTTCTAAGCCAAAATCTTTAAAATATATTTCGATGGTATGTCGTCGTAGTTATAGAGGAAGGTAAACTTATTTGTCAATTTAATTCCACTATTATTATTATTATAACAGGGATTAAGGTATTCTTTTGGAAACAGGACACAGCTCATACCATGACTTAAAACCATTTTTTCCATAGAATTGAAGTGGGTTCTCTATGATGCTGGTTTTTAGATAAATTCAAGAGTTTCGTTAGTAAAAATAATGATGTAAAATTTAAGTTTGTTTTATTTACCTTATTTTTTGAAAATTACATACTGATAAGACTTCTCCAGCCCCAAAACTTTTCACAAACTTTGTATATTTTTGTAAACTGAAGCTTGCAAGTTTTCTGAACATTTTACTTTCCTTATTAAAACAAATCGACTGATTAAAATTATTAGTGCATGTTACATTCTCTGACGGTATTATAAATTTTAAATTTGACTACATTCTCTTGTGATAACAACTGATAACAGGTTTTCTCTCATTTTAAACTAAACGTAGATCTGTAATTTTGTTCTGTTTAAAGAGATAGTTGTAAGGTTGGCAATACCAATGGCGGGAAAACGAAAGGTGATCAGCCATTTTTTTATCATAGGATTAGCCGATTGAAATTATAAATTTATTTCGATCATTTTAGGGCTCTCAGGGGCTCTGTGTAACCTCATTAAAACGTCCCCCAGAGTGAGTTAAGGTTATAATTAATCAATGGTTTTGATTCTTGCTCATTTTTGTGTTTTGATGTGTATTTTAAACGTCTTCATGTATACGTACGTAAATGTAATTTTTTTTATTTGATTATTTTGATAGTTTAAAGTTTCTTGTTTTCAGTGTTACCAACTTAGTAATTTTTTTTAATTTTACAGTTAACAGACATGAAAAATTATAATTTTTGCTCATCAGTGTCGCGCTCGGTCGTTGTGATATGAGTCGCTTATAGAGTATATCTTTATAATTTATGTATTTTGTTTTATAAATGGTTTATTTGCAATTAAATTACATAAGTAACAGTAGTTAATGATTTACTACAGAGTTTCTATGTCTTTAAAGGTGAAAAGAATCAGGCGTGTCCCATTTATGACGCTATTTGGACTTGGATCTGAATATCTTGCCACTTTGGTAAATTTAATGCTATTTTCATCATTTTTTATTGCTTTTCCATAATGATTTCTTCTTATTGTGTAATATATAAAAGCGTGCCTACTTATGTAATAAGTTTAGAGTGCAAATATTGTGGCTGCTCTTTGCGATAGATTGCTTCTTCTTTCGGTCCATATTGTAAATGCATTGATTATATAATAAGCCTGAGTGGATAAATCTCGTAGATATGAGATATAAGTTATGGCTATTGATGTCAATTAAGTTTCTAGTATTCAGCTAGGGATCCCAGGGACATGGTTCGTGGTCACAGGGGTCTAAACTTCAGATCTATTTTTGGTAAGTTTTATGGAACGAAATTATATTGTATAAGGTGACTATGAGTCGTAATTTCGAAGAATGATAGGTTATATACGAAGTACGAGGAAATATTGCTAACGCTAGTCTTAGTTGTCGGGGCTGTTGCCATGTGTACTGATTGTTTAGCTTTACAGTATTTATTTAATATTTTAGAACATTTCTTAACAATTAGATACATACCTAATCTCATTTAAATTTTAAGGCGACTGTACTAAAACTCGATCAATTTATAAAAATCAATTTCCTCGGTTATGCTATTGTCATTACCGGTTGATTTGTCTGATTTAATACATTTCATGACTCGAGTATTAGTCAATTTCTTTTGAATTGGGCATGGAAAAAACATTAAGACCTGTACCTATACTTAAAAATTGTGAAATATTTGTTTACTTTAATCCCTGATGGCGAACGGAAAAGGGCATAATTATTTGTTCTTAAATTTTACAAAATTCCTCTTTCTCCCCTCAAATACTGATTCATATGTTCCCACTTTTGAAGTCACGATTGTTATGTGGATAAATTATAAGTCAAACCAAAGTTTGCTGAATATTGACAAACGTGATAATGAAAATAATAAATAATTACCTACTTCCATGAATTTTATGAATTTTTATTTGGATATATATATATATATATATATATATATATATATAAATAATATATATATTATGTGTGTGTGTGTGTGTGTGAGTGTATCTATGTATGTATGTATATATATCTTATCGTTCTCGATATCTCTCCTCCTCTTTTCTTTACATTTATAAAGTTATATTCATCTTGTGTTTGAAGTTAATAATTCAGGCATGAGAAACAGCTCTAGAACTGAATTATCACGAGAATTATCACTCATGTTTACTTTTGAAATTTATTTCTTGTGTTAATTTTTATTAATTCTACTAGCATCAGCAGCATAGTAGTAGGAGCATCATTAGTAGTAGTAGTAGTTAGAGTGGACAGTAGTCAAGCCACTCACTTTTTTCACCAACTCCGAAATCAATCACCTATCGCTTTAACTCCACTACTTTCTCCTCCTCAAACCTCCTGCTACAATGGATGAAAGTAAGAATGTCCTGCCATCTTGGAGACTCCATTTCCTCTTCGAGTAGCGTTCCAGTTCCAAATAATTGAAACCTGAGCCTTCCAAACTCAGGTTTCGAACTCAGGTTTCATTATAGGCTGTTTCTTCCTCATTGTCTTCACATATTGCACATATTGGGCTCTCAGTCACCTTCATTAAGGCTAAATGCCTATTAAGCCTGCAGTGCCCAGTGGTTACTCCTACTCTGGTCCCCCTTCAACTCGAATAGATCTTTCGCCCTTTTGTTGGCGCATCAAGTTTACAACTCCAGGCTCTATTCTTTCTCATTATATCGTTTTTAAGAAAACAGAGGCCTCCTTGAGAACTTACGGAAAGGCAATACAGAGTCCTCAATTTTTTTTGACAAACATTTGATGTAATTTTGCTTCTTTATCACATCGCTCTGCTCTGTAATTTATAACAAAACATTTTGAATCTGGAAGAATCTTTATTGGAATGGAAATAGGAGGGAGAGGTGTTTTGAGGCCCTTTTTCAGTTTAGCTGTTGTATTTCCTCAGAGCCAATCAATTTGAAACGTGATGGAGATGTGAACGTGTTATTATTATAGAATCCACTAGGCATTGAAGGAAAACTTTTTCAATTTTAACAGATACTACTTCAAAACTATGTTAGAGTTGGGTTGATGATTTTGAATGTGGTTTGTTTTATATGAATGTAAAGTAAAGGCTCTCTCCTCTGTTTTGCAGTCCTTTATCATTTCAGTACAGTGTGGGTGAGTAACATTTAAAATATCGGGTACGAGGAATCTCGAAATCTTTTCTTATCTATCGGATTCGTTTTAAGTTAAGTATACATTTTGTTTTATGGATAAGTTTTAATCCTAACGATGATGATCCTAACATCCACCTTTTGACCATGTTCGGTGCTGCTTAGCCAAAGTTATCGGAAAAAAAAGTGTGAATGTACTAACCGTAAAAAATTAAACTTTGTGTACTTGTGTATTATGCAGGGTGTTTCACTAATATGCCCCTTTATCCTTTTTTGGAAACTAAAGAAGATACCGAGATGCAGCCTTCGGTAATAGTTTTTGGAAAAAACGCTTTTCAGAAAAAATCTGATTTTGCGGTTGTTTTGCGGGTTTCATCTACTTCCTGATTCATTGGTCGAGTCAAACTTAGTGAGAGTGCTGTTACCAAAGTTGGAGAACCTTTGGAAGGCTAGGGCTTCACATCTCAGAAGTATGTGAGAGGCAGTTTCGGTTTCCGATTCAAAAGCCTACAAACTGGGTTATATTTAAAAATACCAATGGTATAAAGGTGTATTTGGAGGTGACAGTGACCAGTCAGTAGTCCAGTTACTTTTTTAAGGTCCCTTCTGCTTAGACTGAGGAGATCCTCAGTTACTTTGGGACTGGGTCCTTTTAACATAAGTTTACTGTGCCTCATGCCAGAGGATTTGTTCCAGTGGTGCAGGTAATTGGTTAAGACCCAATCTTTGATTTAACCTTTGGCTATAGTTTTGGGCATGGCTACTATGGATTCAGGGACCACAGGAGTGGTCTCAGACCCCTTTTTTAAGGACGTCTGCTTCCTCATTACCTTCAATTCTCTTATGGCCAGGCACTCATCTGATTGTTAATTGTTGAGTAACAAGGTCAGAAGGTTTTGTAAGCACTCCCAGACAAGCTTAGAGTTGACTTTGTACAAACCAAGAGCTTTAATGGCAGCTTAGCTGTTAGTAAAAATATTTATAGAAGTCTGATTACGATTCTTTTTAATATTTTCTTTTTGAAAGGCATTAATAGCAAATATTTCTATCTGAAATACTGTGACATACTTCTCTAAAGGAAATGAGGTTTTGAGATTAGCATGAGCCTCATATATGCCATTCCCAGAGCCACATTCCATCTTAGATCCATCTGTATACCATACAGTGTCACCAGAGGATTGAGGTGGTTCTTCAATGAAACTATCACAACTGAATGTGAAGGGGTTTTTCATGAGTTGTGGGTGGTCATGTAATTAGAGTTCATATTGGAATGACAGGCATATTGGTCTATAAGCCTTACCCTCCGTGTATAATACCTATTCAGTTCTTGCTTAGGATTACGCTTTATTGTCAGGGGAAGTGTATTTTATTACTTGTTTGTCAATTTTTCTCTACTTTCAAAGGTACAAAACCAAGTTTCCACATGCTTAATCAGTTCTGCATTGGGCATTACTGGTAAGGTAATTAATTTCTATTTATGTTGTAAACAACACAGAAGTATAATAACTTATTACTAAGTGTTTGATATCTATTTTTGATATGTTGCAGGACAATCTTTGAGTTTTATAAATAAGAAGGAACAGAACTATTCGTGAAATTTAAGTTACTAGAAGGCTAAGGCGTCTGAGCTGTTTTTATTTTGTAAGTAACTTTATACAGATGATAGATCATTAGAGATATGATAATAAAATATTAAATACAACGCAAAGCAGAGAACGTAATTTGTCTGATACCTAAATATTCTGGCGCAGTGTTCCACATGCCGTGCTAATTTCCTTGGGCATGCGTGTTTCCGTTCTTAGCAATCCATTTCTTGCTTAAGGTTCCGGTTTATGTTTTACAACTTAAGCAGTTTCTAAATTATCTAGCACTATTATTTTTCAAAGGAAATGCGTGTAATTATCCTGTTAGTTATACAAATCCATGTTCCTAAAATTGGCAGTGTACGTCATTATTTGCACTTTGTACTAGTTTAATGCTCAGTTGGTACTTTCTTTAAGGTTTTAGCGCATTTTTTATGGAAAATACAGAAAAATGTGTTACGAGTAGTGCTTGAAAATCGAGTTACTGCTCAAGATAAACCGGAACCTTAAGCAAGGAAACACGCATTCCAAAAGAAATTCGCCCGAAATGCGGACCGCCGCGCCAGAATTACGTTGTAGTAATAAACTTACTCAATGTAGAAAGATGATAAAAATTGTCGTTCTTATCAGAATTCGAACCCAGGTACCCAATCTTCGAGTGTTTCTGTCGACTCCAGACCATTTCCATTCAACTCACTGGCCCAAAAACATCAGAAACGAACTCCCTACTTTAGGTTTTCCGGTAATTCACCATGGTTTTCTCAACTTTGTCACTTAGCGTGGTCGTATTGACTTAGGAATGTTTTTTTTTCGATTTAGCGCCCGAAAATATATAGAAAACGACACCCTACTCGAAATTTAATTATTATCAATCGTAATTTTGGTTTCTGCGGTAATTTATCATGGTTTTTTAACTTTTTGGTCTCTTAAAGTGGTCGTATTGACTTTGTACCGGCTTTGTTAAATTCAGCGCCCAAAGATTTGCGAAACGTATTTTTTGTGGTCTGAGACGTTTGAAACGGATGTTGGTCGTGGTCCGAGTTTCGACGTCATTAACCCGGTTTTCTAAGTCGGTAAAATTAAGATCTCATATTTTTTCGCCGCGCAAAAGGTCCTTTCTAATTTTTTGGGGGGTGCTAAATCGAATGAAACAGATTAGAAGTCAAACCCAAGTGACCAAAAGTCGAACAAACCATGGTAAAGTACAGGAACTTAAAATTACAGTTGTTGAAAAATAAATTTTGAGTTGGGTGTCGTTAAGAAACCGGTATAAAGCTGATACGACCACTTAAAGTGACCAAAAAATCGAAAAAACGATAGTCAATTTCTGGAAAACCTAAAATACGGCCAGTAAACAACATATTTCGAGTAGGGAGCCGTTTACAATGTTTTTTGGGCCTGTGCGTTGAATGAAAATGGTCTGGAGTCGATACGAGTACTTAAAGCCCGGGTAGCTGGGTTCGAATTTTGAAAAGGACTATTTACGTTATATAAGTTAATAACTAAATAATAATTATGGCCCTGTGGTCCGTATTTCGGGCGAATTTATTTTGAAATGCGTGTTTTGTGGTTTACAATCCATTTCTACTTGGTTTATGCTTTATTATTTGAGCTGTTACTTAATTATCAAGCACTACTTAAATTCAACTGGAACCTCAAGTAGAAAATTATTGTTATGCACGGAAACACGCATTCCACGGGAAATTCGCCCGACATGCGGACCACTGCGCCAGAATGACTTTATTCTTTAGTCGAGATTATAGTAACCAGAAAGTCAATCCAATCAGCGAATCAAATTCGCAATCTTTTTAGCGAATCTCCAAAAGAAAAAGAGTGGTGAGAGAGAACTCTTATAAGAGTGGTGCGCAGAGGGTTGGGGGATGTGGTTTCTCAGAAAGGAGGGCTCACTGATCAAGAATATATACATATTATAGAATACATATTATATAGAATTTTCAAAGAAAAAAATGAGCTTATGAGATTGGGGTCATGGAAGGGGAGTAAGAGAAGGTCGATTTTTTAAAAGGGGAGTCTCCCTGATATATATATATATATATATATATATTAATATATATATATATATATATATATATATATATATTTTCTGTGTGTATGTATGTACGAGAGTTTTGTATCTTAGACGTTTCTACGGGGAACGATAACTTTCAAAGGCTTTCTCGGGTTGAAATGAAACTTGGTACAAAAATTAACCTTGTACGCTACTAATGCATTTTTACACACATACTACTATGCATGGTTTCTCAACAATACGAAGTTACATTTTATTATCAGTATTAGTTCTGGTTTTATTGATTGACATATATATGTCAAACAAAACAATGTCATTAATTGACATAATGAAAAAAAATTAAGTTTGGTCTGTAATACATTTGAAAATTCGCCACTTATATTAACCAGTAATATGACGAACTGATAAAGTACAACAATGTGAAGCGGCCCCCAGCGCCGACACCGCGTAGCAGCAAATTGCATATATTGTATTTTTGCATATATTCAAACAATGTTTCTGGACGCTTTTTTGTCTCACGATAATTTTTGACCGCTTTATTGGATCGTAATGAAGCATGGTAGTAAAATCTATCATATGAAGTACAAAACCTTATTGTTTATGAAATATTTATGACGTCATTCGTCCTATAATGACTCAGCTAAATTTAAAAAATCATTAATTATTTTATTGTTTGAAGTATAACATTTTATGTATCCCTTTCTATCTAAAATCCCTTTACATAATAAAATAAGTGTAACAAGTCTCGTTTCAATTTAGAAACTATATCTATGGTTTATGTTGGATCACAAAAGTTAAGCAGCATCGAGCGAGGTCAGTGCCTGGATGAGTGACTACTGGGAATGAAACTAATATATTTACTATCATGAGACGAGCGAAGAGAGTGTAAAGACTTGTTACGGTATTAATTTAGCGACTTGTAGCAAGTAGCAAGGATTGAGCGTAGCAAATCGCTTTGCGGGTACATTGTTGTTGTTTTGTATTATTTTATTATTTGTTGTTACAAGTCATTTTGCCATGTATGTAGCAAATTTTTATACCTCGCATCATAACAAGCCCGCTTCGCGGGCTTGTGTGGTTCGCTATGGCACATCCGGGGCTATATAGACGTGTATATATATATTATATATAATATAATATATATATATATATATATATATATATATATATATATATGTATATATATATATACAGGAAGATATATGTACGTTGTCGTATTATCTTAACCCTCTCTATAGTAACAAAAAACTTCTTTTAACTCATTGGTGATGACATCATAATTATTTATTTGCCAAATACGCCACTAAGGATGGTTTGATTGACCTGAAGCAGGTTCTAATTATTTTAAAATGCCTACGATCATAAGAAAGCTCTTTAAGGTCCTTCCGCTTTGCGAGCCTGCTTAGATCGCGCTGGTTCCGTGGAAACCATTTTGTTTTCCATTCTACTAGCAAGTAGCAAGGATTGAGCGTAGCAAATCGCTTTGCGGGTACATTGTTGTTGTTTTGTATTATTTTATTATTTGTTGTTACAAGTCATTTTGCCATGTATGTAGCAAATTTTTATACCTCGCATCATAACAAGCCCGCTTCGCGGGCTTGTGTGGTTCGCTATGCACATCCGGGGCTATATAGACGTGTATATATATATATATATATATATATATATATATATATATATAAATATATATAATAATAATATATATATATATGTATATATATATATACAGGAAGATATATGTAGCGTTGTCGTATTATCTTAACCCTCTCTATAGTAACAAAAAACTTCTTTTAACTCATTGGTGATGACATCATAATTATTTATTTGCCAAATACGCCACTAAGGATGGTTTGATTGACCTGAAGCAGGTTCTAATTGTTTTAAATGCCTACGATCATAAGAAAGCTCTTTAAGGTCCTTCCGCTTTGCGAGCCTGCTTAGATCGCGCTGGTTCCGTGGAAACCATTTTGGTCCTGCCTGTATGGGATAGTAGGCTAACGAGCGTGTGCATCCTCTCGCTCTAGCACTCCTGAACCTAACAGATATCGTAAAGGGTCATTGACCTGGACGTATACATATTTGCAAGATTATATATATATATATATATATATATATATATATATATATATAATATATATATATATATATATATGCCACTTGGCATTGTCTGATTTAGCTGAAACCGGTCTTAATCAATTTTGGTTTGCCGTCTACCTGAATATGTAATACCTTTCTTTAGGACCATTTCAAGTTTAATTTTTTGTTATGTAAATTTAATGACATTATCGACCTTCATCTTGTTCATTTTATTTGCAAGACTTTTCTAGATGGTGTATAATGTGATGTTAAAGACTAGTTTTTTGAGAGTTAATAGGCACTTTTTTTCCCAAGAGAAGAAGGATTACTTTTTACTCTCTTGGAACCTATAAGCATCTAAATCTTCTAAGAGGTTTATTTTTGAGAGCAGAATCTAGGAATTGACCAAAATTGTAGCATTTTTCGGGGGCGGTACAATTTATAAGGACACAAAAATAAACAGGGGACTCAAAACAAAACAATTACTCAAAATCCGTTTCAAGCCAAAATAAGTTGTTTGGAGCAATAAGATTGTTTAGAGGTTGCACACCAAAATTTTGTAAGAGAGCTCTAACCTAAAGACAACAAGAGGCCTCCGGCATCTTGGCAGATACGAGGCGATGGTGCTAAGGACCGTCTGGAGCCCCCGTGCCTCCGTTATCAGTTTGTCATATTACTAGTTCATAAAAGGGACATACTGCCACGATATAAGCGAATTTTTTTGTCAATAAACGTGATTGGTTTACATTATTTTATTTACGTCAATCGATAAAACCAAGACTAATGCTATACACTACATATAATTTCGTATTTATGTTAACCATACATAGTAGTACATGTGTAAAAATATTTAAACGTCATGCATGCGTTAAACCTTACATATTACATAGTACATGTGTAAAAAATTTCAACTTTATGCTTATTTAGCTTTACACCTTACATAAAATTTCAACTTTATGCTTATGTTAGCTTTACACGTGTATAAAATTTCAACTTTATGCTTATGTTAGCTTTACCCATGTATAAAATTTCAACATGACATTGACTTTGTTTTTTTTAGAGTTATTATTTTGGGTTAATGTCGTCACTCATATTTCATGTATACAAACATGGTCGATTTTTGTATCAAGTTTTATTTCGAAACGAAAAAGTGTTCGAAAGTTATGGAGTACTAGAGAAACGTCTAGAATAAAATCTCGTACGTACATTATATATATATATTATATATATATATATATATATATATATATATATATATATATATATATATATATATATATATGTATGTGTGTGTGTGTGTGCGTGTTTATAAACCTTAAAAATATTTAGTGATGTAGTAATGTAATAAAGTATTATTAGCTTAAGCTTTAGATAATCATGAAATTGACAAGCGAAAGGAGTCCGTCATTATGAGGAAAAGAACCGAGGTACCCTGTACCCAATTATTATTTTTTTTATATCATGTGACGGAACTGATCAATGGTAAATAAAAATCTCGTGGTGGAAGTCGACTATACATTTCGATCTTAATCCGGCTCGTACAGGAGTGAGGCAATAATAATAATGATAATAATGCCCGTTTAGAGCCTTGCGGCTCATCAGGGATAACCCCTGCGGGAACCACCTCGGGTAGTAGAATGCAACCGTTACGCTCAAAGTGAATTCTAAAGTTGGCGATAATATATCTAAACAATAATCTTCTATAAACTGAGAGCGTAACCTGGGTTGCGAACCCCAGACCTCCGTGGGTGTAAAGACTAACGCCGTAACGACCTCGGCCACGGAGGCGGTTAGGAGTGAGACAATACCCAAGAAAAAACATTAAATGTTTGATTCATCAAATTTTCTTCCAGTACTCATTATGGGTTTTTCTATTTCTTTTACTTTTTTGATGTCATTTAGCTGTTGTTTGATCTTATCTAGTTTATCTTCGCTCTCCTATATAGTACGTATAATACAGGTAATAAATTTGGTTGTATGGAAAGAGGTTTAAAGAGCTTAGTGTCCTTTCTCGGATTTAACAACAATAAAAGAGCAAATTTTAAAAAAGATACATTAAATTTAATGATTTCCTGTTTCCTGCTAGCTGCTCACTCTCTTTACGTAATTACTTGTATGTACTATTTGTCTTGGGGGTGTTTGCCTTTTTATCAATCACTGCCATTACCCCAAGCATTCGTACTTTAACGGTCCTTTGCATCCCTAGCGTTAATAAAATTGCGATTGATTTATTACATTGACTCCTTAAATAAAATTTTGCCATTAAGCTTTGTTTTTATTTGAAAGATAAACGAATGTTTCTTTTTAATTTAATCCACGTGGTCTTAATAGGGTTTCATTACAGTAAACAATTTTGCTTTGTCCAATTCGTGTAGAACAAAATGTTGTTCCAATTCAAATTTATTGTCAAAATTTGAAAAGCTTTATCTTGGTATTTATTAACCCAAATGTTTTGAAAACGATCCAAGTTATGGCTTACATTTTTATTTAAAATAAGTCTTAAAAAGTTCAGTTTGATTAAACGTAGATGTTGCATAGTTTGAATTTATGCATTTCTATAAAATTTAATTTATAGAAAAAAAAAGAAAAAAAACGTTCTCTGATCTGACGTGTATGTCGTGTAGTGAGATCATGTTTTTATCAAACTTATGTATTCCTTTCTTTTTTTTCTATTTTTATGAAGAGTTATAAATTCGTCCCAAATTAAATTTTTATGTGTCATATTGGTGGTTTTATTTTTTTAATTCGTCTTTTCATATTGATTCGTCCTTATCAATAACGTGGTGCTGTCAAGCCCACATAGTATTAAAACTTTTAATTATCAGTAATGATTAGTATTAGCTGTAGTTGAAAACAATGACACTGCATACTTATTATATTTCTGTAATTGTTATGATACGGTTTATGAAGTATGTATACCCCCTACTCTAGTTCCTAGGTTATTTTTTAAACTGGTATAATAATATTTGAGTGTTGTGTTGTGGATGATGTAGTTCGTAGTTGGCGGTCGGGCGGGAGTGAAGTGCGCTTGCTTGGTTATGTATTGTGTCTCCTCGTAGCGTACTTGCCTGGAACTATATCCGAGGACGGGCCGGGGGGGCGCTCACTCCAGCTGCTAGCCGCGGCCCCATCACCCACTTATTGATCATACACGTTATATACACTACCATACCTTGCTCTTACATTTCTTCCCCTTTTCACAACACATTTTATCTATCAGATACTTGTACATCGACACTTGCATCTCGTCAGTCAGCGACAGCTATGTCGTATTGTTCCAAGACGTTTGCTCGTATCGTCGTGTGCTAAAATCATTTCCTGAAAAATCGTCATTTTATAAAAAATAACTGCGTCGGAATCGATAATACCTTAACACCGTTAGTTTATTTTGATTATCGTTCGAGAATTTTAATCGCGGATTTGTATCGTATACGATAAGACCGCGAGGGATTTTAAATTGAGTGTGGGTTCATCTCGTACCCAACACCGGTTTAATCAAAGTACCTTTGTCTTCTAGATGGATAGTGCTCAGAAATAGCCATGAAGAAGTTTACCTTCAAAGGAGTTTTGGACGGGCTGCGGTCCTCTGTCACGCAGCAACAAAGGAACGAACAGGAGATCGTCGAGACCCTCAAGTCCGACCACTTCCAAGTTGCTAAGGTACCATCAGTTTTTATTTAATTCTCTGATCTGACGTGCATGTCGTGTAGTGAGATCATGTTTTTATCAATCTTATGTATTCCTTGCCATTAATTTAAATTTATGGGATGTTTTGCCCCAAAATATAGTTATTAAATAGGTGTTGTTGTAAATTGGATAGGGTGTTTTTACTTGGGATCCATATAATGCGGGAAGGCAAGGGGTGCTGCTACTGCGGCTAGGGGTGGTAATAGGGGGGCGGCTCTCCCCCTCTCCTACGGATTCGACTACCCCATCCTCTGGACTTTTATTTATCCTTTATTTCACGGAATCCCGGCCCAATTCAGCCGATTCTGTTGATATAAATCTTTAAGACTTGGCTGTTATACAATTAGCTTCTGTGAAACAAATGAATAGGTACAATGACTAATTATTGATAAAAACTGTTTTTTGTATCGAGGAATAAAGCCTTTTATCTATTTTTTCATTAGTTGAGTAGGAAAAAGAACTGTTTAGCAAGCAAAAATTAAAAATAGGTCATTCCTATCTTTTTCTTTTCATTTTAATTATACATTGAATTTTATTTTGTTATTGCTTTTAAGTAATATACAATTTTACAGTTATATTAATAATTTTATTAAGATTATTAATAATAATTATTATTTAGCCATCGCCTAGATTCCTCAAAATCTACCGAGGGCCTTCACTTATTTTTAAAAAAAGCATTTTTAATCGTTAATATTACGAACTGTAAAAATATTTGTTCTATAAAAAACAAAAGAAGTGGAAGTAAAGAAGTTTATTATTATTAATGATAAAAATATAGTTCTTGAGAATGTTGGTAAAAAAAGAAATAAGTGAGAAAAAGTTTAACTTTATCCTAGCTATTCTATTTTATTATAATTTTGTTTTATATAAGAAGGGACATTTTATTGAATGAAGTATATTTTATTTTTTCCTTCATCTATTTAGTTTAACGAATAAATTTTACTACAATGATGTATGTATATTTGTGATACGAAAACTTTCATTTATTTCATTTTATCTCTCTTCGTCTTTGTTTTTGAGAAGGGTTTTAATTTTTATTACAGATGTTAAAAATTCAGACGTAATTTCATGAAATATTTCATATTTTTATCTTAAAGTCCTTCAAACTATTAATTAAAAATCGGGTTTAGGGTACCTCGGTACTTTTCCTGATAACTTTGTACTCGCTTCGCTTGTCCTCATAATGTCATGATTATCCAAAACCTAAAGTGGTATTACTTCGGTCTTGTTGCGCTCTACCTTAGGATTTTTAGGTATCCAAATATCCTGGGTGATATAGCTTTAGGTTAATAAAAGCTTTAAGAAGTACAGTAGATAGGCATTGCATCTAATAATTTGAGTAATACTGCATTCACGTATGCTTTAAAGACCTGGGATCATACTTGGGCTGCCTAGTTTTTGCAAGTATTCTTTATACTTAGCATTTTTTTTAATAAAAAATTTCCTTTATTTAATTAAAAAATACATACACACTTCAGTAAATAAACAAATAATAAACACATTTCTTGGTTACAAAGTATTAATGATTTTGGATTATTATCCACTTTAAGACGTTAGCCTTGTGCTGTGGATAACAGTCTTCCTTCCAGACTATCATTTATTTTATCAATGTGTCATTTGATTTGTTAATTTAAATTTTAACGAGCGGTAATACGTCGTGCTTTCCTCAGATGAAAACAAACCCATAAATATATATGTTCCTCGATTACTTACAAACTAATAGTTAAATTTCTCTGTAATTTTCACTACTAATTTATTATAAGTTTTACTATATGACGATTTGTCGAACGTCAAAAAGCAGTAAAAAATAAAATTTATAGGCAGTTAAAATGTAATAGTCAATATTTCTAAAGTAGCGACCAGGTGACCAGTTTCATAATGAAATATTGCGGATCAATTGACCAACTATAGACGTGAATTTGTGTCAAATTGCTACTTGAATGGTCAAATTTTCGATTTTTAAGGAGTTTTGTTAATCTTTTGCTGACTCAGTAAAAGAGGCCGTTATCTAAAAATTATCATCTTCCGGACAGCATAACTAGATCTAAATTTTGATTTCCTTGCTCAAATTTGAACTCTCTTGCACAACCACAGCACTTAGTGTTATGCGTTAGTTAGTGTTATGTTAGTTAGAGTTATGCGTGATAGAGATAGACAGCATGATGAAAACCACTAAAACGTCATGAATATAACGTAATCACGAGTGCATTACAACGTAAAAAAGTAGTGCATAACGTATGTCAAGGTATGTCTAACTGTAAAATTTCTATCAATGGTTATGTGATAAATCTTAACTTTTTACAGTTTGACATACCTTGATATAATTTATGCACAACAGTGCCCAATCCAAAGGCAGTCCCAAAATGAAACTTTGTGGACATTCTACTAACAGTTTAAGCTCTTTTTAGAAATTTTTTCAAAATTTTTCAAAATTTGCTTTTTCTGATATTAGCATTTTTATTTTATATTTGCTTATAATAAAAACTTGTCACTAATTATCCAAAAATATATAGAATCTATTTGAAATGGCCAAGTTTAAGCTTTCAAACGCAATCAAAATAAAACTCATACCCTATCCAGAATTTTAGATACAGACATTTTTGTAGTCAAAGAAATGTTAAAAAGTCGCATTTTTTTAACATTCACCACCCTACTGCGGCAATATGGCTGCACAAATGGAGCCAAAAATCTGGATTTTTAATTCTTTCTATGGCGCCCACCTGTCAGCCAAAATATATTAAATTCGTTGACGTCGAGTCCAAAAATGTATTTTTTGGTTTTATTGCAATTATTTTGTATTCATTAGAGACATTAACTGTAACTACTAGATTAAAGCAAACTTACGATGATAATAAATGCAAGTTAGTGGCTGTTTTGAAAAATCCATTTCCTTAAACTTATTTCTTATATAAGTTATTGAAACATTTTATGTCCAACATGACCTTATCAGCATCTCTGGTTTGGTCAAAACAAACGATCGTACTTAAATAATTTTTTAGATTTCTTTGGTTGAAAATCCTTGTAAAGGAAATATTTGGTTCTATTATCAGATTTATTTCCGTTTAATTAAGTTTCAATAAGCCAGTAAGGTAAAATTTCCCTTGAATTAATTTTTAATTTATTTCTTTTATGTCTATTTGGCTTTAAAGACATCTGAGGGATCTTTAAAAATTTGCTTGGGTTCTTCTGTGATGGATTCTGTTGAAGCTAGAAGTTCTGTGCCTAAAGAAAAAAAAAAAAAAATATATATATATATATATATATATATATATATATATATATATATTATATATATATATATATATATTACATATATATACATATATATTCATATATATATATATATATATTTATATGAATATATATATATATATATAATATATATATATATATATATATATATATATATATATAATATATATGTATATATATGTATATATATGTATATATATATTTATATATATATAGATATATATATATATATATATATATATATATATGCCCATATATGTTGTGTGTGTTTTGGAGAGTAGCAGTATTTAATTTAACTGCAGAAAATTGCGCTTTTATTGATTTACTAAATGATTTATCCGTTAAGGTTAAAAGTAAATACTTTCAAAGAAATAAAAACTTATTACCAAAATGTTTATACTTGGCTGCCTGTTAATATAATATCATCTGTAAGTAAATATTAAAACGATTGGAAAAATATTTATTTAAGATATTATAATTTTAGCTTTTCTTATTATTTAAATTTTTAGTAATGATTTAAGCATTAATCAAGAAAGACCGAAACAACTAATCATTCAGTTAAGGATAGGGTAATTAAGCCTGTATTCGTATGCCTTTACCCTTTCGAAGTTGGTTCCTACAGGAATACTGATAAGAAACGCTTTGATTAATTAAGTTGGGATAGAAGTTTCGATTGCGTAGATTCTCGCAAATAATATGTATACCCTTTCTGTGGCTTTGCCTTAAATGTTATTTATTTAATTTTACTTATTTTAGGATGCATTCGAAAATACTTTTGTAAATACATATACTTATAAATGCTTATAAAATAACTTAGTTACTTTGAAGGCTGTCATATTAATTATTTTATTTTTAGCGAATTTTCATAATGAAAATGACGCTTATGAGGTTGTTCGGATGACGGAAGTTGAGGGTGGGAGTGAGTGGAAGCGGTTCCTATTGGCTTCCTGATAACAAAAATATATGTCCGAAAAAAGTTTATATATATATTATGTATATACATTGTATATATAATATATATATATATATATATATATATATATATATATATATATATATATATATATATAATATATATATATATATATATTATATATATGTGTGTGTGTAATAGTTTCTACCCTTTCGTATGGCGAACGATAACTCTCGAAGGCGTTCTCAAATTGAAACGAAACTTTGCAAATCGCGAGATGTTGAGGAGGTTACGAGGCCTATTGTTTAAAAAACATTATGACGTCATCAACCAAAGTTATGACGTCATGAAAAAAAAATTTTTGAAACTTGAAATGGCTTTAAAACAAGGTATTTCGTATTTAGGTAGACGGCTAGCTGAATTGATTAAGACCAATTTCAGCTCAATCGAACCATCACAAATGGCGCAATCGGTATACATATATATATATATATATTATATATATATATATATATATTATATATATATATAATATATATATGTACGTCTAGGTCAAAGACTCGTACGATATCTGTTGGGTTCAGTAGTGTTAGAGGTGGGGATAGAGTATAGAAGAGAGAGACCTCTACCTCTTGCTCCATCATGGCAAGCCTACTGTCCCAGAGAGACAGGGCAAAAATGGCTTCCACTGAACCACGCCGAGCTAAGCAGACCCATAAAGTGGAAGAACATCGAAGTAGCCTTATATGGTCGAAGTCATTCTAAAACGAATGCGACCAGTTTCAGCTCAATCGGACAATCATAAGTGACGCAAACGGTATTTTTATTTTAAATAATCATGAATATATTTTTTCAACCTTAAGATTTACTCAAATAAACTATTTGTTTACAAAAAAAAATTGACATTTTTCTTTAAATTGTATAAACAATCATAAATGTATGTAAGAGTTTATACCCTTTTGTATAGTGGACGATAACTAAAGCTGATGAAAGATGAAACTATAATCTTTCTTACCCTTTATACAAGGTTACTCCAACAGTTGCAACGTGTGGATTTTTTTCTTGTATTCTTTATACCTCTATAAAAAACGTATTAGTTATGTATTTAAATATACTTATTATTTTTTTATATTGCTTGTTAACTGTAATATTATTGCTTACTATTAATAATAGAGGATTAATAAAAACAAATTTGTTAAAAAACCTTTCAGGCCCGCGAAGCGGGCCTGTGAAACGAGGCTGTGAAAATTCGCTAAATACGTGGCAAAATGCCATGTAACAAGAAACGATAGTGAAACCATACATAATACAAAACAACAACAATGTGGCCGCGAAGTGGACGAGGCGCGAAGCTCCGAATTAATACGGGCCGAAGGCCCGTATTAATTTATGACATATTTCGATAGAAATTTAATTTGTTTATGAAATAAAAAAATTCTATTTTTATTTCTTATCGATTGCATTTGTATTCCAAGCTGTTTAGGTAATTCCATGAAAACAACTTAAGCCTCTAGGAGTTATATTTATTTACTACTAATTGTTTTAATAAAGTATTCAAATTATTAATTATAGCGTAAGAAGTCATGCTGATACACATGCTTTATTTGTATTGAGTATAGGCTTACTTATATACTATTCCTCATTACTCATTTGTTACGAATATTATGCTGCGTAAGTTTTTATTTCACCAGAAGGTTATATTTTACATTTAATTTACAGTATATTTTTCTTATAATATAATTAATTTTACTCTTATCACATGTTTTTATTCATTACTTCTTATTTTCAACATATTTAAACATTCTTACATATATTATGAGTCATATGGTATTAAATTAATCAGAATCAGATAATTTATGTACACTTATAATTTATTGTTATACTTATCAATTTAAAGTTTATTTCTTTTAATTAATTTAATGTATTTTAATTAATTATTTGAAGTACTTTCTCCTTTTTACTTTTCCTCATTTATACCGTAGGTATGTAGAAAAATCCTGAAATCGGGACTTCACCGGAATTATCAGTTTCAGGTGTTTTAAAGACATCCTAAGTAGTTATCACTATGTTGTCTGTCTGTGTGTCTCTTATCATTATAGCTCCCACCGTATTTATGCTGGAAAGTAGAAACTTTGCACAAAAATTAATCTTTAGGTCTAGTTGTGCTATCCGGAAAATATTTTGTTATGTCGTCATTATGTGAAAATAATGACTAAGCATAAATTTAGAAAATTCATAAAACTCGGAGAAATAATTCGATCCATTTGAGATTTGGCATGCGCATGTAGTCATAGTGACATATGTCATAGTCATGACTACATGGTCTATACAATGTAGTCACATATGTGCCAAATTTATCTCATTATTAACATTCGTTCAATTATTATTGAATGACTTGAATACGTTTTTTTAAATATATAAATACATTATTTACTGATCAATCATTAGAATATTTAAACTACGCAATGCTTATAGCACTAATTTTGAGTCGATAAACAAATTTTCGGATTGTAGTAAAATGTATTTTTATTTTAATTTTAATAATATAAATTTGATAATCATATATGTAAATTTATTATACCCGAGTTTTCCACTAAACACAAATTTCTGCAATTAAATTTCGTTAAATGCCCGAATTGCATAATTAACTATTTTTCACTGTATCCACTATTAATGTTTTGCAACAATTGGTAGTATCAAATAATATATTGTGCAATACTTGATCATCCTATTATTGGATAATAGTAAATTTATTTCGAGTCCAGAAATGTCTTTAATATCTTTTAGGATCTGCCCTAATCGAATTGAGCCTCGACTAAAGTCTATGTAGGTTCTTTCGTTTTCAATTTTACCCTTTGTTATAAATAGTGCTTCATTTTTTGCTTCAAAATTGGAATCATGGTTAAAATGTCTTTGTTGTTATATTCACGTAGTCCGTATTTTACTCCCCTCTTTCCTCTTGCTATTAAGTCAATCATAGAATTGTACGAAATTAATCTGGTTTTGGCGAGCGAGATGAATCGTCGCGATGCACTTGTTTAGCGTGTGCTATGTTTTGTTCTATGGTATTGTCCTCTTTCAACTCTTATTAGACTTGCTGGAGCGCACATCTCGTTTGATTCTAGGTTTGCTATGACTCCTGGCCTTTATCCTATAAAAAGGAGCAAAAGGATAAAGTAAACTTAAAATTTGGATCATGTTGATTTATCTCTTAATAAAAATAAGGATTACATACATTGTTTTATTGGTCTCCATAATTGAATATTCCACCAGAGGCACTAATAAGACACAATTTTATTGCGATATTTCGCTCTAAACAAAGCATTATCAAGCAAACATTTAGAAAGGAAAATTTACTAATAACATTCTAGAAATTTCAATATTTAGGTTTTAAATAGAAAAATAAAAAACTAAACTAATCATGCTAGAAAAAACCTAAGAAATAACTAATTACATATCTGTTAACGTGTTAACATTGTCATAACATCCAAAACAAGGTCTGATATCCTAAAATAAAATAAAAATGTAAAGGGAGGCAAAAATAAAAATAAAGAAAAAAAATCGAATACGGGGTACCTTGGAACTTTTTCTCATCAATAACTTTTCGCAATAAAACTGAAGTTTGTTTGCTTATTTACTACGTATAGCTGTATACTTGTATCAAATTTTAACTTCATTGGACTGTTTTCCATTTTTGTACAATTTTTTAAAAAACTTACACAAGTCATATGATAAAACTTTAACTAATTCTGATAATGACATCATACTTGGCACATATGTTAGTCTTATACATGCCTACATGCATGCCAACTCTCAATACACAGCAGTTGACTGATTTTTGTACAAAGGTTCAACTCTCTAGCATAAATACACTAGGAGCTGCGATGATAACAGACACACACGCATATACAGACAGAGAAATTTGAGAAAACCACTCAAGAGTCCCTAAAAACAACTGAAACGGATAATTCCGGTGACATCCCAGTTTCGATTTTTTTTGCAAACATAATACTTTTCCTATTACGGTATAAATAAGGAAGAGTAAAAAGAAAAAATAACTGAAACGTAAACTTGTAATGTTGTACATATTGTTTATTCTGTATGTAATGTATGTAATTTTCTTTATAGATGTTTTAATAATGCTCTGTGTAATATAGCAATAAATAATTAAAATTACCTGGTGTCTCATTACTGCCCAATTTTTGCCGGAATAAGGTCTCCTTTGTTTCTACAATGATTGTTTATATATTTCAATGACCTTTACGGGATTAAACTTCAACTTATTCTAGCCATTGAACATTTTTATTTTTTTTAATAAATTAAATTGATTCAGAATTGATTTTCAGTATTACTATTATCATTGGTATTAAATTTTAAGTAATAAAATCTGTAACGTAGTACATAGTTTACAAAGAATGAGTAATTATAATTATAAATAATAATATTAGAAAAATTAGTATAGAACAAAAAATCTAAAAAGCTTTTGAAAATGGTTAATTTTTAAAGGTTAAAGGTACATAGATTATCGATAATTACTGTTTCTTTTTTCTAAGCATAATTCTGGTGTATTTTTTAAATTGCTCTGATCCACAGAGCAATTACTCTTAAGCTCTTTTTATATAATGCTCGACGCAACTGTCAGCTCTTATCAATTTGTTTTTATTAAATAATACACAACATTGAAAAATGGAATAATTTCAATTTTAAGGGGTTTATGGAAAGAGGATTAAAGTATTTTGATGTATGGAAGCTCTGGGACTTGGAGAGTTTCGAGGTAGATGGATGGGAACATGGGAGCAATTATAAGCTTGGATAATGCATTTAAACGTTCATCTCAGCCTTCTACTTGGTATGTGTTAAAGTCGGTATCATTATATACGTGTATGGGATGGTCTCAGCTCAATCCTGTTCTTCATCGATCTATATAACAAAGTCAACTTGGTTCATATAAGCTTAAACACGACTTAAAATCAGTTTTATAACCTAACTCTCATACTTCATTTATAGACTAGAACTAATTTATCTAATAATAAATATATTTAAATGTAAGTTTCACCGCTAAGGGTTGTTATATAGAAAACTTTGTTTTTAAAAGAAATTTAAGCCCCTAGCCAGGGTAGGACGACGCGTTTCCTTGTTGTCCTCTAACATGAAATTATGAATTTTTATCTACCATAAGTAACAGTATACATGTAAAGATTTAATTTGATGTTCATAGTATGTCCAATATAATAATAATATTTATTTTCACTTTAATTTTTTTTTAAATTACATTAAATTTACATAATTTAATTAAAAGTGAGAGCCCTCTGTAAGTGATAAAAACACCTAGAGCGCAGCTCTGTCTCTATAATAATATTATATATAGACAAATTATCTTTTTTTTAATATATATGTAAGACAAATTAATAAATTATATTATATCTTTGTTGTTTAAATAAAAAGTAAAAAAGAAAAATTACTGATTTGAAAAAAAAACTAATTAAAGAAATGTAATAATAATTATAAACTAATTAAATTGATTTTCTTCCTTACTTATAAGTACTTATTTAATAGCAAGTATAATATACATAAAAAATAATGTAATTAACTAAAGAAATATAATTTTAGTAAAAAATAAGTTAATGAAGTTCGTTTGAGATAAAGTGTGTAATGAGAGATGTGAAATAGTGTTGAATAGGATAAAATATTATATATTTAGTATTAAAAATTAGATGTAAATTTGTACTAAAAAATAATAACAATAATATTATAATAGTATAATAATTATGTATAATAATATTAAAAATTATTATAAGTATGAACTAAGCAATAATTAGTGTAAGCATTCGGTTAGAAGATTCAGTTTGATTTGTCATATACCTATGTATGTATGATTTTAATGTATGTCTCATACTTAAGGCTGTGTTTCTTCTCTCGATTTGCTTTATTCTTATTAGCTAGTGTAACTTTACGTTTCTTACAGATAAATACTCTACAAATAATGCTAATAAGTTCAGTGACTTTTTTCGATCTTTAAAAAATATCGGTTCTTTTACACACCCTATAATGCTTACACCAATTTTAATGGCATTTGCTTGTGCAAATTATGACCGTAGTTATTTATAAATGCGTATGAGGTGCTTAGATAAATTGTGTTCAGTATTATTTGATCATTCATCAATCGTTATGAGTGCTTTTAAGCTTTGTTTCTATAAGAAAACTTTTTATGAGTATCTTTAGTGCCCCGCAAACTTTAACGCTTATAATTATTGATTTTTATAAAGTAAAAATATTTTTGGTTTAAACGTCTTAAAACTATAACATCAAATATGCAAAGCATTTTTCAAAATTTCTATCTAAGAAAACTTTAATAAGAAAAGTTTGAAGAAAATTTTATTATACAAATTTATATTAAAAAGTAATAAACAAAACTTTGATTATTTTCTAAAAAACTACTTTTTTCGCTACGTTATGCTCATAATTATGTCAAAAATAATAGAACGGAACAAGTTAATCTAACTGATAATATATCGCTAAACTAGTGACGCTAAAGTTTATAGTATATATGAAAGTGGGGGACGGCACTATAGCGTCCTCAAAACTAAAACTCATTAGTCAAGTTAGACAATATTTACCGTGCAACCTTACTCTGGTTGAACAAAGAGTTGGTAATTTACCAAGGTAAACATGGCACTTGATATTTTGATGAAAAATGTATTAGCGATACAATTAACTTTTTTGTTTAGAGTTATTGAGTGATGAGGTTGGGGAAATCATTCGTTCAGTCCAATTTATTTTATTGTTATGCGTTAGTATTTTTAGTTTTTCTCATTTATACCATTGGTATATATATATATATATTTATATATATATTATATATATATATATATATATATATATATATATATATATATATATATATATATATATATATATATTATTAATATATATATATATTTATATATATATATATATATATATATAATATATATAATATATATATATATATATATATATATAATATATATATATATATATGATATATATAATATTGTATGATTGCATTAAAAATCCGAATCCGGGGTTTCACCTAAAACAACTTTTTCAGATGTTTTAAAGTCCACTTGAGTGGTTTTTACAGTTACTGTTGATTTTTTCAAAGTAAGTGTCTGTGTCGTAGCTTCCAGCGTGTTATGTTCATACTTCAGAGTTAAAAAGGTTAATTCAATCTGTAGGTCTGTCTATTCGATTCACCTGTATTTCCTATATGGAAAATATTTTTTTTATGATGCCATTAACCGTGATTAATGAGTTAGGCAATTTTTTTTAAAAGCGATGTAACAAATTTAGCAAGCACTATATAAGCATTAGCACTATATAGGGCCAATAAATGTGCCATGTTTCATTTTGTTATCAGTATTAGTTTAATCTTTATCGAAAGACATGTATTAACATCTACATGCCATCCACATAGCCATCTTACATCTACAATCTACATAGATGGCTAAGATCTATTGTTAATGATTATACTCGGTCGTGTATTATGCTTGCATTTTGTATGTTAATTGAATTCATAAGTACAAATAATTGATTTCATTATCTTTATTTTTCTATGACTCAACTCTAAATGACATTTTTGTTTTAATAATTCTACTCTTATTGTAGTTAAGATCTATTATTTATTGCACCTAGTTCTCTGTTTTCTGAGTTATTACTTTTTGCCTACACTATTCTCTTACTTAAATGAAAGATAAAATAAAACTACTCTGAGTGGGCGGATTATAAAACTGTGCTGCATATTGTTTTCAGTTCATTTATTTGTCTTTTCCAAGTGTTACTTCATTTTTGTATGAAATACGGAATAATTAAATCAATAAACTGTTCAAACACTCACTGTTATTAATTGTTTAATTTCGTTCGAAAACCAAATTCCCTTCTATTTTCCTATAGAGGCAAATCATAATAACGATGTTGTAGCAGTTTATTTTTTATTTATTAAATTTCTTTGTTTTAGTCGTATTAAAAATGCAATTAGTTCCCTAAGCATGCAACTAGCACCCACATCAGCACCCTCAATGTGTAGGTGTGTCACTATATATGTTTATACCAAACTTTTAAAAATAATTGCACAGAAACATGTTCTTTAAAAAACTAAGTAATTATATTTTACGGTAATTTAGACTTTTCCAACGATTATGAAAATTATACCAAAGTTTTTCAAGATTAATTGAATAAGCTTGCTACATTACAAGAGTTGCAAGATTATGTTTTTATCTTTTCAATTCACTAAGGAAAGACACAAAATTGTTTCTTCTGTTTATAGAATGAGAACTTAATCACTTTCATGGCTGTTGCTGCTGAGTAAATACAAGTAATTGCAATATTAATATTGCATTAGAATCCGCGTATTACTTAAATTTTAGAAATAAAATATGAGGAAGTAGAGTTCAATTTTGCTAGATTTTTTTTCTTGGTGCAAATCTGGAGCCTAAAGGGTTTATATATTACCTTATCTGAAATGAGGTGGCAAATATTAAAAAAATGTAAGATCTCTAAAAGTAGGTGATAAGGCTTCCTTAAGTATTAATTAGTGCTTAATGGTAAAAGAAAATCGCATATTGGCTCAGTTTTGCGTAACTTGGATTACTCGCTTAAGTTTTAGCAATAAAATTTATTTTATGACTTAAAATATCTCAAAATAAAGACAGTTAAAGAACAGATAAAACTACTTCACAAGATTGACAGTCTAGTAGATTACTGTGTTCTATTTATGGGAACTGCTAGTATAATGACTCTTCGACCCAAGGTTTTTTTTGTTGAGGAAATATTTCTCTCGTATATTCAATATTTCTGATTTGTTGCATTTTAACCATATCGCACTCAAATAATATAAAGTTTCTATGAAAAATGAGCTTACTGTGACGTTTTATTGCGCGAGATAATACAGATTGTGCAACATAAGCACTAATGGATTTAAATTATCTAAATAAAAGTCTAACTACAAATATATATTGAAATGACATATAAGCGCAATATATTGAAATAACAACAAATATATACATTTAAGCGCAACTCAAAAGCTTCTAGAATAAAACTCGAAAATATCTTCTATTATTTAAGATATGTTGTCCAACATTACATTTTTAGATGTTAAGGAAATTATTATATTTGTGTTTTGTAATAAGTTATGTATTGTGTATTATAAATTATAATTTCCTATTTTCTTTGACTTATGAATTTGCATTCTAACCTTTAAAATAACTGACTTTTCTTTTCAGAAAATTGATGTATTATTTTTATGTTATGTTTTTGACTAGCGATCGTGGCATATTCAAAGTATTTTATCGGATAAAACTGGGTCCCTTAACAACCTATTTGAAACCCTCACATGAAACCCTGACGACCTATATGTATCCCTTTGCGACCTATATTTTCGTAACCCCTCTTTCACTCTTCTTTTGTCTTATTAGATTAATTTATTGTTTTGCACATCCCATTATATAACATGTATTACAGCATGTCTGGTATTATATTTGCTTTAAAAGCACGTTTTCGTTGTGTCAGAGTAAATTTTTCTATTCCAAGTTTAGAACATTGTAAATTATAATTTATAATATAATACATAACTTATTACAAAAATATATTTATACTTTTTTAAACCTTGAGAAGTTATTATGTAATTTTTTTTTCAAATTCATCAATGAAGTCAATTTACAAATAGGTTCTAAAGAATATAATATTGAAAAAACTCGCTCAACTAATTCTCAGTGTCATAGATAGAAGATATTTTATGCTTTAGTCTAGAAGCTAGAGTTGCACTTAAATGTAGATTTCATTCAAATTGAGTCTGCATTCGCTTGCAAATTTAGAACTACTGTAAAATAGTTCACTAGAAAGCTTCATCCGATAAAATAACTTTATCTCTCAGGTACAAAGTTAATCTATTGGGTTGAAAGCCGGTTTTGCCATCATTATATTCTGTAAAACCTTTGAGAAAAAAATTGTCGACAGGGTTTTATTTAGATAATATGTGTTATAGTTTGACACACGGTTAAAATCAGTTAATAGCTTGGGGAAATCACGCAAGGGAGCCAATGAGGTTAGTCCTGGATGTTAACCACGCCCACAATTTCATATTAGGCCAATCTCATTGGTTCCTCCACTCTATTTTCCCACGGTGTCAACTGATTTTAACCGTGTGTCATACTATAACAATCTATTTAATGTTAACAACTCCAAATATTTCAAATTAATGCATAAATTAGCATATTTGTAAAGCATAAAAATAATTTTGCCTTGTATTTTCAATAATTTATTAGTTTTTCTTGTTGGTTTATTTCTATTATGCTCAACAATTGATCCATGCGTGTGTTTTAGCGGTTTATCTTGTCTGAGTATATTTTCAGTATAGCTTTATATGTAAGTTGGTATTTATATACTTGAAGTCAATGTTTTATTTTTACGCTTCTTCTGACTTTAGATGGCAGTGGAAGTTCTGATCTTAATATTTTATCCCGGGCCTTTAAGAATAATCAAACATGAATGAATGAATGACCATTGACAAAATAATCGCCTATAAAAAACAAACACGTTTAATCCATTGCTAATACTTAAGTGATTTTCCAGGACACTGCTCTAAAGTCAGTCTTAAAAAAAAGACAAGACAGAAAAACTTTTTTCTTTCTTACAATAATTTAAATACAGTCATTTTACCTGTGCTTTTGTAGGATAATTTAACTTTTGTTTAAATTGGCTTAAAGTTATACCTGTAAACAAAATATCGTGGAATCGTTGCTTAAACAAATATCTAATGTGAGAGTTGTTCATTCTTTTTAGATCCTATAAAGTTTAGGAGTTGTTCTAAAGCTATTCCTAGAGCCCTGGAGCTTGTATTGATTTGCGTGTAATCGTTTTTGCTTTTTTAAGGGCGGAGTTTTTTTCTTACTTATTCAGTTTCATTTATTCAGAGTAAATATTTTTCATGTACTTCAAAAGATAAATAGAATATTGTGTGCTGAGAAAAAGAAACTTTCATAACTTTGGAATAAAAATAAAAGCTATAAGAGTAAAGTATATAAAAGAAAGCATGTGCTTTAGGATCGAAATTGGGGGTTTTGACTTTATTTATATTTTGTATGAGAATGTTTTCTTAAGTAAACCAAAATCATTGTGGAGTTTATATTCTGAACTTAAAAAAGGGTTTTAAAATATTCGATCTAGGGATTTAAAACGGGAGTAAAAAGTAATTTTTCGATAAAATAATAAACTAAGTATAAAATTTGACGAGTCACCTATTATCAATAACTGCTTTAATTAATAAATAATTAAAACAGTTATTACCCATGATTTTATGGCTCGTGTATCTAACAAGTTTTGCATCCTGGCTTACTAAATACGGTGAATTCACTGAATACGTTAAATTTACTAAATACGGTAAATTTAATACGGTAAATTTACTAAATACAGTAATTTACTAAACACGGTAAATTTACTAAATACTAAATACGTTAAATTTACTAAATACGGTAAATTTACTAAATACGGTAAATTGACTGAATTCGTTAAATTTACTAAATACGGTGAATTCACTGAATGCGTTAAATTTACTAAATGCGGTAAATTTAACTAAACCCGTTGTGCACTATGTTTATATTCAGTCAATGCATCATTCATTTTTACTATAATTTTAAATCACGTGCTGTTACGAGTTATTTATGGGGTTGCTCAAAGAAAGAAACCGTCAAGTTCTACTATATTTTTGTTCTCATATAATTTGAATACATTTAATGTTGTAGCCCAGCAGTCTGGCCTTACTTGATGCAAAATAAAGTCAATGTTTATTAGCCTGCTTATTCACATTGTTACTCTACTGATAAAGTCCTGTATTAAACGTATAAACTAATGATTAGATAAGACCCCTCTCTCTAATAGATATAAAAGCATGTTATGACGTCATAGTCAGGCCTCTCGGTGACTTGAAACTGGCTTTGTAAAAACGTCATGTTTCTAAACATTGTTCTCTTATCTCCACTTTTTATATGTCACTCGGTATTCACTTTGTCTCTGATAAAACAATTAAAATATAAATAAATTACATTTCGTTATCATTTTTTGTTGATTGTTGTTTTCATTATTTAAAATCCGTTTGAGTACTTATATTGTTCCGTCCGAGTACAGTAACAACTTGTCAAGAGCTCTTGCCTTCGGCTTATTTAATATTTTATTAATTTTTTTCAACGAATACCTTTAATTCTTCTTTTTTGTATTTATAATTTTTATTTTGATTATTTTTATCTTTTTACATTATAACGTATACCATTAAAATAACGTATACATAACATAACGCATAACATTATAAACATTAAATGTTCTAAGGGCGTGTCTTTGTGTAGTACCTAATAATCATCTGAAATAGATTTCGCAACTCATTTTTTCTAACAATTACATATTAAACGTTTTTAAACACAATCCTGAACGAGGTCATCCATTTTTGCTCGTTGAGTCGAGGAAAGGACTATTTGGTTATAATCCTGTATGCTTAATTGAATCAAAAGACAATAAAGGAATCGTACCATTTGCTTCGCTTTAAATTTTATGTGTTCGTTATTATGGCAATTTTTAAATCTCTCCTATGAGTGCAGAAAGTTAGGGAAATTCAATTATTTATTTTTCATAGATAAATATAAAAATAAATAAACTAGACGTAAGAAGTACGATTTAAACAATTAAAAAGTTAAAGTCAAGTTTAAATTTAATAAAATAAAAATTAGACAGAAATTACTGGGTGCAATTTTAGTTTAGTATATATAGATTTTTAACTATAGCGGAAGATGTTTTAATTTAATTGTAAGCTAACTATTATGAATAGCACCTTATTTTTTTTTAATAAATCATATTCGTATATTGTCACGAAGGAAGCAAAGGCCTTATTTTGAAATAACTACCTTTAGTTTCTTAAATTCTTCTTCTTTTTTCAATTTTTGTTTTTACAAAAATTGAAAATTTTGGCCTTTATCAGGCATATAGCTATTTTATGTCACTAATCAAATTAATATATGATTTCTGACTGTGTGTTTTAGATTTGGTATTTTGGATGATAATTATTGTTATAAGCGTTTTTATGGTAAACATAATTATTAAGCTTTTGACTTTTTTAAAAAAATAAACAAGCAATATGTGCTTTTGGAAAAAATAAGATAAAGACATAGATTAATAAATGAACATATTTAATTAAAAATAATAATGATTCCTTATGTTTACTAGACAAAACTAATTAAATATTTAAATTTCCACTACGTTAACTAGACAAAACTAGAAAGCAGATTTTATTAAAAATTGAAAAAAATATTTATCATTTACTAAACAGAACTAATAAATGTAAGTAATATCCTAATTATTATATAAAACTTTTCTTAAAAGTAACTTATGAAAACGATGGACGATTAACCAATTTTTGATCTGATAAATATTAACTAAACCGTTCTTGTCGATGCTTTAATTAAACATATTGAATAGGTGAAAGAAATGTACTGATGTGATATTGAACAAATATACGTAAATACACCTCTACACACAATAATTATATATAATATATATTTATATATATATATATATATATATATATATATATATATATATTATATATATATACACATATATATATATAATATTAATATATATATATATTATATATATGTGTGTGTGTGTGAGTCTGTGTCTGTGTGTATAAAGGTATGTGTTTATTAAATACATCTTTATTAAAAATACATATTTAATTTTGATGTTTATGCATTTATAAAATTAAGTAGTTTTATGAAGCATGCATGTTCTGTTTGAACATGAAACATCAACTCTTTACTTGATGTTTTTTCTCTAATAATTTTATATTTTGTTAGTTGAAATCCACGTAGTTTATAGTAAACTTAAAATGATAAAGGAACAGATTTTATTCTTATAAATACATATTATTTGGTCTTATTTTATAAAAAAAAACAATATTGTTGCATGTTCTTGAGATACGAAAAAAATGTATTTGACTAGTAATTGTTTTATTGTTGGAATACTCTAAAATAAATTATATTTGAAGAGCTTAAAAAATAAAATATAGCCATAATTTATAAACTGTATTAAGTGTTGACACGTCATGATTTCTAGAGCTTCTGTGCAAACTTGTTAATTTTGGAAAATAATTATGCCTTATTCTATTCTCGCAGAACTTTCTTATGCGTCTAACCTTCTATCCTCTAATCTTCTAACGTTACAAAAATTTGGTTAATTTGTTTTCAGTACATTCCATTGATTTATTTGACCAAACAAACTTTATTTCTCAACGTAAACAACAAAGCCAACTTACGTTATTCCTAAATATTATTTTATTATTAAAACAATCCTATTTAACAGATTTACACAATATGTCTATAAATAGTATATAGGTAAGGCAACTGGTTCCGCCTCGCCTACAGTATCATATCAACAAGTAACACAGTTACAAGTATATAAATTGAATTTTCTTTGTATTGATTCCGTGTTTCTCCACAGTTTTGTCTTTAAAGTCAATTTGTGATTTCAACAGGTTCATTCAACTTGGTTTAATTTCATTATTATTAATTGTGAAGGCATTGATTTTTTTCGTTTCGTAAGTTAATGAGTTTTGCTATTATAATTTAAGCAATTATCTATCTTACTTCGGCCTAAAAGAAGCCTGCGTTTTTATCACATCTTATTGATTTTCTTTGAATCATTTGTTTTCAGTTTTTAATTATAATAAAATTATGTCTTCTTTCTCTAGTAGGGAGAAAGAAATAGAGAAGTCCCTTTATATAACTTACTTAACTACTTTACATAACTCCTGGTCTAATCTACAGGGAGAAAGTGACACATAACTCTGGTCTAAATCTACAGGGAAAAGTGACACATGACTCCTGGTCTAATTCAGGGAGAAAAAGTGACACATAACTCCTGGTCTAAATTTACAGGGAGAAAAGTGACACTAACTCCTGGTCTAATATAGGAGAAAGTGCACAACTCCTGGTTAATTCAGGGGAGAAAAGTGACACATAACTTTCTGCGTCTAATCTACAGGAGAAAAGGACAATAACTCCTGGTCTAATAAGGGAGAAAAGTGACACATAACTCCGGGTCTAATACAGGGAGAAAAGTGACACAAACTCCTGGTCTAATCTACAGGGAGAAAAGTGACACATAACTCCTGGTCTAAATCTACAGGGAGAAAAGTGACACATCTCCTGGTCTAAAATCTAAGGGAAAAAGTAATTAGCCGAAGAAAAATAGCTTTGGTTGCATGGCAACTACTTTACTCCCGCTCTGGATTTACCCTTGAGCTCAGAAGGTAGCGTCTTCAGCTCTTAACTTAGAGATTACGAATTCATCCTTACAGGGACGCACACATTTTAAATAAGTTTTGTAAAATAAATATTAGTATTTGATAGTATGTAAAATAATCAAAAACTTTTACTTTTTTATGTAAAAGTTTTTAGACCTTTTAGAAATTAGGATGCCTTAGATACATTATATAGGAAAAGTATTGTATTTGCACAAATCGAAACCTGGATGTCACGGAATACGTCAAGTATATCCTTAATTTTCATTGGATCGTAAAGGTTTAGCAGCATTGGCCGTGGGCAATGCTGTATGGGTGAACCGCTGAGAATGAAACGATGTATTTTACTTTCTGAGGACGAGCAGTGCGAGTCCGAAGATGTGTTGCAGTATAAATTTGGCTAATTGCATTTTCTGAGGAAGAGTTCGAAGTAGGGAGGATGAGCGTAGCGAATCCGATGTAATGGAAAAAGTTCTGAGATACCCCATACCCATTTTTTTCAACTATACTTAAATTTAAGTGATTAAATTGCCGTAACATAAAATATTAAATGATTATATATTATTCACGTGACTTATAAATGACCTAGTCAGGCGATATAGTGAAAAATCAGATAAAAGAATACATAATACGAAGACTACGTAACGGTTAGATGGAAGCAAAAAGAGACTTTAAAAATACTAAATGAGTGGGTAAGTGTTAAAACCCCAGGTCAAGGGGAAAAGTACGAAAAAATAGAAGAAAATCACGGTGTAATAAATAGAGAACCCTACAATACGAAACCTCAACAGTATTTGTATTGACTATGACTTGACTCAACAGGGGCTTAACTATGAAAATGGAATAGAGAAATAATGCTTAGACCATTCATTTAAAATAAATAAAACAAATTTAAATAATTTGACAAAAATGGATTTTTAAAGAGCAGAAAAAATAAAACTTTTGAAGAAGCTAAATTATAATGATAACCGTCAACAGTTAGGGGTAAATAGGCGTATCTCTGTTTTATTACGGTTTTGTGTGTATTATTTTTGGTAAATGGCTTTTGGCAAATTTCCTTTGTAAACATTTTCTATTTGAATTGGTATCATTAAAATATGGTAAAAAAATGCAAATTTAAGAAAACTCTATTCCTAAAGGAATCAATCTTTAGTATTGTGATAGAAAAAAGTATGAGGAACACTGGAACACTATACCGAATTTTGAAAGATTTGGAATAATCAAAACGATAGTCACTATAGTTTCCGTCATTATTTGTTCATTTTATTCTATAGCTATACCTTTGAATTGGATTGTTGTAGGTAGATTGTTTATCATAAAAAATAGCTTTTGACAACTGAAGAAAAATATAGTCTTTAGTTTTACTATGTCCAAGGTGTGTCCATGTTCTATCCTTGGGTTGGAACGCACATGTATTAAGTCTACATTGATTTATTATATTCTTTTTGTGATACCTAAAGAAACAATGATGTACTTTTATTTAATGCCGATACTAATAAATTTTGTCTCCGTTACTAGTACGAGTACTAGTACTCAAGTACTTTTGTACTTTATTTTGTATAATTGTGTTATTTACTAACAGTTGTTTGGGGTGTGAATCGAATGAACCCTAAACACAAAAGTGACATAAATTCAAAAAAACGCAGGTCAATTTTTAAAAAACCTAAAATATGGCGAGTAAACAACATATATTAAATGTGGAGTCGTTTTGGATGTTTTCTTTGTCGTTTTGGCCGGAGTCGATACGAGCTCTCAGAGTACAAAACCACCTGGTTCCTGGTTTGAATCTTGGTGAGAGCGATAATATTTATCGTTTTATTAACATTGTATAAGTTTATAACTACAAAATAATTCTGGCGTGGTGGTCAACATGCCAGGCGAATTTCCTTTTGAATGCGTGTTCCTGTGCTTAACAATCCGTTTCTTGCTTAAGGCACCAGTTTAATTTTCGATAGCACCAACCATAACTATTGTGATTTTTTTGGAATTTCTGTTTCGAAAATACATTGTGTACAATTGTACAGACGAGTACTGACGTCGTCAAAATATATTAGTATTATTTTAAATTATTTGGTAACAATATAACAGGGCAGTCTAAATCCAGTAGAGATGTATTGTATGTAGTTGCACAGTAACTAGAACCGCAAAACAGACAGACATAGTTTTATTGTAAAATCCAATTGCAATACCCTGCACCATAGAGATATTACTGAGGGAGCATAGCCTATCTTAATACATTGAGAGGCCTGAAACATTTTTAGTGGTTCTCAGGGCTCTGTGTAACCTCATTGAAACCTCCTTAAGAGGGAGTTGAGGTTATAATTAATCAATTGTTTTGGGCTTCCCACAGATTGTTTGTGTTGTGATTTGTATTTTAACATTCTGCTATATAATTTACTGTTTTTTGTTCTGATTATTTGATGATAAGAATAATCAAATTGGTCTGGTTACTTTTTCGATGTTTTAAATTCAACCAATAGGGGCCCTCTAGTAATATCTATCTCTATGCCCTGCACTATATACCTTCAGAAGATCGAAGCCACATTTTTACTTCCCATAACAAATTAAATCGTTTTGACTGTTCATATATCGAGGGTAGATGAATTGTGTCAAAGAAAGAGACATTGCACTTGACATACTTTTATAGATTTTCCAAAACTTAAAAAAAGATTTTCTGTAGTTATAACTCCATGGTTATCATAGAGCACAAATCTAATTTTATTAAATGAAAACGCACAAACGAAATGCATCATTAATCCGTGTGCGCTATGATTTTCATAGAATGTGTATTGAATGTAAAGTCTAGAAGAAAAATTGACATAATACACATAATGAATGTCAGGAAATAAAAATAAAAACCTGATTAAAAGAAATTAAGAGAATAAATAACTAAACAATCATAGACGAAGATTTAAACAAAATATTTTTACAGGTTATATTCTAACCCATTTCTTTTAAATTAGATAAAATTCAATAAATCTGAATTATCCAACCTCAAAAAGTCTTGCTTCTATTACTTGTCCTTACTTATAATAAATCGATATTGAAATTATTAGTAGAAAGGGTTTTCCAGAAATTGCTTGGCCATCTCACGATATTACAAGCACGAAGGGCCAAATTCTTAATGGCTTTTAAAATCAAGAACAACAATTCGCTGCTCCAAAGAACATTTTCATTCAGAAAACACTAATAAAATAATATTATCGTTAGTCATTTGTTAGAAAATTGTTGTTTTTATTATATTCTTTCCACAGAAATTAGATTTTCCAATATTTAAATTACAAATATTTGAAAAAGTTTTGAACTAACTTTTTACCTGTGGCCTAAAATCCAAGCCTTTAAAATTACGACTATACGAGTAAGAAATATAAATAAAGCAAATAAGTCAAGACTAAGATTCAATTTTAATGTTCCTCATTTATATAGGAGAAGTATTGTGTTTGCGAAAAAATCTGAAACCGAGATGGAACCGAATTATCCATTTCAGGCGTTTTAAGCCCTCATGATGGTATTCGCGAAGTTGTTCTGTCTACGTGTGTGTAATGTGTGTTTATCATCGTAGCTCCTGTGATTTACGCTGAGAGTTGAAATTTGTAGCAAAAATTAATCTACGCTGTACTTTTGCTATTCGGGAAATATATTTTTTATGACGCCATTACCCACAATAATGACTCAGCAAAAATTTCGAATAATCATAAAACGCGGAAAAATAATGCGATAGGAGTGAGATTTGGCACGTAGTACCATGTATAAGAATAACATATGTGACAGTTTCATCGCATTATCAGCCATTAGTTACATTGTTATCGAATAACTGGTACTTTGTTAACTAACAATGTTTAGTTGTTAGTTAACAAACAATATAATTGTTAGTAACAAAATATAATTGTGCGGAGACACTAGGAAATGTACAGCCATGCAATGCTACCTACATCTGGGTACTGTTCCATCATTCGACATTCGTCATCATTGATGGCTCAACATAATGCATGTCCACTCCTGTTCGTTACGTCTAACTCACAGGCGCCGACAGAGCCTGAACTCCTCTGACCTTCAATTAATTCCGAAGAATATAATGTGAAGTACTTACCAGAGACGAGCGTGCTCTCTTACCGCCATCATGCATGGAAAGCAAAACATTATCTTGATACTACCGAGTTTTGCAAAACATGAATAATTGATATAAACAATTATTTGTGTCAATTTTCATGTTTTGCAAAACTCAGTAGTATCAAATGATATATGGTAGTAATAACCCGAATTTTGAAAACATGTTTTGATTAAATATTTTTTCTTTAGTAAGGACAACGTGCTCCATTAAATAAATAAATAATATATATTTATATATATATATATATATATATATTATATATATTATATATATATATATATATATATTATAATTATATATATATATACATACAAGGTGTTCATATAGTGTCCACCAGAAAAGGAGTGATAGTACTCCTCAAAAGGAACAAAAAATTTCCTATAATATAAACCCCGATCTTATAACCGTTTTTCCCCACAAGGTCAAATTTAATATTTAAAAAATATTTGACCTCATCATAAAATTGTTAATAGGATTTAACTGTTCAGCTAGAAAGGAGAATTGTTTCATTAGAAAGCTGAGTAAATTTCCTAAAGGACAACTACTAACTATGTCAAATATTTGGAACTACTGCCCAAAATTTTGCATGAAACATGATTTTTTTTAAAAATCAATTTTATGGAAATTTTTGTAGGCATTAGAGGAAGTAAGAGATGAGCAAAAGTTCAGCAAGACGGAAAAACTTCTCTTATGACTGTCCTTTAAGAAATGTAAATATTTTTATACTTCAATAGTCAAAAATGTAACTATGTGCTAGAAGTTAAAAACTGATATTTTGTCGTATAAAGTAAAAATAATGTGTATTTTAACAAAATATTTTATTTTCGAAAATAATTTAATAATACGATTTTAGATCTAGAAGGTAAATAAACCTATTTTTTTACCATTTTTTTTCTAAAACCACAATTTTGCTTGCTTTAGAGATTTTTAATTATTTTATGACCATGTAATTAACATTGCGACATATGCAAAAATTCCAAAAAAATATTTTTTTTTCCAACTTCAGGAAAATGGCTTAAAATTTTGACTATGAATGTATAATTATTAACTTTTCTTAAAGACAGTCATAAGATGAATTTTCCGTTCTTTGGCTGACTTGATCACTCTTACTTCCTCTTCGCCCTACTACAAATAATTCCCATAAAATTGATTTTTTAAAAAAAATCATGTTTCTGCAAAAATTTTTTGGGCAGATTCTAAAATATTGACATAGTTAGTAATTTGTTCTTTAGGAAATTTACTCAGCTTTCTAAGAGACCAATTTTCGCCTTTCTAGCTTGAACAGTTTTAAATCTCTATTAACAATTTTATGATGTGAGGTCAAATATTTTTTTAAAATATAATTGACCTGTGGGAAAACGGTTGGAGATCGGGGTTTATATATAAGAAATTTTTTGTTCCATTTGAGGAGTACTCACACTCCTTTTCTGGTGGACACTTTATATGAAACCCTGTATATATATATTATATAATAATATATATATATATATATATATTATATATATTATATATATATATATATATTATATAAATATAATATATATATATATATTATATAACGTTTTGCGAAACGTAGTTTTAGTGATCAGGGACCTTTGAAACGGATTTGTGTCATAATCCGAGGTTCCACCCCTGCCATGTGAATTTTTTCCAAAGGAAAATCTCTGAAAGCTATAGTTAAACATAGATAAGGGCATTTTTTTCTTTTTACTCTTACTGTTATGGAAATTTATTTTTAATATACTCGAATATGAAACCTGTCAGTTTCACTTACATATAAATAGCTACGAGAATGTCCACTTCATTATATTAGATTTTCTAAAAATAACATATTTTCATATTTTGTTTTGTTAGGTAATTTAATTTGTTTGTATAGGTTCATCTTTTACTAACACTTTCTCTTTAATTTTATACACGTTGAAATATTTGATTATAAAAATATTAAATTGAGTATATTTTTTGTTGTTAAATTATTTTTTCTAACCATTTTAAATTGAACTATTTCTCTTTTGTAACAATTCCATTAATTGGGCCCTTTTATCAATAACTACTGAACCAGGTCAATTACGTTTTATAATTCAGTTATTTTAAATTTAACAAACTTGATATAAAATAACGATTCTTAGAACGATATTGTATGAATTATTAATAAAATACCATTATTAACATGTCTCATTATTATGGGTTTTTCGAAATACTTATTTGACTGAAATTAGACCTTGTTTACTTTAGTTATATTCTTAATCAGAATTTTACATTGACTTCTGCTTTTTGAAAGGAAGTTTTAATAAATTGACGACCACATTTTAAACGAACGTTTATGACATTCAAATATTTTATGACCGTATTCTATGGAATAGTATTGCATAATTATATCTAAAAATGCATTGTTGTTTTCTCTTAAAATCTGAGAAGATTTTTAGGTTTATTGTATAATGTTACTTAGTAAATAAACAAAAATATTTATGTTTTTACTTAATTAAATTTAATTAATTTACTTAATCAATTGTTACTTAATAAATAAATAAATTAAATATATTTATTTTTTTTACTTAATTAAATTTTACTTAATTTACTTAATCAAATTTTACTTATTAAGTAACAATATAAAATAAACTTATAATATTCTTAGATTTTAAAAAGGAATTTCTTAATACTTACTGTAATATCATTAGTTTAAAATGAATGATTGTTAAAATTGTATGGCACTATATGTGTGACTGTAAATCACAATTCTTCCTTTTTTAAAAAAAAAGAATATTTATTAATTCATGGCTTTGTGATAAACACTAATAATATTAAGATAAAATTATTTGTTTGCGGACTTATTAAATGATGTGTGTATTATTTATTAAATGTTTATCAGTGCGGCATATTAGCGTGTATTAGACAGGTCAAGGTTATATATCCAGGTTCTTTTACCTCTAAATATAATGTAGTGGGGATGTGAAATAATTTTTTTGATTGAATTGACTTCTGTCTTTTCTTTAGTCGTCTGTACTCTTTACTAAATATTCGTTTTGTAGTTGTTATATATTAACCTTATCCCGGTTGTGGTTTTATCTTCTTGGACAATTACAGTATTATGTCACCTTTTTTGGCTTCTGTTTTTTAGAATTAAAGAAAGATTATTTCCCTCAATGGAATCTTAAATGTAGCCTTTAAAAAATTAAGAAATTCTGTTGCGGAGACCCGTAAATCGCGCGCCATTTCTTTAAAGCATGCTCCATGCTCCATTTCAATTTTTTTGGTATCCTAGGTTATCGACACCAGTGTCATTTTATTTGAGCCTTAAGAAACACAAAAAGCACCATTTAGGTTCTTCGGTTATTTCCTACGGTTTATGTGTTTAGGTTACTTAAAGTGTTCTAACTCCGAGTCGGTTTTATTTATTCTGGCGCCCAAAAAACATAAAAAGGACTGATAAAAATCATCAATCTGGCAATAATTTATTAATTTCAATTTTACCAATTTTAAAACTGCTTAAAAAGTCCCTGCATCTGACTCGCTTCGGTCGTCCTCAGAATATACAATTCGCTAAATATGTACTGTGGCATGTCGTCACCTTTCTTAGTGCGTCGCCGTCTCATATAGTAAATGCATTCGTTTCATTTTCAGCGTCACCCATACAGCACTGACCACGCCAATGCTGCTCAAACTTTTATGAGCCAACAAAATCATGATATAACTTGTCGAATTGAAACGAAACTTAGTTTACAAATTGTTACATTTTACTAAATTTAACTCAATTGAATTATTTTCTGATTTTTTACAATTTTAAAAAAACGTACCAGTCTTCGACAAAAATTGAACTGCTGACAATGAAAGAAAACTTAACACGCATAGTTATCTTGTACATCGCACATTTTTCCACGTTTAATGAAAATTTTTGCTAAATAATTATTGCGGGTTAGTGACGTCATATAGATATATTTTCTGAATAGGAAACTCTGCTATAGACTGATTTTGTACTAATTTCAACTCTCTAGCATAAATACACTAGGACCTACGATTACAGACTGACACACAAAACACACATACATACAACTTTATATAGACAGTCAACTTTGGAAAACCTCTTGGAGGCCTTAAAGACACCTGAAACGGATAATTCCGGTTCCATTCCGATTTCGGATCTTTTTTGCAAACACAAACTTTTTTCCTATTTCTTAGTTAAATGAGGAAAAGAAAAAATATAAAATCAATTTTTGTTTTAGTCTTATTTAATGTTCCAAATAACGTAATTAGTTTGACACCGAGGTAAAGGTGAGTAAAAGTGATGATTGGTAATATCATGGAATATATGTATAAAAAAATAATGACGAACACAAAAGAGTAAAACAATTAAGCTAATTTTCTTTCTTTTTTTCCTAAATGTGGGCAGATTTTTTTAAAAATTCTTTAGGACGTATGGTATAACTATAGCCTGTGTTGTAATATAGATCTAGAGTGGATTTAATTAAATTATAGAATAACTTTTGTAATCGAATTTTTTGGTCGAAGGTATATGAGACTTCTCTCTCCTTAGAGAATCTTTTTTACCGAAAGAATGAAAGCCCCAAGTATTCCGTGAAAATATTGCATTACTTTAAGATGGTCCAGGTTTCTAATTAGATTTGATTAAAAATTCGATTTATTTTTATTTGATGTTTAGATGCATAAATATTTTATGATCCTCATAATATTGCTGTATAAATAGCTATTCACAGAGCAATTCATACGTCATGAATTATCATGCAGTATGAACACAACCAAGCAACAATTAAGGTCACCGTACTAAATCATAAGAGTAACTAAATGTTACATTTTCAGACCAAACCTTTGAATAGAACGCCATGCTACGTTTTAAGGCTGTTAATTTTAATTGTGAAATAAAAGCGAGCAATTTATCTTATGATTCAGCAATGAATTTTATTTTTCCTGAATATAAAAGATTTGGTTGAATCTAAAAGTGTGTGCATTGTTCTCTTTACTTCTAACCTATTTATTATGAGACAAAGCAAGGCTAGATATCATTAAGTTAAACAAAAGACTACTCAATTTATTTCTTCAGCATTAAATAGTAAAAAAACTAAATTTCCAAATAAAATGTTAATATAAGCAATATTTTTTTTGTTGCATGTTAACGAATATTTTTTATTATCTCCATTGATTTAATCATTAGATTTGTAAAATATATACATTATCTTTACACCACTAAATGCCACTGTAAATTTTTCAGCTTTATCAGCAAAGTATTGGATTTTGTAGACAAATTGTATTTATTCCATCTGGCATATGATTTAGACCTCACTGATGAACCTACTCTTACACATAAATTGTGTATCTCATCTCTTTCTCTAAAGTTTTATTGTTATAAATTCTCTCCGTATAACTATAATAGGATTATAGTAGAATAATTTGTATTATGTAGGATTGTGAAGATTATTAATAAATTCTTAATGAAGGTTAAGCGACTAGTAGGCTTTCTGTTCAAGTATTAAATTAAAAACGTTAGATTTAGCGATTCATTATAATTTTATTTATTTGTAACCGTAATTTGAAATGAATTTGTTGTATATTTATTGATTATTCCCTCTTTATTTGTGAGTAAGATTTATACAAATTAAGTTACATTTAGAGTTTTGTGTAAAAACTTCTTTTTAGAATGTAGTTGGAAATTTTAAAATTCCAGTACGGGGTACCTCGTAACTTTTCATCACATTGAATTCGCAACGATCATTCTCTCTGCTTCAAAATCGCATCGCTCATCCTTAGTCGTTATATAACCTAGTCGTTAAATTTATACTGAAGCACGTCTTCGGACTCACATTGCTCGTCCTCAGATAGTAAGTTACCTTTTTTTACCTATAGAGTAATAAGAATGTACCTAACCTATAGCCGTAATATAAGTACAAAGAAAGATTACAACTTGCAGATGCAAAAGGAAAGTAAGTATAAAATTATGGACAAAATGCTGCTGATCTAGTTGAATAAACAGCACAAAGCTATAATAGAATGGATGAAATTAAAAACTGAAAAGTCCAATATTGTATATATGTTAAAATTATATATTTTAAGTTAATGTAAGGCTTACTTATCTTAGATTGTAAGTTTGTATTACCATTAAACTAAGCGTGCAATAATTTTTAAAATAATAAAAAATAATAATAAAAAAAACAGACACACTCCCACATACAGACAGACAACTTTGTGAAACCCTCTAACGAAGTCTTAAAAACACCTAAAATGGATAATTATAGTGACATCCCGGTTTCGGATTTTTTTGCCAACACAATACTTTTCCTATATACCTACGGTTTAAATGAGGAAAAGTAAAAAATCACTTAACTACGTTGTTTGAAATTCTGTTTTTAAAAGAATCTTCATGATTTTGCCCTCTTATAATTAATGCGTTTGTTTTTATATCAGGATTCTCAGAATTCTCTTTATTTTTCTCTAAAATAAAGTTATAGATTCGCGGAAATACATTTTTCTCTTAACTTATATTTCGCCCGTATTTTAAGTTTTTTATACTTTGTTTAAGTTTCTATTTTATGTTTATTAATTAAGTTGCTAATTAAGTTTATTTTTCATTGTTTTACTTAATTGCTTCTGATAAACCAGACACGTTTTATATACCTATATCTTTTATTTTCTAAAAGATGTAGGTATTTTAATGTTATTAGTCTCAAATTTTTAGAAATCTTTTTGTACCAAATTAAATTTTCTTTATAAAACATATACTATTAGATAAATATATAATATAAGATAAAGATAAAATATTAAAAATTATAAGTAGTATAAATCCTATTTCATTTGTATTTTAAAACTGATGAAAATAAAAATACGAAAAAATATTATACTATTACTATAAAAATTCTTTAATGTATTTTCTCTTCCTTTCCTCACTTGCCTAGGAATACTCCTAACCCCATGTAACCTTCTTAGATGTTGACATCTATCTTTAATCTGGCAAATTGAACACGGCTGTACCCATGAAACCTAAAAACTATTAACAATATATCCATTACTCCAGTTGCCCCCTATCACTTCTTAGAATCAGAGGTCAGATAATCTGTCCCTTTGAAGCCTTGACGAATACATTCTTTCACTCCTAATTTACTTTTTATCCCATGGTTACCTGCTACATCTAGTCTAATCACAGATTTCTGCATTACTTCAACCCAATCCCGCACCTTCTCCGCAATCTGATTTAGTTCCGTTTTTTATTACTTTTTATCCTGGTTTACTTTTCCTGAACAAATACCTGAAAGACGATTTCAACATCCTTCTTTACTTGACTCAGGTCTACTTAATGTTTTTGTTAGTTTTACTAATTTTTGTTGAAAGACGTATTTATTTTAACGTTGCAATACTATCTTGTTAGTTACTTTCAGTTGATTCATTAATTTTAGGAACAATGAGATATAATAAAGCCTGGAGTTGTAGACTTATTGCTCAAGTGGGATTAATAAACATCAACACAAGACATAAACAAGATTTTAAAAGTAATGACGAGTGTATCGCAGTGTAAACAAATGCAAGCATGTTATTGTTAAAAGGTTATACCTGAAACTGTGTGGTTACCTATCACTGATCTCAAGAAGGGATCAAAAGAGTTTGCCAACTTAACTCTGGTCAGTTAGGTGGTAGAGGTATGATTGTCGCCATTGTACTGACCTATTCAGATCCCGGTCATACTTACTACTACTGCAGAATATGGGGTTCAAAGACAAGTCATTAGCATTCATATTTATGAGAAATGACAATGACTACAAACAGCGTTATTTTAATTCTTTATAACCACAGGATTTAGGAACTAACAGATTGTGTTCTGTAGTCATTAATATAATATATATTATGACTAACTAGTCTCTAAATGACCTATAGAATATTTTCCTTTAATGTTCTCATTTCAAAGTGTTCTCTCCTGTATGTTATTCAGTGCTGAAAGGAGCTGGTATTGTTATTACAATTTTCCTACTACTTCCCTTTTAGAATTCATGCATTGAAATATCAATAATTTTATACCATTTCAAGGATCCTAATTATATTTTGTTATTAAGTGCATTTATATTTGTCAGAAATTTGGTGCTCTTTATATCCTGAAGAATAAAGAAATTTTCTAGAGCCAAAAGCTCCTCCTCTCTCATTCTCCTTCAATATCAAGTGATGGAGACTTGTTTCTGAAATATTTTCCAATCTGGCTTGACTCCAGTCTTGAGAGTTAGTTGGCCTGAACCCAGCCCTTGTTAATGTCTTCTTAGTTCTTATGTACTCTTATTTCTTGGTGACTTTGGTTTGTATCCCTTCTGTACATTCTTATAGTCAAAAAATTTCTAAAAGAATAAAAAAATTAAAAAAGCAAGTAAGAGCTGTGTGTAAAAACTTGCACTATATTTTTTTACTTAAACCTGGAAAAAGTCGACCTGTTTCAATTTAAACTGAAAGTGTTATAATTAAAGTATTATTATTACTAATAATAATTCCTTTAGCACCGCTCGCGCTTATAAAATATTTGAATAATAATTTATAACAAGATATATTATTATTCATATTTAGGAGGAATAGGTCCAAATGAATTATTAAAAAGTCTAATTTTTGCCGAGATATAATGTCATCTTTATTAAGGTTAAATTAAAGTTACATGGATATTTACATATAGATTATTGAAAAACGATTAGATTGTTTTCTACGAGAAAAAACTCGCTAAAACATAAAAAGTAGTAACAATGTTGTTCTAAAAATTTTAAATAAACGTCTAAAATTAAATATTCCTTTATTGGGGCCAGGCCCTCTTAATTTAAATAAATCCTATTTATTTATTAATTCTGACTCATTGTATTTGATAAATCTGAATAATTTTTTTTTAAATATTTTTTTTTAATAAATGCATTAAGAAAATTATTATCTACTTGTAAAGTTAAAATATAATTAAACTAGAGATTATCTTTTATTAAAATTAATTATTAAAAGGGGGTAAATAATACTTACATTAGAAATGTCAGATTTTTTGTAGCAAAAAATAGGGTTGGTCGTTTTACATGCTTTAAAATTCTAATTAATCTGTGAAATATTAAAGAAGAACAAATGTCTGATAAGGCTTATAAATGATTTACTAAACAATAACTATAGGATTGACAGACAAAATACTATACAATCTAACACTATATAAACTATATTTTTACCAATCACTTACTCATGTAAAAGGTCTTTCTGGACAATTAGCCAAAACTTAAAAATAATTAGGAACGACGTTAAATTTCAACGAAGCCTTTTAAAACTGTATTCAATCAAACTTTCGTTAAACTAATATAAGAAATTCTGGCAATCGCCGGGTAAATTTCCTTCAGAATACGTGTTCCCATGCTTAAAAATCGATTTCTTGCTGTGATTTTGATTTATTACTGAAGAGTTTCTTCATTATAAAGCAATGCTCGTACCTCATTTTTATTGTATTTTCAAATAAAATGGGCTAAATCGGATAAATATGTTTGGTTAGGCAAAACTATGCCTCTAAATTTGGCAGTGCACACCATTATTTGCACTAGTTTAAATCTCAGTTAGTTTTTGCCTTTAAAGGTTTTAGCGCATTTCATTTTGAAAAATACAGAAGAATGAGTTACGAGTAGTGCCTGATAATTGAGTAACTGCTCAAGTTATAAATCATAAACAGGAACCTTAAGTAAGAAATCGATTGTTAAGCATGGAAACACGCATTCCAAAGGAAATTTGCCCGACATGCGGACCAACGCGCCAGAAATGTTTTATTAATAAACTTGTATAATGTATATAAATCGATAAAAAAATTATCGTTCTTAACAGGATTCGAACCCTGGCAACCTGGTTTTGAGTACTTTAAGTGGTGGTATCGATCACCAATTTTATTCAACTCACAGGCCCCAAAAACAATAAAAGCGACTTCCCCAAATGCCGGCTGTATTTTAGACTGACCACGGTTGTTTTTACTTTTTAGTAACTTTAATGGTCATATTGGTTCCGAACCGGTTTTATTCGATTTAGTCTTTAGTTGTTCCGTACTTAACAATCCATTTCTTGCTTAAGGTTCCGGTTTATGATTTATAATGTGAGCAGTTACAAAAACATTGAAAACGACAATTTACTTGTAAGTTTTTTTTCAACGGCCGTAATTTTGGTTTTCGGTTATTTACTATAGTTTTTCGACTTTTTAGTCTCTTAGTGTGGTGGTGTATACAAAGGTCTACTACTACTACTACTGGTTTTATTCGATTCAGCACTCCAAGGAACGTAAGAAAGGACCTTTTTCGCGGCGAAAAGTAATCAATTTAAATTTTACTGAATTTTTGAAAATTTTACTGTCTACAAACCAGGTTAATGACTTCACAACAACTTTGAGGACACGTACCCTATTGAGGATAAGTTCAGAGGAACCATGTTTCCGATTTTGCCTAATTTAAACAGAGAATGAAAAAAAAATAACCTGAAATAAATACATACTTATTTATTTAAATGTTCACATAAATAGGTTAAATTATAAATTTCATGAAAGTTTAGGTAGATCTAAACAAAGTGGAACTTCTAAATTTTGCAATAGTCTCTCCACTTAATAGATTCTTGGCTTAATAGATTATATAGTTTGAGCTAAAATCTTATTTAAAAGTTTTTTGTGGAAACCATATTTTACCAATAACCTAAATACCATACTATATTACATATTACTTGAATAGTCCATACATTTGCCAATTGATTTTTAAATACTATAGGTTAGTTTTCACCTAAATAATTACTTTTCAATGCTGTGTTTTCTAACTTTTTGATATAACTAAGTATATATAATATTTATTCATTGTGTTTTTCTTTTGTTTTAGGTATGATTTTGGAAAACTATGATTTATAACATTTCGTAAACAAAATATCTTCTTCTCTATTGGTATGTGTTTCAAGAATATGTAAAATATGTAATATAATATTTATAATTGTTTTAATCATCAATGTATCTAATAAATATGTATACTAAGCTTCATTTTAATGTGGCAAATAAGTATTTTTACGGTTTTTGTTGAATCATATTAGTTAAGTCGAATCGAGCGAAGTTAGTACCTGGATAGGCGATCGCTGAAAATAAAACAAATGAATTTACTATCTGATTACGATCGAAGAGAGTTCGAAGATGTCTTGTAGTATAAATTTGGTGATTAGTATATTCTGAGGATGAGCGAAGTGAGTCAGAAGTAGTGAGGATAAGCGGAGTGAGTCAGAAGTAGTTAGGATGAGCGTAGTGAGTCAGAAGTAGTGAGGATGAGCGTAGTGAGTCAGAAGTACTGAGGATGAGCGTTGTGAATCCGTTATGGAAAAGTTTGGAGGAACCTTGTTCCCAATTTTATTAAAATTACGCTAATGGCTTTTATAGCTTTATATCAAAGTATAGTATATTTCATTATAATAAAAACTTTTCGATAATTAATCTTTCCAACGTAGGAAATAACTATTACAAAGTTTAATTTATTATCCATTAAGTTGTATATTTTTTATTTATAATTAAAAACGGACTAAACTAGTGAAAGCTAAAAGTCAAATATGTGAACAGTGTGCGCGTATTCAACTAGTGAACTAGGTCCAATGACCCTTATCAGGCCCAAGTTGTCAGAAAGCTATATGGTTTCTGCAAAGCAGGACCCTGGAACCCCCCGGGGCTTAGTCTGTGTCATGAGATGTCAGGCTATATTCTGCCAGATAACTGCCACTTTCAACTTTAATAAACTCATATAGACAGAAGGCATCTAACTTTTTCATACAAATTTCACATTCTTTTACATTTTAGCAAATCTTCAGTTTTTAATACTTTTACTAGTTTCCATAGTGCTCGAGACAGGAGTATGATGCGTACAAATCTTTTTCTCTAAAAGAAAGTTTACTTTGTGCAAATCCTTTTTAAGTCAATTATCATATAGAACTATTAAAAATGTGGGTAAATTTGAATATGTCTTTCGTTTTTTTAGTCTCGAAGTCCGTTTTCAGACCAAACAAATCTTTGGACCTAATGGGAAGAAAGTAATAAAAATTTTGAGGTGGAGAAAGACCTTTAAATAAATCAATACTTGGAAGTCAATACTTTATTAAAATGAGAATTGACTTCCAATTCTTATTTCAATACTTACAGTACACGATCTATATAGTGATGAATATCAATCGCGTACTTATTATAATTATTACAATATTAATCATGTTACTTTTTATATCAACTTTTATCTCGGTGTTTACTTTTAATTCCATATTGTAAGAAAAAGGATTACAAGAATTACCTCAGTCTTCTCTATCTGTAGCCAAACATATTGATTTTAGCCCCTTTAGATTATTGAATTTGTTTTCATTGAATTTTTTGCGTTGATTAAAACTTAAAACTCAATAATTCAGTAAATAATTATTGAGTTAAAAGTATGTCATTATTGAAACTATGTTATTATTATTATTGAAACTTTTAATTAATTTAATTTATAATACTTATACTTAAAAAGTGGCATATTTCCACTTTCAATTAACTAATTATGATTAAAGATTGAAACAACTATTATTACATGAAGTTGTTACAATTATTTGGGGGCACGGCAGTGCCCACGCCTAGTCTAACGGTCACTGTCTTACCATCTTTTACTGGAAGCATCTCGAGGCTATTTTCACCCTCTGGTATAATTTTTATAAACGACACAAAACATACTAAAAGATCTCGTTGAGCAGACCCATTCTACTGAATTTCATCTCTTTGTCATTTAAAGGCTTGGCCAGTACGCAGTTTACGGATGTTGAGGACGAGCGAAGCGAGTCCAAATGAGGAAATGTACTGAGGCACCCCGTATACAACTTATTAAATATAAATGCATGATGCATGTAGCTTGATAAGAAATTACCGGAACCAGATGATATTAGTACCACATTTCTTAAGATTTAATGCACTTTATAAAATAGGCAATATCATGATACGTTCTAATTTACCTTTTCGAAGTAACCAAAAGTGGAATCGTCTGGTTCCGGTTATTTCTCATCAAGCTATTGTTGTACATATATCATACATTTATATTTAATAAATTGGATACGGAGTACCTCAGTACTTTTTTTTCATTCGGACTCGATTCGCTCGTCCTCAACATCAGTTTCATTCTCAGCGGTAATAGTTAACGAAATAATAATAGTAAATTTGAACTGAGAAGAACCTACATACTGAGGGCAGAGACGATTTTAAAAGTTTAGACCCATGTTTTCCCCTTCTTATCAAAGATTTTATGTTGGTGCATCTGAAATGTTGTTCCCTGAATAGGCTCAGGGTAGTGATTCGTGCGTCTATGTGAAAATTACCATATTTAAAATCAAATCACCGTACGTATTCTGTAATTCAAGTAAAATCCGTCCTTTAAAAAAAGTGCGTCCTATGAAAAATCGGGAACGGTGTTCCTCGGATCTTTTCCTCATCGCTATCCTCCCTACTTCAGAATAGCTTCGCTCGTCCTCAGAATATACGGTTCGCCAAATTTATACTGCAACACATCTTCAAACTCGATCGCTCGTCCTCAACATCCGTTTCATTCTCAGCAGTCACTCATACAGTGTCTTTTCGTATTGAAACGAAACTTAGTGTACTATTTATTAAGTAAAGATGTACACTTGTACTAAATTTAAACTCAATTGGATCACAGACACACACTCACATACACACACACGCTCACACTTACAGACAAACAAACAACTTTGTATACTCCACTTAAGAGGTCTTAAAAACATCTAAAAAGGCTATGTCTGGTGACATCCTGGTTTGGGATTTTTTTTGCAAACAACACTTTTCTATATATTTACGGTATACATGAGGAAAAATAATAATAAGGATATCTAAACTTATTATTTAGCCCTTTGAAGCAGTTAATAGTCTATTATTCCTGTTAGTTTTTGGCTTGATCCTTGTATAAACAATATTAACTTTAACAAAAACCCACACTAAAAATATTTTTTTCTCTGGCCCAACCTAAAGGTAATGCAACGTTTTTAGGTTGGCAAGACTTGACCTCGATAAGAAAAGATCTAGTCATTTGTCAAAAACGTTGAATTTTTTTACGTTTGTATTAGTATTCATTCATTATTTGTTTTTACTCTTTTTAAAAAAAAAACAAAAAAGAGTATTCTTTTATTTTTTGAGGAGAGGCGTCCTCAATATCTTAAGGTTGCTGCCCGTACAAGTGATATGACGGAAAACGGGCAACAAATTTTGCTTTAAAAGAAATCAAAACAAATATTTTGTATCTTGTATTTAAAGAGGTATAGGAATACCTCTTTTAAGTAGCATTCCACTTTTTTTGACTGAAAATTTTAAGACATAATTTTCAATTGATTAAATTACCGTGCATTTGGCGAAGGTAATTGTTCATTACCGTATATAGTATCAAATACCGAACATATAACAACCCTGTAGAGGCTTTTTAATTACAATAAAAGAACGAAACAACTCTTATACAAAAAGGTAATAGTTATTCAAATTTATAATAGTCCTGACAGTGTCGAGTTTAAGGTAAAGGAGCTTCGGGTACGAAAATGAAAATGCTAAAAAAAGTCATTGATGGCCCTGTACGTACTACATATATTTTAAAAGCTAATTTTAACCTATTCAAGAATTTGTTAATGATTAATCACATTTTGCTTCAACCTGTCTCATTTACAGATTGATGTATATTTGTTCATATAAATACATCCCAGCGCTTCTAGCTTATATATACAAGCATCGAAAAAAAATAAAATAAAAGGCTTAAAATCATAAAAAATTAACCAAGTTTGAATTCATAATTTTTATTTAAATTTAGAATAACTTTGCTAACGAAAAGTTTTTGCATTATTTTATATAATAAGTCTTTATAATGGGCTAGTCTGCAATTCAAATAGCTTTTATAGAAGATAACTTTCCTTCGGAGTCGCGCCAATTTTGCTCCCTTTTTTAAGTTATTTCAGCTTTATATTTTTAGTCTCAAAAAGTGTTAATAATTTGACATTTTACTTTACTGTTCAATCATTATAATAGATTGAAGTATAAATTGTATTAATTAATTTCCCTCATTAATACCGTACTTATTACCTTCTGAGTAGTTTTAACAAAGTTGTCTGTCTGTGCGTGTGTTTTTTATTGCCATCTTTCCGTCTTGTGTCTTTTTGTGCTTTCTGAAAAATATTTTCATGTTGTTACTAATTGTCGTTTTGACTAAAAGTTTTAAATTTTTTAAAATGAAGTGACCCTAGACTAGAGTGGTCTAAGGCCTCTTGTTTACCTTTAAAAACATAAATAAATACAGATTTTACCTAGGACCTTTAATTTGACTTATATTTTTTGTATCTATTACCATGTACACACAGCAACCTACTAAATTCGCTTACTATGGCCTTACTGAATTCGCGGATCGTATTAAGTACAGTAATTATGTATGTTTTGGGCGGGATCAGTTTTGTCTTACTCATTAGACTTAACTAATACGTTGCAAGAATTGGAGCGTATTAAATGCATATGAAATACTATCACCTATTAAATACGCTGTGTGAACGTTATATATGATAACATACTAACTGCAATATTGAAATTGGTCTATAAAATAAGAAAATATTTGTTAAATATAACTCTTAACTCCTAAGTTTTAAAAGAGAGGAATTTGTTTTAAAGTAGAATGTACTCCATATTAGCTTTGAAGACTGTTTCAATGTACTGATCTTTTTTGTTCATGCTTTTTTCTAGATTTATATGATATCTTTGTATATTTCCGGAATGCTATTACACGGACTGACAATACGTTATCTTACCCAGTATTGTTCAACTGTCAGTGGCAGAACGTTGGAATTTTTAAAATGACAAACGTACCTCGTTTACTCGTTTTTATATCGTTTATTTGTTTTTGCCTTTTCTATTGTGAAATCGTCATTGATTGCGTTCTTCTGCATTTTATGTTTGATTTTTTATAGCGATTCTTAATTGTTGTGTAGCATAGATGTTTTTCAATTTATTTAACTTTTTAACAACGAAAGCCCTCCGATTTCGATATCGTTATAAAATAATACATTCAAAAGCGTTATGTTTTAATGTTCTGTTGTGTATTTTGTCGTATTATAGATATTATTGTACGAAATCAAATGACAACTTAGAGATATATAACTGGAGGGGGTATAGCCTATCTCAATACATTGAGGGGGCTGAATCATCATTTTGGGGCTCTCAGGGGTTCTGTGCAAGATCATTGAAACCTCTTCATTGAGATAAGGTTATGATATCATAAATTAATTGTTTTCACCTTCCTGCGCATTGTTTAGGTTCTGGATTGGTACTGTAATTTTGTTGTTTATTTTGATTATATTTATAATCAAAGGTGGTCAGGTTTTTTTTCGAACTTTCAAAATTCAACCAATAGAGGCTCTAAAGTACTAATGCCTCTATGATTGGCGACTAATGGTGTATAATAAACACTGAATGACAAAATCTGAAATCTTATTTATTGGGTTCTATTTAGTTTTTGCTGTTAAATTTTCTTTTTTTGCTGAAGTAAAAATGGCTTATTTTTTGAAATAATGCTAGTTCAAACGTTAAAATACACCAGTAGTTATAAGTAAGCCTCATAGTAATAAGAGAACAATGAATACTGCATAACATTAAGAATTTCTATTCCATTGGAACCTAATGACTAAATCTCTAGACCTCTCTTACATTCAGAACAGTCACTATTGATTTGCAATAAATTATATTGCAAATCATAAATTAATTAGTCAATCAAATAGTCATTATATTTTGTCATTCACAAAATTTAATAAATATTATTTTCCAAATTATTTAGGTTATTAATGTATAGCATTTTCTTTTAGGTATATCATTCTTTGATGATATATCATGACCTAAACCCTAAGCTTGTACTCCTTTGTCTCAACCTCTAGTTGAACATCATAGTGCAAAAGATTTTAATTTCAACTTTTCTTTGCACACTAGATATGGCAATGCTTACTTACATCACACAATTTTTCCACGGTTAATAATTTTAAGGCATTTGACATTTGTTTAAGATTAAAATAAAACTTAAACTAATTAGGTGAATATGGGCGGTGACCATCAAGCCCCAAAGTTTTAACCTGCTAGATTAACTTTTTTATTTGGCACCCTGAAATGCTCAAGTGTACGTATTTTTACGAAATTTAAGTGTTTAACCATTTTTTAGTATTATATGTCACTCAATAAATCTTCATATGTGTAAGTTGTGCTATTACTTTTCTCTAGAGCTACTCTGTATTACCTTTAGTTTGACAGAATATTCTTTATTTTTAAGTCTCCCTGTATCTTAAACATGAAAACATGGAAAAAGTTTTTTTTTTGGGTATGTTAGGGTTTAAATTAGTGGTTTCTGTTGTATTTTCGGTAATCTTTGAACAGTTACATATCTGGTTCTTTTAGCCCAATTTTGATGGTTAAACAATTGATTTATCACAAATTTATTGAACCCTTTAATTAAAAAAAGCCACACACGATAAGGTGTCAGTTATTAACTGACCTTTGACACCTCGGAGGTCTGGGGTTCGCATCCCAGGTTACGCTCTTAGTTAATATAAGGTTATTGTTCAAATATCCTATCGCCAACTTTGGATTACACTTTCAGCGGAACGGTTTCCACAACCACAAGAGGTGGTTCGTTAATAAATAACATATTATTTATTTTTAAGTCTTTCTGTATCTTAAACATTAAAACATTGAAAAAGTTTTTTTTGGGTATGTTAGGGTGTAAATTAGTGGTTTCTGTTGTATTTTCTGTAATCTTTGAACAGTTTTGATGGTTAAATTTTTTTTTGTCACGAATTTAATGACCCTTTAATTTTTTTAAGTAAAGCCAATTGTTGAATATTGGGGCCAAAGTTAAGTTATTAATCAAACTTGTTTAATATTATTTTCAAACTTGTATAAACTTACCTTGATGCTTCTATATACTTAATTATGACGAACTTATCTCATTCAAGGTTTATTACGAATGCTAAACTTTTGTTTTTAATGAACTAACATGTTTATTAAAAATTAAATATTTTATCAATTAGGTATCTAAAACTATTTACAGTAATTAACTATTACGAATTTGATATTTTTAATGTTTTGTTTATTATTTTATATAATATTTATTATATTTTACTAACTTCTTTTTGCCACAATTTTTAAATAAATAATAATTAATAATAATAATAATTGCATAACATAGAGAATTTACAATTAACAGTTATAATTACATACAACGATAATAATGAAACAATAGCCAAAGGTTGTCTGTTTCTAAAGTGAGAACAATACTAATTTTACAAAGATTATATTTATACTTCTATAAAAAAGAAATAAAAATTAAAAGGTATCAAAAAAATATATATTTAAGTGAGCAAAATATTTTTTTTATATTACAAATTTTGTATCTAAAATCACAATTAATAATACTGTTATTAAATCACATCTTGTGTGATTTAATAACAGTATTCTTGTTGATTTAATTTTTAATTAAATAAATAATTTCATTTGGATTGAATAAACAGTGTAATTTAATACTGTTTATTAAATCACAATCTTTGATAAATAATACTGTTGCGATGGTGTCAAAGCCAGTTATGCATGAGAAATTCTGCCGCGATGGCAATATGACCAATCATTATTGAAATTGAAAAATCAATAATATGTATTCAAAATATTTACATACATTACTATATTAAAATATTATGAAAAAATGTATGCATCATTTTAATTGAAAGCCTTAATTCAGAAAATGTAGCTTAGTAAAGGTTGTAAATGTATATGTGAATTATAGTGTCACAACATATAACTACTATTGTAAATTTAGAACAATCTCATTAGCTCATCTTTCTCTTGAAACATCGCTAAAAATAATAGTTACTAATATGTTCTAAAAAGTTATTTGTAGTTGTCTGAACCTTACAAGACCTTATATGTTGAAATTTTGTTACATGTTAAAATGTGTTACTGTTAAAGCTTAGTTTTCATATTTGACAGTTTTTCTGTATTTGTTTGTATATTTTTGGTTGAATGATTTTTTTTATTCTTCTAGTTTTCATTAAATTTTTGATCATTTTTATTTTTTATGTAATTTTATCGAGGGAATCTGGTGTAGTGAACTGTTGTAATATCTCCTTAAAAAATTACTGACATGAACTATCTATAAAAATAATTTTTTGTAAGCCTCTCTTTAGGTGTTCTTTTTATGCAAAAAAATATAATTAATACTCATGCAAATCAAATAACTTATATTTTGTGAAATCTTTGTTAAATAATACTGTTGCGATGGTAACAAAGCCAGTTATGCATGAGAAATTCTGCCGCGATGGTAATATGACCAATCATGTGTTGAAATTAAATAAAAAGCAAATTTCTAAGCTCAGCTAATAGATTATTATAAGAGTGGTAAAACATTTTTTAAATGAGTGAGCGTAATGTGTGTATTTCTTACTTAAGTATCATTCGGATTATTATTGATTCTAACAATATTTATTATTCTAATATTATTTTACTTTATACCGACAAACCTTAATAATTTAAATGTTGTAAAATAAAAAATGTTTGCGGGTACGGGGTACCGTGGGACTTTTCTTTAACCTTATCGGATTCGCTATGTTTATCTTCACTACTTCAAACACACTTAGCTTGGCCTGTGACAAAAAAATCAGTTTTAATCCTAGTGGTCCGATGCTGTGATCCTACAATTACCTTCATTATACTAGGTGATTATATCTTGACGTTAATTTTTTTTTTAGAAGGTAAAACTAAACGTAATGATTGATTTTTGAGCAAGTTTCAATTTGCTAGCATGAATAAACTAGGATGGTAGCCGACATACTGTCTTATACTTTTACACACAATACAAATAAGATACTCTATAATTTCCCATAAACTTGAAGAATGAATAAATGATTAAAAGTAAAAAAAATCGGTTATGGGGTATCTCGGAACTTTTCACATCGGATTTGCTGCTAGCAAATCCCAGCTTTGGATACTGCGCTGATACCACGCTCAATAATGCTTAATTTTTATGATCCAACAAAAATCGTTGATATACTTGTTGCATTGAAACGAAACTTAGCGTAGTTACTTATTACATAACAATATACGCTTATACCGAATTTCAACTCATTAAATCATTTTTTGATTTTTTACAAATTCTTTAAAAAACGTACAAAAGTCATGTGATATTTGAACTAATGCTGCTAATGAGATGAAATGTAGCACATATTTTAGTCTTATACATAGCCACATGCGTGCTAAATTCTCAATTCCAATCGCATCATTTTTCCCGTGTTTTATGATTTTCGAAATTTTCGCAATCATTATTGCTAGTTAATGACGTCATAAAAATATTTTCTGAATAGCACAACTACAGCGGTAGACTGTTTTTGTACGAGTTTCATCTCTCTAGCATGAATACACTAGGAGCTACGATGATAACACACACACTCACACATACAAAAAGACAACTTTGTAAAAACCACTCAGGAGGCCTTAAAAATACCTGAAACGGATAATTCCAGTTTCATCTCGGTTTCGGATTTTTTGCAATCACAATAATTTTCCTTTATACCTACGGTATAAATGAGGAAAAGTAAAAATATTTGTAGCAATATTTCATAAAAATTAAGATCATCAATAGACAAGTACAAGCAAATTACTAACTTTTTATTTAAATGATCATGTTTTATTAGATCATTTAGCTTAAATTGTATGAAAGCAATGATACCAAGGAAAATTACTAACCGCAGTACAGTGTATGTGCATAAGTAAAATGCTAATGGAATACTCCTAAGACATTACAACCCTACTAGCTGAAAACACAATCCTACCAACATGCACTGGGTCCTCCTTAAACTTCTTATCAAACTATAAAAGTGGTATCCCTATTATGTGTCCAATAATGACAAACATTCTGAATAATATTTCTCTCTTAAAAACTCAGCAACAAAATACAAATTTTAATAATGCATTTTTTTAAATTTCCACACTCATATCAAGTTGTAAGATATAAACGTTTCTATCTTATCGCAAATCCTACTGTATCTGTTCATCAGTTTTTTTTTCATTACTCTCACAGTGTATTTTCCGAACAGTTTTCTATTCTATTTATTCAGGATAGAATCCTTCCTATATTATTTAAGTTTTCTCATCTCTCTTTTCTTTAATTTCTAGCTTATATTGCTTCCTTTTATTCGAATAATAATACATAAATACCGGCTGCCAAGGAGAATATAGTTATTTATTATTCTCAATTTAAATATTTTTTTCTCTAAATTATTGTGATAAAAAGCAATGCTTATACTGTTTATATTAGTAAGACTAATCGTATCACATTTTACTTAACCACATTTATACCGTAGTTATATAAGAAAGTAGTGTGTATGCACTAATAGCCTAAAACGTAATTTCAAATGATTTATCCGTTTCGTTTTATTTAAGACCTCCTGAGTGGTTTTAAAAATTGTCTGTCTGTGTGTATGTGTCTGTTATCATCGATATTTAGTGTATTTATGCTAGAGTTACAACATCAACAATACTGTTGTACAACAATAAATCTTTAGTGCAATTTGTGATTCCCGGAAAATATTTTTATGACATTAACTGGCAATGATGACTTATCAAAAAAGTTCGTCTATTCATAAAACACGTAAAAATGTTTCGATCAATTTAAAGATTATTTATTTATTTATTTGACATAATATCTGTTTTGACACTTTAGGGAAAATAACACACTCTACTTCATCTACCAACTATATTTTTATTTCATTTATATCAACTATATCATGTATCTATAACTATTTATTTGATATTTGGCGCGCATGTAGTCATATATAAGACCTAAAAATTTGCCAAGTTTCATCTTATTATCAGCATAAGATCATTTTTATTGAATGACACGTGTACATTTTTCGAACATTGTAAAAATCGAAAAATACTCCAATTAAGTAATAAATAAGTGCTACGGCTAGTAATATTCATTTTAAACTGAATCGAGACCGAGTCCGGTAGCTAGTGGTAGAGCACTCGACTTTCGATCTGGAGGTTGAGGATTCAAATCCAGCCAGGGGAGGATTTGTTCTGAAGCGTTTCTATATAGACACGATAGCTTTTCTGGATCGGAATGAAACTTGGTCAAGTATCGAGCTTGTCAATGTATGTTAGCTTATGTATGAGCTTGTCCGTTATCAATATTATTTACAATTACATTGCACCATTTATCGCCACGTGATTCGTTTCGCTGCAGGAAGGTTGTGTCCCGATATCAGTTTGTTATATTACTGGTTTATATATAAATGGCATTCTGCCACGAACCAGAAATAATATGATAATACATTTTAAACTTCATTTATGTGTTATCCATACATAGTAGTACATGAGTATAAATTTGCAGCACGATCAGACAATGTATTGAATTTTTGAATTTTCGCTGAGTCATTATAGTGGGTTCATGACGTCACAATATTTCATGAACAATAAGGTTCGAAACAATAACAAGATCAAATTTTCGTATTAAGATTCATTTCAATCTGAGAAAGCGTACGACGGTGTACGATGTGTTATCGTCTTTCTTAAGTCGTACCTGATTATGGGAGAAGTACCTGCTCCCGAAACGTCGTTAATTGTAAATAACATTGACGGACTACGTCTAACTAATTTTACTTATAATTCACCATTTCTGGAATCCTATTGTTCATGAAATATGGTGTGGCGTCATAAACCCACAATAATGACTCGGCGAAATTTTCAAAAATTCATAAAACTTCAAAATAACGGGGACCTCAAGGAGGCCCCCAGCGCTGACGCCGCGTAGAAGCCTAAAAAATAAATAAATACCTATTTTCCAGCAAAATATTAATCTTTAATTTTATAGATTTTTAAAATATTTGACTCATACATACACACACACACACAAATATATATTATATATATATATATATATATATATATTATATATATATATATATATATATATATAATATATAAAAAGCTAATTTTCTTTTAATATTAAAATATCTAATATCTTTTGCTTTTACTGATTAACATATTTTACAGAGTGTATAAATTTTATTATATTTTTACACTAAATATTTGAAGTCAAAATAGCTTATTAATAATGCATGAATGCATCATCTGAGTTACATCATGTCACTAACTTTAAGATGACTATTAAGGTGAAGCAGTCTGAGTGAAATAGCAAACATTAACCTTTTGAGTTTTTACTAAAAACGTTTTTATTTACTATACAGCTTCTGCCATCTACTGGTTATTCTGTGTACTAATAATTGTTTTTACTCTATACTCATATGTGCTCTGCATCATTAAATTTGTATGCCTAATTTTAAGGTATTCTACAAATAATGTGAACCATCAACTATTTATTTTTAAAAATTTATAGAGCAAATACTTATTTGTTTACTTCAAACTACTTTATTTATTTAGTTAATAAATAAAATATGTTTACTTGAAAAGTTTAAATAAATTATTTTTAATTAAAATATACTGATAACTTATTTTTATTATTTTATTATTAATATTAAAATATAATTTGATTTTATTATTTTTTATTGAAATTTTTTCCCTCATAAATGTTGTTTTTTGTAAAGCCTCCCCCTTGGTCTGCAAGGATCGACCCCTGTTACATATAAACCATTTTTGAATTTAATTAAATTGAATTATAAAAAAAATCCTCCCAAAACTCAGTACCTACCTACAACACCTCTTTACTTTTTATTACGTTTTTACACATTAAATTACATTTTAAATGTGTTTTATAGTAATAATGTTCCAGAAAGGTATTTGTTGTTAATTAGAGAACCCTATTAAATCCATTAGCCCCCGCTTGTTTGTTTTTTCAATGTATAAATAGAGAATAATGTTTTATTTCTTTTTATTTAATGCATCTTATAGAAAGTATGAAAAATAAAATAAATCAAATTGTTTATAAATGTTGAGTTACAATTTAATGAAAGTACTATTAAATTTATAAGATACTATCATAGTTTACATGTACAAGTTAATTGGTTGTAAAAATCTTTCTATATTTGTATATTTAATGTTCGAGCCATTGATGTCTTTTGTACCCAGACATTAAATGATGTGAAGTTTAACGTTTAGTTTTTAGAGAGTAAAGAAGCACTTATCCAACTGTTGTTACTAAAAAGGAAATTTTTCTTTCTTGGAAGTAAAATTTGTTTTCTATTTGGGGGACAACCCATAATGATAGGTTATTTTCCATTTATTTGGGCATCCCTTAAAGTTATTAGGGGCAGAGGGGGGGGAGCACCTAAATTTGTTTTACGTTTTTTATATGATGGCACACCCAAAACTTTATTAGGGGAACTAGAAAAATTGTGTCGTATTAGTTCCAAGTCTGTTTCAGGATACAGCAGTTTTGGGGGTGGCACCCTTAAAAAGGATCCCAACCAAAAAAATTTATATATATATATATATATATATATATATATATATATATATATATATATATATATATATATATATATACTCGTGTGGTATTACAACATTACTAGCCTTGCTAAGCCCTTTTGCTCAAAGAACTAACATTTCTTATAAGTAAAGTGTTTTTTTCTCTAATTTTTGCGTAATGCTCTATTAACATCAATTTATAGTTAAATAATACTATTGCAGTTCTTTTAGCTTTCAACTTTAGTGTATGTCCAATGGTCCAATGACTAAAGTGGAAGTGTTAATTTTTAAAATGAAACTCCATAGTATTATGAATTTTACTGAATAAATATGTATTTTTGTCCCTTTTCCATTTTTTGTTTGGCTAAGTCCAATGTTATATTTTGTAGAGAAAACTTTTGCTTCAACGTATTTCAAAATTATGTGGATCTTAGCTTTTATTTTGTTTGTTAATAATTTCGCCATTAGTTGTAAATTTTAAAACTTAAAAATATATATTATTAATAGTATGATTTATAGACAAGTAATAGTTATGACGGATGTGTTATGGCAAATTATTATTATTTTCTTAGTTTGTATTGCACTGGGTATTTTAATAAAAGCTTTGACTACTTCTCTCTATAGATGAGGGTAAAACAGTGCATCCGCCTTCGCCATACAGAATCCTTAGCAGGAAGCTTCGCGATGCATCTATATCTAGATATATTAATTTGAACCCAATTTTGATGACTTAACTAATTTTTTATTTTGATACTTTGATTAAAGTTAAATATTGTTCTTAATTTCTTTGAGTAAAAACTTTAGGTTGTTTTTGATTTTTTTCTCGTAGGTTTGTATTTTTTTATTCCAAAGATAGAATCAATTGTATTGACACATCTATTCTAAATAGACGAGAAAAAGCGCATCACTCACATTTAATTGTTTTCTTATCTATGAATCTAATGGTTTAATCAAACTCAAAAGCACATTGGCAGACCGCTGAAGTGTTGTTTCTCTTTTTAGAAACCCTTACTGCGGTTATACAACTCACCTTTTTGTGACCCAGTGAGTATATTATATGTATCTGTGATACTTTTAATTCCCTCTCTGGTCTACTGTTTTTTAGTTGAAATTTAGTCCAAAACCTTTGGGATATAGTAGATATAGCCAAAGCAAAATATTTAAAATATCCTCTTGTAAAAACGTAAAAGTCTTTCCATCTCCCGGCTTGTATCGTTTGTATTCTTTTTCTTTTTTGAATAATTTTAAATTTAATTTTTCCTGCCTCTTTCAGTTTTTTTATTTACTTATTTTTATTTTCCTTAGTATGTATTATGCATATTTTTAAAACGATGCCCACAATACGAAATAACTTTACAAAAATAATAGAAAAATTTCCTGAAATACTGGGATCTTTAATTTATTGGTCCCAATTTGCAGAGGTGTCTTAATACCTCAATCAGGTTATTTATAACCTCAATAATCAGCAAAGTTACCAATAACAATCTATTACTAAGCTCTGGAGATTGTCACACTTTAGGGAATCCCCTTTTAAAATCTGAAGCTTATTTATGGTTCATAAGATCTATTTTTGTTTTTGCTTGCAACCATATTGATTACCTGGATGCATGGGCGAGGATATCTAACGCAAGATTCGTTGTCTAATGCTCCCTTACCTCATTGAATGGTTTCCTTTAAGCTAAGTAATGGCCAATATAAAGTTTACACGCACATTAAGGCCTGTATTCAAAGACATTTTCCTTACCTAAACCTAACATTTCCCTTAAGGGACCTAAGATTTCTCTTACCTAAACCTAACATTTCCCTTACGTTAACCTAACATTTTCCTTAAAGGGACCTAATATTTTCCTTAAAGGAACCTAACATTTTCCTTAAAGGGACCTAACATTTTCCTTAAAGGGACCTAACATTTTACTTCAAAATGTTAGGTTTAGGTAAGGAAAATGTCTTAGAATACGGGCCTAAAATTACACTCCAAAGTAAAATCATTTTGGCCTCATAAAAAGAAATCTTTAATTGGAACCAAGGTTCCAATTGAATAACTGAAGTTACGTAAAACCAAAAACTTGCCCAATGCTGTATTACAGATTTCAGTTTCAAGTTATTTTAGATTTCTACTCGTAATTGCTTTTGACGGGCTCTAGTTTTTAGTTTGGTTACTAAGTAATTTCCTTATTTTTTAATATTATTTTAGAAAAAGTTTATTAAATTAAAATTGATAGAATATTGTATTATTAATGATAATTTTTTTCTCAGCCTCCATTTTTTTCTTATAAATCTTATTATCTTCTTGAGTTTTAAACGAGAGGCATGGAATTGTTCAAATCTAAGCTTTTAAATAAGCTTAACATTTTCCATTAAAAGAAAAAGCTAGGGGTTTCCTCCTCTGACTTAACTCCCTAGGTAGGGAAGTGATATCTTGTGCTAAATATCTCTGCGGTAAGGAACTGTGGCTAGAAAAACAACGAGGGGTTGAAGTTCAAGGAAAACTTTAAAGGCATTCCAGTGAAATAAAGTTTAATTGCTAGTTAATCGATGTAAAGCCGCTGGTTTTCTTTTTTTGTTTTAACTCTATCTTTCTTCTGCTAAAACTTTTTTTTGTGCTTCTTTGTGTAATAAATCTTACATGTTGTGGAGATAGATAATTTTTTTTATTTAAGTATTGAATCATTAGGCCTCTTTTTATTATCAATTGGACGATAATTTATAAAGTTAACTATGTTATATTTTTTTAATTTCTCACTACGTCATATTCAGACATAAACTTAATTATAAGGAAAATAATTGAAAATCTCTCTTGAAGTAAAATATACATCGAGATATACCATGAGTTAATTATTAATATGGTACTTCAACTACATACAAAAAATCGGGTACGGGGTACCTCAGAACTTTTCCTCAATACATCGATTTCGCTACTCTCATCATACTTTCATCCTCCCTGCTTCGGACTCGCTTCGCTCGTCGTCAGATAGTAAATGCATCTGTTTCATTCTCAGCGGTCACCCATACAGCACTAACCACGCTTAATGCTCCTTAATTTTTATGATCCAACAAAAATCATGGATATACTTGTCGCATTAAAACGAATCTTAGTGTGCTTATTTGTTATGTAATAATATACACTTGTACCTAATTTCAACTCAATTGGACCATTTCTCAATTTTTTACAATTTTTTTAAAAAACATAACGTCATTTAATAAAAATTGAACTAATGCTGATAATGAGATGAACCTTAGCACATATATTAGTCTTATACATAGTCACATGCGTGCCAAATCTCAATCTGTTCGCATAATTTTTCCGCGTTTTATGATTTTTCGAGTCATTATTGCGGGTTAATTACGACAAAAAATATTTTCGAATAACACAACTACAGCGATAGACTGATTTTCGTACAAAGTTTAAACTCTCTGTGATGATAACAGACACACACACATATAGACACACAACTTTGAGAAAAGCACTCAGGAGGCCTTTAAAACGCCTGAAACGAATAATTCCGGTTTCATCCCGGTTTTGGATTTTTTTGCAAACACAATACTTTTTTATATACATATGGTATAAATGAGGAAAAGTAAAAATATTATTGAGCATATAAGATGAAATAAGCAAAACATTTAATAAAAATTATTTTACTATTAAGATACCATTGTTATATGTGTACAGATATGCCTATATGAGACCTTTGTACTATAAGACAAAGTATAACTTCTGTTGATAGAAAAATTCTACTATAAGAGGCTACGAAAATATACTAGATTGGATCTTATTTATACCTAAGTAGTATATACTAAATTGTGTTCTAGCTAAGGGACTGAGTAATGGAGTTAACTCATAAAGCCAAACAAAACACCAAAATCTCTCCATAAAACGTTTATTTTTTACATAAACAGAGCCGGCTTTCGATCGGTCGATCATCATCAGTGCTTAACCCAACAAACAATAAAGCAAAACTAAAATGATTACTAGAATAAATAACATAGTAATAAAAAGTTAATAACATAAAAAAGTATATAAACGTTAAGAAGGTAAAAAAAGTAAATTCTTTATATTTATTAAAATAAATAAATAAATAAAACAAAATAAAAATAGAATTACCAGTGAGATGCTATATAGACGCTTCAATCAGACCTTCTAGAGTCATGTAGTGGACTGGTGGGCGAGGGGCACCAATAAATAAAGAATTTACTTTTTTTTACCTTCTTAACGTTTATATACTTTTTATGTTAATACCTTTTTATTACTATGTACTATTTCTAGTCTCTACTTACGATATTTATTCTTCTACTTCTTTTAGTTTTGCTTTATTGTAGTACTTTGTTGATTTTTCTTTCTTCTATGTTTGTTGGGTTATGCACTGATGATGATTGAGCGATCTTAAGCCGGCTCTGTTTATGTAAAGAATAAACGTTTTCCGGAGAGATTTTTGTGTTTTGTTAGGCTTTTAAATTGTGTTCTGTTTGATCTGTTCACATCCTGTCAACATATCAAGTTAAACCTATTACAGTATTAGTATTGACTAATGAGTTTTGTAAAAGATTCCAAACACTATATTTTCACGTTTGTTAGCCTCTTTTAATGTTGAATCACAAGATATTGTCTAATAATTTTATCAGAAAATATAAATTAAAGGTAAAATTGTTCAATATTTAAAAAATTTAAATATTGAACTTAAAAAATTCTGGCGCGGTGGTCCGCATGTCGGGCGAATTTCCTTTGGATGCGTGTTTCCGTGCTTTTTACACTATATAAGTTTACAACTACTAAATAAATAATTCCGGCGCGGTGGTCCGCTGTCGGGCGAATTTCATTTAGAATGCGTGTTTCCGTGCTAAACAACCCATTTCTTGCTTATGCAAGAACCATGCCCATTGTGTGGTTCCGGTTCATGCTTTAGAACCTAAGCAGTTACTCATTTGTCAAGCACTGCTCGTAACTCATTTTGTCTGTATTTTCCAAAGGAAATGCGCATAATTATCCAGTTGGTTGTACAAAACTATGCCTCTAAAATTAGAAGTACGCACTATTATTTGCACTAGATTAAAGCTTAGTTACTTATATTTAAGCTTAGTCAGTTATCTTTAAAGGTTTTAGCGCATTTCCTTTGGAAAAATACAGACAAAATGAGTTACGAGCAGTGCTTGACAAATGAGTAACTGCTTAGGTTAATGACGTCACAAAAACCTGGTTTTCAATAGGGTTCGTGTCCTCCCGAAGGTTGCTTTTTGCACCAAGTTTGGTTAAAAAATATTAATCCGTTCGAAAGATAGAGTGTTTACAAGAAAAAGTGTCTAGAAATACATATATATATATATATATATATATATATATATATATATATATATATATAATATATATATAAAGTCTCGCGAAAATTTTTTTTTCGTCATTAAGGACCTCTGAAACGGATTTGTGTCGTGGTCCGAGGTTCGAATTCCGCCATGACGCCTATCCCATTAGCGAATTTTTTCCCAAAGGAAATTCGCTAAAAGATATGCTTCCTTAAGTATGGAAATTATCCTTCTTAACATTATTCGTGAAACGCAAAAGAAAATTACGTAGCGTACGGTGCCCCATTGTTAAAACTTTTATCTATTGAGAGCAGTGTGGCACAGATGTGGTTAAGGTCTTTTTGCAAAAACTTTAAACTAGCCGTAGAAGTTAGTCAGATAATTGTAATATTTATTGTAAGATAATTACATAATTAATTAAGACTTTTATCCTTTCAAAAAACTTTATTTAAATATAATTTAATGATAAGCTTTCGCACAGTGATACTGAGCTTTGTCAGTTCCTGAAATTGACAAAAAAACGAAAGAGGTCATAATCATATTATTACAATACATATACAAACTAAACTCATAGCAATAACAAATATAAATGGCTAAACAAGTAATAACATAGATTAGAAGGATAAATCAACTTACATAAAATTATGTAGATTAAACTAAAGTTTTTAAATAAATAGCGTTTTGAATGTTTTTTCTGATGTCACGTGGCCAACTAAATATTAAATAAATTTAAAATGAAAATACAAAAACTAATATCAGATATTAAACGTAATTTAAATTTTAATAATTATTTGGTCAAATTGTTTTGAAGTGCATTTTGGATAAACATTCCTCTATTCTTAGGTTAATACTCAGTAATGAATATTATAAGGAAGCGAACTGGATACTCGTGCATTTAACCCTATTTACTTACAGCTTTATCAGTTCTAGGATTATATTTTAGTTTAAATTGTATTAGTTTTGTATTATAACCAGAGATACGTGACGATATGAACGTAGACGAGCTAAAACTCAAGCTGACCTAGTAAACTAAAAAGTTTATTAAGTGAGTAACTAAATCTTAATCATCTCGTGTAAGGTTTCAACTATATGATGGTAAACAAAGGTTTCTACTCCACTTCGACTTAAATGATGTATAATAAACACATTTTATCTTCAGGCGGTATATAATGTGATGTTTTTGACTAGTTTTAAGAGAGAACGAGTTACTTTTATCTCCCAAAGGAGTTAAAAGTAACTTTTTTCCCTTGAGAATGAAAAGTGTTTCTTCTAATTGGCACAAGAACCGAAAAATTTTAATAGAAGGGGGTATTTTTGGAGCGATATTTTCTATATTTATATGGGGGACCCGTCCAACGAAAAAATGAACTTTCAACCTTTATTTTTGGGTAGGAAGAAACCGTGTTACGACCTGTTTGTAAAAATAAGGCAGGGAACAAAAATCAAAGCGGAAAATGAGTTACTTCTCACCCTACTGTTTGGCACAATCAGTTAGACACTTTCCTTGATATCTAAAGAAGTCCAGCGACTGCACTTTTTAGTACGAAGGTTATCGGAGTGGTAGAAAGGTAATAAAAAAGTGAATTAGCAAGACTTCTTAAACCTATTAGTCAAGCAACAATCTGGGTGAAAATTTAAATGTAGCTTTTTTTAAATCAATTTATTAGGGAAATTGAATTTGAAGTCAAATCTTTATTTGCATATTTTCCTTATGAATACAAACGGAACGTTTTCTTAATTAATTCACTCCGTAAGAATGATGATTCTTAAGAACCACATTCACTTTTCATTTAAGAGCTTTATAATAATTGTAAATTTATGGCGTATTCATCTTCTAAAGTACTGTGGATATTCCTTGCTTTATTTTATACGAATTTGGTTTATTTAGTCATAAAATAAAATTAATTTTAGCAACTAGAGCTGTTCACTTATTTGATCCGGTTTTTTCCTTTATACTTTTTTTTTAATTTAAGTACTAATTTTAGTATTTTTAACTTTATCTTCATCGAAATCTTGAATTTCAAAGCCATGCAAATGAAAATTAATATAATTGGATTTCAAAAATATAATTGGCTTTGATAAGAAAAATTCTATTGATTCCTTTTAGCGAATTTCAAAGCCTAATGCTCAAATGCTCACACACACGCACACATACTTATAAATAAATTATATATATATATATATATATATATAATATATATATATATATATATTATATATATATGTGTGTGTGTGTGTGTGTGTGTGTGTGTGTGTGTGTGTGTGTGTTTAGAGTAACTTCAAAAGGAAATAAGCGCGATTAATATTAAAAATTATTAAATAAATTAAAAAATACTAAAATTGTGCATTGTATATTTCTGGACAATCAACAATACATCAAGTTAATAATGTATTAACTTCATACTTGATGTACGATTGAGACCAACAATCAAAATAATACTTTATACATCTGTTCATTACTATTTTTTTAGTTATTTAATTTAAATTACAATTTCATCTGCATTTATACATAAAAAGATCAAAAAATTTTAATATTTCAATAAAAATTACAATTATATAATATTAATTAATTAATGAAATTTTATTAATATTACAATCTTTACAATTTTGAAAACATGATTGTATATTAAACATAACATGAATATTAGTTCTTGTTCATTAAAAAGCCTTATTATTTTAACCAGAACTTAATTTTCTCTTGGGTATATTCCACACGCAATACATAAATACATTGTGTGATAATCTGTCCTCCAGTCCAGTTATAGAGATTGATCAAAAAATTGCTCTGGTTTAGATTTATTTATTGATGTTATACCTTTTATCATTAATCGATGGAATTAAAACAACCAACTCTTAAATACTTGTTTACGATTTCATAAGGTTGTTGAGACTATCTAAGTTATATATTATCCCTAATCTCTCTGAAGTATATTAGATACATTTCTTAATTTTACTTGTTTATACATTACATGCAAAACATGAAAATATCTCTATAATTACGTTTAGTTTATTTAACCACCGGTTTCATTTATCCAAAATAAATTTTAAAAACATATTTTACATTATTTTATTTATGTTGTGTCGTTTTAAGCACGACTTACCACCTTCTCAAGGACTTTTTTATATTTATACTACAAATTTAAATATTTTCGTTATTATTAATAGTTTGTTATTTACTAAAATAGATATTACGGTATGAGACGTAGCTTAGGGTAGTTTTAGGGTTGCATGCTAAGGGCTGCCATACTGCTTTGAAATATTACTTAAAACTTTATCTTAGCAGCTAACAATGTTTTTATACATTTTATAAACAAATATCATTTTTAGTAATATACTACATTTGAAAGTATTTTTTTTTAGATTGTAGCATAACAACTGATTTATAATTTATTTTTATATCTGTAAGTTCACTTGTAAATTACATTTAAATTTTTGACTCTATATCTCCTATATAGGAGGGGGAAATATTGTATTTATACAATATTTCCCCCTCCTATATTTTAATGTTTCACTTTTTTTTCATTTATTGTACACGTTTCAACACCTTTAAATTCCAAAAAGCGAATGAAGTGGAAGTCTGCATAAATTTGGATGGATAAAAAAGGATAGATAGCTGTATCTATCCTACATGGATGGATACAGTTCATGTGGAACCATCCACATAGACGTACATGTGGTACATGTGCACTTTTCTTGTGGCAAGTGCAAGCCAAACGTGTTTTATGATATTAATACGTGAGTTCTTAATTATTAGAGAGGGAAGTTAGGTTCCATGTATGATATCTTGCTTTTAATACATTCCCCATATATGTATTGAAAGTTTTATCTAAACTGTTTTCAAATTACTTCTTCTCATGTATTAAGAATATATTTTATCTAAGGTCTTTGATAGGTTGCATGAACAGCGCACAAATGAGCCAACGTGATTAGAATTATAGATTATTCAGAGGGATAACATTTTGGAATCAACTTAACTGTTGCTCTTATGACTAACCAAATTAGCTAATTTTGTTATGGAAATTCGTTAAAGGAAACAATGCCATGTCATTTAGCTGTAGGACTTATTATTTATCTTATTACTTTTTATTTATTTTTAGTTAGTAGTATATTTATAGTGGAGTTCTTTTTCTGTATCAATTTACTTTAAATCGTTTGGTTTTCTTTAGGAATTATTTACAATACATCCCATTAGTTAGAGTATTTGGAGTGAAAGATAATATGACTTTATACAATAGAGAGAAATATGTCTCGAGTGTCTCCAGAAAATTACTGACATACATTCTAGCCAATTGGATTTCTGAAACGTGACTTTATCCTCTATCAATAAAATAATATTGACGGAACATATTTACAACTTTAAAACATTAATGAATTATCAAATATAGTTCTATAGAAAATAAATTCTTTGAGATTCTTAAAAATAAAGTTGTGATCTTAGAATTATTATTTTTCTTTTAATTAATACAAATTTAGTATCTTTTTTAAGTATATTCTTTAAACTTATTTTTAATAAGGAAGATGCATACATATTAATCTGTTTTTTTTGTTTTGTCAGGTCAATCTAGATCAGAAAAAAAATATTTTACAGCACAAAAATAGATGTATTAATTTTCTAAATATTTATTAGCAATTAGGAAAATATAATATTTAAAAAAGTAAGATTCGCGGCAAAAAGCTAATACGTCACTTGGGTTATATAGTTAATTGGTTCAAATCTCAAGGCCAATGCTAAAAGTAACAAATGTCCAAACCTGAGTTTTAGCGGATTCCTTTGGAAAACATTCGCTTATGAGATCGTTATGGCGTTTGTCGAGCCTCGGACCACGACAGAAATCCGTTTTTCCCTTGAGTTATTAGTTAATATAAAGTTAAAAATTAAAGCAATCCTGTTATTACATAAAAAAAATTATCGATTACGTCGTGTTTTAGTTTTAACTTTCATTCCAGTTATATAATTGACTTTGCACAATATTACTTTTTTGAGATTAAGCTATAAATTTTGCAGAAGTTTGCTTCGAGTAGAGTCGGAGAGGGGGTGAATGTGGTTAGGAAGGGTGTTGAAGCTTCTTGTAAACTGCTGAAAATCAAAACTTATCGCGATCTTAACCCTGAATAAATTTTCTTCAGCTATTTTTATATATATATATATATATATAGCAGAATGTCCAATTATTAGTTAACTTATGAATTTTGCATAAAATTCACATTTGTGGGTTTATCGTGTTTTAAAATCTTAATGGTGTGAATAAGTCATATCATAATAAACAATCTATTTAAAAAACTGTTCATTTTGTTTTTAAATATGTTTCTGTTTTTTATAGTGTTTATTCATTTCATATAATTAGATGGATTGCAGAAGTTTTATTGTCCGCTAATAAGTTAAGGTTGTCCTTTTTTAGCGGATTTCTAAAGGAAAAATGACTGAATAAGATTGGGGTTATAGAAATAGAAGGTGTTATTGCGGACTTCTAACGGAAAAATGAGTGAATAAGATTGGGGTCATAGAAATAGAAGGTGTTTTAGCGGATTTCTTATGGAAAAATGAGTGAATAAGATTGGGTTCATAGAAATGGAAGGCGTTTTAGCGGATTTCTAATGGAAAAATGAGTGAATAAGATTGGGGTCATAGAAATAGAAGGCGTTTTAGCGGATTTCTAATGGAAAAATTAATGAATAAGATTGGGGTCATAGAAATAGAAGGTGTTTAGCGGATTTCTAATGGAAAAATGAGTAAATAACATTAGGGTCATAGAGATAGAAGGTGTTTTATCGGGTTTCTTAAGAAAAATTAATGAATAAGATTGGGGTCATAGAAATGTAAGGTGGTTTTGCGGATTTATAAAGGAAAAATGAGTGAATAAGATTGGGTTTATTGAAATATAAGGTGTTTTTATTTATGCATTTACAATATTTTTTTCAAAAAAGTTTAAAAAATGTTTGACGACTGAGAAAATGACGTTAATAGACACCACTACTAGACCTTAAGTATGATTATTGTGCCAAAGTTTTTCATTAAAACCACTTAGTTTTATAAAAGTGCCTAAAACGGATAGATATGACGAAACCACGATTTCAAATTTTTAGGATAAACACAATACTTTTCACCCTACAATACTTTTTGTAGTAGGTGAGGAAAAAGTAAAAACATGAGCGTATGATGTATGAAATTTTCTCCTTTGCCCGTTACATAGGTGTTAACTATTTGAACAAACGGTTAGGACTGATCATAAAGAATTTTTTTTAGTTATAAAACTTTTCAGATTTCAAAAAAATAATTAGGAAAATTTGATTTTTATATTGAAATATATCTTAAAGAAAATGTGTTTAGTCAAAGAAACAAAATGTTCGAAAAATTTCTGTCTTTATCGTATTTCCTTTTACATTTTTTATAATAAAAATCATTATCAATTTATATACATTTTCTTTAAGTATGAAAAGTAAAAAAGAATAAAATGATATAAAAGATTTTACGTTTTGTTAAAACTTTTTTTCTTAAAGTATAGTAAGAGTGAAAAGTGATTTGGGAAAATCCTAAATAAAAAGTCAACCAAGCGAAGGTAGGACTGTAAGATTGAAGAATATTTCTATAAAGATATTAAAAATATAAGAAGTCTTAAGATTTCGTCTGTATTTCTTTTTTTCGATTTAAAAAGTTAAAAAGATTTTTGTTAACAATAAAAGGTAGATTAAAGTGTGTCAAAAATAATGAAGGGATATTGAACAAATAAATATTGTTTTTTTTAAATGTGTGTTTATTTTAATGCTTATAGTTTAGAAATATAAAAAATCAAATTATAACATTTAATAAAATGCCAACATATAATCGTTATTAGTATAATAATTATTAATTAAATATAGTCTTAAATTAATTAGTTCATATAATGATGCACTTAATGGTATTGAACAAACGTAAGTGAGTTCTTACGTTTCAGAAGATAGGGACGCCGCGTATGATGTTTGTTTGTACGTGTCGCTATAACTGCCGTAAAAATGGTCCGATTTTGATGAAATTTTGGATACATTTAAAATTAACTATGTGTCGGAGCTGTATAGTTTTCGGTAAAATTCCGAAAAATATTTTCAAAATGACGACGAATATGGCAGACCGAATAAAAAAAAATTGAGCGAAAAAATCGTGTTGTATATCGTTTTAAAGCTCTTAAAGACTAGAAAAAGAAAATATATGTTTCATGGTCAAAATTTAAAAAAAAAATATTTCACGCCGAGGAGGGTTTAGCCTAAAAGGGCCCAAACCTACATCTAAAGGGGGTCATGGGGGGGGGGGTTAGTATAATGCTTTTTACACAGTTCTACTTTTAAATAGAGTGGTATTAATTATTATAGCAAGCTTAATTTAATTTCAATTTAATGAAATTAAATCAAATAACATTGTTTTATTTACATAAATTAAAATAAACTTGAGTAAATAAAACTAATTTAGTATAAAATAAGCTTAAGAATAACTTAAGTTTATTCCAATAAATGAAAATTTTGACTAAACTATTTTATGTTTAATCTTTAGGACCCTTTTGTACTGCCCTAAAGCCCTGATCTAGTTTATTAAGGGCCCCTTGAGGCCATTTCCTTTCGTTTGGGACCTTTAAAGGTCCAACTGTAAAGAATGGGGACCTTAAAGGACCTAAACTTATTGAGAATATTTTTAGTACTTTAAAAATATTAGTTTTTAGTAGCTTTTTAAGTCCTACTTTTTAGGGCCTAGAGTATTAGACCCCTGTATATGAATATATCAAATGAGTTAATCATACTTTTAATTTTCGTTGTTTTTTCTTTGTTTATTTGTGGCTGAGGGGCCTAAGAAAGGTTACCGCCCTCACCCTCAATGGCCAGTCCGCTCCTGATAGCCTCTTAAGTGGTTTCCACGAAGTTTTCTCTCTGTTTGTGTTTGAGACTTTTCCTCGTCCCATCAAATTCGCTACGCTCGTTCTCAGAATGTTAAAAAATTGCGACATTTATTCTACAAAATGCAAAATACTGATAAAATATGGTACATACAGTCTTATATTCATATGGCTACATTCTTGCCAAATCTCTAATTGATCAAAATATTTTTCCGAATTACATGAATTTTTGAATATTTTTCTGTCATTATTGGTGTTTAATGAAGACATAAAAACATTGTTTGTTAAGCGCACTTTAGTTAAAGAATGATTTTTGAATAAGTTTCAACTCTCTTGCATAAGCACACTCAGCTACGATGATGCTCATTTGTTATTTACTTTTTATTGCCTTCCTAGAGTTCTATGTTTTTCTATTCCTAAAGAGCTCCGGCCGGGGGATTTTCTTTAAAAAATTAGGAAAATTTCCTTATTTGTAAAAGCCACCATGATCAGACTATAAAGCATAAATCCAAAATATTTCATGGACCACCACATTTACTGTTGAGAACAACAAGAACGATATGCTCTGTTTAAACATCTTCGGGGGAGAGGACATTGTGATGTTAGCTCAAAACAATTGACACCGGTTAAAGGTCTTTTGCATAATTTCCTATGAACTAAAAATAAAGGTTCAAGAATGGTTTTATACTCGCTAGAAAAAAGATTTCAGATGAATACTATTAGGATTTAGGAGCAATAATATTTGTAAACGGTCGAAAGGAGAAAACATTTAGACTGGCTTTCATTGCTTTGCTCCAAAATAAATAGACACGGGTCGGGTCCTGTAAATGCGGAAAAGCCATCCTTAGCCTTATGTCAACAAGCCATGATTAAGCTCAGGCAAATTAAGCTTTCCAACACTTCTCTAAGTTTAAACCCTTTTCCTTTTAAAAATAATGTTCCTTGAAAATATAGAATTATAATGAAAGTTTTAAGTTTAGACTTTTGAACTTGCTTTTTTACAACTTATTTGATTTTTTTTTTAATCCTTTTGTTCTTACATTAAAATTAACAACATTTTTTGAATTTGGTGTACTTTTGGTGAAACCTGCATTCCGTTTTATAATATAATATATATATATATATATATATATATATATATATATATATATATTATATATATATATATATATATATATAAGTTTTTACTTTTTCTCATTTGTACCGTAGGTATATTGGAAGAGTGTTGTGTTTGAATTAATCAACATATGTAACCGGAACACCTGATACCTGAGTTTACCTGAGGTACCGGACATTTGTACCTGAGTTTTTACAAAGTTATCTGTCTGTATGTGTATACCTACTACCATCGTAGCTCTTAGTGTATTTATGATTTTTGATCTATTTGAAATTTAGCACCCGTGTCGTCACATAAAAGAAAATGAATGTGTTGAGTATCATCTCATTATCAGCATTAGTTTAATTTTTATTAAATAGCTTGTACACGTTTAAAAAAAAATGTTAAAATCAGGAAAAAAAATCTTTGAGTTGAAATTTGGTACAAGTGTACCAAATTGTACCATGGAATTGTACTGAGGTACCCCAAACCTGATTTATTATGTTTTGTTTTCTTATTATAAACATTATGTTGTGTGTCACTGTAATGTTTTACAATTTATTTTATAATATTAAGTATGAATAGGGTGCAAGTTAAATTTTTGATGTTATAATTTCAACCGATTATTCGTCTCTAAAAATAAATAATATCTATGCTTCAAAGTATCTGCATATGGTCAATTTTAATTGACCATATGCACTTATGGTAAATTAAAATTTTTGCTATGATAAAAATAAAATTACACATGTAGATGTTATATTTAATAGAAACAGTGTTAGCCAACAGGGCATGCTGAGGTATAAACATAATTATAATAATTACAGTCTATTGACTACTTTTAAAATCTTGACAGGTGGTCAGTTTAGGAACCGTCGATTCTAAAAACAAATCCGGGAAAAAACATTGTTGTGTTATTTTACCCGTGTTTTCTTGGCAATGTTTTATACCTTTCTTTTAGAATTCATCAGGCTTGTGTTTTCAATTAGTCATCATTTGTATCAAATTCGTAGTAAAACTAAATTTGAAAGTAACTATGATACTTTGAAAATAACTCAGTGCTTTACACTGGTGTTCTCTATGTAGGTGTATGGTTATGTTGTCAGAATTGTCAGTGTATTGTATGTAGTATGAATACTATAACTTAAAAAAAGTAAAGCATAACTTTACCTTAGGCAATCTTGATTGACATTACTTTAAGAGATTCTGAACTTTTATTTTGATTTGTTATCCCTCAAACATAGGTGTCTATGGCTTTTATGTAATACAATAAAGATTTGCTTTTAATAATTTGTATTTTGTTTGTTGTAGGTATGTTGGTGCTAATGTTTATTTTATTTCTTCAAAAACATAAAGGTACTTTAATTTTTTCATGTATTTAAGACTTAATTAATTAGCTTATTTCTTTGATACAACAAAGTTGAATACCAATTTAAAATATTTTTATACCTTCAAAAAATGCTTAATTTGAAAAATATGAATGTCTGCGATTTGCGCTTGGGCCGCTCCGTGGCTTCGGTCCCTCGCCGCTTGGTGGCTACATTGTTGTTCTTTTGTACTATTTGTTGATTTATTATAATCTCTTATTACATGGCATTTTGCTGCCTAATAAGGAATCTCGGAACGTCTCATAGACACAAGGCTCCCTGTTTTAGTATTTATTGATGAACTTTTCATTTTTCCATGTATCTTGCGACTTTTCATTACCAATTTCAATTAAGTGCCTACGACCATATGAAGACTACTTCAAGGTTCTTCTCTTTGTAGACCTGCTCAGATTGCTGTGGTTCCGTGGGAGCTATTTTCGTCATGTCTGTCTGGGACAGTAGGCTAACTAGAGTAGAACAAGAGGCTCCTTTTCTGTACTAACTTTCCAACCTCTAGAACTACTGGTTCCGTGGGAGCTATTTTCGTCATGTCTGTCTGGGACAGTAGGCTAACCAGAGTAGAACAAGAGGCTCCTTTTCTGTACTAACTTTCCAACCTCTAGAACTACTGGTTCCGTGGGAGCTATTTTCGTCATGTCTGTCTGGGACAGTAGGCTAACTAGAGTAGAACAAGAGGCTCCTTTTCTGTACTAACTTTCCAACCTCTAGAACTACTGGCTCCGTGGGAGCTATTTTCGTCATGTCTGTCTGGGACAGTAGGCTAACTAGAGTAGAACAAAAGCTCCTTTTCTGTACTAACTTTCCAACCTCTAGAACTACTGGTTCCGTGGGAGCTATTTTCGTCATGTCTGTCTGGGGACAGTAGGCTAACCAGAGTAGCAAGAGGTAGAGGCTCCTTTTTTGTACTACCTTCCCAACCTCTAGATCTACTGAACCCTGCAGGTATCGGAATTGAATATTCTAAGGACTAGCGAAGCGAACCCGAAGTAGTGAGGACGAAAGTAGAGAATCCGATGTGTACGTGTTTTGGATCTTTTCGAATCTGAAAAGGTCTGATGTACCCCGTACCCGAAGTTTGTTTGTTATAAATCCGAGTGAATGGGGAAAGAAAAAGTTTGTCATAGAAAATGTATAGGAAATGAAAAGAGATGTAGAGTGATGTTTAGAAGGAAAGGCATTGGATCTACTATGCTGCTACAGCAATGTAGGAGGAAAGTTTTGCGTTCTATATGAGTTTCACCTATGAAACGTCGCTCCAACGTTTTAAATATTAATGTGCAAAAAAATCTCATAAAATATTTCATTACTTCTATTTGGACTTTATTTCTGTTTTTTCCCTGCTTTATTTTTACATGAGTAGGAAAAGTTTTATTTTATTTTTTCTCTATTCTTGTATTTAAAGCTATAGCATTCCATTAACGTTTGTAAAAATTTAAAAGGAAGTAGCCTTATACGTACACTACCCGTATAAATCTATTAAAACTTTGTTTGCATTGTTTTTATTCATTCTTTAAATAAATAATTATGTACTACATACACATTGGATTTTTTTGTAAAAATTAAAACATATGTTTATTTAATAAATAGGGGATTACTTTCATCATTACTTATTTACAAAAATAGAGGTTTTAAAAACCCCTTATCTATAGTGTTATAGGACCGCCTGAGTTTTCCCAGGTTGTCTGTTATCATCGTAGTACCGTGTGTTTTTATTGCTCGTACAATGTACAACTCGTACAATGTTTGAAATTTGTAATTTGGTACAAAAATCTATCTCCATGCCTATTCCTGCTTCCTGGAGAGTATTAATTTATGAACTCATTAACAGTCATTAATAATTGAAATAGGATTTCAAAATTTCAAAAAAAGGCGAAAGACGGGCCGATTTGTAGTATAGCACGCATAAAGACTTTTTTAAGATCCACAAATAAGCTCTGTTCCATATCATTCTTAGATTTACTTTAATTTTAATGGAATGACATGTGTATGATATTCAAACGTAAGTAAATCAGGTTGTGGTCACCTCGGAAATTTTCCTCACCGCATCGAATTCCCTTCGCTCATCCATACTACTTCGTTTGCTCACATGTTTGTCTTAAATTTGAATACCTTCTTTGCTTGCTAATTCTTAAATCAATGAAAACATTTTTTTTGCGATTGTTGAATTTTTGAAAATGTTGCTGGTGTCATTTTTGCGGGTTAATGACGTCATAAAAAGATATTTTATAGATAGTACAACTAGAAATAAAGATTGAATATACCGAGTTTTAACTCTCTAGCATAAATACGATAATAACAAACACACACGCACATACAGATAGACAACTTTGTGAAAACCATTCATAAGTTCTTAACAACGTATATAAGGGTTAATTAAGGTTGAACTCTTTGTTTCGTTTTAGACCAAGAGCTCAGGGGTGTTTTGTTTTACAATTTTTCGTAAATACCTTCCTGAACAAGAATCTGCAATTCTGCAGACTCGTATCGGATGGGTGTCCCAGGCAGAACCTTTAACCCCTAAAGTGCGTTCTGCCTGGGACACCCATCCGATACGAGTCGGCAGAATTGCAGGTCCTTGTTCAGGAAGGTATTTAAGTAAGTAAGTAAGTAAATATGTATATTTTATAAATAAAATCATTTGAATATACAACAAAAGATATACATAAGTAAGGCATGGCCTAAGCCGTCTGCCTGGCGTTTGCTAAACAATTTTAGTTAATGCAAAACATTACAAAATACAAGTTTAAACATAAATGTATGTATATATAAATATATATAGTAAATAGTATTATGATAGTTAAAAGACCTTTTTATTAAGCCTAGTAATTTAAATATGTTATATATCAAATTAAATAATACAACGATTTTATATAAAATACGGGCCTTCGGCCCGTAGCCGCTACGCGGCCTCGGCGCTTCGCGCCTCGTCCGCTCCGCGGCGTCGGCCCACCGGCCGCTTCGCGGCCGGGGGCCTCCCTGTGGCCGCTTCGCGGCCACATTGTTGTTGTTTTGTATGATGTGTTGTTTCATTATTGTTCTTGTTACATGGCATTTTGCCATGTACCTAGCGAATTTTCACAGCCTCTCCACACAGGCCCGCTTCGCGGGCCTGAGAGGCTTTCTCACAAATTTGATTTTACTAATTAAGATTTTATTAATACTTTATTATTAATAGTATGCTATAATATTAAAACTAACAAGCATTATAAACAAAAATATATTCATGATTTTTGTTTTTAAATAAAAATACCGTTTCCGTCACTTAGGATCATAGATAAACAATATTAACATACATGGCTCACTCAAAGATTTAAAAAAAAATATTTGATGGGATGCAGTCTAGTGGTGACAGCGTGAAACTGTCACATATTTTTATTTCTGACATTTTATTTATTTATTTTTATTCAACCAAACAACGAGCTGCTGAGGGTAATCAAGTCTTTCCATCCGCTTTTCAGTGCTAAAATGATGAGGAGTCGATGGATGAGTGATCCCAAGAAAGCTCTATAAGAATTTCGTATAAATTAGTAAAAAGTGAAAAAAATTAATTTCTCACTCTATACTTCACCCATTCTGTCGTCCCCCCTTGGATTTGAACCTCTAATGTCTGAGTTTCAATTTTTGTTTGTTTCCTTTACTTATCCGTTTGCGCCAACCCGAGATGTTATACTCAGATAGCAAATTTAAATGTTAAGTTAAAAATGAATTATTGTTATTTTTTTAAGAAGCGATGGTGCTGCTTCGCGTGATGAGGCCCCCAAGTTTTATAAAACAAAAATACATCGCGAATACTACAGCATACCTTAGATCTTTGTTTACTTTTATTTAATTTTACTAAACGATTGGCAACTGTTTGTTTTTAAAAAAATACTACAGCACAATCTAGTAGAGAATAGAGCAAATATATTTTTACTACTAGCGCTATTCAAGACTCTAGTGATGAGGCCCCCAACTTAAATCATAAGCACAAACTTGTCAATTGAGTGTTCCTACTACACTCGAGAGTGAACCATCTATCTTAGGATTGTCTGATTGAGCTGAAACCGGTCGCAATCGTTTTAGAATGACTTCGACCATATAAAGACTACTTCGAGGTTCTTCCGCTTTACGGGCATGCTTTGCTCGGCGTGGTTTAGTGGAAGCCATTTTTGTTCTGTCTCTCTGGGACAGCAGGCTTACCAGGATGGAGCAAGAGGTAGAGGTCCATCTTTTATACTATATCCCCATCCTCGAACACTACTAAACCCAACAGATATCGTACAAGTCTTTGACCTGGACGTATACATATATACAACATTATATATATATGTATACTGTTTGCGCCATTTGTAATGGTTCGATTGAGCTGAAATTGGTCTTAATCGATTCAGCTAGCCGTCTACCTAAACATGAAATACCTTGTTTTAAAGCCATTTCAAGTTTCAAAAAAAATTTTTTTTCATGGCGTCATAACTTTGGTTGATGACGTCATAATGTTTTTATAAACAATAGGCCTCGTAACCTCCACAACATCTCGCGATTTGCAAAGTTTCGTTTCAATTTGAGAACGCCTTCGAGAGTTATCGTTCGCCATACGAAAGGGTAGAAACTCTTACATACATATATATATATATACATATATATATATATATATATATATATATTACATATATATATAAAACTTTTTTGGGACATATATTTTTGTTATCAGGAAGCCAATAGGAACCGATTCCGCTCACTCCCACCCTCAACTTCCGTCATCCGAACAACCTCATAAGCGTCATTTTCATTATGAAAATTCGCTAAAAAAAACAAGCAATAAATTATTAATAATATTCAACCTAAAAATTAAAACGCACAATATATATAAATATTAAATAAAAACTGAAATTAGGTTATTAAATACAAAATTTTGTTATAGTAATACTTAATTAATTATTTTATAAATTACTTTTTAAACGCATCTAATTCATTTTTGGAAGGTATTTACGAAAAATTGGACCGTTCCAGCCATTACACTTTTTATTAACAAAACACCCCTGGGCTCTTGTTCTATTTTTTACCCACATTACTTTTCCCTATACCTACGTCATAAATGGGGAAAAGTAAAAAAAATCAATTGAGTTAAAATTTGGTCCAATAACTTATCCAGGCTTAATTTTGTCTTTATGAATTGGGATTTCGTGTTAAAATATATTTTTATGTGAATAAAAATATAATCTAACCATACCCCTTCGGATTATGCATACAAGTATATATATATATATATATATATATATATATATATATATATATATATATATATATTATATATATATATATATATATATATATATATATATATATATATATATATATATATATATATATATATATATATATATATATATATATATATATATATATATATATTATATATGGATGTATGTAATTTGTAAAATGATTTTCTTTTCAGAGAAAATTACGATTATTTTTGGTTTACTAAACAAAAATGGTGATCAAAAGAGTTTAAATTTGTCTTTTTTTAGTAAAATAAAATTTTCATACAAAAATATTTTAATATGTATAGAAAAATATGTATATAGAATATACTTGTTGTGTTTTATAAATAATTTTTTCATTCGGAATAATCGGATTTCATGGGTTGTGTGGAGCAACAAATCCTTTTTTCTGTCTTGGTTTTATTTTCTATCAATTATTTCCAGTCTTAGATTTTATTTTAAACTAGCAGTGATACCCTTCGCTCGGCAAATAGTTTATTTATCATTTAACTTAAATTAATAACAAATTTTTAACTACCCCTTTTAAGACTTTGAAAAATAGAATTTGTTAACAGTTGTAACAGTAAGAAAGTTCTTTGTTTAAGATACTTTTGTTTATTCAGTGATTGTTGTTTGCTGATTGCTTGATACTATAATCAAGCAATCACAATGTGGCCGCTATAACCTTGTAGCCGCTTTGAGACCACATGGTTGTTGTACTTTATCAGTTCGTCATATTGCTGGTTTATATAAGTAGCATACTGCCAATTATATAAATTTGGAATGACCCCAAAATCCAATTAGTTCTTTCTCATGCAGGATTTAATTTTTGTGTCAAGATTCTTTGAAATTGTATAGGCTATTTGAGCTGAAGCGTATTTACAAGAAATTTGCTAAATGAGCGTAGCGAATCCGATGTGGTTATGAAAAGTTCCGAGGTACCCCTAACCAGATTTTTATTATTTGTCTTCTTTGTTATCTATTTGGTCTCTATGAAAACAGTGATAATGTATACTGTCGATAGAAAGTAGTATAAATAATATTAACACTACTGCTTGGTGCATACTATTGAAAATTTTCTTAACTAGGGAATAATTGTTAAGCATGTTTTAACACTATTTATTGTTTTCGTTTTTATTTTTTTACTTTTAATCAATCTGTGTTTTACTGTTTATAAACTGTATGATATAACGCGTAGTGCGTTGTAATTTAATTTATTTCCCATGCAAAGGCTATTATTAATTCTTTCCTTCATAAAGCTAACATAAAAGTAGTGGAATGCTATGCTTTGTTAATTATTTATTTAATTCTATGCTTAGTTGATTATTATTACCTAGGTAAAACTTTATTTGCCTGTAAATGAAATATATATTGAAAAAGTTAATTGAATTCAATTTAACGCCACAAAGAGTTTTTTTAAAACATTTGTTTATATACTTGGTTAAAAAGTAATTATTCCAATTCTATAGATGCTTTGATTTTATTCTGTGTTGTGATCAAATATTTGATTATACAGCTTTGCTGTAAAGTATGACTTTATTGGTTAAAAGTGTTTGTTAATTGGCCAATAAAGCAAGGCAACAATACGTTTTGTATTCATGTTTCATTTAAAAAATGTTTAAGGTCACCAATCAACAAATATTCCACAAGTTTTGATTGATTCTCAGTAAAGGCTAAAAGAGAAAATTAAAATTTCTATTATCGTAGCAATGATATTATCCTTTACTAACTATACTATGTATAGTTAGTATACCTATCTCACGATATATTTTATGACTTATTATATGACTCATTTTATTAGAATGATACTATTAAAAGCAATTTGTATTGCTTTTTTAGGACATGTTTTAGAATAGTCTTCATGTCATCTATCGGAAGACTAAAAACTTAAATATAATCTGCGCTAGCTATTCTCTATCGTGGATTTGGTTGTCAATAAAAGTCTACCAATATAGTATTAAACTATAATAATAGTAAAACTTGCCTTTAACTAATAACACGTCATTGTGCACCGTACATCCGTATAATCATGCAGATCCTGTAGTTTGCACTAGATATAAAAAATACTACAACAACCTCTAATTTACACCCTATAACACAAAACTTTTTGTTTTACATTTCCTCATTTAGGTACATAGGAAAAGTATTGTGTTTGCAAAGTATCCGAAACCGTAATTTCACCAAAGTCATCCATTTCTTTTTATGACGCCCTAAGTAGTTTTTACAAAGTTGTCGTATCTCCCAGAGTATTTATGCTAGAAAGTTAAAACTTCAACTCAATTTATTTGCAGGACAAAAATCAATATTTAGGCCTAGTTGTGCTATCTAAAAAATATTTTATGACGTCATCAATCGGCAATAATGACTCAGCAATATTTCATGTGCAAGAACAACAAATGTGCTAAGTTTATCCTTTTATCAGCATTATTTTAATTCTTATCGAATGAATTGTATGTTTTTTTTAAATCATTAAAATTCGAAAAATAATTCATTTATCACGTGGATCCTTTTGTGTAATAAGTGTACTAACTGTTTCGTTTAATACAGCAATTATATTTCTGGTTTCATTTGATCATAAAAGTTTAGCAGGATTGGACTAGGTCAGTTACTGGATGGGAGACCGCTGGGAATAAAACGAATGTATTTAATATCTGAGGACGAGTAAAGCGAGCTCAAAGACGTGTGCAATACAAATTTGGTTATTTCCATATTCTGAGGACGAGCGATGTGAGTCTGATATAGTGAAGTAAAGGTGACATGATATTTCACAAATATTGCCCCTACTCATGTCATCAACAAAAGCGAAATTTAACTGGTGATGATTTAAAATCGGTTTATTGTTTATTTTACGGTTATTTATTTATTGTTATTATTACAACCTTTTTAATTTATAGATTATTTAAAATAATATATGGAAAAATTTTATTGGGACCTCTATTGACATTATTTATAATTAATAACTATATTAATTATATCTCTTTCTCCTCAATACAATTTTAAAGATAGAGGATTTTGCGGAGTGAGGGAATAGCGGGGTTGGTTGGACCTAGAATAGTATCTCACCATCCTAGCTTTGATTCCCTATGAAAATATCAATGTAAATATCAATCTGACTTTTGTCTGCCTATTGGATATGCCCCAGCTTACTCTCCCTAGGGAGGGAAATGACATTTACTCTGCGAGTTAAGGAAACTGTGTGTAAAACTTACAACGCAAGGTGTTCGTAAAAATGTCCCTTGTCTTTAATTGTACCACGTCATATAGAATCTAGAGTAAAGAATGGTGTTGAGGTAGGTATAGGTGTGATACTAGCTAGGTGGAAGAGGTTTATAAAGCTTTACGTTTCTAATAGCGTGCTGCGGATCGATGTTCCAGTTCACCCCTACTGACCATACTGACACACTAACACCTACCTCTCTAGGGGATCTCAATCCCGAAACCCCTACAATTCTTATCACGTCCCAACCAGCACTACTGGACTACTCTACGCATCTATATCGTCTTACTTTACTAAATTGTGTAAATGACTTGAAATGGTTCCGCATTACTATCTTTGCCCTATTTTAATATTATTTCATCTACATTTTGAGAGAAAGATGTAGTCCGATCTACTTAGAATCCCTTCGTAACTTATTCTTTTTATATTAACTTAGATCTTATTAGAATATTAGAGTTTATTACTTCACACTTCATACCATATGTAGTACTCAAGGGTAATATTCGTACTTTTCATAGTTTCCTTCATATTTTGTATTCCAATTTAGTAGTACCCTATTTACCCTTTAACTCGAAATCATCATTTAGATTGCCTCTCTACCTAATCTTAATATACGCCTCCAGTGATGCATAGCTTAGTGAGTAGCTCTACTTTATAGCATCAAGTTTACCATTAATGCTATTTTAGGATTATTAGGAGTGCTAAGTTTTTACTTTCTCTCATCTAATACCTGTAGGTGAGAAAGTTAGTTGTAGTAAGTTAGTACTTATAAGATTACATTGGACTGCCAAAAATCTGGATTTACATTACTGAAACAGCGGGTATCGCATATAAATATATATATATATATATATATATATTATATATATATATATAATATATATATTATATATATATATAATATATAATATATATATATATATATATATATATATATATATATATATATATAATATATATATATATATATATATATATATATATATATATATATATATATATATATATATATATATATATATATATATATATATATATATATATATATATATGAAACATCATTTTGGGCTTTCAGGAGCTCTGTGTAATCTCATTGAAATCTCCTTCATTTCGGCTTCCCACACATTGATTGTGTTTTGAATTGTTTTTTTTTAGCGCTCTGCTATATAAGTTATTGTAATTTTGTACTAATTATTTGATTATTTTTTTAGCGGAGGTTGTCGTGTTACTTTTTCGATGTTTCAAAATTTAATCTATAGGGCCTCTCTAGTAATAATATCTATATAGATACGGCAAACTTATTTATGTCAGTAATGTAAGATAGGATTGAGCCCTGGAATTTTGCAAGCGAGCAGTCATTAAAAATGCGATTTGAAAAATAAACATAGATTGATTCGAACACTAAACACGCAGATGTGTATAATAACTCGTTCTTTTTCTAACTTACCTGATAAATGCTATAAGAAATGTACCTTCAGCCATAGAGATATTATTACTAGAGAAGCTCTATATGTTTAATTTTGAAACATCGAAAAATAATCTGACCACCTTCGATTATAAGTACAATCAAATAATCAGTATAGAATTACATTAACTTATATAATAGTGTTGAAATACAAATAAAGGAATGTGCGGGAAGCCGAAAACAGTTGATTTATTATAACCGTAACTTACTCTTAAAAGAGGTTTCAATGAGGTTACACAGAGCCCCTGAGAGCCCCAAAATGATGTTTCAGGCCTCGCAATGTATTGAGATAGGCTATGCCCCCTCTAGTATATATCTCTATGCCTCCAGCACACTCCAACTTTTGTATAATATTTTTTTAAAACCTTTAGGGCAATGTAAATTCAGGTACTAGAGGGTCTATTAATAATTTGTGACATCTTAGTAATGAAAATGGCGGTTATTACACCATTTAAAATAAAAAATAAATATATTATTTTTTATTATAAGAACTCTGGTTAGTTATTCTAGCCTTCCTTCGGGGTTTTTTCAGTATCTAATCAAAATAGTGTAGAAAATATGAAATTTATTTATTTTTTAGTTTGTTATATTTAGTAAGATTTCCTTTTGTTTATAAATTTCTTTAATTCATCATTTTTTCATGTTGTGGTAAAAGTCTTAAAACTTTTCTTTTTATTACTAGTTTTAGGAATTATTTTTGAGATCATTTCAAGAGAAAAACACTAATTAAAAGAACAGTACTAATTAAAGACTTAGAGCAAGGAGAAAACTCAGCTCGCCTTCCTGCCAACCAATTTAACCTAATTAACTTTTCTTACACTTTTCCTAGTTTCCTCCTTTTTACCCAACACATTAAAAAATATAAATAATAATTTCAGGATTAAAATATTTTTAATTAGAGATTTTTTAGTTTTATAAGTTTTATTAAGGACATATTTTTAATTATTTGCTTTTTATGTTTACTTAAGTATGATACAAATAGTAATTTATATAAGAACGCTATTATAATTATTTATATATAAATATGTTCTCTTTTAAATATTGAACGATTTTAAAAGTATGTAAGTAATAACATAATGAGTATTTTTAAAAGTTATTGTAAAGATAAATTATTTGTCTTTTTTTCTCTTTATTTACGTGCTTTTAAAATATAATATGCTTCATCAAATTTTCTCTAAGAGAGAACAAATCATGATGTTGCTCCAGAAAACATGACCCCAGCCTAATTAGCTTATTTGGAAATTTGTTAAAATATAAAAGCATAGCTTCAACCAAACGATACAGGAGATGTTAAAGTTATGAACATTTAGTGCCCGGGGTTCTAAAGAGTCCTCTTCTCTCTGTGCTTATTTGTTACAGCTTGAAGTTAACTTTTTTATGCCTGTTTTTGCTTTGACTTTTCATTTTATTGTCCTTCTTGTTATTTATTTCTAGGTGGCAGACCTTGACTGTCGATGCTTACTGTTATTGGGTTTACGTTGTTATTTTTACCCACCTACTACCGAAGGTATAAGGAAAAGTATTGTGTTTGCTCGAAAAATCCGAAACGAAGGTTTCATTATCATAATACTCCGTTTCAGGGATTTTCATGCCTTTCTGAGTGGTTTTCATCATGCTGTCTGTCTGTGTCACGCAAAACTCCTGGTGGGATTATGCTAGAGGGTTAAAGCTTGGCACAAAAATCAGACTTTAGGTCTAGTTTGGCTGCCCGGAAGATTTTTGTTATTTTTCAAGCTATGATAACATATTTAATTGCGTCATCAAAAATTTATATATTTGTTAAAAATTCAAAATTTTACTGATCGAATTGACATTTGACAGAAATGTATATCTATAAGAGGTAAATCGATTCACAAAATTACATTGGATATTGGTTGCCATTTAAAATATTGATTGATACATTTTAAAATTTTACCGGCCTAAATTTTTTTAAATACTTTTCGATGTTCAAAATATTGTCAGATAGAAAAATACACAATAACTTATCACTGGGATTTCTACAGCTATACAGTTTTTACGTTATTGGCCATTATGTATATGGTGCAACTTAATTTTGGTGCGAATTGGAATTATATGAAAAGTTTGTTACATCGTCAAAATCATTATGTTTTACCGCTTAAAATGTGTGTGTGTGTGTGTGAAACTTGGTACAAAAATCAACCTTGTTAATGTCCCGAATCCTATTGATATAAAATATAAGTGACGTCATTAACCGTGCTTATTGTGTATAGTGCTAAACACAATACTTTTCCTATACCTACGGTATAAATTAGGAAAATTAAAAAGAGAATATGAATAAAAAAATACTTTTCCTCTATATACCTTCTGTATAAGAAGGTAAAGAAAAGTAAAAAATCATTTATCAATTCATCATAGTTTATAAAGGGAGCATTAACAGTAATTGGCAATTGATATTCTTGCCCCTACTTAGAGCAGTGCTGGCGGTAATCCAACCAAAATGCATTTAAATACCACTAGAGCAACAAAACCATTGATTTCCAACTTCTCAAACAAAAATTACTCCTAATTTATTCTTTTTTGCATGTTTCATAACAATTTATTCTGTGTTTTAAATCTATAGCAGAACTAAGTAAACCCATTAAAATTTATTAGGGCTATTATAATAAATTGATTTTTAATAATAGAAAAACAATTTGCGAAATACTACATAATTAAACACTGTTAATAAAGTTATTAATAATAAAGAAAACTCTTCATACTAAGGCAATATAAAATAACTTTAGGTTTAAATATAATTAATAGCACAACACACATTTTTTCGTTATTGAACATAAGTAAGTTAGTTCTGAAACGTCAAAAGTTAAGGACAACGCGTATGTTTGATTCTACGTGTCACTAGAACTGCCGTCAAATTATCGGATCTAAATTAAATCATGAAACCATAAAGTAATAATTAGACTTCAGAGCTGAATAGTTCTTGGTAAAAATTTTATTAATAAATGATATAATGATGAGTTCTAAGGCTTGCCTATTATTTACTTAGTTCCTGAAGGTAAAAAAGAAGAAGATAACTAAATTTGTTTACATTGCGTCAATTAATGACAAAATTTTTGTTTGACATATATATGTCAATCAATAAAACCAAAACTAATACGGATAATATTATGATACTTTATTAATATTATTTGACTCTAAAGTTTTTATTTAACATCTGAACAAAGTAAATCCAAAAGTGTTATAAAATGTACCTAGAACCTGATTTTTGTTTCTGTTTTTAGCATTTCAATTATAAAATAATTAATATTAATTATTTCTTAAATTTGAATACATTTAAATATATCAAGTATAATGAATTGGACACGACTGGATAATTTGATTTTAAAATAGAAACAATAATTCTAAAAGGTAGATACGACAAGCGCACCTTAACCAGATACGAAAAGTAATAAATTTGGATGCTCTGCTGTGAACAAGATACTATCTGAAACTGTATTTAGGACAGAGGGAAGGGTATAGCATTGTTTATGCAGGGGTCACTCCACTGGTCCTGTCGTGTTTTCCCTCTACCTCTGCCCACAGCTAAACCTAATTGAAATCTGATGCTGAAATTTGACCATCTTAAAACCATTATTTTTACTTTTTTTAGCTGGTTGTCTAGTTTTGTTATCATTTAGGTTATACAATACTAGTCATCATTACAATATCGGACCACGCACGTCATTAGTCCTACAGATTTAAAGCTTAGTTTATTTTAATTTTTCTAATTGTTTTTAAATAATTTTTATTAGTGTGTTTCTTTTGAGAAATTCGGAAAAAATTCAGTTACAAGTAGCGATAATACTGCTTCAGATTATAAATACGAAAATTTAGGCAAAAAATAGTTTGTAAAATTGAAGAAAACAAGCATTTCAAAGGAATTTGAAATGCGGACCTCAACGCCAGGATTATTTGGTCACTTAAAGTGCTTGTAACATTATTTACCGATACAAATTTTAATTTAAAAATATCAATTTACTAAAAATAACTTATAAGTTGCCTCTTAGGTAACTGACTGAGAATCTAGTGATCTTATGGATCACTAGATTCTGAAGCCGGTGTCTTAACCTCTGGTTAAGCTACCGTATTACATAATAAGTGTTTAAACTGTTCTATATTTAAAACTATTAATACACTACCGATCTTTTGAGTTACCATTTTGTCGATTTTAGATTTTGTGGTTATTTCACCTGATTATTTCCGGTTTTTTGATTTCTTAAACTGGTTTTACTAGATTCTTAATTTAGATCTGTTTACATATTTAAGGTTGTAAAGATTAAATCATCATCATCATGTGAATCTTGTATGTTACTAAAAAAATAGAACGCGAATGAATAAATAAACATGTTAGGCATTAATGTTACTATGTAACCTATTGCTCGTAATAATTTCCATACCGGTCTTTTTCTTAAACCTACTGTAGTAGTATGAGCATAAATACGTATGTAGTTAATAATGATAATAATTTTAATGTTCATAATAATCTAGCATTTTAATAATATTATTAATTAACCTGAAATATTTTAATGAATTTTTAAATTATATTCATGTTGTATTGTTTAATAAATTTTTACTGTTTTATTAAAAATCTTTTTTTAAACAAAATTAGTAGTAGTAAATGGCATTTATTAATAAAATAAAAATGAGAAAAATAAGAATAATTTTAAAATATAAAAATAAATTAAAATAGTATGGATTATTAAAATGTAAATGTGTAATTATTATTTAAAAATGATTAAAGATAGAATTATTATAATAAAATGTAGTATTTAAAAATAAGGTAAGTATTGAGTATGAATAGAATTTAAGTTGGTGTACCAACCAAGATTTCCTCTATGAGGCACCACGGCTCAATGCCGAATTGCGCACGTGAAATAAAGTAATTGTAAATTGTTTAAATGTTTTGTAAAAGTATTCTTAATGTATAATGTGCAGTAAATGGTTATTTATTTATTTATTAATAAACCGCGTGGAACACTTAACATGCGTCGACATTAAACTATAAACTACATGGTGAAAACATAGTATTTAAATATTGGTCTCTATCCCATGTTATAAACTCTAAACTAAAGAAAAAAATTCCTAAATATAGTTACATAAACAGCTGTTTTATTAAGTTATACTGTATAAACTTTATACAACAATCTTCCTAAGTATAAGATTACTTTTGGTTTGATGAAAAGGCATTTCCTCTTGTCCAAACCCTTCCTAGCTGGGTTTAATTAATGATTAGGGGTTTCAGGTGTAGAATATAGGAAAGTAAAATCAAGTAAACTTTATATAGTTTTACTTAAAGTTTTACCTGTTTGAGACAGTTTTAACTTGTTCCAACTCTATCTATATCTATTCGATAACAAATTTTGTTTCGGTCCAAACTCTGGCCAACATTAACCGAAAGGTATTGATCTCTGAGAATATTCTCTTAGCGCTGTTTCAATAAAGTTTATTGCAAAGTTAAAAGTTGTTATTTATCATCGATTTATTTCAAACTAGAAAGTTCTCGTATCAAAAAACATGATCATTAGAAAATGTATAGTTTCCAACTTCAAATGTAATAGGTTTCTGAAATTGATTTTATTTGAGTTTGAAACTTGAATTGTACGCCAGTCTATACTTAAAAAGTTAAAGGAGTAAAATACCCATAACCACAACTAGCACTGTAAAGTAAGCTCTGTATCCATCTACTTACTACTTTGTGGACAAAATATTTACGTCACTGTATAGTGTACATTGCAACTCCTTCACTTTGAACTAGATTCTTGCAAAGTACGAGGGTTTCTCAATGTCTGGAAAATTTTTACTGTTTTCGAAAAAATCCATAATATGATAATCAGAAGCATTGTTATGACTGCCAAGAAATCAATCTAAAGTCTAAACGTAATCGGGTGAACAACTAAGTCTAACGTAAATCTATGGATAAAACATTTTATCTGATCAACTAGAATCATCGCTCTTGACTTTAATTTAATCGCCTGAAGATTGAGAGATTGTAAGTGTTTAAAATATACTTAGTCGCCCTACATTCCTAGATACCCTGACTATCTAAGTACGTTATTGTGTTATCGCCAAAATTGTTTATAGGCTTTGATCTGCTTGATACATTATGAAAATATTAATGAGGTTTTTGATAACATTTGGATATAAGTCATTAAATTAATGAGGACTGATTAAATCGTTATTAAGACACTTTTACTGCTATAGGGTTTTCATAGAAAGGATAGTAAGATATTAAATAATGTTTCATTGAATAAACATGTTTTTAGAGGAAGCTGTTTATGTTTATTCGTGAGTGAAGAAGAACTACTATCAATGTCAGAACATACACCACGAAATGCTTTGTTTTGGTGACCATAATTATCTCTAAGAAACATGGCGCTGGTGGTTTAACTTTAAACTTCGTATCAATAATATATTAGTTTCCTGCTCATTACTGTTTGATATATGTATAATAGTCCATCTCATCTGCATCCGTAAAATCAATATTAGCTTTATAGAGTTTTCTATTCAAGACTATTTATAAATATAGATCTTCTGATGAAAATTCGTTCGAATTTTGTATTTTATTTAGATGCCTCATATATTTTAATTTATTTTTTACTCAATGACGCCATCAGATCCTTACAAGAAATCTCTATGATGCCTACTCTCCTCGGATTTAATTAATTTGACCTCTGCGCTGTCCGGATAAGAAACATGTTATCAGATGTTATCTACTGGATACCATTAATATTTTAGTATTATACATTAAGAGCACTGCGTTTAATATTACGGGTTTGTTTGGGATAATAGTTTTAGTTTATTCTTAAGCTCAATTAAATATGTTTAAATTTATTTTATTAGCAATAGGAGTTTTACTACTGGTAAGTGATTAATTTATTTTTTATTAAATTATAGAAGTAATGTGTGTTTAATTACCGGCTCGGCATTGGGTCGATTATCAAATATAGTTATGCTCTCGGAAATATGTTCCTAAAAGGTATTTAAAAATTAAATCCTGGTAAAAATACTATCTACAATAGAATGAATACTTAGCATATATTCTTGCTATAATATATTTGGTACTGATGTAGTGCAGCATTCAGAGGAATGTAAATTTAGTTATGTCTGAATTAATGCCAAGGTTTCTAAGAAAACTCTATTTAGAGTATTCTTTTACCTATTAAAAATTCAGCTGGTAAAAACATCTTTTTACTTTTCCTCACATACTACCCAACAAATCTGAACCGAGAATTATCCGTTCCAGGCACTTTTATGACTTTTTGAACCCCCGCTAGAAAGATGAAACTTGGGACAAAAATCAGACTTTAGGAATAGTTGTGCTGTCCAGGAGATAATGTTTCTTAGACCCCGTCAATCTTTTCCCTTAGTCATCAAAAAATTTTAAAAATCATGAAAAATCGTAATTTCGACCAATGGAATTAAAAATTGAATGTAAATGTAGGTCTTTAACTGGTGAATCGATCCATTAAATTTTATGTAACTTAATGGAGTATAACTCATAAGCTATCATAAAAATATTGAGTTTTGATATTATGATTGGTTTAAAGGTTTTATTGTTTTTCGATGTCTGGCATATCCTCAGATACCTTAAACATAAAGAACTATTCTACGATACACGGCTAAAATCAGTTGACAGCGTGGGAAAATAATGCCAAGGAGCGAATGAGGTTGTTCCTGGATGTTAAACCACGCCCTTATTTTCAAATCAAGCCAACTTTATTGGTCCCTTAACACTATTTTCCTGCGCTTTCAACTGATTTTAGCTGCGTGTCTTGCTTTAGTAGTGACTTCCGACGGCTACTTATTAGTTTTTGGCGAAATATATGTTGGCTGGTTCCATACTAGAAATCATAAAAAATAGTTTATGTTTTTCTTTAAAATTAGCTTTGTTACGAAATTTAGTTTTTACCGTACAAGTTTGAATTAACAAATGATATAGTATATTATTTGACTTTATTGTTAAAATTATTATGAAAAATTTGGTTGCTAAGTGTATTCATATTGTGTGTAAAGTCAAAGACTTAATCCTACATTTGTACTTCGGTTTCTTCACTCTAGCTGAGGCTATTCATACCTTATGACTATAAAGAGTCATAGCGAATTGACTAAAACTAACAATTGTTAGGTGATATAACATGTTTTTTCAGTACCATTATACAATTTAGGGTTTGAATTTAGGATCTAATAGGGATGTCACGTTAATTTTCTCTAATGCTTTTTTAATATCTTTTTGTATAGATTGACATCAATGGTAGCGTTGTTGCTGAAGAATCCCTAGATAGTGTGGAGAAATTAAAAACATTTGCTGACAGTAAAGTGCTCCAGATTTCTGACAATTATGAAAAACTTTTGAAACACATTAAAGAAAATATCCAGAAAACCCAATCTGACATTACCCATGATATTGGTGACTTATTTTTCGACAAATATCCTCATATCTTATTACATCCTAAGAAATCTGTAAATACTCTCAATGAAGTCGTTTTCAAGGCTTTTAAGCAGAGTTTGACAGATTGCGATAAAGGAGAAGAAATCGTTTTACGGAAAGATATCATGAAGCAAAGAGACGATGTCCGCGAGTCGATTGAAAAAATGAAATTTCATCTCAACGAAAAACTTGGCTCACTATCCTCAGTCGATGAAGCAGCAGTTTCTGATGTCAAGACATCAATTCAAGTCGTGTCTGAAAAACTCAATAACTTTGAATCAACTTACAAAAAATTTGAAGAAAAATTCAAATCAATAATGAAGGAATGTTTCACAGATGATATTAAAGATCAAGCTGTTGAAGAAATTTATAATGCTCTTAAGGAGTAATAGTGTCTAATATACTATTTGATTAACAATACTCCATTAATGTTTTATTTAAACACTTGCCTTGGCTCAAGTTATAAAATTTTAACTTTTTATGGCTATCCACAAAGAGTCATAGGTAACAAAACTCTCATTACTGTTTTAAAGTTTGTTACTTTCTTCTCTTAGTCTAATTTGACCCTATGATGGGCTGTTCAAACATATCATTAGCTAATTATGATATATAACATGAATCCAGTTTACGTTACATAATTAAATGATTGCCTGTTGTAATATTTTTACCTATCCTCATTTATACAGTAGGTATATAGGAAAAGTATTGTTTTAGCAAAAAAATCCGGATGTCACCGGAGTTATCCGTTTCAGGTTTTCTTAAGACCTCCTAAGTGGTTTTCCAAGTTGTCTGTCTGTTCATCGTAGCTCCTAGTGTATTTGTGCTAGATAGTTGAAACTTTGAACAAAACAGTCTACCGCTGTAGTTGTGCTATTCGTAAAATAATTTTCTATGACGTCATTAACCGAAATAATGACAACAAAAATTTTGAAAAATCATAATACGCGAAAAAAATAATGCGATCAAATTGAGATTTAGCTCGCATGTAGCTATGTATTATACGTGCCGAGTTTCACATTATTATCAGCATTAATTCTATTTTTATCAAATGAGTTGTGTACGTTTTTTAAAAAATCGGAAAATAATCCAATTGAGTTGAGCACAGTTCTTGAGAATTCATTGATATTAAGTCCATTAAATGTATTTAAATTAATAAATTTGTTTAAACGGTCAAATTATATGCTTTTATAAATCCAAGCTAATAAGCTGGGAAGTCTTGTTCCAGGATTGGCAGCTTGTTTAAAATTATTATGCCCTTAGACGTTTTACAGCAACCGGGGGTTGCTTGTTGTAAGGCTTTTTAGTAAAGCCTTAGCACTAAACTTTTAGTAAAGATTTAGAACTAAATGGTTCTAAATCAATGACCATAAAATTTAGATAATTAATCAGTTAATAAAAACTACTAAATAAATATCATAAGTATCATAACACTTTTATCATTATAAAATATCGTTATCCACTTTTCTATTCTATTTAAATAACATTTTATAGTGACGAGTATTTTATTTTTTGTTGCTTTATCTTATTAGTTCTTTTTACTATGTTGTTATTCGTTGGAAAGTTATTTGTTCTGCTAGAGTAGAGGTGAAGACAGGATTGTCTTGACGCTATAACAGAGAAACATGTCATCCTAGAGTCATCTTAGTTTCTAGCGTTATCCTTTCCATTTTCATCATAGATTTCTTTCTTTTATTTAGCAGAAACCTTTCTTAAGATTATAGGTATAAAATTTATTAAACATTTTCGATATAACTTTTCAAAATAGCATAAAATGCTAGAATTCTGCTAAGCGTTGTGTAATAATAATATTTATGTGTTGCTTTATAGAGGATGTATATAAACACATATAAAAATGGCAAAACCCTAAAAACGCTTAATAAAATAGAATCCTTGTTCTCACGTGACCTATATAAAGAGATCTTCTCCGTGGAACAATTTAAATGTATTAGATGTCTTTTTTTATACTATCAGGTTTTGATACCATGTGAGCTCATTTATTTGTATTATTGGATTTTCTTGTTTTGTGTCATTTATTTTCATCGGTTTAATCTAATTCGCTGTTTTATGTCTTTTTTATTTCCGGGTAAATAAAAATTGATCAATAAAACATTCTTAGAGATAGGATGTGAAATATTAACTTTAGAGCGTAAAAATCATAGATAAAACCCATTTTTCATTGCGAGGACTTAAATAATATTTTTATTGTACCTGTGCACTCTATTAACAAAATCTTTTACCTTCTAGGTGACAAAAGAATTTTTATATCATAAAAAGATATACTAATAACACTTAAATAGTTAAATGTCTATAATCTATAGTCCCGCAAGATCAAATCAAACTAAGCAACGGTGAAAAATTCGGGTACGGAGCATCTCAGAACTTTTCCTTATCACGTCAAATTCGCTACGCTCATTCTCTCTGCATGGGATTTGCTTCGCTCGTCCTCAGAATATTCAAGTAGTTAAATTTATGGTGTAACATCCTTAAATCCTTAACATCCTTAATTGTCTTATGTTCTGTATCTTTATATTGACAGTGCAGTGAATTACTTTTATGAATATTTTCGATATCATGCTCTGAAACACACTTCTTCTTTAAAGTTACGAGTTAGAAGTTGCTTGCATGCTGGTGAGATACTCGATCCCTTATTGGGTTAACACTTATGGATATACTTGTCCATAAGTGTCCATGCTTGTCCTTAACGAAAATCATGGATATACTTGTCGTATTGCAACGAAACGTGGTGTACTTTTTTATTAAGTAAAGTTATACACTTGTACCAAATTTCTACTCAATTGGATCATCTGTTTTTTTACAATTTATAAAAAAACTCACAATTCATATGATAAAAATGTGACTTATGCTGATAATAAGATGAATCTTGGCACATATGTTAGTCTTATACATAACTAATCTCTGAGAAGCAATCTTCAGCTTCTTCTTGAACGAGTTGTATAGCTTCTTTTGCTATATTTAAAGATATCATAGAATTCTGGTGTTCGTGGAGATATATTAAAACAGATCTAAGCAGTTGTGATATTTGCAGCAGTTTTACTTACTTTCATAAATCCCGAAGTATACAATAGAAATAAATTAATGAATAATGAATGAAACGATAAGGGTACGATATAGTCAGGAACTAATACCTTATATGTACCTTATATAAGCGAATGTTTTTTGTTTGAGGAAGAGCTAAAAGAGTCTGAAGACGTATTAAAATATAAATTTAATTTTTTAAATTGATTAAATTTGATAAATAATAAATATAATTTCCATATTTTGTTGTGGAGCAAAGCGAGTCCTCAGAGGAGAGCGAAGGGAGTATAGTGAGGATCAGCTGCGAATACGATATCGTACCTAATTTTTTTGTTTAATTAATTTGATTGTCTTCAAATAATTTTTTTACGTAACTATTGTACTTTTGTATGAAATTTAATACTTTTATACTCGTGTAGCAATACTAGTTCTGTTTAGTATCTAGAGACGAAGATGAATATAAAAGTAGGAATTCATGTTGGTTTTACCTTGTAATATTGCGTTTTTTTGTCTTGGTATTAATTATTTTATTTAACCTTCGACTAACATGACCACCAATAAGTGAAGAACGTATAGATTAAACTCTATCTTAGCCGTATTGTTTATTTATTTTAATGGTTTCATTCTCATTAGTGCTGTAAAAAATTATTTTTGTGGAACAAAACATTTTTATCTCCAGACGGTGTATAATATTAAGTTTATTAACTAGTTTTTAGAGAGTAAAGAAGCACTTTTCACTCCCTTGGTAGTAAAAAGTAACTTTTTCTCCCTTAGGAGTGAAAAGTGTTTCCTATAATTGGGTTATTAGAGCCAATTTTACCAATTTTTTAGGGAAATGGTATTCTTTAAATTTATACAGGTGACCGATCAATTTTTTGCAATTTTCCCAGGGGGGCACCCCCAAAATTTATAAGGGGGACCCGCCCAAAAAAATGTTTTTATCGGCTCGAAATCCGTTTCAGGTCAAAAGAAGTTGTTTGGAGCAATGAAAAATTTGTTGATTTTTTTGGTTGATGCCCCTCTAAATTTATAAGGGGGTCCGACCCAAAGAAATAAGAATAAAATACAACAAAATATGTTAAAATAAAATCAACGTCTGGAGATAAAATCTTTTATGCAGCTTGGAAGTAAAATGCTTCACTCATATGAGTTAATAGTCATAACTCCCTCGACTTTGCCTCGAAAATAAAACACATAAATACCTCGGCTTCGCCTTAGGAACCAACTAACTGCTCAGGGAAATAATAGCATTCTTTACTCCCTTGGTGCATAAATAACTATTCTTTTTATCCAAACTAAAATATGCCATCCTATTATGCAAATAGTTAGTTATCATAACGACTAATACATTTCTTTTTAATGATTTTTCTTTGTCTTTATAATTAGCGTTGAAAGTGAAAAATTAAGTGTACTTTTTATTAGAATTAAGTACTTGTCTTTATCAAGGAACTTATTTAGTTCGGAAGGAACGACACTTTTTTACCTTTATGCTCCCTGTGGTCCCTGAAAAAAAATGTTTCCCTGGTATCATTTTATTTTCCAGAATATTTCCAAGTTTGAGTAGAAAATAGTTCTAGTCCTTCCTGTATATATTTACCATATTATATAGACGGTGCAATAATGTAAATTCCCTCAAAATGAGTTAATTTTATTAGTATTTATTTAGTACCATGGAAACTAAAGCTAACTTTAACTATAATAAACATATATTGATGAAAACTAAAACTATTCCATTACCATTATCAAAACAAGTTTTCTGTGACAGTCATTTTACACGTGTTGTCTAAAACAAAGTATCTAACAAACTTCTTAATTTAATAAGATATCTTCTTTATTTACTTTGCTCTCATGATAGTTTCTTTTTATTTTCGCGTGTTAAACTTGTGTTTTATGTTAACAACACTGCAATTTTGAGTTTTCCTTTTATAAGGAAAATTATTTTATGTTAACTACTGGAATAATGAATACTTGCAAGTCTTGAGTTATTTACCCTTAGGTTTTCTATTATTTAAATTTAACTGTAATTAAATTTAAACTAATTAAAAATAAATAATTAATTTAATTGTTTACTTTATCTTTAGAAAATACCATATTTTTAAACCTTATTGTTTAAACATAACTTGTTCTATTTTACATATATTAACTAAAATTATTGTTGAAAATACTGACTTAAATAATAAAAATAAAATAGAAGATCCCAGCTGTTTTAAACTCTAATACTGGTTGTATTCACTTTGTTCTTTTAAATAATGTATTAAATAGAACGGTTTTTCATTTTTTAAAGACGTGCTCAAAGTTTTATATACACACGCTTTAAGTCCTTTTTACCTAATAAAGTTAAAATATATTGTAATTACATTAAAATGTTTACATTAAAATTTCCAAAGAATAAATGAGCTTACGAAGTTAGGGTAAATGGAGGGGGAAGTTTGAATAAAGGATCTCTGATTACACACACACACACACACACACACATATATATATATATATATATATATATATATATATATATATATATATATATAATATATATATATGTATATATATATAATATATATATATATAATATATATATAATATATAAATATTATATATATATATAAATATATATATATATATATATATATATATATATGTATATATATATATATATATATATATATATATATATAATATATATATATATATATATATATATATATATATATATATATATATATATATATATATATATACAGGCATTTGGACTCTCGCTGATAATTTACATGTATAATTTTGGTATATTAATTTAATGTTCTTAGTTTAATCTATTCTATTTTTATTTTGTTTCAGGTAATATACTATCATTATATTGCATGGGTTATAACCTGGTGAGCTTATTATTTGTTATCAAAACTACAATACTTCGTGCTACTAATTAATTGTTTTGTTGATCTTTTGTTTTCCATATTCATAACAGTATTAATTAAAACGAACATAATTAAAGAAAAAAGTAGCGTAGTAATAATTGTCTAATAATAATATCTGCCTGAAATTTGGCAAGAAAGTTTGACTTTATTAAGCAATAACAAAACGTTTTCTACTTTGTCAAGTGAATATCTGTGAAAATACCGTAAAGATGAGACAAAATAAAAACAAAAGTAGAGCAAAAAGATTCACGAAAAATTACAAGAATGGTGTAATCAAAATTTGAAAAAAGAAACATAGAAAAAATGTTATCATTAAAAACATAAAAAGCAGAAAACTTTTATCTACTTCTTCAACTTTTTTTACTGTCCCTCTGAGCAAGAAGCTTTGTAAAAGAGTAATTTATTTTTGGTTATAAAAACAGAGAAAATGAAGCAAGAATAGCTTCGAATGGAAACAAAACATAAGAATATTTTTAGTCATTTTATATGAATTCATTACAAAGCGAAAAAATCAAGATATTTTTTTTTTATCAAGAAATAATATAAAATAGAATAGAAATGTATATAAATAATAGAACATTTCTTTTAGTTTTTTGTTTGTTATAAGCAAATGTTCAAAAAGAAATGTTTATATTATTTTTATTTATTTGACCTTTCAAAAAACGTTTGTTGCTGCCCTTATTGCAGTTTTTAGTTAAATTAGTTTAGTTTCAGTTTAAAGTTATTTTTTCATAAACAAATGCACACCTATGGTTCCATTTTTATAATTTTTATTCAAAATTTAATATTTTTTCGGTTTTTTTAAGTGTTATGGTTTTATTGTTTCTATTGTAGAAACTAATTAAAATGATTTAATCTAAATTTTTCCCCCGTTTTTTAACTTACTTATACTGATTGTGGCCAGATGATAGATATTTGATATAGAATAATGTACTTATTTCTCAATATTTAGGGTTAGATTTTCTTTTAGTTGTCAGGTCTAGTTTTAAAATTAGAGTATAGGTAATTTTGGAGAAATTGACCCAGTTCTTTTATAATAATAATATAAAAATTTATATAATTACTTTTTTCTTTTTATTTTCTTTTTCAGTCGATAAAGAGCATTTATATAGTAATAATAAGAATCGAGAAGAAAATGCTCAGTTGGCTTAAAATTTAAAAAAAATGTATCACAGTTAAAATTAAATTACTTGGGTAAACCTTGACATGTGCTTCTCTTTTTAGTTTGACCCATAAGTGCTTATATATTTATTTATTTATTTATATGTATGCGATGAATTTAAATTTTAAAGGGGTAATAAGGTTGTCCTGCAATTCTAAAGTGACATTATAAAAAGGATGGTTATTGCTCTGGTTGCTTGTTTTGGATAGATGGTCATAGTGTGTTTTAAACTTTTAGAAAATACTCATCATAACAAAAATTATACTTTTACGTTTTTAACGTTTATATTAGAGCCATTTAAATTAAACGCATTAGTAGAAAATTAGTTAGGTGAAGGAAGGATTGGTAACAACATAACACATAAAAATAAATTTATAGCGTGTTTTTGCGGGCACGATGATTTTTTTCTATACTACCTCTATAGCTGCTCATTAAGTTTACTTCTTAAACAAGCTGCATTTATTCACTTCTGTCTGTGCTGCAAGTGCCTAAGACATGATGAGGCAGTAGTGAGAGATGGATATGACTTGGAGTTAAATGAGATCTCACTTTTTGTGCTAGGCCTGACCTTTCTTACTCGCATATGTTTTTATGGGGAGTCTTCTATTGTTATTAGTACAATATTCTATAAAACGCATTTTCTATTTAGTGCCTGTGCTTTTCCTTACGCTGTCTTCTTTAAGGAAAACAAAAGGTAATAGATTTATCTATTCGAGAGAAAAGTCTAATGTATTGTTTCAAAGCCTACATACCAGGATAGAGTTGAGTCATTATTTTAACTGATCATCTTAAGGTTGTTGAGATACAAGTCTTTTTATTAATGGTTAGATTCAGTCATATTTCTTAGGGTGCGACAAGGCTTTGTCTAAGAGGTGCTTAGCTGCTAGGATGTGTCCTGTGTGAATGATAGTACTTTATGTCCCTCAGCATCACTCTCAAATAAATGTATCAAGCCTCTTTTTCTTCCTTACTTTTTATTTCATAACCATTTTTCACACCTAACATTTATTTATGTTTCTCGGTGCTTTAAAATAAACAATTTACGATTGTTTTTTCATCCTCGATAAATCCGTGTTTGTTTCTAAAAATAAAAATGCAAAGCGGTAGGTTTCTTGTAGGAGGGACCATAAGGCCTCTTGTAAGAGTCTCTTGAAAGAGCCATTTTAATGATCGTTCATCTTTTCTATTTTGTATGTTGTATTGTCATAGTATCCAACGTCAGCATCCAATAGCATACTTCAAATAAAGCTTTCAACATATGTCTAACTTTTTCTTCAATATTTGATCCATCATAGATTTTCAATCTTTGGAGCTGTTTGTCTCTGGCTAGGTGGAGCATATTGGCGCCACTCAATGGCTTATAAACCAATTCTCTATAAACCAGTTTATCCAATTTATTTCTAAAGTTATTATAAATAAAGATTTAGAAATGTAGGCTCATTTTATTGAATTATCAAATTTATGTTGATAGCCCTGATTTTAAAAATCCCACTCTGTTCATTCATTTATTTTGTTTTGTTATTTTAACATTATTCGAATAATTATTATGTTGTTTTTCCAATTTAAGTGTAATAGTATTTGTTGGTTTCTGTTTACATTACAATGTAAAGATTAAACACTGAAGACGTTAACGATATTTACTATAAGAGTATTTATATATATTTACTATATTACTATGTATTAAAATAGTTAATAATCAATACTACGATACAAATAATACGTCTATCAAATAAACAAATAAGACGTAGTGTTTCTTACTTTTCCTCACTTATACCGTAGGTATATTGGAAAAGTATTGTGTTAACCTTTAGTATTCGAAACCAAGGTTTTATCATGATTATCCGTTACAGGCATTTTCGTAACGTTCTGAGTGGTTTTTATCTGCTGTATGTGTGTGTCTGTCTGTGTAACGCATAACTCTCCCGCTATATATATACTAGAGAGTTAAAATTTAGCTCAAAAATCAAACTTTAGATCTAGTTTTGGTGCCCGGAAGATGACATTTTTCAGACTACAATAACCAACTTTGTTGAGTCATCAAACATTTTAATGAAAGCGTTAAAAATTGAAAATTTGACTGATCGCGTTTAAACTTGACACGACTGTACAAATAATGGTGTTCTATGTAACCACTAAATTTCATTATGATATTAGTTGCCATTTTAAAATTTGACGGTCTATAACTTTTAATTTTCTTAAAGCATTTTGACAATCGAGATATTACTTTCGGTGTAAGATAGCGAAACTTAATAGTAGTAGAAAAAAGTAAAGAAAAACAGAAGAAATAGATAAATTAGTACTAGTAATTTCATATCTATTGAACTTTTAGTTTGTTAGTTATTAATTTAAAGAACATGGTGCGAGACCTAAAACTATTTCTAATAGATTGTTTATGAATGAATGAATTTTTATTTGTAAAAATTACTAAACAACTTGATAACATTTAGTTATAGATTTATAATTCTGTAGATTTTATAGATCAACAGAACAAAATATTAGTTAATTTAAAAACGAAATTCGGGGTACCTCGGAACTTTTCCTCCTCTCATTGGATTTGCTACGCTCATCCTCCTTACTTCAGACTCGCTTTGCTCTTCCTAAGAATAAAACATTCGCAAAAATTATATTGCAACACATATCGGATTCCCTTCGCTCGTCCTCAGATAATAAATACATTCGTTTCATGAACAGCGGTCACCCATCCAAATACTGACGACGCTTGATGATTTTCTTTCCTCTGAGATAAAGTTTGTATACACCACGTGAATACAAAAATTATATCCTCCGTGCAAAATGCCTAATTCCCTTGCCTGATGCCTCGTGATTTATGAGTCATAATTCCTTGGGCTTTTTTTAGTAATTATTTAGTCACTGAGGATACTATGGAGTAAATTATTTACTTGGTGCATGAGTAACTATTAGATTTATTTTTGCATTTTAAAAGCTTCAATATAGCACTAAAATATAATTATATTTTTTTTAACTCATAAAATATATTTTGCCAGTTTACAAAATACTTGAGTGGATCAAAACTTTACTTTTTATAGCTTTAGATTCAAAACATTTACTTTTTTAAAAGTTTTGCTTTAGTTCTGGTTTTATTGTTACCCTTTCTTTTATTGTTTAACTTTTTAAAATTTTATTTTGCATCGAAGATATCGATGTTTCTAATTAAAATTATTTCTCCTTTTTTTTAGATGGGTGTTCTTATACTTATTTTCTCTTATAAAAAAGTCATAATTTGATTGCTTACCTTGTAAATACTGATTAAGTTAACTACTTTTACTTACTTTCTCATCATTAAAAATATAAAAAAATACTTTCGATTTTGTTATCATACAAAAAGATAGTGTTATCAACGTGGCTGTAAAATGTTTAGCTCAAAATGATCTGAAGAAATAGGAGAAAATTGGATCTCGTATTATTTGATGTTCTCTCGATAAATAATATATTATCTACTCTTTTATTAACTTCCATAAATCCCTAGCTTACTTTTAAGTTTAAGAGGTTGTTAGCTCTTTAACACTATTACTTATAATGGATTTTCTCTATAAATTGGAAGTTTCTATTTCTATACTTATATTGTATGTTTTTGGGGATCAGGTTGGTAATAGTGTTTCAGGCTTAAAAGTGTTATACACTTCAGTGTAATCCAAAAAAAACTTCAATTTTTTTTTATCTTGTTCAGCTGTCTTTTAGTGCCAAACAAGATTATTAGATATAGGGTTTTTAGAGTGTATTTTCTAGAAGCTCTTCGCCTTAAGGACACCTTTATCCTGTATATTATAGTTTTCCTGCGTATGAGTAGATTTAACAGAGTCGTATTAGTGTGTTGTTTTCTGGACTCTACTAACTTTAAGAAGCTCTTTTCCCCTCTAAGTAAGCTTTTCCGATTTTTTATTTTCTTTTTATTATTTTCAGGAAATTATATAAAATTGAAAGATAAGTTTCAAATTAATTATTATGCATTTTTATGTTTTCTTATAAGGCTAATAGTTTTTCATGTGTTGTCTGGTGGTATGTGATTTTTCCAAATGGAGTATATACATCTCTAGGTTTTCTGGTCGATAGCGTCACCTTAAAATGTTTGGTTTTGATACCACCTGGGGCCCGTTTCTCAAAAGTAAAAGTCTTTAGATACAAAAATTTAAAAACAAATTTTGTAATGACAAATTTGCAAGGATACACTTGTAGATTTGTAGCATTTTTCTATTTAATAAACAAAATTACAACTACTTGTAGCATTCACTTGTAAAATTTCTACCCTAGTCTGAACCTAAGTAGACTAAGTTACAAGTTTATTTTTATTAATTAAAACTTAGTTTTTATCGCAAACTTTTAGTTTATTAGTAATTTAGTGCTCAAATATGAGTTTGTAAAACGTTTTTTATAAATATTACTTCTCGTATTATAAAAGTAATTGCATTCGAAATAATGTACTCATATGAATGAAACTGGGTTTTAATAATATTTTGACACATTGTTCACAAAAACTCTGGTAGGTTACAATAAATTGTGATAATATTCGTGAAACGCCTAATTTTTGTAGTTGTTTTACAATAGTTAATCCTGTCATATTATTTTTTCACTGAAAGTTAATATAATTTTTCTAAATTTAGTGCAATAACTAGATTGTTTTATCAAAATAGTAATCTGTGTTAACTTCATTACTTGTTACATCTATTATTGTTTTATTACTCCATAACTAGTAGTTTAGTGTAAAATGTTCTTTTATCGTGACATATATAGGAAAAAATCGCGTGAAAACACACCATAGGGTATTTTTTTAGCTGTTTGCTTATTTTTATGTAACTGTCTTAGTACAGACAAGGTAACTTTAAAAATAGTTTGAGTTTATTATAAATTATTTAAAAAAATATTAAATTTTAATTTCAATTTAATACTTAATAATTTTATGTTAATTTTATTTACTTTTTACTTAATGCATTAGAATTAGAGGAATAATCTTTACTGTCGTAAGCATAATAATTAATACCATTCATTTATTCTCCGTGAAAGTTAATATGTTTTTCAGTTTTGTAATATTTAGTACCAGTTCGACCTACATAACAATAGATAAAAATAACTCGATTTAAGTTGGTCGGAGTTCCGACTAAATTGCTTCCGATTTCCTTGTTATTATAGAGAGACCTAATGGTGTATAAAGTTTTGTTTTGGGCATTATCGAACTTTACTGCCTACATCCTTCTCTTTTATACATTTTTTTTTAGAAAACTTCAACTGTATTATTTATGACCGCCAACTGGAGAATGAGTATTAAAAAGAAACGAAAAAATATTTTACCATTTACTTACAAGTATAATTTCTATCTATTTTCTGAGTATAGTTTGATAAATAAACTTAATGGGCTAGTCAAAGAATAATTTTGGAAAACAGTTTTTTATGCTTGATCATCCATCAAATTATCATCTTTGTTACTAGATTAATTTTTTGTATAACTTAATTTTATTTTATTTCTGCTTTGCTTAATTGATTCAGTATTTGAATTTAGTGATTCAGTATTTATCGTCAATTCGAAAAAAATAAAAGTATTTATATATTTTAATGTTGGCGAAAATGACCCAAAGGTGTGGTCTACTCACTAGGCTTGGCCTCTTCTCTCTTACTATATATTTTCATTTCTCTGTCAGTCTTCTTTTTCTTTAGAATTCTACTAGTTTTATAATTTTATTTCATCTGCATCAACATTGCTGTTAGCTAAGAAAATGCCTACAACAGAGACTAAATTTGCAGTTATTTTCTTTGAGCATTTTCTTGATTTAAGCCAGGGAAACTTTATTCATAGGTTATACTTGATTCTAATTTATCTCTTTTAGACCAGGACCTTTCCCAGTGGTATTTACACTAGTTTCCAGACCTCTTTCTAGATTGTTTCCAACATTATTACATCTGACACTATTTATTGTATTAAATAGTTCTCATTATAGTGTATTAATTTCTCTTAATGACTTAAAAAAAAAACATTCATTATTTAGTATTTTCTTAAACTATTAGAATAAATGTTTTATTTATTACGTACTAAGACATGCAGTAGCTCATTTAAGTACGACACAATTTCTTTCTTGTTTAGTACACTTTTAAAAGTGTTTTGATACTAAAAAGCTCTTTTTAAAGTAGGAATCAGGTTTGAAAACTATATAATGGATTTCATATGTATGCAAGAGAGGTTAAATCAAGACTACAGGTGGAAAAAGAGGGGAATATCGGTTAAGCTATCCTCAACCTATGCAGGTCATCACCCATGATGGTTTAGAGCTGACCTGGGTTGGTTAGGCAATGTTTTGAAATGTATATTGAGTTGAGAGGCTAATCGATCTCTTTCTAAAATCACTTCCTATATAGTATGAAGTTACCTATTTTTATAATTTTAATTTCTACTCCCTGCCGTAACCATATAGAAGTGAAGTGAGTTTGAAGTTATGAGGAAAAGTTCGAAGGTAGCCTGTACTTGAATTTTTGTTTAATTTTTAGTCTACACCAATTTTTTGTAGATTATGCTTTATCTCATCTAACCTCTAATTTAAACATAAAATGAATAAATTTAATTTAACCTAACCTTTTAACCCATAGATAAGAAGTTAGTGCTTTGCATAAAATTTTTATAAATATTTTAAAAGGTTAAAAAAATATAAAAAGAAGGTTTTTGGAAGATTACAGAGGTAAGAATAATTTAGAAGCAAAGAGGAGAAGGCGTGGGGGAATAATGTGTGTTGGTTTATATTACACCAACAATAGCAAGTAATGAATAACTCAAACGTTAACTCTTCCGAAAACATAAAGAGTATAAATCTTCTAAATTACCGGTCTTATATATTCTACTGTCATCTTATATATGACATTACAATTTTATTGTTTAAAATCAAGTTTATGTTCTTGTTTCCAATCATCATTTTTAAAAAAAGTATAATATGAATTTTACTGTAAACTATGTATCTTTTGTTGTTTCCTTTGCTGACATTAATTACTCTGCCACAAACATAAATTTTTTTTGAGCATTATATTGAAGATGAGGAAACAATTAGGTTCATAATAATTTAAACTATGCTTAATTATGAGTAATAAAGCAAAATGCTTTTTAGTCTAGCTTATAATACTTGATAACTCTAGAGGGTTTTAATCATCTTTCCTTTGTTTATTATTACCCAAAAATGTATATTTCGTTAAGGTCTGTTTTCTGTATAAAATATGCACAATAACGTTGTAACACACGTTGGTGTTGCACGTAACATTACTTTGAATGTTGCTTAAAATATAATTAGTCATTATTTTAAGAGTTTTAGAAACAGAAAAATACCAGGAAAAATTAATAAGGCCATGATAAACTTTAATCAATAGAAAAATTTTAAGTACGGGGTGGCTCCGATCTTTTCCTCAGCATATCCAACAATGTTTGCGTTTTATGAATTTTATTTTTTTTTAAATACGTTTTGACGACATTAAAAAATTGAAAAGCACAACTAGACCTTAAGATTTCCATTTGTACCAATATTCGACTCTAACATAAATACTTGAGGAGCTATGATGACAAAACACAGGTAACTTGTTTAATTCTCAAGAAGTTTTAAAACACCTGAAACCTTGGTTTTGTATTTTTAGTACAAAGACAATATATGCCCCATATATCTACCGTTTTAATAAGGGAAAGCAATGGTAAGGGCTGAACGAGGGAAGGTCCCATAATTGCAAATTCACCATAATTCTCCCTTACACGAGACTAACCATATAAAAAGTGCAATTTAATTTCTTAACTGTGAAATATGTTGAATTATTCTCGTACATTTATGCTTGAATGATAGTAAATGCATAGTTTTGGAATATTTATGATTGGAAGTTATACATTATGTATGTAGGAGACATGAGAAACTAAGACCTAATTTTAAGGAAGGGTGTAGTAGAAAAAAAATGTAATATTTTCCACAATACTATAAAGAGAGCTTTATGTCGCTAGTTTACTATGTATTGGCCCAAAGTCTAATAACATTATCGCATATGTGTTAAGAAGGATTTACACTCTTTTAAGCTTCCGGTACTTTAAGTAGTGAATTGGGGGGTATATGATAAAATTTAGATATGTGAGGCATCGATTGTTGGCCAAAACAGCAAAAAAGCTGCAGCTATTTTCACGATCATTTGAAAGCCAGTTTTAATACCAGTGGTTTTGAGATGGCGTTAATATATATAGTCGACAAGGCCTGTTCTTAATTAACGGCAGAGGTGAGAATGGTTCTCCAGTTCTGCTTAAAGAACTCGTAAAAATAAACAGACCTTTAGTCCAGTTTGTCTTAGCTCAGAAGTGGCTCTGTATCTTTTTCATTCATCGTTGGATGGTTGTTTTTTTATTCTGGTATACTCTTGATTTTTAAAAATCTTGTAATTTTATTTTTTCCTTTCTTACAGTTTTTATTTTGATAAGTTGATTTATGATTTATTTTGTTTTGGCACGAAAGGTTGAAAACTGCCTCCGTTAATTAATTTTATATGTAGAGAGACTTGAGTGTTTATTAAACCTAATATTTTCTTACTTACCTATCACCTCGCTAAGTTTACTTCTCCTATAGTGACTCTTGTCAATCAATCTATTATTTACGTTTCTTTTCAATATCTTCATATTAATTTATTTTTAGATACTCCTCTGTGATCATCTTCTATTTCTGTCTTAGACGTCTTCTATCTCCTCTTCGTAAAAAGTGGCTAACCACGTAACCTCTTAATGTTATAAAGATTTAGGTCTTTCGGTGGTGACCGCGTCAGTGTAGATGAAGAATCCGACGTTTCGCTTATACTATGGGAGGCATCTTCAGGGATGTAGGACATCATGGTTAAAACACAATGCTCTACAAAACTGAACTGAAGATGGAGACGAAGGTGGTCCTATTTATACCTGTCTCTGATCTTGTCTTCGAGGACGAAGATAGCCATGAGAAGGGATGGTAGGGTCCGATAGTCCAGTATGACGTAAACCGCTTGAAGGTCGTGTAGGGGTGTCATGTCTGGTTGATGAGCTGGCTAGTAGGAGATTTTCTGTGAATTCTCTGCGACCGTGGACCGAGAATCGTCATTTTCTCTTTATTTCAGTATGCTACAACATCAGGACCTCTGTTTAATAAACCTAATTTTGTTTTTCCTTTGCCTCTACTAATCGCTATCTCTCGTCATCTTGTATCTGTCTTTGACAGGCTTTCTTCCAAGAAATATTTTAAATTAAGTAATAAGTTCTGAAGACATTACTATATTAGACATCTGTGTTATTAAATTTATTTATTTGTTACAGGTAAATGGATTGTTGAATCTTAGATGTATCATTGGTATGATTTAAGTATTTGTTATTTATTTTATAAATAAAAATTATAAAGTATTAATACACTATACCTATTTAAATAGTGTATTAAGTACATTTAGTTATTTAATCCAATACATTTATTCATTTAAGTGTACAATGTATTTAGCCATTCATTACTTCATTATATACAAATTATACATAGTAAATATTTAAAATTTAAGGTCCATTTAATCGAAGAGATTATCTAAAACTGTGATGTTCAGGCTGAGCTTCTATACCTTTAGTTGCTTCTGATTTTAATTTTATGAGAATAAGTATATGCGTTAAACATTTTTTGGTGTTTTTTTAATCGTTTATAGTAAAAGATAGTCCAAAATGTTTTTACAAGTCAATCCGCATCTTTTGACTCTAGATGTTTTATATACATTCTTACATTTAAGATAATGTCATTAAATATTCCTCTATGGTTTAACTATACTGGGTGAACCAATTTATCCCCCTTTATATAAAATGTTTTACGATAGACGTATGACAGTAGTAGATTTAATATTACTTTTATGAAACCTAGGCTACCCTAGGTTAAACGTTTTACAAACGTTTCGTATGTAATAGGACCCTGGATTCTTGATCAGATTAAAGGGAGGGTTCATGCGGACTAAGCGTCAGAGATTTGTTTGCATTTATCACACTGTTAAGTAAGGCAAGACTGATGGGTCCGGTAGCCTAAAGAGACAAGTGAGACTATAGGAACACTGGTGACATTAGTGTAACTGAATAGGTGGAACTTAGTATATTAAATTGATAAAACTAAAAGGGCTTGTTAGATCTTATGTGGTAATGCAGCTAAAGAACTAATTCCCTCCTAGGAATGAAGTAGTGCTTCTTGACTTGGGTTTGCTAAAAACTTAAAGTGAAATATTAGGAGTAAGTTATGGACTTATGCAATATACGGGCTTAAGCATCAAAGATTACTACTAATATTGACATATTTTTATACATTTTATATTTTTTTGTATCATGTATTTCGAAATTATATTAATATTTTCGAAATATTAAATTTCGAAAATTTTATTTGGCAAGGGATTTTTCTCTATTATATATGTACTGAAGTCTGCCTCCGTGGCCGTGATCACTCGATTTTGGCACCGGAGGTCCAGGTTTCGCTGCCCGGGCTGTGCTCTAAGATTATATAAATAGGATTTGTATTAAAAACGGGTTTGCCAACTTAATCAATACTTAAAGAATAATGGATTTAACCCACCTGAGGTTGTTCCCGCAGGACGAAAACCCTGATTGGCCAGGAAGCCCTAAAAAGAGAACTTTATTTTATTTTCATATATGTACATTATGATAACCATAATCCACGATTATGCTTTATCCGAAGCATCGATGTATAACATTCCTTTTTAAAATAAGCAAAAACTGGGTTAAAATAATACGGCTTTACTTTTAGGGTTTAAGAGTGAAAATCGCTTCAAATTTCTTCAAAAATAATAAATTAAAAAATATTTTTAGGCCCATTTCCCGTTTTAAAACACTTTTCTAGAACACTTTTTGATAAAATTGTTTTAAAAGGGAATAATAAATCATATTTTGTAATTTATTTTTATGCGAAGCTGTAGTATCTACAAATATATTTCTATGCTTATTTATTTATTTATCTTGTGTAAATTTTTTACATTCTTTATTAAAACTGTAAATTGAAAAGTTAAATCCTCGAATAAATATTAAAAAAATACGACCTTATATTTAGATATTTACCCCTATCTAGCGTTAATACATGATATTAGTTAGTCCTATTATTTAAAACCTGTTTTGGCGGTCTAGGAGTGAAAGGAACTAAGAAGAGAGTGGGAAGGATAGCCAAAAAGGGGCTTGATTCTTCTTTTGTTAACTCCTCTACAAATCATGTAACTCAGTTTGTCATTATTTAACTAGCTTATCGACTTTTAGCTTTTTAATGTCTTTCCTCGTTTAGTCATGATAAACCGTCTTTTGGAACTTGGATGAACCATGTTCCAAGAAGCATTGTTCAGAATATTTTTATTATGCCATCAAAGGTTTTGGTTAGCCAATTAATATGTTTTTATGAGAGAAACGTCTTTTTTGTAGAATTCCATAATTACTATTTGGAAAAGAACGAATTTAATTCTACAGTGTTTTTAAACAGGAACAGTATATTTAGATTTATTTGGAACATTTTCAGAAAAGTCTAAAAACAAAAGTACAAAAATATTACAAAAGCACAAAATACAAAATAATAAGCCTGGGGACAAAACTTTATATTCAAGAATTAAACTTGACAAGAAATACTTACTATAAAACTACATTAACAATAAATAAAAATAGGAACAATTAACAGAATAAAATGTAAAAGCCTATAACACAGGTAAAAAGGTTATTAACAAAAGAAACTGTTATAAACTAAGTTGTAAAGCAGTACAAAGATAAGAATGTATTAAAAATATAATTTAAAATACAACTGACAATCAGTCAATCAACTTCATATTTAACAGAAACCAAATGTTCCTAGTCTTATTATTTTGTATTTTGTACTTTCGTATGTTTTTAGTAATATTTTTGTAACTTTGTTTTTAGAATTTTCTGAAAATGATCCAAATGGATTGAAATATATTGTTCCTGCTTACAAAACATTGTAGAATTAAAGCATTTTTTCCTAATAGTAATTAATTTATTTATTGATTAACATAACACAATGAACATGATATTGGTTGTAAAATCGTACATTTTTTTGTCAGTTATCTAGTGTTAAACAGCATCGATCACCCATCGGTCACCTTGGATGGGTTACCGCTGAGAATAAGAGAGCTTTAATTTATTCTTATGAAATAAAAATTAGGTGATTTTTATATCCTAAGGGCGAGCGAATTGAGTCCGAAGTGGCGAAGATTAGCATTGTGAATATGATATCGTAAGGATTAGCTCCAAGGTGCCCCGTACACATTTTTTGTTATTACGGTGTCATTAATTTCTGTAATTTTGTTTTTTTTTGGTTATTTTTGTTGTTTTAGTGTTTTGTTGGGTAGTTATTCCTGTGCTTAACGTTTTGTTGGGTATTTTATTCCTGTTGTATTGTTGTTGGTTGTTTATCTGTTGTTTAATTTTTTTGTTGGGTTGTTATTCCTGTTGTTTTATTGTTTTGTTGGGTCTTATTCCAGTTGTTTTATTCTTTTGTTAGGTAGTTATTCCTGTTGTCTGTATGAAGTGAAGTTTATTTATAGCATGATAAATCAAATTAAAGACGATTTAATGTTTCCAGAAACGCTTTGTGTTTATTTAATTGTCACCTACCTGGGATAAAATACCATAAATATTTATCTACTATTTCCTCCCACTGCGCAATATAAATAAAATCATGATATTATTAAAATTTGTTATTATACAGTAGTATAATATTGGTTGAATAAATCAACAACTTTACGTTCTAATATACATTACACATTTCGTATGGAAATTTTATGTTATATACTGGAATAAAACTTTTATAGATTTTCTCTTCATAAAAAAGAATGTGAAAAATTCAAATGTATATATTGTACTATAGTAATAATAGCTTTTTGTTATCAACAAAAAGGGTTCCAAATAAAGTGATTTTTCTTTCTCTTATGTTTATTTTACTTTTATTTACTTTTAACAATAAAAGAGTTTTTAGTGTCTTAAAACTTTTTTATGTAAAATTTCCACAATATGCACTTTAGTGTTTTTATGCGAATAGTTTATGGAAATTAAATTTGTCTTATTCAAGCACTAACTAATTCACTTTTGTATTACTGTCACAAATAATTTAATCCATAATCAAAGCATAGCAACTATTTTATTGGGGTAATTATGTAAAAGTGTTTTAGATCACTTTTCACTCCTAGGGGAGCGAAAAAATTACCTTTCTCTCCCAAAAGAGAAAAAGTTACTCATTTTACCAGTGCATGCCGGGCTTTCTCTTTGGAATGCGTATTTCCGTGCTTAACAACCCATTTTTTGCTTAAGGTTCCGATTTATGCCATAGAAAAACTCAATTCAAGCTCTGGTCGTAACTCATTTTGTCTGTATTTTTCAAAGTAAATGCGCTTAAAACTTTAAGGATAAGCACTAACTGAGCCTAGAATTAGTGCAAATATTAGTGCGCACTGACAATTTAAAGGCATATTTTTGTATAACCAACTGGATAGTTATGCGTATTTTCTTTGAAAAACACAGGCAAAAGGAGTTACGAGCAGTGCATGATAATTATGATGTTAAACATTGCCTATTTTTATGCTTATTTCTTTAACTTCAACACCACTATTATTCAATCCGCTCTATTTTCAGCCGCTTCTGTGGCCGAGGTCGTTAGAGCGTTACTCTTTGCATTGACCTTTGATACCACGGAGGTCTAGGGTTCGGAACCCAGGTTACGCTCTCAGTTTATATAAGATTATTGTTTAAACAAATTATCTCCGAGTTCAGCATACACTTTAAGCGTAACGGTGGCCACAACTACCCGAAGTTGTTCCCGCAGGGTTTATTCCTGATGAGCCTCAAAGCTCTAAACGGGCATTATTAATTATAACTGCTAATTTTAGAGACTAATTTTGTATAACCAACTAGATAATTATGCGCATTTCCTTTGAAAAAACTTCTTAAGTTATAAAGCATAAACCGAAACGAGAAAATTGTCGTTAACCACGGAAACACGCATTCCAAAGGAATTTCGCTCGACATTCGGACCACCGTTTATAACTTCAAAATAATTTTGGCACGAAGGTACGGAATCTCGGCGAATTTTCCTTTAAATGCGCGCTTTTTTGCTTATCAATCCAATTTTTACTTAATTTTTCGGTATATATTTAATAATCTGAGCAGTAGCGTCACAACTTTTCGAATTTGTCATAGAAAATGGGCTAAAACAAGCACGAACAAAGCTTTAAAGGATTAAAAACAATGCTGTGCTGCGTAATGTGTAAGTTATGGGATAAATTTGCGTATTTTCTTTGAAAAATCTAAATAAATAAATAACAAGTTGTGGCGCTACTGCTGAGTTTATTAAATATATACCGAAAAATTAAGAAAAAATTGGATTGATAAGCAAGAAAGTGTGCATTTAAAAGTCAATTCGCCCGGCTTGCGAACCTCCGCGCCAGATTTGTTTTAATAATAACCCTGTATTAAACATGATTTTGTGGTAAATAATTATTACTAAGAATTAAGTTTTATGAACTGTAAGTTTATTGAGGAAAAATAATAATGAAGACAGCAGTCCGCGGACTGCTGTCTTCATTATTATTTTTCTTAATTATTACTAAAATTGTGCAAATCATTAAGGTAAAAGTGCCTTAAAATATCTCGAAATTCACTTGAGGAATCTAATAAATTATATAAACCTTCATAAAAATGATATTCGTTATGCCATAAATTATACCAGATAGTACTTAAACCAAATATTATTAGATATACTATAAGTAATCCCGTATAGCGGGGTAAATTCAGGAGTGTTGCACAAATCCGTTTCAGAGGGCCCTGGTGACAAACAAGTAGGTTTTGCAACACTTTTTACACTTTTAATCATTTTTTAAACCTTGGGAGGGTCTCTATTATGTATAGTTAAGCCCTACGACATCTTACTGAGGAATATTATATTGGAGCCTACTCTTTTGTATATTTCGATTCTTTGACTAAAATAATCTCTATTCTGCTGTTTGAATTTTTTCTATCACTTATAGTTTGCCTTCTATTAAGAGGCAAATATGTCAAGAGTGCCTAAAAAAGTTAAAAAATAAATGTATTAGTGCCATTATTTTGTACAGTTAAAAAATTAAGAGAGTAAGGTTTTGGTCTACCTTGTTTAGAAGATAATTTCTTAAGTAATATTGACTGAAAAAATACGATAACAGATAACATTGTCTGGGCAGAGTGAAAATATATTTAATAATTTAGTAGAATTCCCTGTTAGTTGTTTTATTTGAACTAGTTTTTAATACTGGACTTTTAGGTCCGTATTCAAAGACATTTTATTACACTATCTAATTCATGTTTTGCAAAACTCGGTAGTATCAAATGATATACATTTTATTACCTTAACACACCTAAACCTTACCTAAATCTAACATTTTCCTTAAGAAGCCCTTAAGGAAAATGTCAGGTTTAGGTAAAGAAAATGTCTTTGAAGACGTGTCTTAGATAGTCTAATAATTAATAAATACTAATGAATCTAAGTAATATATTAGATTAATTATTAATCACTTTTTTATAATTTAATTGGGATTTAGAAAGAGGTATTTTTTTAATTTTAGAAAAGTATTAGCATGTAGTATTTTTATTGGTTAGGTTTTGATATTTTTAGATATTTATTCAGTAATGATTCTTATAAAAAGTTGCTTTAAGAAAAGAGTGCTAATAGATTTCTCACCTCAATAACATGGGTCAAGGATTCCTAGCGCTGTAGAGGATTTGAAGAAGAAAACTATATGGCACACCGGATATGAAAACCTCTTTCTGCTTTAGAAGCTTTTCACTGAGTAAAGCCACTGGCTTTATGGGCTAAAGCTAGAAAGTAAGGTCCAAGGTATTCTACTCGTATGGGGAGGTTAGGTTTAAAGCTACATCTAGGAAATATTTTTATTTTTTTTTACTTGAGTTTATTTTTAATTTACAGAGTATTAAAAACTTATGGCTCTTACGTTGTTATACTATTTTACAATAAAATTGTTCTAAAATACATTAAATTATCATTATATACGAGGACATATATAAATTGGTCGATTCAACTTCGATTCTTTAGTTTTTCAAGTTCAAAAAACACTACACTCTTTTTAACACTCCCAACCTTATATTTACTTTACCATCTGCTCCTGGAGAGAAGTTTTTTTCTGGAGGATTTCGGCTAATAAGAGAAAAAAGCAAGTTAAGGAGCAGGATGCAGAAACGTGACCACAAGAACTTTCCAACGAAAAGAAAAAAAAATGTATAAAAAACCTAAAAGAGGATTCACTAAGGTCATAAAGGAAAGATTTTTAGTTTTCTTTTATTTTCAAAAGAGAAACTCCTAAATAGGTATTTCAGATGACTATTTGATGCATCTGCACATTATATCAAAAGAAACATTAGACCAATGTTTAATCGTTTTAGTGTCACTTCAAGTGAAGTGAAGCGAAAAAGTACTTAAGTACATATAATTTGTTACATTTGTAGATTATTGTTTAAGCCATTGCTTATGTTTATTTCAATAAGGATAATTAACTCGTTTTTTACATTTGTAGCTTGTTTTCTTCTTTCACGTTATGCTACAGAAAAGTTAAGGCACAAGCCCGAAGGTTCCTATAAAATCTCTAATAAGGACTTATTTAATTTTAGTACATTCACATTCTGTGGTAGGTTATGTTGAATTTTTCGATATCGGAATTCGAAAAAAAATTAGCTATTTAGAATAGTTATTGAATTATTCCGCATATGACTAACGATTAATTTTATAACTTGTAAATTGTTTCTTGCATAATTGTTTTTAGCATATTTTCAAAGGAAAAATGAGCTTGGTCATGGGGGGGAGATGGGAATGGAATATTTTTTTGGAAGAGGGGGTCTCCCTGATCAAGAATATATGTTTATATTGTGAAATTACACACACACACACACACACACACACACCACACACATCACACACATATATATATATATATATATATATATATTATAAATATATATATATATATATATATATATAACACGAAAAGTTTTGTGTCCTAGACGTTTCTATGGGACATGGTAACTTTCAAACGCTCTTGTATCGAAATTAAACCTGTTACAAAAATTATTCTTGTTAGTGTCCCGAACTCTATTGTTTATGTGAGTGTCATTACCACAATATACCCACATACATTTCAGAAAGACACAAATCTCCGCATAGTGTTTAGATTGGGATGAACTGTTTTATACATATATGTATGGTTCACAAACATACATATTATTTTTGTGAGCCTTAGATACATACCAGAGACTATAGATACTTAAACAGTAAGACTGTCGACTCAATGGTTGAAAAATTTGGATTCCGGACGACGCTAGCGCTGCGGCGGACCTACCTTTCAATTGAGTGGGCGTGTCTTAATTTCCCGCTTAATGCCCACAGTCAGTTTGAAATTAATTTTTATACTTTGTATAGTTATACTTTTAACTAACCCTACCACTTTAATCTTACACAGACACTTGTGATTATTTTTAAGTTTTTCATTTAAGTAATTTATTAATTTAATTGATTCAATCAGGTAATAATGAAATAGTGGCTAAAGTTTTACACGTGCTTAAAGATAGATTTTGGCATTTAAAGCAGCCTTTATTTTAATTACATCGGCGAGATGCGCACGGCATGCATGCAACGGCGAACCGTTTTTGTGAAAATACATACAGAAAACAATCAATTTTTATAATAATAATAAATGCAGTGTATAACCAAGAATTGTCATGGTATTCATAAATTTAATATAAAAATATATCAGTCATCTTTGGAAAGCTATTGGGTTAGTTCATAAGTTATCCGCACCGGTCCGCCGCAGCGCTCTATTTTAGTAGCTTGCGATAATGGAATCCAAACTTTTCCTCATTTAAGTTAACCCCCCTAATACTAAGTGTGTTTTGTATTAGTGTATAAGTTCCGGTTTTATTGATTGACATATATATGTGTCAATTATTCTGTCATTTATTGACATAATGTAAACAAATCACGTTTTTTGACCAAACATTTGAAATTCGCTTATATGGTGCAGTGCCACTTATAAATCAGTAATTAGACGATCTGATAAAGTACAACAACCATGTGGCCGCTTCGTAACCCCCAGCGCTGAGGCCGAAGTCCTCTGGTTTTATATTAAAATTATCACTTTCCTTAAAAACATAATAGCATATGAAATTAATATAATATTTACCATACAGTTAGCTTAGTAAAGAGATAACTCACTTTTAGTGAAAAAACATAATATACTATTTTAACTAAAATAATGAATCAGTGTCCAAGTATTTAACAAAAATGTTCTTCCCTTTAATAAATAATAATCAAAAAGATATTTTTTCTTCCCTTAGTATTATGCTGCTTAAGAATGGTTTTATATAGCCATCATATACTATAAATATGTTTTAAAGAAATATGGGCCTATTAGACTTGTCAGTTTTATAAATAGAGTATTATTAAGGAAGCTTATTTTTCATGGAAGCTCAAGGAGATTCAAATAAAATATGTCAGTATTTTTTCAATGACACTCCTTTTTGTCTGTATGCCTAGCTTGAAAAACTGAGTTATAGGGTCTCATTATCATTATACCCTTATTCTTCTCTCTTTTATACGGTCACAGATTTATATAAGTGATTCTTGTATCTTAATTATGAGGGTTTATTTCTTAGATTAACAAAGATATTTTTATATTTTTTTAAAATATCTAGTTCAAGTATTTTTACTTCATTATTTGTATATTTATTTATCCTTTAATGTGTCTGAAAATATATTTTTCAATAATACCTGAAAAATATATTTTTCAATAATGTTAAATGGTTAAATGGGAAGGGAAGCAAATAATTTCTCTTAAAGCACGTAATTTCTCTGTCCCTAATAAAATTTCTAGCTATTTGTGTTTTTTCCACTTATATTATTGTATATTATACTTTTCCTGGAAAATATTTCTGTATTTAAAAATTTTAAAAAACCTGTTTCTGATATTTTTTTTATAAATGTCTACTTTTTAGCACCTATATATACTAAAGAAATTAAGTCGGTAAATATGTGTCAAGGACACTTTTTTTTAGTTCTTTGTTGTCTATTGATAAGTGTTCATTAAGGGTTTGCTGAATGCTTTTTTAACTATTATGTTTCGTTTGTATGTTTCTTATTTTTAAAGTATAATACCTCTAAATAATTAATTAATGTTGTCCTTTTTAAATTTTTTTGTCTTCTACCCTAGCTATATAGGAAAAGTATTGTGTTCACACTACGAAACCGAAACCGATATTGAATCCGAAGTGCCTTATCATCTTGATGATTATGCAGTTTTATGACGATCTGATTAGGTATTTTTTGCTGTATATTAGTGTGTATGTATGACTCTGTATCTCCTGCCCGGAAAATATTCCCTTTAGACAACGTTAATTTATTTCGTTGTGTCAAAAAAGTAAATAAAAAGTATTAACAAATAGTGTTTATAGACTATTTTATTTATTATGACCAAAACCTCATAACTCTTTTCTGTTGAATAACAAAAAATATGACAAAAGAGTTTAACTTTAAAGTAAATTTACCTATGTGGGTAATCGATCCACTAAACTTAATTTCAATATCGCCCGGCGTTAAAATTGCATTTTAACTTTGGGCGGCCTTAACTATATTATTAACTTGTTTTTAAGGTATGCCACTTAACTAGATTGTACAAAACTTAAAACGCTAGAGGAAAAAAGATTGATGGCTATTTAATTTTGGATTAATAATAAATGTTTATTGGTTGCGACACTTTAATTATATCCAATGTAATTAACTGCTTACATTCAAATGAACAAAAGTTATTTTGCCAATAATAAAATTTAATACATTTATGCATATAAGGGACTAAATGTTAACTAAACAATGACGATATATCAATATAGTTTATTCCTTTACATTATTTTGATATCTTATTGATTTTAAAGTTTAAGTCTTAAACTTACTGACCTTTAGGTATTATTTGCTTCCCTTCCTTGCTCTCTTTAGCACCCGCAAATTTCAAATATTGAGACATCATTTGTCTGTGTAAATGTCTTGCTGTATGTGCACTATTCTTATTAACATGTCATTGAATGTTAAATTATAAAAAAACATTGGTGGTTACAAAACTTAGTACAGAAATGAAGTTCTATTAGAGTAAAAACTTGTTACAACTCGCTTTTTTGACATTCTATACGTCTCAAATAGCTGCTATCTTGATTTTCGTCGAAATCCAAAAATGATTGAAGAACTATGTTAGTTTAAGTATAGTGTATTAGTTTTATAGTAATTTAATAATTTTAAGTCAGTAAAAATGAAAAGGAAAGTTGGTTAAAAATTGTTGTTACACAGTTTAACCTTTTTGCAAGTTTTAAGGTAAAATTCAGAGATGTAATAGGTCGATTCACGTTCCTCCCACCGCGAGGCTTTTCCATTACATTAGGATTCCTTCTCCGCATAGAGAAAAAAGAATTATCTTTTATAGTTGCAAGATATATATTTGTTTAAAAATACCAACTTTTTCTGGTCTGGCAAAGCTACATTTTTCAACAGCACAAAGGAATACATTTCCACTGAAAACTAAAAAAAGGTTAGATACCAATGCAAAGAAAATCCTTCTTAAGATAAAAAAAACTTTCTGAAAATAGAAGTTAAGGGATTGTCAAGTTAAACTAAAAGCTGGAGGCTAAGAGTAAAGCATCCTAGGGGCCCCCTGGATCTGGCCCCAGTCCCCATGTGGGCCATCTTTCTTCCTTGCTCAGTCCGTCCTCCTCTTTTAAAATAGATAGAAAAGGCAAATATAAAACGAACGGACCGTTTATCTCGTTCCACTATCAAACTCTCTAAAACTGGTTTTTTACTGATAAAAAAATCTAAACTCTTTGAGAATCGCTCGACCTCGAATTTACTGAACTTATCGCTTTTCTATTTTTTTTCGAGTAGGGAAAAGTAATTAAACTCTCTTTGTGTGTATTTTATAATTTACTTTATCTTCTGTTTCAAAGAGAGTATTAGGTCGAACTAATTTGTCTTGGGAAAGTGATTTTTTACTTTTTTCTCACCTACCTATAAAAGAAAGTATTGTGTTCACCTTAAAAAATTCTAAACCGAGTTACTAACTGAGTAACTGGCTTTCATCATAAATATCGTTTTTATTGACGTTATATAAATAGGCATTTTTATGACGCTTTAAGAAATTTCTTCTTGCTGTCAGTCCGTATGTGTATTTGTATCACGCTTTACTCCCGCTATGATTATTTACGCTTTATTATGCTGGTTAGTTAAAATTGGCATTAGACTTTAGCTGTCCTGCCCGGAAAACAATTCTTTTAGACCGTTTTACTCTATTTTCATATTTTATTTTCTTATTGGTCCATTGTGAAAATAATGGAACCATTTAAACCACCGGGACCCCCAATATAACATCTAATTTTTGTACTTTTTTTCGACGTATGACTTATCATTAGATATCGGTGTTTTTCTCTTTGTGATACCTGTCAAAATATAAACTCAGAAATTTTAGTCTTGACTATCTCCTGTAGGTACTGTTAATAGTAAACGTTATAATGCACTTTACTCTATTTAAATACTGTATCAAATAAAGGAATATTATTTGACCAAACAAAACTCTCAATGTTCTTAGTTTTTAAGTTTTCTACTAAGTAGCTCGACTAACTAGAAATTTTCATTTTCATTATACATGAATTTTGAGGTTAGAATTAACTGTCGTCTTTAATAGTACATTTTAATTAGAGATTACAGAACATGTTAGGATTATATTACTATTTATAGATTTTACAATAAATTTTACCTCGATACCAAATTTTAAATGTTCACGATAGCTTGAAGCTGTCTAAATTGAAATATCTCGTAACACCCTTGGCTAGGAAACAACATTTCCAGCCTAGTCCAGTGAATAGATATTTTTCGGGGGACCCTTAAGGGACTTAAGGTCGGGGACTCTTCATTTCGGGGCCAATAAATGACCGTACTTGTGGGGTGCCTGCCCCTAGTATTTTGGTCACAATTTTAAATTGGAGTCAAAAATAAATATTCGGTAAAAACAGTTTCAGTTAAAAAATATTTTATGGAAAAAAGTGAGAAAATAAAAAAGGTCTCGGTTAAGCTCCTTTATAATCTTTGGGGTGACGCCCCATAAAATAATGACTTTTTACTCTGATGCGTATGTGGACCCAATTAAAAATTTAATATTGGCAGGTAAAAGCTAGGGACACCCTAGGTACCTCTCTCTACCTCTACCTATCTTGGGTATTCTTAAGCTGTTCCTTCATTTTTCATGGCCTTTTTAAGTGTGAAGCTAGGGAATGGCTATGAAAAGGCTAGGGGAACCTAAAAAGAGTATCTTTCTAGCCCTAGGGACGGTTAAATGTACTGGAATGAACGCCATAGCTAGGAAGTAGCTAGGTGGAACCTAGCATGTAACTACTAGCTAGAAGTAATTTAATCATAAGTCATGCAAATTTATATTTATATTATATTTATTTACAATTTCATTCGTAAGCATAATCAAAACGTCAAAGAAAAAAGTTTAAAGTTTTTTATCTTTAATTCAATAATTAAATAGTACGTTACTACGTTGTGGATTACTTATAATATCAAACAACAAATTCCGTATTTTCCACAAGAATATCTATATTTAAATAGCAGAGCCGACTTTCGGCATTTGTCATCAACTGTGCCGAAGAGGTGAGTCTCCATATGTTGTCCAAATTCTCCGTTAAGGGCTTGGAGCAGTTGATGGCGAAAGCCGGCTCTGCAATTTAAATATACATATTCTTGTTGAAGAGACGGAATTTGTTGTTTGATGTTATTTCAATAGTTTTTTTAAAGTGCTAAATTTGCAAGTTTTTAGAAAGTCATTGAAAACCATCAAGTGAATTAAACAATAATTCCAAAACAAAGAAATCTGGGTTTAAGACTTCATTCATAACTCTTTAGAGTTTACACAAATTATGGTTCACAGTTTTGGTAAGAGCCTTTAAAGTTACAGGGGGGTTTTGGTTAACATTCTAAATCTCGACCTAGAGGAAACCATTCAAAGCAGACTTAACTCACAGCTGTTAAATTTCTATTAAAGCTTTCCAAGGCGCACCTTTTCCAATAAATTCAACATTTAATAAATATAATATTTTTTGTAACATACTTAATAAATTAGCTTAAACCCCTTAAGAACCTTTGTTTGACTTATGATAAAACTACTATTCTGTTCTGGACAATAATACTGCGGGACATATCAAAGATGTATAAATAGCTGTGCTCAAAGAATAAATTTCAGTAAATTTTACACTTAGTATTGGTAATACCTAAAGTATTCCTGTACTTCTGGCGTATTAGAATGTCGACTTCATTATTCTCTACCTTTACAGATTTTCCGTATATCAAATGTTGTTTTCTTACTGAGTACCTTTCAGTCGAAGTGCGAAATGTCCGTTTACAGCCTGCCAGTCCCTAAGGCCTCTTCATCACACGGGACATTTCAAAGTTTTGTGTTTTAGTGCCTCCGATTTCTCATTAAAAATGTTTAAATTTATCGAGGAAATCATTTACTAATTATCCTAAGCAAATAAAAAAAACCGGGGTACCTCGGAACTTTTCCTCATCACATCGGATTCACTACGCTTATCCTCGCTTCGCGCGTCCTCAGATTATGCAAGTTGAGAAAAATTATACTCCAAAACGTCTTCGAACTCGCTTCGCTCGTCCTCACGTAGTGAATACATCCATTTCATTACCAGCGTTCACCGATCTAGGCCCTGACAAAAGCTATAAATATAACTTGTATTGAAATGTAACTTTGTGTACTTATCTATTACATAGAGGTATTCACTTATACCGAATTTCAACTCTTGATTTTTTTGCGATTAACACAATTTTTAAAAAAATGTACAAGTCATTCGATATAAATTTAAATATATCTGATAATGAGATGAAACTTAGCAAACATGATAGTCTTATACAGGCTACATAGGTGCTTAATCTCAAATTTAGCGCAACATTTTTTTCGTGTTTTGTGATTTTTGTAGGTTAATGAAGTCATAAAAAAAATATTCTCCGAATAGCACAACTACACCTACAGGCTGATTTTTAGTAATAGTAAATACATCCGTTTCATTCCCAGCTATCACCCACCACGCTCGATGCTACTTAACTTTTATGATCCACAAAAATCATGGATATACTTGTCGTATTGCAAGAAAATTTCCGATTTTTTAGCAAAATTTCCAATGAAAAAATGAACTACCTAACCTCACAAGCGGTTAGGGTCATTATTATGTTAGCTTAAGGGTTAGATTGTTTGAAAGGGAGGACTCACTGATCAAGATTAAATATACACCCACATACACACACACACACCATATAATATTATATATATATATATATATATATATATATAATATAATATATATATATATATATATATATAAAAAGTACGAGACACGATAAGTTCGAACACTTTCTTAGATCGAAATTAAATTTGGAGGACTCACTGATCAAAATTATATAGACCCGAGTGACTCTGGACTTCCCAACCTTACCTGACCGAAGAAGACATATGTCGAAAATTCTCAATACCCCTCTAATTTTCTTCGCTTCACCTCCTGTAAGTTATTATTATTATAAAGATCGTCAGGTTATACTTTTAGTATTTTCCTTTTTCTTTGTAATTATATATATATATATATATAATATATATATATATATATATATATATATATATATATATATTATATATATATATATATATATATATATATATTAGACACATATATAAGTACGAGACACGATAACTTTCGAACGCTTTCATAGATCGAAATTAACGGGTTGGTGAAAAGGACCTTAAAGTTGGTCTCCTCACCAGGCTTGACCTCCCCACCCCCTACTACTACTAGATCGAAATTAAATTTGGTACAAAAGTCAACCTCTTTAATGTCCCGATACCTATTTTTTATGAAATATGTGTGGCGTCATTAACACACAAAAATGACCTCACAAAAATCACAGATCTTTATATATTGTTTAGATTGGGCTGACATTTTTTACACATATTCTACTATAAATGGTTCGCAAACGTACGAAATTCTATTTTACTATTTGACTTATATATGTCAAACATAAGATTAGGTCATTAACTCACAAAGTGTTAATAAATATAAGTAATAAAATAACAAAACGTATTTAATGCATGTGTAAACCTTCTTTTTAGCGAATTTTCATAATGAAAATGACGCTTATGAGGTTGTTTGGATGACGGAAGATGAGGGTGGGAGTGAGTGGAATCGGTTCCTATTGGCTTCCTGATAACAAAATATATGTCCGAAAAAAGTTTATATATATATGTATATATATATATTATATATATATATGTGTATATATATATATATATAATATATATATATATATATATATATATATATATATATATATTATGTATGTAAGAGTTTCTACCCTTTCGTATGGCGAACGATAACTCTCGAAGGCGTTCTCAAATTGAAACGAAACTTTGCAAATCGCGAGATGTTATAGAGGTTACAAGGCCTATTGTTTATAAAAACATTATGACGTCATCAAACCAAAGTTATGACGTCATGAAAAAAAATTATTTTGAAACTTAAAATGGCTTTAAAACAAGGTATCTAGTATTTAGGTAGACGGCTAGCTGAATCGATTAAGACCAATTTCAGCTCAATCGAACCATCACAAATGGCGCAATTGGTATACATAATATATAATCTTGTATATATGTATACGTCTAGGTCAAAGACTCGTACGATATCTGTTGGGTTCAGTAGTGTTAGAGGGTGGGGATATAGTATTAAAGAGAGACCTCTACCTCTTGCTCCATCATGGTAAGCCTACTGTCCCAGAGAGACAGGGCAAAAATGGCTTCCACTGAACCACGCCGAGCTAAGCAGACCGTAAAGAGGAAGAAATCGAAGTAGTCTTTATATGGTCGAAGTTTATTCTAAAACGAATGCAACCAGTTTCAGCTCAACCGGACAATCCTAAGTGACGCAAACGGTATTTTTATTTTAAATAATCATGAATATATTTTTTCAACCTTAAGATTTTACTCAAATAAACAATTTGTTTACAAAAAAAAATTTGACATTTTCTTTAAATTTTATAAACAATCATAAATGTAAGTAAGTGTTGAAGTTGTCTTCATATGGTCGAAGTCATTCTAAAACCATTGCGACCGGTTTCAGCTCAATCAGACAATCTTTAGTGACGGAAACGGTATTTTTATTTAGAAACAAAAATCATGAATAATATATTTTTGTTTATAATGTTTCTTAATTTTAATATTATAGCATACTATTAATAATAGAGTATTAATAAAATCTTAATTAGTAAAATCAAATTGTGAGAAAGCCACTCAGGCCCGCGAAGCGGGCCTGTGTGGAGAGGCTGTGAAAATTCGCTAGATACATGACAAAATGCTATGTAACAAGAACAATAATGAAACAACACATAATACAAAACAACAACAATGTGGCCGCAAAGCGGCACAGGAAGGCCCCGGGCCGAAGCGGCCCGGTGGGCCTACGCCGCGGAGCGGACGAGGCGCGAAGCGCCGAGGCCGCGTAGCGGCTACGGGCCGAAGGCCCGTATTTTAAAAAAAATATATCTTAAAAAAAAAATCAATCTTAATTTAAATCAGTGACACATAGCAAATAATTGTGAATATATAATTATATATACACAATTATATTATATTTAAGTATACATTTCATTATACTTTATGTTAGTAAAAATATTATTGTGATATTGTAAATAGCAATAGCTCATGCCTAGTATCCTATGCTTAATTATTCCAGCAATAAGTCTCTTGTCAATTAAATCAACACAAAAAATGTCTCTAAAACGTAATTAATTTATTCATAAAATAATTCTATTTATTTATTTTTTTTTATTATTTATTATTTAATTAATTTAAAAATGATGAAACCCTCTCCTAACGGATTGTCGAAATCCCTGGAGCGGCTTTTTTTAAAAAAATACATTTTAGATTAGTTTTTTTCTATGTTTTTTTGTATTTGCTGTATTTTTTTCTCAATAAAAGCTTTACTTACTTACTTAAATGTTAATAAAACAAGTTATTTCACTATTGTGTAACACACGGATGTTAAAACCACGTCCACCATTTCAAATCTGACCAACCTGTTTGGTTCCTTAAGACTATTTTCTAACGCTGTCAACAGATTTTAGCCATGTGTTGAACTATACCACATTTAAAAATTGGCCTATATCGTGACAGTATGCCAGTTATATAAACCAGTAATATGACGAACTGATAAATTACAACAACCTCGGGCCGCAGCGGCTGAGGTTGTTTGCCGCATTGCGGCAAAGAGGCCGAAGACCTCTTGATTTAAAATCTTACACAATTCAATAATTAAAAATTGAACCAATGCTGAAAACTAGATGAAACTTTGTTCATATATTTATGAACGACTACATGGGGGCCAAACCTCAATCCGATCGCAACATTTTTCCGCGTTTTATTATGTTATAATTATAACATTTTTCGAAGTTTTCGCTAAGTCATAATTTCGGGTATAATGACGTCTTAAGAAATATTTTCTAGATAGCACTACTACATCTATACACTAATTTTTGTAAAAATAGGCAGGGAGCTTTGATGATTACAGATAAGAGATCTTAAAACACCTAAATCGGATAATTCCGGTGACATCCTGATTTGGGATTTTTTTGCAAACATAACACTTTTCTTATATACCTACAGTATAAATGAGGAAAAGTAAAAAGTTTAAATCTATGGAGATGTCTATGATTTAATGTTATTAAGTATAACATGAGATTATAAAATACAATTGTTGTGGTGTATTAGATTAGCAGCCTACGTGTGAATGGTGATGTTAATCTCGATGCAAGGAGCGCCGCAGGGAAACTATTTGCCTCCTAGTTTGTTACAGCGAGGAAATTACACTGCCCCTCATTACTAGGATTACATTTCTTATCAAATAGATTAGAGATTTAACTCCTCTTACAGGTTTATCTATTTCCAAGTTGTAAATTTAGACTGAAATATATCGTTCCTTCTTCTCAACTAAATTACCTTCAACCGTTTAATTTTCTAAATCATTAATAAGTTTTTTTTAATAGGAAAAAAGGTTACGCATATTCTGTATATTTTTAAATTCAATTTATTAAGCTATCTTGTTTGTGTTAGTTTCAGATATTAATACAGATTTAATGTTTTTGTCAAACATTTGTTTCAAAATAAATTTTAACTGTAATATTGTATGCAAATTACAGTACCACTGTGTATTAACTATACTTTTGCCATAATTAACTAGTTTTACAATAGTTTCTTTTTATTTTGTTTAAACAATGTTTATGTAAACAATTCAGTTATAAAATGGAAGTTTAAACATCAAACGTAATCTAAAACTTCTAAAAGCACTATTTAGTAAATATCTTTTTTGTCAGCTTATTTTGTTTTATATTTTATAAATATTTTCATATTTAAAAATTCGATATTTAAAAAGTCGAGGGTTCAAATGCACTTAAGAGGAGGACCGTATATTATTATGACCGCTATGCCTTGAACTATTTTTTAGGTGTGAATAGAACTGTTTGTACTGTTCAAAACACAGAACAGTGCCTTAAACTGTTCTGTACCTTGAATTCAAGGCTGGTAAACCCAACATAAGTTTTGTATGGTTTTCTTTGGCTGTTACGCAAGTTCGGAATTGTATTTATTTCGATAAAAGTCTGGATCCATTTTTCCGTTATCTTCAATTCATGTAAAGACATAGTTTTGCGGGCACTAAAAACCTTACCCTCCTCTGCCATTTAGGGAGGGTTGGAAAGATACTGAATCATAAGACCAAACACTTAAGACATTGGAAGTAACCTCCGGATTTACCGTTGTTTCTGGTACCACAGATTTTTTTTTTGACACTTTGTATTGAATAATACAACAACAATTATTGTTACAAGTATTAGGGTTAGCATAGTTTCGTTGACTTGAGAGGCTGGTAAGAGAAACAATCCAGTGTTTGCACTCTGACGGGTGTTGGTAGATTTAGTATAAATAGATATAAAATCATATAATAGTAATAAAAAAAAATATATAAAAAAAGTAACAAAAAAAAAAAATAAAAAAAATAATAAATAAAAGAATAAAATAAAATAAATAAATAATAATAATAAAGAAATAAAAATAATAAAGAAATAAAATAAAATAAAAGAAATAAAAATAAAATAAAAAAAATAAATATTTAATAGAAATAAGAACTAAAGCAAATAAAGATTTATATAAAAATAAATAAATTAAATGACTGTATAAAAACGATTTATGGATTGTTTAGCTGGTCTCTGGGCCACTGTCTCAGGCGCCTGGTGGGATTGTCTGGAAGGGTTTTGGAGGAGAGGAGTTGTACAAGAGGATTGGGATGGTCTACTTGGGATTCATGGAATTTTTGGTAGCGGTCTTTAACAAATGGGACTTTAAGGTCGTTATGGATGGTGAGGTTAGAAACATAAAAGGGAGCATTAGTGTCTTTCCTGAGGATTTTTGACTGTAAGGTTTGAAGACGTTGGGAGTTGTAAGGCTTAGTGGTACCCCACACTTCTGTGGGGTACCACAGAAGTGTGTACCCACATTCGAATATATATACCACTTGTTTATGTATACCACTTGTCGAATTGACAAGTGTCAATTTGAAGAGCAAAAGTGACGTGAACACTTTTCTGTTCGTTGATTTTTATCCTACATTTCCTCAACCAAGGTTCTAGAAGGTATAGGTGGTTTTGAGTTTGATCAGAAACCGTTATGTGGTCTTCGTGGACAGAAAGGATAGCTTTATCGTCGGCAAAGGTTCCTAGGATTGTGGATGGATGTTCAGGAATGTCGTGTGTGTAGAAGGAGTACAAAATTGGTCCTAAAATACTGCCTTGAGGGACTCCTGCGCTGACGTGATAGATTGTAGAGAATGATGACTCTAAGCTGACTCGAAAGTATCTGTCTGAGAGAAAGGACTTTAGGATAAGATAGTACGTGAAAGGAAGGACACCCTTGAGTTTCCAAAGTAAGCCAGCATGCCAGACTCTATCAAAGGCCTGAGCCTCATCTAGAAAGACTGCTGAGCAATACTTTTTTCTCTCAAGGGAGGAGGCAATGACATTGACAAGTCGATGACATTGTTGGATAGTGGAATGCTGGGATCTAAATCCAAACTGGTGATTAGGAAGGTATTGGTTAAGTGAAGGTATAAGTCTGCGAAGAAGGAGTTTTTCAAGGACTTTGCCCATGACAGTAAGGAGGCTGATTGGTCGATTGGATGAAGAGAGATGGGCCGGTTTGGAGGGTTTTGGGATCATTATAACTGTTGCGAATTTCCATTGGGTAGGAAAATGGGCGGTTCTAAGGACTGAGTTGCAAATATAGGTGAGAAAAAGGATTCCTTTTATTGGAAGATGCTTTAGGATTTCAGAGGTGATGAGGTCGTATCCAGGGGATTTATGGGATTTAAGGTGTTTTATGGTATACATAATGTCCGACGGATTAAAGGCTTTAGGTGGATGTGACAACTGGAGAGATGAAAGGAGATCATCTTCAATCATTTGGATATGTTCATTATCAAGGATATCTGGATGAGGAGAGAAAAGATTAACGAGATGTTGAGCAAAGACTTCCACTTTATCAGTTTCTGATATTGCCCAAGAACCATCAGTTTTCTTTAAAAGAGGAGGAATGAACTTATGGGAGAGGAGACGTCTACTAGCGTTCCATTGAGAGCGGTCTTTGTCAGTTAGGTTTTCAGTAAAGCTTTTAAACTTGTCTTCGTTGTACTGTCGAATTAGGTTGGTGAGTTTTCTACTTATATTATTTAAATAGGGTTTGTCCGATGGGTATCGAGTACGTTTCCAACTAGATCTAGCTCGTCTTTTGTCGGTTATAAGTCTACGTATTTCAGTAGGTAATGTTAGTGGTTTGTACTTGGTATTATTGTTTAAATTTATCACTGAGTCCCATATTGATGTCTGTATTGCGTCAGTTAGTAGCTGTACTGCTTCGTCTACGTCGGTGGCTGTTTTTAGGGGTATCGTCAAGTCCAGTTTTTGTTCAATCAGTGTTTGGAAACTGTCCCAGTTTATGGGTCCGTTGATAAGTCTTGGTAAGGGTTAGGATCACAGGGCTATGATCTGAAGATATGTCATTGAGGGTTGATGCTGCAGGATGAAGCTGGGTTATTGGAGAGGTAACAAAAAATCTAGGAGATCAGGTAGTCTATTAGGGTCAGAAGGGTAGTAGGTATAATCATTTGGGGAATGTACTTAAAAATTCGTGGGGGCATCAAGAAGTGAGATACCTCGAGGATTGCTGACTCGACAACCAAACTGTGGGTGTTTTGCATTAAAGTCCCCTCCAGCAATAAATTTAGGACCTAAGGACTGGAATAAGGAGAGGAAATCTTGTTTGGAGACATGTTGGCTCGGAGGGCAGTATATTGAGGATAAAGTGTAGTTGAAAGGAGTGGAATTTAATGAAATTGAAGTACTCTGTATTGCCTCTGACGATGTTGAGGTAATAACAAAATGGTAAAGGGAATTTCGTACTAGGATCGCACTACCCCCTCGTGCAGTGTTATTTGGGTGATCTGTTCTGTATGTTGTGTAATTTTGAATGTGAAAATACGATCGTGAAGTGAAGTGTGTTTCTGTGATGAGGGCAATGTCGATCCTTCTGTCTTGTAGTATTAATTCTAGTTCCTGACGGTGTTGGGTAACGCCGTTGGCGTTCCAAAGTAGGATAGAGAGGGAAGAATTTGTTAAAGGGAGGGCGCCAACCGGGTGGGAAGGAGAGGGGTGAGGATTGTAGTTAAGGTTGTAATGGCTGTAAAAAGAGGTTCGAGTGTAAGACCGAGTTCGTTAAGGAAGGTTTGTAAGTAAGGAAATAAATTGGTATTGGTAGCAGGAGGAATATGGACGGGTAGACGGGGTCTTTTAGGAGGAGCGGCTGATGCGACAGAGGCATAACTGAAACTCTGGTTGCTTGTCTGAGGTATTGATATTGGCAATGAAGGTGTCGTCTGAAGTGCTGGCTCGGTGGTTTGTGAAGAGTCCTTTTTATTGTTTGTGAGATAGGTGAGATCTGGTATTTGCTGTGGGGGCTGAAGTGTTATTAAAGGTGGTGCAGTTGGTTCAGCATCTTTAATACCACTTCAGAGAATGATAGGTAAATAAATAGTCTCTCCACTAAGATGTATGTTAAAAAATGTTTTATTTGAGAGTTAACTTTCCGCCGCATCCGGCCATCATCAGTCTATAAAAAGCCAAGAAAATACAACAAACTTAAAATAACTAAAAAAAAAAAAAAAAAAAAAAATATAAAAAGTCTAACACAAAGTTAAAAATAAATACAAAACAATAACTAAATTAAAAATAAATCGGCGAGAAGACAGAAACACGTACCATTCTCTGGAGTGCTATGAACGATCGATAGTAACGATCTCTTTCCAATCTTTATAGCGCACTGACAAACGAGGGATACCTACACAGTTAGGGCGTACTCCCCTCTCCTGAAGCCAATATCTCAGTGCTATAGCCTTCGAACCTTCTTCTTTGACATTAATGGAGGTACCACTCTCAATATCTTTGAGAATTTCGTAGGCCTCGAGAACATCGAGCCTAAGTCCTTTATTTTCGTACCATAAAGTAGCCACTTCGTGGGGTCCATTAAAATGGTTTTCATCTCTCATATGTTTATAAAACCGGGTATTCCTCGAGTTAGATTTATGTTCAGCCAAACGGGTAGAGAAAGAGCGACCTGTTTGACCTGTATAGGTGCACTGACAAGTACCGCAGCGTATTCTATAAACACCATTACGTTCAGCACTAGGAATAGGGTCTTTGACCTTGGAGATTAAGTTTTTTAGGTTACCCTCACTTTTGAACGCTACACGTACCTCACTTTTTATGACGTTAGCTACTTTATTACTTAGGGCGCTAATGAAGGGAAGTACACACCATTTCATTGGTTGTTCAGCCACCTGTTCAGTATTATTTTGAATTGTTTCTCGAGGCCTACGAAATTCTCAAAGATATTGAGAGTGGTACCTCCATTAATGTCAAAGAAGAAGGTTCGAAGGCTATAGCACTGAGATATTGGCTTCAGGAGAGGGGAGTACGCCCTAACTGTGTAGGTATCCCTCGTTTGTCAGTGCGCTATAAAGATTGGAAAGAGATCGTTACTATCGATCGTTCATAGCACTCCAGAGAATGGTACGTGTTTCTGTCTTCTCGCCGATTTATTTTTTAATTAGTTATTGTTTTGTATTTTTATTTTAACTTGTGTTTAGACTTTTTATATTTTTTTTTTTTTTTTTTTTTTTTAGTTATTTTAAGTTTGTTGTATTTTCTTGGCTTTTTATAGACTGATGATGGCCGGATGCGGCGGAAAGTTAACTCTCAAATAAAACATTTTTTAATACATCTTAGTGGAGAGACTATTTATTTACTTATACTTGGATTACTCCACAGAGCAGTTATTTGTATTATCAGAGAATGATAGTTTTTCGGACTGTTGTGTTTCATTCTAGTAGACAAAACCTAAGGCTATTAGGTCAGGGCTATAGATTGTGTTTATGCACACTAATTTTAGCGTGTTCCCCTGTCAGGTGGTATCTAAACTATAGAGAGCAGAAATTCTAAGAAGTACCTCGAGTTTCGCTGGTTGCAGAGTAACCTTAGAGTTTATACACTATACTCTAGGGTTCATCAGTATAGTGGCATTCAGTAGACTGGAAACGCTGAAATGACCCGAATACAAAGTTTAAAGAATGCCCTTATGTAAGTAAATATCATGTCTCCCCATTCTTTTTAAACAATACTTTGTTGAACAATACTTGTGTTTTGTTCGGATTGGTTAAACTTTTATAAAAGCATATTTCGATAACTTTAAATATTTCGCAATAATATTTTGATTTATTGCTCTCAAAAGTGTATTCCAACATTTTCGTTTAGCATGTTATTATATTGTATTTGCGAAAGTATGACTTTGGGACTTTGTTAAGCTCAACATATTAAGTTTAAAGTAAATAATTGTGAAAAATAATTATTCTTAAACAAATACTATTTTTAGATTATTAGGTTAAGGCTTCAAATATAACATTGCCTGAGGCAACATTGAACCCCAATTATAATTATAATTGGGTTGTATAACCAAACAAGCAGAGAATGTTGTTGTTTTACTTTCATTCTAAAAACATAATATTGATTTATCTTCATAGAATATAGCGAAGGAAGGTTTGGTTTTCTTGGCCTTCTTTGTGAGGTTTTTTTGTGTTTTTCTTTGTGATTTCATTAATCTTGTCTAGCCTTATCACATCTCGGGGTTTCTATCTTTTTTCTCATTTATTCCTATCATAGAAACCCCATTAATCCAGGTTGAAAAAGTTATGTATGCCCAACAATTATAAATACATTTAACACCGTAAATTTTAATAAAATTTATTGAAAACAATGCATAACTTTTGTATACATTAATTTGTTTATCTCATTTATATATTTTCAACAAGATATTAATAATTTTCTCAATTTAAGATACTAATCTAGCAAAATTAGCATCTATCTCATTGTAATTTTTTCAAAGCTTTGTAGTTTCTTTTTACTGTTTGTAATATAATAAAATAACATAAAAGAAATACAATATTTCATTTGCTATAAAAGTATTATGAGATTTTGTAAAGATAAAGTAATGAAAATTCTCATAAAATTTAAAAATTAATTTCTAGGTTAATAATATTTATTAACCTATATATGAATATATAATAAATAAGAATTTAATTCTTAACAGTCCAATAACTATTTTGTTAATTAAAAATTAATTCTTGTAAACAGGTGTGTTGACAGTAATTTGTCTAATTGTATTTGTACTTGAATGTACTTTGTTTTGACTTCTTTAAGTCGGAACATTCGTTAGAGATATTATAGTTAATAGAGACGTTAGAGGTAGTTAATATAAAGACGTTATAAAATTGGTTATTTTGAGTCACTTATCCCTCAGTAATCTCTCTGCTGTTAATTTTAGCAATTACTGAACTTGTTTATCGCAGCTCTTGGTAAATGATTTTTTTTTTGTTTTAAATACTGAATCAAAATTTGTTATCAATTTATTTATATCAATTCTAAGTCTAATCGGATTCTAGGCTGCTAAAAAATACATATATTTTTCAAAAAACAAAACATTTTAACAATTCAATTTTTCAACAAATCTTTATTTTTTCTTTCTAATTTAGGATTTACCTACTAAAAATCCAGGTATTTTTTTTTCTTAAAACCGTTTTTAATACTGAAGGTTTAATACAAACGCAGTTTTTCAACCCTTTTTCTACCTCGTTATCATAATATTGACTTAGGTCTAAAACCACTGGGGTGTGAAATTTGCAAATATTTTCCATGCACATTGTTTAAACAATAGATTTTTTAAAATTCATTTAATCATTAACTTGTATTATTAAAGAACAAATCAATAAATTAATAATAATTTTCGTATTGTTTTTTTTTTCAATTCTTTATTTTTTCAATTGATTTAGGTAAATTATTGTGTTTAATAAATTACATTAGATTAGTTGATATATATATTGTGTTTTACTTTTCCTTATTTATACAATAGGTATATAGAAAAGTATTGTAGTAATTGAAAAAATTGGGTACGAGGCACCGCGGATATTTTTTCTTATTACATCGGATTCGCTAAGCTCATCCTTCCAGCTTCGGACTCGCTTTGCTCTTCCTGAGAATCTACAAGGCGTTAAATTTATATTGTCGTTAATATTTATGGTTTCGTTTTAAAACAGCCAGTATATCTACGGTTTTTGTTGGATCATAAAAGTTAAGTAGAATTGAACGAAGTCAGTGCCTGCATGTGTGACCTCTGTGTATAAAACTAATTATTTACTGTCTGAGGACGAGCGATGCGAGTCCGAAGTAGAGAGGATGAGCGTAGGGAATCCGATGTGATTTGCTTTTTGATTTAAAAGTTGCAAGGTACCCTGTACCTGATTTTTTTTGAGTTGACACCAAAAATTTATGTTCGAAATATTTAGTTATAAAGTCTAACAAACTTAACGTCTAAAGGCTTTAAGGTTTTTACTTTAATCTCTTCTGCAAAATTAATACAAGAACAAAATAATACAAAAGACGTGAAACCGTCCTTTCCTTGAAAATTTCAATTATCTCATGGTTTACGCATCATAGGTCCAAAGCTATTTTGACACAGGCTTGATATTTGTTTCATTTTCGTTCGACTCTAGTTAATAACCTACCTTTATGATTTGGCCCTTTCGCAATACCACAATTTTGTAAGATCTGTTAAACGTGCTGCAAAGTGCAGCACGACCAGGCATATTGTAAGATCTCTTTAATTCTTGAATTATACTTGGCTCTGCTTCTTATATTCTTACTCTCCTATAATCACCCAGGCCTTGAAGTTTTTTTACACTTATGATTGGTTAGGTTCATCTTGCTTTGACTAAGAATATTTAGTTTTGTAGGACACGATTATTTTGAATGGACTCCAACCGTTACCAACAAAAGGGTTGAATTAAACTTTTTGTGCCACCAAGTTATGTTGGTGATTCCTTCTGACCTGTCATTTAAATTCAGAGATAATTATCGTTTTTTCCCTTGGCGGCGTGCCAGCAAAATTAAATAAAGTCAAGTTATTTCACCTTATAGAGGTGATGGTGGCATAGGTGCTGTTTGTGACTTGTTTGATTCAAACACTTATTTGATCTCTTTAGTCGTGCTAACTGTAGAGGAAGATAAAAACTGCAGCAGTAAAACCACGGCACACAATCATACTCACTATGATCTGTCGCGATAAATATCCGTGAACACTCCTAAATCGTCCAATAGCTCTCATATAACTTGGCAGAAAGAACCAAAAAGTGTTTGTCTTGGCACGCCGCTAAGGAGAAAATCTGATAATTACCTCTAAATTTAAATGACAGGTCAGTGGGAAAGAACAACATAACCTGGCGGGGGAAAAAAGTGATTTCACAACTTTTTTTTGGAGCAATGACTTGGCGAAGTGTATTTCTACATCCAAGGGGTTTTTGGTTAGGTTTCATAACTTTTTGTGATGAACGGCTGTTTAGGTCAATGAAAAGCCAATTTAATAAATGTTGAGAACCTGTAACAACAGAGTAAACGAGTGATTACAGTTGATTATTTCTATGAGAGCCTCGCGATGTATCTAGCTACAAATAGATAAATAAAATAAAAATGCTCTTGAAATAAACTCCTACGTTTTATCAAAACTTGAAAAGAGTTTGATAAACATTTTAGTACAGTTCAGTATTTTCGCTGTACAAAGAGTCCCGCGATGTCTTTGTTGGAGGATAAAATCCTTAATATAAGCATTGGACTTAATAGTTCAAGCTCTTGGTGCATCAAAATAAAAAATTCTGGCGCGGTGGTCCGCATGTCGGGCGAATTTCCTTTGGATGCGTGTTTCCGTGCTTTTTACACTATATAAGTTTACAACTACTAAATAAATAATTCCGGCGCGGTGGTCCGCTGTCGGGCGAATTTCATGTAGAATTCGTGTTTCCGTGCTTAACAACCCATTTCTAAGGTTCCGGTTCATGCTTTAGAACCTAAGCAGTTACTCGATTGTCAAGCACTGCTCGTAACTCATTTTGTCTGTATTTTTCAAAGGAAATGCGCATAATTATCCAGTTGGTTGTTCAAAACTATGCCTCTAAAATTAGAAGTACGCACTATTATTTGCACTAGTTTAAAGCTTAGTTACTTATATTTAAGCTTAGTTAGTTATCTTTAAAGGTTTTAGCGCATTTTTTTGCTACCGTAATTTTGGTTTTCGACAATTTTTGTGGTTTTTCGACTTTTTAGTAACTTAAAGTGGTCGGACCGGTTTCATTCGATTCAGCGCCCAAAAATACATCGAAAACGACACCCTACTCGAAATTTATTTTTTATCGGCCTAAATTTTGGTTTTTGGTAATTTTACAATGGTTTTTGGAATTTTTGGTCACTTAGAGTGGTCGTATCAACTTCGGACCGGTTTCATTCGATTCAGAGCCCAAAAATACATCGAAAACGACACCCTACTCAAAATTTATTTTTTATCGACCTAAATTTTGGTTTTTGGTAATTTACAATGGTTTTTTGGACTTTTTGGTCACTTAGAGTGGTCGTATCGACTTCAGCGCCTCAAAAAACATAAATAATGACCTTTTTCGCGGCAAAAAATATTAACCCTGAATTTTGCCGATTTTTTGAAAATTTCGCTGACTCAGCAAACCGGGTTAATGACGTCACAAAAACCTGGTTTTCAATAGGGTTCGTTTCCTCCCAAAGGTTGATTTTTTGTACCAAAGTTTGGTTAAAAAAATGTTAATCCGTTCGAAAGATAGAGTGTTTAACAAGAAAGTGTCTGAAATACATTATATATATATATATATATATATATATATATATATATATATATATATATATATATATATATATATATATATATATTATATCATTTAATACTACCGAGTTTTGCAAAACATGAATAGTTACCACAATATAATTTTGCGAGTGACACCTAGGAAATGTAACAAGCAAAATGCAATGCTACATCTGGGAACTGTTCCATCATTCGACATTCGTCATCATTGATGGCTCGACATAATGTCATGTCCACTCGTTTTCGTTACGTCTAACTCATCAGGGCGCCGACAGAGCCTGAACTCACTCTGACCTTCAATTAATTCCGAAGAATATAATGTGAAGTACTTACCAGAGACGAGCGGTGCTCTCTTACCGCCATCATGCATGGCAAGCAAAACATATATCATTTGATACTACCGAGTTTTGCAAAACATGAATAGTTGACACAATATAATTGTGCGAGAGACACCTAGGAAATGTAACAAGCAAAATGCAATGCTACATCTGGGAACTGTTCCATCATTCGACATTCGTCATCATTGATGGCTCGACATAATGTCATGTCCCACTCTGTTTCGTTACGTCTAACTCATCAGGGCGCCGACAGAGCCTGAACTCACTCTGACCTTCAATTAATTCCGAAGAATATAATGTGAAGTACTTACCAGAGACGAGCGGTGCTCTCTTACCGCCATCATGCATGGCAAGCAAAACATATATCATTTGATACTACCGAGTTTTGCAAAACATGAATAGTTGACACAATATAATTGTGCGAGAGACACCTAGGAAATGTAACAAGCAAAATGCAATGCTACATCTGGGAACTGTTCCATCATTCGACATTCGTCATCATTGATGGCTCGACATAATGTCATGTCCCACTCTGTTTCGTTACGTCTAACTCATCAGGGCGCCGACAGAGCCTGAACTCACTCTGACCTTCAATTAATTCCGAAGAATATAATGTGAAGTACTTACCAGAGACGAGCGGTGCTCTCTTACCGCCATCATGCATGGCAAGCAAAACATATATCATTTGATACTACCGAGTTTTGCAAAACATGAATAGTTGACACAATATAATTGTGCGAGAGACACCTAGGAAATGTAACAAGCAAAATGCAATGCTACATCTGGGAACTGTTCCATCATTCGACATTCGTCATCATTGATGGCTCGACATAATGTCATGTCCCACTCTGTTTCGTTACGTCTAACTCATCAGGGCGCCGACAGAGCCTGAACTCACTCTGACCTTCAATTAATTCCGAAGAATATAATGTGAAGTACTTACCAGAGACGAGCGGTGCTCTCTTACCGCCATCATGCATGGCAAGCAAAACATATATCATTGATACTACGAGTTTTGCAAAACATGAATAGTTGACACAATATAATTGTGCGAGAGACACCTAGGAAATGTAACAAGCAAAATGCAATGCTACATCTGGGAACTGTTCCATCATTCGACATTCGTCATCATTGATGGCTCGACATAATGTCATGTCCCACTCTGTTTCGTTACGTCTAACTCATCAGGGCGCCGACAGAGCCTGAACTCACTCTGACCTTCAATTAATTCCGAAGAATATAATGTGAAGTACTTACCAGAGACGAGCGGTGCTCTCTTACCGCCATCATGCATGGCAAGCAAACATATATCATTTGATACTACCGAGTTTTGCAAAACATGAATAGTTGACACAATATAATTGTGCGAGAGACACCTAGGAAATGTAACAAGCAAAATGCAATGCTACATCTGGGAACTGTTCCATCATTCGACATTCGTCATCATTGATGGCTCGACATAATGTCATGTCCCACTCGTTTCGTTACGTCTAACTCATCAGGGCGCCGACAGAGCCTGAACTCACTCTGACCTTCAATTAATTCCGAAGAATATAATGTGAAGTACTTACCAGAGACGAGCGGTGCTCTCTTACCGCCATCATGCATGGCAAGCAAAACATATATCATTTGATACTACCGAGTTTGCAAAACATGAATAGTTGACACAATATAATTGTGCGAGAGACACCTAGGAAATGTAACAAGCAAAATGCAATGCTACATCTGGGAACTGTTCCATCATTCGACATTCGTCATCATTGATGGCTCGACATAATGTCATGTCCCACTCTGTTTTGTTACGTCTAACTCATTAACTCAAGGAAATTCGCTAAAAGTACGCTTAGTTTTCATACACAAGGGTTTTGGACGAATCATAAGAGCTCTAATTCATTTAAATAGGTTCAGTAGTGTAGGTTCGTCAACGTATTCAACTACCGTTCGATACATTAGGTTTTCGCTTTGCGTTCAATGTAGGAATGCTGAATTTAAAATTGTATTAGGTAGGAATGCACATGGGTATAAGACGAATCCAAAAAGTTCTCATCAAAATCTGTTCAGTAATTTAGGCTGCAGGTGCGACTTCGTAATAGTGAAGGATGAATAATATCGACATATTATTCATCCTTCACTTTTACGAAGTCAAAACTGCCATTTTAAAAACTATTTTTCACCAATCTTACTTTGAATGATCTTTATTCAAGATCATATTATAATCATAAATATGTTTTAATGTTAATATGTAAAGATCATATTATAATATGATATGTTTTATGTACATTTAGCCTATTTTTTAATGCAATTACTACAACGACTCTATGGCATGTCCTGCGTGTTTCCTAAAATAAAAGTTGTTCCTTTGAAGGTCATAAGGTAGAAGTCGTATGATTTAATGAAGCAACTTTAAGGGTTCTAATTTTGCTTTAACCCTGGTTCATTTATTTTAGGTGAAGACCCTCAACGTGTAACGAGTAATATAATACTTATGTATATTAGAGTTTTTGATATTCCAAGAAATCTTTCATATGGAAACCAGAAAATGAAAAAAGTTTTTAAAAACAAACACCAACACATGTATTCACTAAGTAACTTTTTATTAGTTATTTTTTAATACTGTTTCCTATCATCGGATAATGTGTTTCTTGTTTTGGCGCTATTTCTCTTTCTCTCAAAGAATTTAGAAGTATTTAGAGAGCTGGCGGAGTTATAATTCTAGACATTATCTTGTGTAAATGATAATTAAGGTGAAAGGAACCTCAAAATGTAATTTAAAAATTAAGCCACAGCCCAAATAACTGAACGAGGACCTTTAATGACATTTAATTTCGTTTAGATCACACAATGAAATACCCTGTAATTTATGTTATTTAAAGTTACTTTTACTATATTCCTTATTTTATACTGCTTACTTGCATTTATTTTAGTTTCTTTTCTGTTAATATTAACTTAAGATTGTTTTTTCCTGTATGATATTCCTATAAGTATATTCCTATATGATAAAGTCAATATTAGTATTCATTGTAGTTTTATATAAACTTTCGCCTTATACTGTATAAATATGGCAGGAAGAGAGAAAAACTTTTTTATAAATAATAATATATGTATAGGAAGTTGTAAAAAGAAAAAAAATGTACGAAGCAGGTGAGAAACTTGGTGAAAATTCTTTAACACGACTTTCATACTCTTAACCACCGCACCTCGTGAAAACCTTTTCAATATTATGTAGACGGTAAAAATTTCCTTCAACGAAGCAAGTTTAGCAGTAGAAGACATTACTGGTAAAATACTGACAAGTTACTTGTTCTTACAAGAATTTATTTTGACATTCTTTATATAGCTGTTTTATAGAAATTCTATGCATAAAGTATGAACGACGTTATTTTAACGATAACTTTTCTTGTGTCAATTTAATTCTGAAAATGGAAATATTTAAAAAATGTTTAAAGTTAAGATTTATTTTGATTAACAAAGCATAAGTGTTTGAACTACTGTCAGAAACAGAGGACTAAGAAATTTAATAAAAGAGTTTTCTTGACATTGCAATATCATTTTTTCTGTAAATTAAGTTAACTAGTATAATATTATTTTTAACTTACAGTACTTAATCTTGTGATTTATCTTTCATGGTATATAATATTATTATTCTATAATTTATCTTCTGTCTAAGCATCTGACAGAGAATTTCAAAATCTGCGAAGAACGTAACCAAGTACAAATTTTGACAAAGTTAATAATCAATACTAACTTTTTGGTAACCCAAAGTTGAAATGAATTCTAAACATTATGCTATAATGCTTTAAATACTCCATTATAATCCAAGAAAGTTAAAACCTAAAGGATCAAATTAATGTTAAAATTCTTTGGGATAAAAAAAACATGATTTGTTTAAAATAAAAATTATTTGATTATGAATAAGTCACTTATTGTAAAATGCCAATCAAAGAAAACTAGCTTCTTGAAAATCTTTGAAATTCAGTGTTACGGGTATAACTTTTTTTTATATATTACTGGTTTTAAAATAGTCGATATCATAATACGTTCCACTCTACCCTTCTAAAGTAACCGATAGTTGTTAGACAACAACCTACACATTTTGTTAACAATTATTTTTATTTTCTTTGCTTCTACTAAAATTTGTACTTTCCTCTAGAGTAATTATGTATATTATCTATAATTGACTAAAGTGACTACATGACATAACAGCGACATCATAGCAATAATATTTAAATACTATAAGACTGCCTTAGCAACATAAGTGTGTAACAATGCCCCTTTTAATAAGTTTCTCCCCCTTCTACATTCCTAGAAAATGTGGTATACATTTTCTAGGAATGTAGAAAATGTATATATTTTCTAGGAAATGTAACATTTTCTAGGAAATAATCTTATATGTTAGTTCGGAAAATCAAAGTTCAATTCCTGCGATTTCTAAGAAACCGTTTGAAATTTTTACATTATAAGAGTCTGCTCCTAAAATAAAAGTTCCAAAACAAAAAGCACTGATTCTTTTAAATGATAAATAAGTCAATTCAAAAGATCTCTTACCAAAATTAAAATTGTCCAATTCGTCTAAGATTTTCTCTTAAGTTTCTCATTAGATTTATTACAAAAATAGAAATCAATTAATATAACTGATTGTTTTACCTTTGGTTATTATTATTATAATAAGCCTAATAAATAATATCTCAAAGCTGTTTTGCCTGAAAACGTCCATAAGAATATTTGGTATCCAAAATATTTCTATTTACCGAGTATAATATTTTTTTGTTCCTTTAACCTTTTCTTGAATTAATCCATTTTATTTTTTCTATACAAGTCCGTGGGTTGGAACTTGGTAATAGATATATCATTGCTCTTAAACCATTTGTAGGATTAAACATTTTCCCTTTTGAAATCATTAATAAACCATTTATTTTATTCCATATTTACTTAGATAGTAAAACCATGACAAATAAAATAAATTTAATGATAAATATACGTTCTTAAGTAAATATAGTTGTTAAGAAAAAGGTCAAATCTTTAGAATATTTTTTTAGTAAAAATATGGTTAGTTGTTAGATAAACACAAGATACGCAGCCACTGAATTGTTACTGCTGCAACCTAATCTAGCCCATAAATCTGTGTTGACTCTATTTAATTGTGTGCGCTTATTTAACAATAATTATAATTGTTATATGATTCGATTAAAAGTTATTAAATCGGGTAAGGTGTTTTATTTAAACTAATCAACTTTGGTATAGTATTATCTATACTATTCCTAAGTTGATTATATATAATAATGGTATTATTTCAATATAGATTTTAGGGTACTGAATCACGTAATAAATGTAATGCATATTACTTAGTTATCATATAAGACGCAATATAACTCTTTCATGTTCTTGCTAATCAAGAACAGATATCAAAGTGGATAAAACAAGTACACCTTAAAATATATGAAGCTAGATTAACAAGTACATACATACTATACTAACATACACAAACACTCACACATATACACCTATATGTATATGTATCTGTGTGTGTGTAATACACACTGTGTATTATACACGGTTATAATCAGTTGAGCCAATAAGGTTAGTCCTTAATGTTATTGGTTCCTCAACTCTATTTTCCCGCGCTGTTAACTTATTTTAGCCGTGTGTCGTAATATAACAATTATAACGAAGACAAATATTAAGAATATTATATTAATTCATAGGCCTCCGTGACCGCGGTCGTTAAGGCGTTAGTGTTTACACTGACCTTTGACACCCACGGAGGTCTGGGGTTCGCATACCAGGTTACGCTCTCAGTTTATAGAAGATTATTGATTAGATAAATTATCGCCAGCTTTAGAATACACTTTGAGCGTAACGGTTGCTAATACCACCCGAGGTGGTTCCCGCAGGGGTTATCCCTGATGAGCCGCAAGGCTCTGAACGGGCATTATTATTATTTATATTAATTAACTTTGATGTTAAATTACTTATAGATAGTGGTAAGAGACTATACTAATACTATACTAGTAAGTTTATTAATACTTACAAGTATTATCATTCACGTAGCTCATTCACATAGTGTTCACAATTTACATCGACTAACACGTTTTTCATAATCAGTTAGAGTGTTTTAAACAGTATTCTGTAATAATTTAATTTACATTTGAAAATTGTCCTAATATATTTCCTTAATTTTTCATATTCGTTATATACTTTCTTGAGAAACTTCTTCCCAGTTCCTCAAATAAATTCGTAATATGAAATGTTTATTGGGGCGTTGATTTAATATACTGCTCTCTATAGGTTAAATCCTTTTAATCAAGGTTTACCTTTTTGTACAAGATGAAATTAGTTAAGATTAAGATGTGGTTTTACGATAATTAAATTATAATAAAAGGAAATAATCTATTTTAGATTCGAACGACGTGTTAACGAATTGAAATCTCTTAAATAATTGTCACTTTACTGACAGGTTGAATGGGGTTATTTCTTGCTAAAATGTTACCCTGAGGTGAAGAGGGTCTAAATTAAATCTCTTCAAGTAGAAAGATCAAGAAGGACTGATAAAATAAGATTTGCTAAATTTTCTGTCGCGTCTCATCAGAGTTGAGCCGCTGTCAAAATGAAAAATTTCTTATCTCTTAAAAAGGCTGTGGTAGTTTTTTTCTTGGAATCGTTTATATCTTTTTAATACAGTCCAATTATATTACGTCTATAAGTTTTCTCAATCCTTCAATTTGATACTCGTCATGTTTCAATTTAGAGAACATCTTTATTTATTGAATAAAATATTTTTATAAAGAATTTCCTTTGAAAAAAATGTTTAAACTATGTCGGTTATGCTCCTGAGCATATTTAGCTAAGAAAAGCTCTTATTTTAAATTAAAGTATATATAATTTGAGCATATTTTATAGTCGCGTTGCCGTATGAATGCTGACTTAGTAGTTATTAGAAGTAACATCTAAGTTTAAAAACTTAGAACTAGGTTTATTATAAGCTTATCCTAGAACTTTTAGAACTAGGTGTTTAATAGTAATTACTTTTAGTAAAGTACTTTATCCCATGTAATATTTATATAATTTGTTTAGCGAATTTACATTCTATTGTCTAAAAGTTTACTTAAATAAACTGGCTCTTATTTTTCAAAACTTAAAAATAGCCTAATTGCTCACAGCATGGATGCAAAAGTAAAATATATATGTCTGTGAGTTTTTCCAACGATGGCAATGGTAAAAAAAATCTATAAATTGTTTATTTTTATTCCATGATTAACCTTTTCATAACATAAAATTTTGTTCATGTTAAAAAGTAATTGTTGGGCAATAGTAAAAAATATAGTTTTATTCTAAAGTAAGTATACCAAATCTATAGGTAAGCAATTTTAAATATGCAAGTTACATTGTTGGAAAACATGAAGATTCTAGGAAATAGTTTAGTAATGCTAAATATTCTTTAGTTAAGCTCTATGAACGAGTAAATATATTTTTTTATGTTTTACTCATTTCCTAAATCTGATCAATAATACTCGTGTCATGGTATATAGAGTTTTAAAGGCCTTTTAGATTATAAGGTCACTATGGACGATGTAGGTCATTGTTTATATTACATACTGTTTTGTGGTAGCTACCATCATGGTTTGTATAGCTGGTGTATATCACAGCATAGCTTAACAGGGGATCTACATGACGGGGGGGGGGTTGTAATATCCTGCTATAGATTAATCAAAAATTTGTTTTTATAGAGAAGGTAAACAATGTGGGGATTTCCTTTATGTTTACCCAGAACAGACTTGATAATATTTTATACCTTAAATAAAATTTAGCTTTTTTTTAATTTTGCGCTTCAGCAGCAACAAATTGCTGTTAATCAACAATTACCGCCTTGTATTTTACAGGTGTACCAAATGAGTTCAACTTATATATTTAATTTTAAAGGTGAATATATTTGTATGCGCCAAAGAGTCACAAACCTTGCTCTTATTAAATATTATTTTTTGGGCTAGTTCCATATAAATAATGTAATTTAGTAATGTAAATTCAAACTCTTTAATATGGTAACTAGTCATAGGCATTTTGTAAATAAATGATCATATTTAGAGTTTCAGTTAAAATCAAAGTAACACTCTGCATGGATTTTTTATCCCTGTTACATAATATAACATGACTTAGTATGGTTCCTTTTGATTGCTGCAAATTAGATTGTTCCTCATAATTTGATAACTATTTGTTTTCCCTCTAAAGCTCACTTCTTATATTTAGTATTTAATTCTAACATGGGCATATGTTAATATTTATAACTTTTCGTACTATTGTATCAAAAGCCTTAATATACTGGTAAATTATTAGTATAATAGGAAAATATTATTTACAACATCAAAAGATTTTGAAAGAGTTTCTATAAGGAAAACTGATTATAAAACTTGCAGTATGAGTTAAACAAGTTATTACTCAGAATAGGGTGGAACATTTTTAGAGAGCGTTTGAGAAACTTAATGTTTAGGGCGAGTGTAGAACTGACTTAGAGATAATGAAGTTAAATCTTTCTTGCTTACAAGATTACATCCTAAAGAAAATGAAAAATTTATAAGTGAATTTTCGTTTTTACGATTTTTTTAGCTGACGAACTAAATTTTTATAAAAAGGATTTTTTACATTTCCTTGTTAAAATAAGACTGCTAAATCAAAGCTATGCTTCGAGAAATGTTCAGTTGGGAAAAATAAAAATGAATGTGTTTCACTCAGCTTTTTTTCCTTTTTTTACTAAGCCGATATTAAAATTTTATAGTGAGCAAAGTAATGGAATTAATGAGAGATTAAACATTATTATCTAGATAATTAATAAATTACCTTCTACTAAAATACAAAAACATGAAATCATAATTTAAGCTATCCGCTTGAAATCTTAAGCTTAACGAAAACTCTAATTTTGTTAAATTAGATTTTATTGAATCTTTAGAAAGTATTAAAAATAAGCTCCTTACTTCTTTTAGCGATGCCTTTATATTTACTCCTCTTTAATTTAGGCTTAGATATTTATTGCAAATTAACTATATTAATTATTCTGACATAAATTTTATGTTTCTAATATTTATTAATTTTGCTTCCCCATCTCCTGAAAGGAGGGGGAAGCACAGTCTCTTTAAATGGCTTATCTCATTTTAGTGAAGCCTGGCACACAATTCAAGTCCTATTAGAGAACGAAAATATTAGATTTTGAAGTTAATCTGACTCGGCGTATGGGAAAAGCGTCTAAAAACTTTCAAAAATCATACAAATATATTTGTATATAATATATATATAATATATATATATATATATATAATATATATTATAATATATATATAATATATATATATATATATATATATATATATATATATATATATATAAAATATATATATATATAATATATATATAATATATATTATATATAATATATATATATATATGTGGAATTTATGAGTAGATTTTATGTAAATAAGCTACCTTATATAGCAATAGTATATCCTTCTATAATTGTTAAATGTATTAAGACAACCTCGGTTCATTATTGGCAGCTTGTTTTAAAATAAAATAACTGTTTGCAACATGACAAGCATTGCTTTATGTCTGCAAATTAACATAGAATACTAATCATCAATAAAAGATCTTTTTTTTAATAAATCAGCAATAATAATGGGCTAATATAATGTAATATACGCGTTCTGTTGCTGTTGTTGTTTGTGCAAACTCAGTATACTGTGCTATACTAAGTATAGAGAAAATGTTTTAATATGTTACGTTTATAACATGGTATCATTAGAAGCACCTGTTAATGAGTAATGTTTCTACCTTTTCTTCCTTTCTAATTAATCCCTCTAATCACCCCTCGTTTAATCTTCTTTGTTTCCGGGTTTAAATATTTTACTCCAGTCCTGTTGTGTTTTACTTGACTTCCTCTTTTATTAAATTAAGGTATTATTTTAGTGTCATAATGCAGAAATGCCACTTTACAAATCATTGCTGTCTCTATTAATATTCTAAGATAGTTACTAGTGATTAAAAGAAAAAGATATTTTGCTAATAGTTAATAGCATGCAAGACTAATAGTTAATAGCATGTAAGACTAATAGTTAAAAGCATGCAAGACTAATAGTTAATAGCATGTAAGACTAATAGTTAATAGCATGCAAGACTAATAGTTAATAGTATGCAAGAATAATAGTTAATAGCATGTAAGACTAATAGTTAATAGCATTTTTTTCCTGATAATGCATCAAGAAAAACATGCATAACATTCATATTTTCTACTAGGATTTAGATAGTTTTCCATATTTTGATATAATAAATCTATTTGGTCTTAACTTTATAAGAAAATTTTATATAAGAAACTCTTAAAGTATTTCTTATAAATATATTAAGGGGTGAGAATAAATTTGCTAGTACGTTAGTTTGCTCAATCTTTTAAACTAAGTAATTTCTATTGTTATTGATGTATTGAATTAAATAAAATATTATTTATTTTAGGTATTTCATGACAAAAAATTATTTCTCCTCAAAACCTTTAATGATTTAGGTATTTCCTATTTTAGATTTGGTTTATTCTCTTCTCGTGAGTATTTTACTTTTTCATATTTATTTATTATTCAAATCATGGGAACATCCTTTCTATATTCTTTTGTTACTTTTTTTTTTGTTTTGGATTGACTATTTTACTACCGAATTTTATGTTATGGAAAAAAGGAAAGGGCTTAAGAATGTATTTTACGAGTGATAAATATAAGTGAGAAGATTGTAGTAAGTAGCTTGGTTAAGATAAACTGTCGTATTTCTTCTTGAAGTAAAGTATCATGACTTGAATTTTAAATAAGGACTAAAAAAACGTGGTAAGAGTAATCTGGTAGAAAAACAAGGACAGAGATTTCTCCCCAAGTTATTTTTGGTTTACACCGGCTGGGACTTCAAGGTGTCTTAAAGATGTGAGTTCAATACTTGCATTTAACACACTTTAGCCTCTTCCCTATAATTACTGTTCACTTTTTGTGTAAACTTGGCTTTTAATTTCACATTTAAGTGCAACCTTTCAGACATTTTCGATGGAACTAGCAATTTTTATTTATTTGATTTATTATTTTTTTAATTTAAGGTTACGCTTCCATCGATATATGTTCAATATGAATATCCAAATATATTTTTTGTCCAACTTTAGAGTCAAAATGACATTTTAACTCTAAATTTTAAAATTTTAACAGTTACATTGTTTATTAAATATGCTAAAACATTTTAAATATTAGCATAAGCTAATATTTAAAATGTTAATTTTAATAATTGCACTAAAGCTTTGAACTCATTTTTAGTGCAAAACTTGTTGTCAAGAACTGAGTTATGGTATGATATTTATGAAGCTTTGTAAATATTATGAAATAAGCATGCCACTCTTTTTGAAAAATCCAAGAAACTATCGTAACTCGTGTGTGGATCAGATTTACTGATCAGTTTTTAAAATATTAAGTAAAATCAAAGAAGATTGCTGAGTAATTAAAAAAAAAAATTAAAAAAGTTGCTTAGCTATGCGTCAGAATTTTTTAATATGTAATATAAAAAAAATAACATTCAACAATCAGATTTTAATTTTTAAAATATGGATATAATGAATTTTCTCGCTAGAATTACGCGAGAAAAATTTAAATAGATTAAAAATTAATAGATTTCATTACGTATATCTCTAAAATCTATCATTGTAATACTTTTATTTAAATATATACTTTTTATTACTGTCCATTTGTGTAATATATATGTTTATTTCTGTTATAGGTAAATAACCTTCAGATGCAGTAAAATATTATAACATACTACTAGTATTAAGGTATTATGTTTTTTATTCCATATTTTATTGCCTTTTTAGTTAAGAGTTACTTAGACATTTAAGACCCTAAGTAGTAATAAATTATATTATATCTAACTGAAGTTATGTTTCCTAAATTCCCTATACAGAATATGGGTTTTTATATATTTGTGGTCATACTATGTTTTATTTTTCAAAATTCGTAACTTGTTTAATTGTTAGTTACTATTTAGTTAATTATTTAGTTTTTGGCTTTTAATGTTATTTTATTTACATTGTTGTTAATTATATATATATATATATATTATTATATATATATATATATATATATATATATATATATATATATATATATATATTATAATATAACAATATTATAATAATAATAACTTACAGGAGGTGAAACAGAAAGTTTGATGGGTTTGAAATTTTTCGACGTATGACTTCATCAGTCAGAATAGGCAGGGAAGTCCGGAGTGACTGAAGTTAAAATCATAGTGTAGTGGTATAAATACACTGTAGGTTTAGTAATGCTGACATCTAGCAGATGAAAGATCAACTTTTGTTAAGTTGCCTGTAGAGTGGCGGTTACTAGCGGCGTTGAACTAAACTGTTGTACCGCGTATATAATAACCCGCGCGTGTTTGAAATCAACACGAAGACGCACTCGGAGACAGGGAAAGGGGATTATGTAGGAAGGAATGGGATAATGATAATATTAATGACAAAATTATATCTAAAACAAAGAGAATGGTTACGTATAAATGTAAAATATAAACATTAGTGTATAGATAAATATAAAAATAAACATGCATATGTATATGAAAATATGAGTATTTATCCATGTAAAAATTAAAATATAAATAAGAATAGTATGAAATAGATAAGTAAAATAAGGCAGAGATTATCTCAAATTAAGTCCTGGTAGACTTTAGATTTTGTTTACTAACTGGTATGCCTGTCCATTGTCTCCTATCGTGGTCTGGGTTGGCAACCGGCAGGTGGGTGAGACTATTGGTTACAGAACTGCGGTGGTTGTTGATCGTAGGTGAGGGTGTGCATGTTTCTCCGATTAGAAGCATCACACAGTGTGCATTCAGTACGTATACCACGTTGGATGATTACAATTAGAATCTGATGTGATAGAGTACGATATATTAGTTGATGGGCTGGTGAAAACTACTTCAACGTGCTTCAACTAGATGTTCACCCGCTAGATGATTAGGTGATTAGTTAAAAGCCAATTTTTAACTAAACCTTTAGTTATAGTTTTGGGAATGGCTAATATCGGTTCTGGGCTCTCAGGAGTTGTCTGGGACTACTCCTGACCACTCGTTTTTAATAAAGAACGATTTTATTGCTAAGGCGATGAAAACATTATTTTACGTCTATCGGTTGTAAAAGTTTACTTAACAACCGCATCACAGATCGTTAATAAAGTAAAATATTAAAAAATTACTCGCTTCGCTTGTCAATAAACAAATTTCTGCAGCAATAAAATCTCATTTTACTGCCTTGATATTTAATGTTTTTGTTTTAAATTGGTCGTTTATATCTTTGATTTAATATTATTATTATTATAATGCTTTGACTTAATAATTGTTGAGTTAATTTAATGATACTTAGATACTGAGAGAGTAATTTGTTTTCCTATCTAGTAAAGCTTTATATCCCATCAGTAAAAAGTTGCCCGCACTGTTTATGACGTATTTCCTGTTCCTATTTAACAGTTATGGTTTTAATGTTTCAGTTTATTAAATGAGCTTTTTAGTATGCGTGTATGCCTATAGTATCACTATTTTATGTTTGTTTTAATATGATATTGTATAAATATATTGTTGAAATAATGTTTATTATGACAGATGTTTAATTTTGATACCGAACTATATTTTTAATAATTTAATATTATTATTGTTATTATTATCAGTATTTATGTGTCTTTATCAAATATTATTTAATATTAATATTTTTGCTTCCCTACCTCTAAATGGAGGGGGACACATTGGATTAGCAAAACATTTAGCACCCACTTGTTTCATCAAATAACGACGTTTCAGCACCTATAGATTCCAAAAATCAAAAAACAATTGGTGTCTATTTATGTATGAGTTTATTGATGTATACATTGCTTTTATACACGCTACAGCTTAAATGGCTGATACAATTTTAATAGGTGTTGCCACAAAATTAAGTCCTATAAGAAAAAGAACCGATTAGATTTGGGGGTTATTTTTACGATGAGAAAGAACATAAAAAACAAATTATTCTCAAAGGAAATTCGCTAAAATCAAAACGTTAACAAAAAATGTTTGTTTAATAAAAAGTTGACAGTCTCTACGTGTGGATTTATGCGGGAGAGTTGAAACTTTGTATAATAATCAATCTTTAAGTCTAGTGTTTCTATCTGAAAAACATTTTTATGACGTCATTAACCCTTGAAAATGATTTAACAAATAATTCGGAACTTCATAAAACGCGGAAAAATGTTTTGACTTTTTCAAAGATTGCAAACAATCTGATAATAAACGAACTGAGTTGAAAATTCAGTACAAATATAATCAACGTATTGAAACGATCCAGTTAAGTATGATATTGTGAAGTTGGCAGAGGTTTTATCAAAAGCGTAGTGCAACAATTTAGCTGTACGATTTGAACGCTGTCAAACGCTTTAGAAGAATCAAAATATTATCAAGGAGTTATTTAAGCTATAACTAACTTTATAAAACAGCAAACAGTTTTTCTTGTACTATGGTTGGACCTGGAACCATATTGTTGCTTGCGGAACTGATAATTTTTTCAAATTACTGTACGAGTTTATTTTTAACAAAAACCTTAATAAGTTTAAATATGCGCGGTATAAGTGGTATGGGGCCTTGACTTTTCTACTACCTACTTTATGGATAGGTACTACCCCAGCTATTTTAAGTTCATCACGGATTCTCTTTTATCTGAATTATTTTGAATAAGTTCATTATTATTTTTACTTAAATTTAATCGTATTTGGTTTCAACAATTTAATTTTTTTAAATACAGGTTTATTTTTATTTCATTTTTAACTTTTATTTTAAGTTACTCCATTGTCTGTAGGACCCATTTGAAAAATAAAGTGAAAGAAAAAATATGTCTGGAGGGCCATGTTCAAGCCATGTCCACGGTTTTTTTTACTTACTTGAATTTTCACTATGGACAAATTTATTTTTCTTACTTTAACATGTTTTACTTCTTAGCTGATTATGTCACATTTACCCCCAGGCTGTATTTGCTAGTTTTCCCTTGAATTTAGAATTTATACCACTCACAGACTTTTTCCATTGTACTTGTTTAGTTTAAAAATAAAGGTAAAGATAAACTAGTGAAATTAGTTATACCACGTTTCTGTATTTGTTTGGGGACTAAATTGTGTTTTCGTTTTTTTTTTGTTTATATAAATCCTTTGTTTTTTTTCTTATTTGGTTTAATGATATAAAAAATAATTATAGTACGACACTTGGCTAAAATCAGTTGACAGCGTAGGAAAATAATGCGACGGAGCCAATAAGGTTAGTCTTGGATGTTAAACCACGCCCTCAATTTCAAATCAGGCCAACCTTATTGGTTCCACTATACACTATTTTCCTACGCTGTCAACTGATTTTAGCCGTGTGTCGTACTATAGGCAGCATTGAAAGTTTGATGCCATATTAGGCCTTTTATCAATTTTACACTTTGCGGGAACCTATGTTTTGCATGTAGCTTGATGCCCCACTTATACCTAGTGACAGATGTCGTGAAATTGTGAAAATCAAATCGTGAGTCTACAATATGTTCTAGATTATTGCATATAATTGTGTATAAAGGTTAGAAACTTGATTGGGACGTTAGATTTGACATTCGTTTTAGAGTTGACATCACGACACATATATCCAAATGTCTATCAATTCCTTTCAATCAAGGTTACAACTGTTATGAGATTTTAACAATAGAATCAGGCTCCTAGTTTCAAACCCCTGACTTTAGTTAGGATTCTCGGTAACCGGTCAAGTAACCGAGTAATTTTATTCATCATATTACTTAAAATCTGTTTTTGTTTAAATAAGCGCGTTTTCTTTGTACTATCTAGTTTTTATATGTTCCTTTAGTTATTTTAGTGTTGTTTAAATATTCCTTAGTATATACTCTAAATACCAGATTTGTTATTTCTGTGATGTTAAATATTATTTGTTATTCTATACTGTTGTATTGAAATTTAATCGCACTAATAATGCTAAGAATGCATCAAAACACTCTTGTACTTCAGTGCAACAAAGTACTAACTTTAGAACATCAAAGCATTTCTATACCTAGTCCCAAATTTAAACGCTCTTTCATGTTTTTGATGTTTAAAGCCCTTTACATTGTGCAACTAGAATTTGAATTTAGTTTCAAGTTGGAAATGATTGTTACAATTATAATTATTCTTGTCATTGAAGTAAACATCATGTGAAAACCCATTACATGCCACATTGGTTTCCAGATTCCTTTATCTAATACTATCCTCGTTTAGAACTCGAAATGGGATATAAAATAATGCGGTCATTTCTCTAAATCCAAACCCTGGTTGCATTCCTCGAATAGTTTGTTTAAATAGTTTTGTTGCCTTGTTTTTGAATAGATAATCTAAATGGGAAATATATAACCAATTTTCTTTTATCTTTATCAATAAATGGTCGTATAAGACTAGAATTTTAGGTTTTGATTCATAGAGATTGTGAATTTTAGTATTAAACTATTACCTTTAATACAAGATTTATGGTTTTTTATGATATTAGTGGGCTTGGTCAGGATTTCTTATGAATCGGTTTAAGTTTTAGCGTGTTCGTAAAATATGTTCACACTTTCGTTGGACACCAAATATTTTAAATTTCATAATCAACCCCCTTTAAAATTTAGAAGTAAACTTTAGTTGTTTTACCCAAACAAAAGAAGACATCATAAGAATTTTAAAAAATAATCAAAAACTCAAAATTTTTAATAATCAACTTGAAATTTGTCCCAAATATACAAAATATCGTTTAGATATCGTGACAACTGAATCAAAACACACACACACACACATAATATGTGTGTCTGTTTACCGATGGCACAACTTAAGATGGTCCGATGGCATCTACCTTAAAACCTGACACCCTACATTAAAGTTAAAAAATATCATGACATTAAACTTTGGTTGATGAAGTCATACGCCTTTCTTGAACATTATGAACCTCTTCACTCTTCATATATATTATATATAATATATATATATATATATATATATATATATATATATATATATAGGTATATAAAACTGATGATTCAGTTGAAATTTCTCTTCGGGATACATTTCCTTTATACCTACGTCATAAGTAAAAAAAGGTAAATTAATATTGTTTTTAAGTTCAGCATTCAAACTAAAATTATAGTATGTAACAGAAATATAGAGATAAATTAAAGATAAAAAAATGTATGATTGCGAGTTACATTATTAGAACATAAATAGGCAAATAAAATGTTATAACAAGGCCAAATAGGACAGTCAGTTAGTTTAATTAACTTCATAAATTAACATAATTTATGAAGTATTTCAATATATGCATTAACTTTTAATTAATGCTTGGATTAAAATAATTGTCTATAACTTTATTGGTATTCAAGCAAAGAAGAAAGGCATATTCATTGAATCTAGTTTCCCGCATCAACAAAATTTTTTATAATTTTTAATTTATTTTTGAATTCAATAGTTCTGATTTTCTCTCATTTTCAGAACTAATTTACCTTGTTGATTTAAAATAATAGAGGTAAAAGATGAGAGTAAATAATATGAAATTTACAGTACGACTTCAACAAAATTTGTTAAATTTTAATACAATTTAAATCTTTGTAAACCCAAACCTAATTAATACAAATAAGATTATTTTTTATAAAAAAATTAATAATACTAAAGACGATTATTTATTTTTATTATATTATAATTAACAGCAGAACTAAAATTATGTAATAAATTCTTTGCAATTTATTTATCAATAGTATGGACAAGATTATTTAAAAAAATTGGGTGCACACAACTTACTTCGATTGTCGTTGTACTTGACGTCCTAATGTCAAGTTTACTCAAAGCTTAAAGCAATATTAAATTAATATATTGACAATATTAAGTAGTGTCTGAGCCTTGGGTGTCACAAAATTAACTAAAGCTTAGAAAAGTATTAAGCTTAGAAAGCCTTAACGTGGTTCGGATGACAAAAGTTGAGTGGAATGATGAAAAAGATTTTGATTTGCTTTTTGATGCCAAAGGTATATGACATATGTCTTATACGTATATATATATATATATATATATATATATATATATATATATATATATATATATATATATATATATATATATATATGTATATGTATGTATATATGTTTGTGTGTCTGTGTGCATTCTTGATCACTTGATTGTCGATTTTAAATATGGCTCGCATATAGTCATATATAAGAACCTAATATGTACCAAGTTTCATCTAATTATCAGCATTAACATGTCTACGCTTATTAAAAATCTTTCAAATGAGAAAACCATAAAATTATTTTAAAAATTTGCAGTAAGTTTCGTGGTACCCATTGCCTTTCTATATGTTTATTTTATAACTTTTATTCTCTTGTTAGAGTTTTATTTGTAAATGCAAATAAATTGTTTCATCGTTTTTAACTAATATAATGTTACTCCTCTTTCATTTTAAAAATAATGAACAAGAGGAACTCTTGTCCTCTTTTGAAGCATCTAATTGACGTTAATACTTATTTATTAACGATTATTTCATTTTTTAAAGATTATTTATTCATTTTGCTTCTCTAAAAAAACTCTTATTATTAAGTAAAAGCTTTTAAGCAAATATCATCTTTTTGATTTTTAAACGAACATAAGGAATATTAAATTTTAAATAGCTTTTTATATCCTCCTTCTCCATGGGCAGGTTTAGGTAAAAAAATGAGTTATCAAAGCTAATCTTGTTTTAAAAGGAAGATTTCGTTGATTTGTGAAATTATTTATTTATTAAGCATAAATCTATTTTGTTTGGTAAGTGGAAATATAAATAAAATAATTAAATTGATAAATAAATCCTATAGTTTACATTATTCACATTTCTGTGAAAAGTGTATTTATACATGATTGTAAAAATTCAAAAACAAAACTACTGTTACAAGTTAAAATGTATAGATTTTAAATTTAAATTTATAGATCCATACTGTACATAGGATTTTTTAAAAAACTAATTTTTACAAATTTGTCAATTAAGAGCTCTCATATTTTCAGGTAGTAAGTTGTACAGCTTTAGTCCTGCTTGAATTAAATGTATTATACTGTTAGACTGTACTTTTTAATTACTAAAAGACTTGTCTGCTCTACTTTGAAAGTAATCTTGTCTGTATACTTTGAATGAATGTTCTCTACTTTAGTTAAGACTTAATCTAATACTATTATTGAAAGCTGATTGCAGTATAATGAATAAAAACCAAGAATTACAAGAGTCTGGAAAAATTTTTCCCAAGATGCTTTGTTGAGGTAGGTTTAAGATAACCTGTAGGTAGTGCTTACTATTATTTTTAATCCTATGTTAGTATGTTACGAAAAAAGTTTCGTAACATTTGTGGTAAAGTAAACACAGTGTACCTATTTCTTTATCGAATTTTCTTTGTAAAAATTCACTAAAGAGATCGGTTTAGTCTACACTTTATAGTTGCCGCAGCTTAACGTAGACTTAATTTATGTTTAAGGACATAACAATAATATTACATATCTTGAGAACTGTGCTTGCCAAGTAAATATTCGAAGTCTTGTTGGTCTCAGAGCACACAAAACTTTTATCGGAACTAGAAAAATTAATTATCAGACATAAATTGCTATACTATGTGTTATATTTTACATAATAAAATAAAAATAAAATGCCCGTTTTAGGGCCTTTCGGCCCATCAGGGTATTCACCCTGCGGTAACCACCTCAGGTGGGTTGCATCTATTACACTCTAAGAAATAATTAAAGTTGGCGAAATCATTTTAATACAAATACTATTCATAAAATCTTAGAGCATAGCCCGGGCTGCGAACCCCGGACCTCCGGTGCCGAAATCGAACGATTTTACATAGTAAACAACATATATTAATCTCCGATTGTTTTATTTTTAACTTATCAAAGTTTATTCTCATTATTTATAAAATAATAGTTTATATTATTAGTTTTATGTTAAGTTATCCTGTGAATCTCTGGAGTATAGCTATAAAAGATAATAAGTAGTGGTCGAGAGGTTAGTGGCTAGAGACCGTCTCCTGGGGGCCATTATGACTTCCTCTTTCTTAATTTTCTTCCACTTGGGTCTCTTTAGCTTTAGGTAAAATTTAATTTCGAATTCGACACTGAAGTGTTGACAATACTCGAATACTGGAATGTATTTTCATTCCTGCTTACCTTGCTGTCCATTAATGACTTCAATTTTCCTTTGTCTTATTTTAATGTAAACCTAAGTTTTCTCTGTCTAATGTGTGGTATTATAGCAGAATAAAGATTAAATATATTATATTTTAAAATTTTCTCAAGTTTTTTGTACGTTATGAAAATTCAATATTGTTCTGATTTCTTTGTAATGCATTGTGTTATGATTGTTATGGTAGCGAATTTAATTTGAAAATAACTTGCTTTAGGGAATTGGTGTCGCCTTCATTCTGGGCACTCATGTTTATATGTATAAATATTTGTTACAAATCTTTTGATCGGATTAATATTTTTAAACCATACTTGGTACAAAAATCAACCTTGGTAAGATCAATAACCCTATGAAATGCAAGTTGTGGTGACTTCTTTTACTTGGTTTGCTGAATCAGCAAAAGTTTAAAAAAAATCAGTAAATCTAAAGTTCACATTTTTCGCAAGGAAATGCTATAAGATTTATTAAGTTTTATTAGTAACAACTAATTTCTCCACGTAGGCGTAGGTCCACGCACCGGGCGAATTTACTCTGGAATGCTTGCTTCCATAATCACCAATTTAGTTCTTGCTCTAGTTTCCTGTTTGTGCTTTATAGTTGGTTTATCATATTCCAAACTTAATACGGTAAAATGCATGCATGCATTGATATCAAATATCAACTCGATTGTTCTAATTGTGATTTTTGTCATATTTTAAACCTTCTTTAAGCCTCGGAAAAATAATTTTACTTTACACAATACTTTTCCTATACACCTATGGTAGTAGAGAGAAAAGGTAGAGAACAAGAAAAAAGAAGAGGCCTTCGGCCTTATTGCTGCTACGCGGCGGCGCTGAGGGCCAAGGTTAAGGCATTCGAAAGTTATCGTGTCCCATCGAAATTAGTATTTATACATAAATACATACATACACATACGCACACACACACACACTCACATATATATATATAATATATATATATTTATTATATATATATATATATATATATATTATATATATATATATATATATATATATATATATATATATTATATATATATATATATATATATATATATATATTATCAGTGAGTCCCCCTTCCAAAAAATGCACCTACTCTCGCTCCCCTCTCCATGACTTCAATGTTATCATTTTTTCTTCGAAAATTCCCTAAAATTCTGGCTTGAAGGTCCTCAAGCTTGGCCAACTTCTTTTAACATGCCTGCATCTATGCTTTATTACAATTTATATCTTCATGATTCATAACCTGGAGTATTAGCATTACTACTTGTTACTCAATTAATAATTGAGTAAATTAAATTGTATTAATTTTTCGAAAGAAATGCTCGTATTTATCCTACAGGTTATTCAAAACTCTAGTCATTATTCCAAAAATATCTACTAATATATACTAATATCTATGATCATCAGTAAGCTTAGATCATCCTAATTTTTAAAATGTTTTAAGAGCATTTCCTATGAAACAGCTGAGCAACTATTAGTTATGCTACTGTTCCAGGTTATGAATCAACAGACCATTTAAACATGATTTAAATTGTAAAGCGAAAATGCTCACTACCGGCTCCGACTCCCGCCATGACACCTATCTCATTAGCGAATTTTTACACAGGAAATTCGCTAAAAGATAAGAACGAATACATAGATAGAATAACGAATAATAACCAGAGATAAAGAAGTTAGCACAAGGTTTGAGTAAGAATTTAGCACTAGGTTATTCCTTTATGTAATGAACAAGTATAAAAAGCAGTATTAATCGTTGTCAGTTCGTGGATTGGTGACCGCTAGGAATTGAATGGTGTCTTTTGATGAATTAGGATAGTAAAGCCTGTCCCAAGATATACTTTAATAGATATTAAGCTATTTCTAATTAGCGAATCAGGAAAGTTACAGTGTACTCTGTAACCAATTTTTCTCATAGTTTAGAAAAGTCAGCTTTGCTATATTATATTTTATGTTGAAATTACATGTTGTGTCCCAGTAATGAATGTAAGAAAACATCTTTGTAACTCAAAATTAGCGCATTTAAAACATTTTGATTTTAAATTAATTGGTTTCATCACAAATTATGTTGTCTTTAAATTACATTGTTATTTAAACAAAACCATCGGAAATGATTTCAGAGTAACCAATTAGGCCCTAACAATATTGTATTTCAGAATAATCAATAAGTCTAATATTTGTCTCTATTTTATCCTGAGATAATAATAGTGCCTTTAATAATCAATCTGTTGAACTGGAACGTAACTAATCCAATTATTTCCTATATCTAGTTTCACAAGTGAAAGAAGATTCTGTTTAATTCTATGATTTCAAGATTAATTTGAGTTAATTTTCTAAATGAAGGCTTCTTTAAAAAAAGCTTTAATTTGGGATTTTGGTTTCGAAATGTTTTCATAAATAAAGTTAGTTTAATTTTAAAATAAACTTAATGGACAATTTACAATTTATTTTTGTTTTTCTTTTATACTTTATATATTCTAAATATACATTCAAAAAAGTTTACTTAATTAAATATACGTCAATCAATAAATTTGATAGGTCGACGCAAAATTTAGTTTATCATGAAAGTATTCTTTTATGGTTTTAATTAGATTTGAAAGTAGATACATTGCGTCCCCGGATGGGGTTGCCTATACGTGTAAATGACAAAAAAATCATTTTTCGAAAAAAAGTCATTCTTGATAAAAGCTTCAGCATGTTTTTAATCTAAGATTTTTCATATTTTTTATTTATTTTTAACGGTAGACTCAAAAACTGCAATTTTTGAAAAATGGACGAAGAGTAGAGTAGGCTTAATTTTGACTTTTCGAAAAAAAAGTATTCTTCAATTGTATAATTGTCCCCCTTAGACAATTTTTCCATAAACAGTTTAAAATAAAATTTTTCTAAATTTACCCATTTTTCCCCATCACCCAAATTTTGGAAAAATTAAAAATTGTTTAAACTGGATAAATGATACATCGTTTTAAAGGTCTTGACTAGTGGAACAAAAATATGGTAGTATTGTAAACTTCGATTTAAGTAACAATAACTGAGATATTTTAATAAAACGGGAAAGTATTAATTTAATTTAACTATAAAAAGCTGTCAAAAATAATAAAAACAACAAATATTAAAATAGTTAATATTTAATTTTATTAAAATATCCTTGTGTTAGTGTTTTACTGAAATATCTGAGTTGGTGTTACTCAAATCGAAGTTTATAATACTACCAGTTTTGTTCCATCAGACCAGACCTTTAAAACGATGCATCAGGGAGACAATTTAACAATTTTATGATGAATACTTTTTTCGAAAAGTCAAAATTAAGCCTACTTTACTCTTTGTTAATTTTTTAAAAAATTGCAGTTTTTGAGTCTACTGTTAAAAATAAATAAAAAATATGAAAAATCTTAGTGAGCTTTTATCAAGAATGAGTCTTTTTTCGAAAAATGAAATTTTTTGTCATTTACACGTAAAGGCAACCCCAGCCGGGGACACACTCTATATTATGTATAGGGTCATCATCGACTTTAGTTTGTACGTTTTCCATTTTGTAACCCCTTAGCTTTGACGTTATTAAAAGTGTACTTAACATACCGGTTTTGAGTTTATTATAGCATACTCATACTGTGAAGCAATATTAACTATATCAAATATTTTCTAATTTTATAAGTTTAAAAATAAATTAACTAAACTGCTAAAGTAAATAGATTGGAACAATTGTTGTTCGAATTGAGTCTTTTATAAGATAAAAGTTTTTAAATTTAAATATTTCATCAAAACTCAATTCCTGCTTTCTACCTCGTCTTAATGCTTACGCTTTCTAAACATTTTCAACCATTTTTAAAATCAGTATAAGATTTTTATATATTTTTTCGAATAAGCAGATTTTCTGACTAAGCTTAATAAATAATGATGAAAATAAATAATTTGAAAAACCTAAAATTGGCAAGTGGTCCCTTTTTAAAATGAATCGTTTAGAATTGCCTATTTTTCCTTTTTCTCCCTCTCTCAGATTTTCTGCTTAAAATTAAGTTAAAAATAAATTAGTTTTTTTACGGTTAGCAGATGGATTATTTTTTCAAACCAAATCAGTTTTCACGTGTTTTTAAACTTGAAAATTCTTCAAATATTTCTTGTAATATTGTATTAGGTTTCTACATATTCTCACCTATACTGCCGTAGATTTTATTGTGTTCACCCAGTAAAATCTAAATTTAAGTCCTATTGCGATATCTAGGTCTTATTATGATAATGAAACGGATGACTATGATCATCAGTTTCAGAGACTTTTATGCCGTTCTGAGTGGTTGTTAACGTGCTCTATGTGTGTTTGTTTATCTGAGTCAGGTAAAGCTACCACCATGTCTAAGCTAGAAAGTTAAAACTTGGAACAAACCGTTGTGCTGCCAAGAAGATAACTTGTTATAGACCATGATAACCTATTTTGCTTAAAAATGGTTTTATATTGGTTATAATCAAAAATTTGACCAATGAAGTTGAAATTTGACTCATATGTACATCTAAAAGTGGTAAATGTACGTATCAAGTAGATAATGTATCAATGAAACATTATTTCATTGATTGCTATAATGTAAACAAATCAAGTTTTTTCTTTAATACATTTGAAAATTCACATATATCATGGCAGTATGTCACTTATATAAACCAGTAATATGACCAACTGACAAAGTACAACAACCATGTAGCAGCGGAGCGGCCACAGAGATACGCGGGTGCCACGAAGCGGCCCTCAGCGCTAAAAGTCGCGTAGCGGCCGAGACGCAAAGCGTCCCAGAGCCGCGGAGCGACAAAGAAGCCGAGGGCCTCTTGTTTTTATTCTAAAGTGGTTTTAGTGGTATTGAAGTAATCACCTTCACATTTGTTTAACCATCACATCCAATTCAATGCAAAGCAAGTTCAAAGCGAATTCGACGTTGTAAGGAAAAGTACCCAGGTTACCTGGACCCAAATGCCTTATACTTTGTTGTAATTTGTTCTTGTCGTGTAGTCAATAATCCTATAATCGCTATATACACTACATATATACTCACTACTAAATAAGACATGTAAGCTAGTCACCTGTCCTATTAGTGAACTAGCCGATATGTGTCTCGCCCAGTAACGCTACTCATAGATTACTTACTTCTTAATTTTTTAATTTGATGTGTTTGGTTTAAAACGTCCTAGCATTAGTTTATTTCATATTTATCTTTCATATGATACTATTTCATGAAATAATATTCATACTTACACCTCTTGGCTATAATGAAAACATCATGCTTTAACTTTTAATATAAATATTAGTGAAAACATCTATTATGTTTGTATAGCTATGTATGAGGTGTTTAGATGGAATGGACGAGTCATGATCTATCTAAATTGAATAAAATTTAGTTTTATATATGTTTGTTTTGTACAATATGACATCCTGTATTAGTTTTGAAATATACTTTACATTTCTCTGAGAGAGATATGTCGTATATTAATATTATTTTTGATGTGTAAACATTTTGATATTTGATTAAAAAGAAGAAGTATTAATATATAACAGAATATAAGGTTTTAGAGCAGGTTATGTTATTTTGTTTACTGTATCACAATGTTTGCCCATGTCCTTTTCTCCTCCAGCCAGCAGTTACAGGGAAGAGGATATTGTTGGTTACCTTGTAACATTTTAGAGAATAGAGGAGTTGTTGCCAAAGTAGAGGTTATCTAGCTTGTATTAGAAAACTCGAGCCGCTCGATATTCTGCCCTCTGGCGCCCTGCCCTAACACTACCCTAGCTGTGTATCTATATCATGCCTAACAAATTGAAGGAAAAATATACTCATATCGATATTTGTTGATAAATATAGCGTAGTCATATCCCAAATATATTTTACCAATGATAAAAAATACAAAGTTTAAAGCGACCTAGATCTGTCAGGATTCTTTGATTTAGGTTTTTTGGGTTTCAAGGTTGATGTATTCGTCGATTAATCATTGGATGCTCTGTGAGAGCAAGTTTATTTTGTATCTTATAAGTACCAAGTTTGATAGAGTTATCTATTAAAGCTTAACAAGTTATGCTTTAGATGCCTGCACTAATAAAATGTCTAAAACTTTTTATTCTCTATAAATTTACAGAAATTTTTAGATTTATATTTACTCTATGTCTATATAACCTTTTTAGAAATTTTCTTTATTACCAAGGAGGTTCGTTTGCTAGATTTGGACCCGGAAGTCTTACTAAATTCCGTTTCAGAGGTACCTGGACTAAAATCCTGACAACTGCACCTTCATTAAACCCTTTAAATTATAGTGTGTGTAAACTGGAAAATGTCCTTTATCCCTAGTACGTTTACTCACTTCCCATCATTATTCTGTAACTATTACCTAAATATGGCATATATATTACCATTTATGGTAACTTTTAAAAGTTACCTTAGAGAGTACCATAATATTAACTTTTTGGAAACAACATTCTGAGAAATTTAATATCAATATCATATCTATTTATATCTATGTTCCAGTTATTGTTATCTAAGCTTTTGTAGACAACAAAGCTTGCTCAACTTTACTTGCTTGCATATCCGGTTGTTTTCCTTCCACCTCGAAACGTTTCCACGTCTCGGAGGGGTGGCTGGTAACTCAAAGTATAAAAATCACCAACTTTATACTGCAACATATCTTCGGACTTGCTTTGCTTATTCTGAACTGTAAATTAATTTTTTTTATTCCCAGCGGCCACCTATCCAGTACGTGAGTTTTATACGGCTAGTGCATTTTCGGATTTTGTTAGTAAGTAAACATTGTAGAAAAAAATCTAAAAATGCAGTTTAGACCTCATATCATACTGCTTATGATATTTTGATAAAATGCATTTAGATTTTCCCTACCATTTCTACTTTTTGAGAATATTGTAACAATATTTTACTACTTACAGCTATAATAACAGTTATAAGCTATATGACTGAAATTACAACCAGATTAACAACCAGTACTATTCTCTTACGAAATTTTATGCGCTGATTATGAATGTTTACTTTTTGCATAATACATTAGGAGATTTCAATATTCTGAGGATTGCCATTTCTTCTGATGACTTTTGAAAAAGCTGTGAACTTTGAAGCTAAAAGTCCAAAGTGGTATAGATAAGCTTTGCGAATCTGATATCGTGAGGAAAAGTTCCCAAGGTACCCGACTATTTTTTAATTATTCACGAAAATAATATGACACATGTTTCAATTTATAAAACAATCGTTTCTTTTTGTGTTTTATTTAAAAAAGTATTTTATTTTTATTTAGATCGATACGAAAGATATATTTGAAAAAAATTATATTCAACCTTTGAAAACGCAGTAAATTTGTTTTTATAAAGTCGTTGGTATATTCTCGTTACTAAACTTGCATACCTCTTTTCAATTCTCTGCTCAATGTACATATGTATTGAAATATATTATTTTACAAAGTGATTTTTCACATTTTTTTTATTGTATTGTAAGTGTACGATGTTTAATAAAATATTACAATAAATAGTATTTCGAAATTCGACGTAATAAAATTTAATATCAAGTATCTAAACTGTATCACTAACTACAGAAAAGTGATTTTGTATTGTTTTAAATTTAATATTTTGTTTTAAATTAAAATGATATAGGGTGAGATTGAATTTATAATATTTACAATTTTTAATGACACTTTTTTTTATTTAAATACTCTCCTGTTTTATTTATATTAAAATTTATTAAATTTTTAAATATTTTGTTTGTTTCATTTTTATTTTTAAATAATTTACTTTCAAATTTAAAACAATTTCGTTTGCAAATCCATTATATGTTGTGTAAAATTCATTTTTTTCTCTAAATATCCTTATATTTTTTTTTAAGGCATAATACCTCTCGGTCACAGATCGTGTTCAGTTTTTTAACTTTTTTGCGTTATTTATTTACCTGTTCAGAAAGCAATTTCTTAACAATCTGTGATTTTTAATATTTACTTTAGTTGGTTTATATGTCAACCATTAGATTAAGAGCGTATACTGCTTTGAAACAAATTTATTTTTGCCTGAAAATATCCACATTGTGTAAAGTTGTTGAAATATGAGCGATTTTTTTAACGAATTAAATTTTCTGTTTAATTCATAAATTGATTCTTTTTAAGAGCAGAAACCAAAAGAGGCATTGTCCGAAGCACTTATGTTTTGTCTAATAATCAGGCTTATTAAAGCTTTTATTATTATTCTCAGAGCATCGTTCACTATGTCATCAGTGTCTAGATAAATAAATTTTTAACAAAATAGAGTACTTCTATTTGGCCATAAAATGATTAAATATTCTTAATAAATTCAATAAGCTGTAACAAATAATTCGACTGAAACCGTTATTAGTTATTTGTAGTTTGAAATATTTAAAGGTTAGAGACCAAGAATTAAGTTTTTTTAGGCGGAAATTGTCTAACTTACTCAATCTTACATATTTACCGTTTTGATGTGAAACTTTTAACTAACAAAACCGCGATGACAAATCGTAATTCACTTTGCATTTAATGGCAAAATATTTGTTTAGTGTAATATCTAAATCTTTATATCTTATTTACGATACTGTTTTTTGGAAAAATAATTGTTATTTATGCACTAAGGGAGTGAAAAAAGCTATTACTTCCATGAGCACTTAGTTGGTTCCTAAGGCATAAGCCGAGGGAACCAAAGAATTTAACTCCTGAGCCAAATACGAGGGATTTATAAGTTTAACTCTCAAGGTTAAGCCGAGGGACTTATGAGTTAACTCTCGAGGTTAAGCCAAAGGAAGTAATTGCGATGGGAAAAATATCATTTTACTCCTAAGGTACATACAGGTTTTTATATCCAGACGTTGATGTCGTTTAATTATTGTTATATCCTTATTTAATACGTTTTATCGTATTTATTCTAATTTAGTTTTAGTTCGGACCCTCCATAAATTAGGGGCACCACCCTTAAGCTCTAAAAAAATTATAGCTCCAAACAACTTCTTTTGACTTGCAACGGATTTTGAGCCTATACAATTTTTTTTTGGTTGTGTCCCCTTTATTACTTTTGGGGTCTCGTCCCCGCGGAAGAGTTTTACCAAAATTGATCGGTCCCCGGTATAAATTTAGAGGATACCACTCCCCTGACAAGCATATATATGTATAAATTGGCTATAATTGGCTCAAACTCCAATAATAGTGCTCACTGTTTATTTCCAAGGGAGAAAAAGTTATTTTCCCAAGGGAGTAAAAAGTAACTTTTTCTTCCTTGGAGTGAAAAGTGCGTCTTTACTCCCTAAAAACTAGATAATAAACTTCACATTATACACCGTCTGGAGATAAACATATTTTTTCAACAATCTTCAGTTATATAGGGCTCGAGTTTCAAATAACACGTTTGTTTACTTTTCTTTTTATTAATGTTCGCCATGGTATAAAAATTTATGTATTTAGTAAAATAAATTATATCTCCAATACAATTAGCTTTAAGCATTAATATTAACGTTATCCCTAATTTTTTGGCTTTGATGTAAAAGCACATATTCTATATCATAAAATCTTCATCTTCCTTCAAGCATAAATCTAATAAATTAACACGTGAATGAGCTCATAAGATGCTCTAGTTGAAAATAACCGCAAAATTATAATTTAGAAAGAGAAAATTTAATTGTTTCAACAAATTAGATTTGAAAACTTAAAGGTAGGTTTAAGAGATTGTTTTAGGGAGGAAATATTCCAAGCATTATATATGCTCGGCATGATTCCCCAAAGTTTCCTCAGGCATAAGTTTAGCAGGAATTTTCTCTTTATTAACTTTCATGAATGAAAAGTTTTTGAGTTAAATATGATATAAGTGTAAAGTTACATTATGATATGGAAATAATTTAGAAATTTTAACTCTTGGTATTATTTTAGAATATTATTAGCTCGTAAAAAATAAATTGACACTTTTCTCGTCAATATGAAAATGAAATGTAATAATACAGAAAAAGCTATTTAGAATAGAAATTGTTATCTGGAGATATTTCGTCAATTATGATTAATAATTATGAATTATAATTTATAATTATATTTATAATTTTTCTATAGGCATATGGCTGTAAGCCTTGACCTTACTCTTCTCTCAGAAAAGGCAGATTTTAATCAACTCTAACTTTCAGAGTATTAACTATGCTTTCGTTAAAAAGCCCGTGTTTAAGTTTTGTGCTTTAAATCATTATCATAAGTGATTTTCACGATCCATTTTTCATTGAGAGCGATAGAGAGTTTCGAAACCAGAGAATTATCGTAATCCATGTTCTCACATAAATCGCCCTTTGCATAATATAGAATTAATTTAAGGTCATTTCCCTAATTTCAGTGTAGGGCAGGAAGGTTTTTTCTCTCATGAATATTTATGAGTAGATACGAACACATCAAAAACGTACATTTTTGTTTTCCTTTTCAAGTTCACGCTATGTTGCTCGATACAAACTCAGATAAAGTTTAGTTCTATTAATATTTCGTTAGCAATTGGTTTGAACATGTTAAATCGTTTTCCTCTCAACTTTACATTTACCTTTTTAGTTTTATCTGCAAAATGTATGTATAAATCTTCTTGTCTTCCTTATAGGAAGACTTCTTGTTGACCTTATAGGAAAGTATTGTGTTTCCACTAAAAATCTGAAACCGGGATTTCACCTGACTTATCTGTTTCTAGTGTTCCAAGACCTCCTAAGTAGTTTCTATAAAGTATAAAATAGTTTCTATCTGTCTGTATGTGTGTCTTTTATCTTCCTTGCTCCCAATGTATTTATTGAACGAACGTAAGTGATCTTACATTACAGAAGATTGGGACGGCGCGTATGTTTGTTTGTACGTGTCGCGATAACTGCCGTAAAAATTGACCGATTTTGATAAAATTTTGTATACTGGTAAAACTAACTATGTGTCAGAGCTGTATAGTTTTTGGTAATATTCCGAAAAATATTTTCAAAATGGAGGCCATTATTGCGGACCGGATAAAAAAAAATTTAGAGCGAAAATTCATGTTGAATATCGTTTTAAAGCTCTTAAAGAGTAGAAAAAGTAAATATATGTCTCATGGTGAAATTTTAAATTTTTTTACAAAATTTTAAAATGGCGGCAAAAATAATGAACTCAAAAAATTAACTTTAAAGGAATAACTCGAGTAATATATCGTTGAAAAGCTCTTGAGTAATAGAACAAAACGTGTTATATACTAAATTTCGATAAATTCAACATGGCGGCCATAATTTAATATATACTAAATTTATAAGAATTTAATAAAGATAAAGATATATTGTAATATACTTTAGATACTTTTATACAAATTAAATTAACTAAATGTCAGAGCTGTACAGGTTTTGGTAATATTCCGAAAAATATTTTCAATATGGCGGACCAGATAAAAAAATGTTGAGCGACGAAATCGTGTTGTATATCGTTTCAAAGCTCTTAAAGAGTAGAAAAAAAATATATTGTTGTATTATGATAAATATACGCAATCTGTAGCGAGCGAAGCGAGCCTTTTTTGCTATGCATTAATATAAATCTACGCAATCTAGCGAGCGAAGCGAGCCTTTTTTGCTATGCATTAATATAAACTACGCAATCTAGCGAGCGAAGCGAGCCTTTTTTACTATGCATTATTATAAACATGTACACTCTAGCGAGCGAAGAGAGCCTTTTTTGCTATGCATTAATATAAATCTATCAATCTAGCGAGCGAAGCGAGCCTTATTTACTATGTATTATTATAAATATAAGTAATCCAGCGAGCGAAGCGAGCCTTTTTTACTATTATTATTATACGAAATCTAGCGAGCGAAGCGAGCCTTTTTTATGTATTATTTTAAATATAAGAAATCTAGCGAGCGAAGCGAGCCTTTTTTTAACTTTGTATTATTATAAATATAAGCAATCTAGCGAGCGAAGCGAGCCATTTTTACTATGTATTAAGATAAATATGCGTATTGTAGCGAGCGAAGCGAGCCTTTTTTGACTTTATGTTGTAATCGATTTGAAATTTTACATGCATTTAGTCATATATAGGACCAATAAATGTACTAAGTTTCATATTTTTATCAGTTTTAGTTTGATTTATTTATTTATTTATTTATTTGCCAATCAATAAAACTAGAACTATTACTGATAATAAAATGGAACTCCGTATATTAGTGAACCTTGCATAGTAGAATATGTGTAAAAATTTTCAACTCAATCTAAACACTATATGAAGGTATGTGATTAGTGATGGTCCCATTTCTATAAAAATACCGTATAGTTTTTATGACAATATTAGCTCTATTTTTCTTATGTATCATCATGTAATGTAATAACATATATGCATGATATGTTATTTAAATTTTATGCGGTAAAACGTCATGAAGATGTAAACAAACATTTTCATATAATTTTTAGTGTGGGACCAATAAATTTATATATCTGCCAATAACTAACTCTACTCAAATTTGAATAGCTATGGAATTTCCATTAATGATTTATTTTATGTTTACCATTTGACAATATGTTGAGATGACTGTGAAAAAATTATATTTATAGGTCATTAAAATATTAAAATCTAATAGTCAATATGTTTAAAATAGCGACCAATATCATGAAGACATTTCCTGGATTGATTGACCACCTGTTTATGTGCATTTGGTTTGAATTCCAACTCGATTTTTGCGTTACGATTTATGCGTGTAACAGACACACTAGCCAGACACACAAATACGCATGCACACACACAGCGTGATAAAAACCATACAAACGTCAAGAAAATACCTGAAAAAGATAATTTTTATGAAACCTTGGTTTCGGATTTTTGGGTGAACACAATATTTTTCCTTATACCTACGGTAGTAGGTGAGGAAAAGAAAAATACTTAATATCGCAGCTTAATTGAGCAATTTTTCTTTCTGAATAATATTGAACTTAAAAACGATTGTTCACTAAACGAAAAACACTGAAATTCATTTATTAACCTTCAACATTTTAATCTCTACTTATTATTTCTTCTCCTAGAGAATTATACCAGTACGTCAGAGATTACCAAAACATTTTGTTGATAGTGTTGGTTAAACAACATTTTGCACCTTAAAAGAGTTTTGCCTAGTTATGCTGCCGTAGATTTTAATGTAACTTTTGATGTAATCATTTTATTAATTATTTGTAGGAAACATCTCTTTATGTTGGGTATTTGTATTCAATTAATTCTATTACTTCTTTAAAAGCAACCATAATAAATAAGACGACAAAGTTATAATTGGCAAGAAAAATAGTTCTTTATCGATATCTTGAAACATCGTTGCCATTTGTTTTATATAACAATGATATTATTCACAATACCTCTTTTTATAAAATATATTTCTTTTCTATAAAACCTCCTGTTTTTTTTGTTCTTTTTGTAAAAAGATAGGTTTCATTTTGTTAGCCCTGTCCTACAGAGTTTTCATTTCTTTATTTTTTCTCTTTAGAACTTCATAATGGATCAAGCTTTTTCTTGTAAAAAGCTGCCGGACTAAATTTACGACTGTCTCGGAGGTTGTACAACATTTATTCCTTGGCAAGTGATTTAGAGTCCGGTATCATTGACTTAGATTTCCACCTTGTAAGGGGTTTGTCGCTAGTCCAACCTCCTTTTCTTCATTACTTTTAGATCCTGGTAAAAGATATACAACCTTGCTCCCAATCATTTTATTCTTTTTCCGTTTCTTTTTATTAACGCTATTACAAAAAGCGAGTTTTCTATCTCTTCCTTTATATTCAATTCTAAAATTAAATCTTTCTTGTCTCTCAGTTGTTTCTTTTAGATAAATTACTCAAAGTATTTTCTACAGTATAACACTTTTTTTATAAATTTCTCAATAACTTACATTTTAAAATTTTATTTTGTTAAATTTCAAGGTTGTAATTTATCCTTGCTGACGGATAATTTCAGGGCAACGGGATGAATTTTATGTCTAATTATTTTTTCTTGGTAATTGATATGCTGGAATATTCGTTGTGGAAACAATGAGAAAATTTTAAAATAATAAATATTACTTTAATGAACTAGCTGTCACTTTTACAGCCTTGACTAGTGATGGCAGCTAGAAATACTTATAATTTCATATATGTATTTATTAGTTAAAAAAGATTTAAATATCCATTTCACTTTTTAAGTGTGGCATGTTTTTTGCAAATTTCCTTTGAAAAAAAGAACTGCAAGGCGCAATGGCGGGGGTCAAATTAAGCTCATGGCCGATTTTTGGGTTGCAGAGCAAAGTTTTAAAAAAAAATTAATACAAATTTTAATCCTTAATTCAAATTTTCACCGAAAAAATGTATGTTTTGGGGGCGCTGAATCGAATAAAACCGTTCAGGAGTCAATGCGACCATTCTAAATAGTATGGGGTAAATAACCAGAAACCAAAATATCCGTCCATTAAAAATAATCTTCAAGGAGGTTGTCGTTTTCAATGTTCTTTGGGGCATAGAATGAAATGAAACCGGTACGGAGTCAATACCACCACTTCTAAAGTACTCACCACTTCACTAATAAAGTAGGTAAACAACATATTTCAAGTAGGGTGTCGTTTTCAAAATGTTTTAGAGGTATGGGTAGCATGAAACTAGTCCGTAATAGATTCGAGTACTCAAACACCAGGCCCGGGTTCCAATCTTGGTTCCGGAGATAATTAATTATCGTAATATTTAAACTTTATAAAGTTATAACTACAAATAACTCTGGCGTGGAGTTGCGTACCTTTCCGCCAGAATTGCATTTAGAGTTTATGCTTTATAAATTGAACAGTAACAATACTGATTATGTAATCAAAAATAATTGTTACTTATTTTTTTTAAACTTCCAAAAAATGCGCTAAACTTTTTTATAGGAATTAACTAACCTTTAAATTACTGCAAATAATGGTGTACACAGCTAATTCAAGAAGAATGAGAATAGTTTTGTATAAATACATACGTGCATTCCCTTTGAAAGTACAGAAGGAACGAGTAGTAATGCTACTGGTCAAGTTATAAAGCATAGTTGAAACTTAAAACAAAGAGGTCCGCAAGCTGGATGAATTTACTTTAGAATGCTTGCTTCCGTACTTAATAATATAGTATTATTAAGTACGGAAGCAAGCATTCTAATGTAAATTCATCCAGCTTGCGGACCTCTGCGCAGCTGAGGTCTGCAAGAGGTTTGTATTTTTAATTTAAGGCTTTAATTTTACTATCCATTCTATACCTATAAGATAAGTTAATATCTGGGCATAGTGGGGCAATTGCAAAATCATGCTTATACTACGGTAAATCTAGATAGCATCAGTCAATCATAGAGTTATCATTTAAATGTTTTTATGTTAAGTTATCACTTCGTTTATGACGATTATGAGTTATACGTCTATACGCAACTATAAGATGCATATGCTAGTAAAAATAATATATATTTTATTTTTATATGTTGAACGTATTTTTATGACATTTAAAAAACTTAAACGTATTATCTTTAGTATTTTTACTTGTATTAAAAATTGTTCAGCTCTAGTTATTACATCAATATAAAATTAAATTATAATATTATCTCCTACCTCGTTATATTTTACAAAACATTATACTATCGAGTATTAGCGTTTTATTACTCCTTTATTCTTTCAGCGAAGTTTACTTTTATGAACAAAGTTCATTGTCGTTTAGCTATAACATTATTATAAAATCATGTCACGTTTTTTAAGACTACTTACGTTTAATGGGAAATAGTATCGTATCAAAATCATTCTTCTATGACGGAAATGTTACTGTTTCCTATGTTTGTTATGTTTCCTTGTTAAGATAAAAATTTCATTTTATTTTACTAACATTTTTCTTAAAATTACGAGATGTTTTTGACAGTCGTAACACGTAAAAGAAGTGTTATAATTTCAAATTTAGCTCACTTTGTTTATCTTATGTTTTATAAATTGTATATAACTTTCTTTTTTTTAAGTATACAATGTTTCCTATACCGTTATATAATAAACTTATAGCAAAACATAAGGTAAACAACCTTGTTGTACAAGAAAGAAAATACAGTCCTTTGGTCGTGTTCTATTATCCGAAAATGCAAGAATAACTTATACTTTATACTTACTTAGCTTTTTTAAATTACATTTTCTTTAATCATGTTATGCAATTTTATTTTATACTTTTCCCTTGTATATAATGATTAACTTAGATTTATTAGCTAAATGCTAATTTTATCATTTGCATCCGTCTATTTCTCCTATAAATATTCTGCCGCGAAGGTCCGCAAGCCGAGCGAATTTTCTTTGAAATGCGCGCTTTCTTGCTTATCAACCCAATTATGCTTAAGTTTTCGGTATAAATTTAATTTCCTGAGCAGTAGTGTCACAAATTTATATTTATTTTTTCGAATTGTTTAAAGAAAATGCGCGTACTTATCTCATAGATTTAACACTGCTCAGTACAACATTATTTGTACAGATTTGAAGCCCACTTTATTGACTCCAATACGACGCGGGTCGTATTGACTCTGGACTAGTTTTATTTGAGTGAGCAATAAACTTACTTTGAATGTTACTGTTTTTTTAAATTTTGCTGGCTCGCAAATTGGGTTTATGGCGTCACAACAACCTGGTTTTTAATAATAGGGTTAGCTTTTGATTTTACCTTATGTAACATATATATATATTATATATATATATATATATATATATATATATATATATATATTACATTATACACTATCAGTAATAGTGAACTATTAGTACTAATTAGTTCTAATTATATACTATAGTGCTATTTTTTTACTTTCTCTCCTTTCTAAAAGCCTCTTCTTTTCTCCCACTTCCTAATTTGACCATTTTTAACTGGTCACTAATGTTTCTGTAAATTTTTTTATTGTAAATACTATTTTTTCAATAACACTGACTTTATAACACTTCCTTTATACTCTACCATTCTTATGTCAAAGTTAAACCCTCCATCTCATCCGAATCTCCTTCTTAACCTTTAGAGAAGGAGAGAGCACCCATCCTTTAGAAATGTATGTGTCTTCTATTATTGACTAAGTCTTCAATCCCTCTTTCCTGATCAACTACATCATTCCCGCAACCCTCCCTATAATAAACGTTTAGCCTTAAATTCTCTAAAATCAGACCCTTTCATTTTTATCCTCCTCGCCGATTAAGGCTCTTCTGCGGATGTACTCAAATCTACAGAGGCTCAGAGGCAACTGTCCGATTCTGAGTTATATTTATATTATCCGATACTTACTTACTATTAAATCTAACCCTACCAATGAGCACAACCAAATTATTTTAACTTATCTTTAAAACCAAGGATGTTTTTAAGGCCTTACACAGTCTGAGATTTAACTTTTAATTCCCCCAAATCCTCGATCCCCCATCTCTACCTCCTTCCTCACTAAAGTCTCCTCTCCGCTTATGGCTCTAACACTAAGAGAATTTCGGCCTTCTGTAATTCCTTTTTACAACACACATTGTTCAATCTCTTCTTTCCTTCCTCAAAGACAAAAATAATTTCCTTGAAATAATCCATAATTTACCCACTCCTCTTACTGACAATGCAAATCTTGTACCGTGACATCTTTAAACATCCCTCACTCTAAAGCCGTTGAATCCAATAAATATTACCTCAAGCGTAATTTTCCACGCGTACCTTATACATCCTTAAACTTTACTTCAACTTGCCTAGTTTGTTCTTACTCTTAACAATTTTCAATTTGGTAACGACCACTATCTTTAAATACTTGGTACGGCTATTGGTACCCATATGGTCCCGTCCCTAGCTATCCTTTTATGGGCCGTAAAGAGATTCTCTCCTTTCATTCCAACCTTTAAAACCCCTTGTCTGGCGTCGTTATATTCACGACATCTTTTTTATTTTGCCATATGATCTTCCTTCCCTCCAAAAGTTCCTTTCTGACCTCAACTTTTTCTCCAGCCTTCGCTTCACCCATGAATATTCAAAGAAGGTGTTACTTTCCTTGATGTGTATGTGCATCTCCATGGTGGCAGATTAGAGACCGCAGTCCACATCACCTTACAAACTTCCTACAATATCTACTATATTCCAGTTGCAACCCTAACTCTCAAAAAATGGTCTATCCCGTACTCCCTCGGTCTCAGAGGAACTAGGATTTGTTCTAAAGAGGCCTTCCTTGATAAATATATAACCCCGCTTATTCGAGCTCTTCTTTCACTTGGTTATTCCGCCCCAGTTGTTCTATCCAAAATCCCGCCGCTCTTTATCCTTGACCTCCCACTCCTCCAACCTCTAATGAACGCCCGTCTTACCTCTTCACTTCATGATTTCCTGTCCTTAACATTATTAAAAGGTTTCTAAAAGATGATTTCCATCCCTTATCCTCCTATCCCTCCTCTGCCAATTTCCTTACCAGACCACCCTCTGTCACCTTCAAATAGCCTCCTAACCTTAAAAGCTTCGACCTTCCTCACCAGCCTTCCCTCCCACATGATTTTCATCGGTGTAATGGACCCCGTTGTAAAACCTGTAGACTCATAGATCCCTCTCCTACATTTACCTACAGTTCTACGAATAAATCTTACTCAAATAAGACCTTCTGTACACAAACTTTACTGTATGTCAACAGTTTGATGCTTTTATATGGGGAAACTACCACTCCTTTCAATCCGTATTTACAATCACCGTAACTCCTGCACCAAATTGAACAGCGATCTACCCATAGCTATCCACTCCCGTTCCTACAATTCTTCAAATTTCGCCTTCCTTTGTAAAACCAGTTTCCTTCGTTCTCTTAACCCAGAAATCTACCAGTGAACCTCTCCTTAAAAGCGGAACAAGCCCACCAACTTACCCTTAAATCCAAAAACCCCTGGTGTCATAAAAGATAACTCCCTCCTTTCTACCTTCTTTATTTACATTTTTTTTATTTATTTTTAGTCACTCTAAATATACTTGAGACACTCTTCCAGACTGTCTCTATATTATATATATTATTATATATATATATAATATATATATATATATATATATATATATATATTATATATTATATATATATATATATATATATATATATATATATATATATATATATATAATTTATATTATATATATATATATATATATTATATTATATATATGTATATATTGTGTGTGTGTGTGTGTGTGTGTGTGTGGTTACGGCATACGGCCTAAAATATACGGCATCATTAGGGATACTACTGAGGGGAAACAGAAAAAAACAGAAAAAAAAACTCTTCCAGACTTTGAGCTCTTCGTTAGCGAATTTTTTCGAAAAAAATTCGCTAAAAAAAGCGTGTAATATGTTTAATGCCTTATTTCGTGACTTGCTATAATAAGTTTTCATATCTGTTAGACCAGATTCTTTTCCCTTGCGTAGCGGGTCCCTTCGTCACGACAAAATCAACCTATTAGCATTTACTATTTTCTATTATCTCAGTAAGTATAAAACAAAATAATTAGGGTAGATAAAAAGTACTTTCTTTGCTTTATGTAGTCTAAAATGTAAAATTATCATTTTATGTTTAAAAATACGCTTATAATTGTCTTTTAATGTTTCCTACTATTATTAAATCCTACAATTGAATTTTTCCTTTGTGTCATTCTTTCAAACTTTACACATTTTTTCTTTGCTTTCATTATAATTATATCTCTATTTTCAAGTTCATAACAATTATAGTTTTATTTTTACCACTGACGCCTGAAACAATTTCTTTAAGTCTTTCTTGTTTATAAAACTATTATCCCTAAAATTGTTGTATTTCTTTTTGAATAACATTATTAGGATTTTATGTGACGGTACCTTACAGATTCCCCTGATTCCTTGTCTAACAATCCCGTAACCGAATCTAATGATACCTTTGTTCACATGATGGGTTATGCAGGGGGTTTAACCCCAACTGTTCACACGGTATTTTTCCCCGTGAAAAATGAGTTTCACATGACAACTGCCGGGGGAGTTAAACCCCCTTGGGGATTAAATACAGGGTTGAACCCCCTTCCAAACCTCGCTTGTGAACGAAGTATATGATTGCCTCCCTCCTCTCTGACCAGGTCTTTAAACTTCCTCGTTATTGACTTCAGTTCTTGTCTTGGCCCTCATCAATCTTTATATTTGAATTTATATTTCTATTTATGTACCACATCAAAATGGCTTGACCACTTGGTGAACCTTTTTCCACTTATAATAGTAACCGATGATTTACATGTTATTATTATTATTACATAATATATATTAATTATTTTAGTATCATTACTATTATTTTAATAGTTACTTGTAGCTCGAATTGGATTATTCTGGTTATGCCTTTAACGTGGTCCAAGAAACATTGAAGAATAGCAATACCGCGGAGGTTTGAAAGCCTGGTGGGATACTATACAGTAATTTATGATAACTAGCAATGTCTTAATTTTTCACATTTTTCTTCATAACTTGAACAGTAGCACTACTACTTCTTACTCAATGCTTTTTCTTTTTTATATGTCTATATTTATCCCATTGATTTTACAAAACTATGCTATTCTTTTCAAAATGTGCACAGTATGTTTTAAAAGCTTCTGTGTGCGCACAAGCTAAAGATAAGTTTTAGCGCATAGAATGCAAAAAAATGACAGTAAACCGAGTAAGGGGTACAACTTATTTTCATTTTAATCTTTAATTACAACAAATTTAAGTCTCATATACATCAAATCTTCTGGATTGTAACTAAACCTGAAGGTTAGATTTTGTTTCAAATTTCAACTCTGACAAAAACCCATTGGCAATATATATATATATTAATATATATATAATACATATGTGTGTGTTTTGTGTATGTAAAATATAAGAAATTAACTTGTATTCTAAAATTCAAAGGCACGTTAAAAAATGTTATATGGTATTCCTTTTGTGCGTTATTCCTGGTCAACAATTTATAAAAAAGCAATTTGAGACAAGTCTAGCGTTAAACTTTGTAAAATAATATATCTACTGGTAAGACATATTGTAGTAACGGATTTAATAGGTTTGGCTAAACTTGATGTCGTATGGTAGATGTAGCTTGAGTAATATAGGTCAGTTATTTCATGCTTGACGAGACTCCTACTTCGCTACACTGAATTTAGATAATTTTTCTTCTGATTTCTCCCTTTTTCCTTAATTCTACCTTTTGTGTAATGTAAAGTTATCATTTATTTTTATTGTTTGTCCTTTTAATTAAAATAAGATCTTGTTAGTTCCAAAATTAGACTTGCAAAATATGTGTTCCAGACCGCACATTGTTACACTACTAGGATAGTATAAGAGGAAAATTGTAGCATACACGTGATAATGAAGATTTAGTGTTTTGAGTCTGGTTTAGTTTAAGGAGGTACTTTTTTAAAACAATTTTTCGACCCCATGTTTCGCCGTCCTGTTCATCGTAAAAACCTGAAAATTCGTATATGTACATAACAAATTAAGCTTAACAGAAGGCATTTTTTAAAATTTTAATACCGACCACAGAAACCCTATTTTACTCTTTATTAGACAAAATATAAAAAATGGAGGGCAATTCTAACGAGCTAATTAGGGTAGGTACAAAATTTTAAACGGATACAATTATTATTAGGGGCTGTAAAATAGAATTAAGATTGAATTTTATTTAGAGTGGGGATAAAAATAAATTTAAAGAAGGATACTCCTGCTTTAAAATTTTAAAATAACGCAAAAAAAGTTCAGTGACACAGGGTGAAAATGACTTTCCTACCTGAGATAACAATAGGGTAAAAGTAACACCCCTAACTCTAAACCTATTCTCCCGGTACTAATTCTTTTTTTCAGTTCTATTTTTCTCAACATCTCTTCAAAATCATATCCAGTACCTTATAAGTAAAATTAAAATAGTAGAAAGACTGGATCATTCAATTGCAGTGATTCACCTAACAGCGACATCATACTAAAAATTTTGTTAATATGCTTTATAAGGTTGCTAAAGATTTTCTGTTTTCCTTAGATTTCTTTTATCAAAATAGTAATATGAACTAAATAAACTAAACTATATATATTATATATATATATATTATATATATATATATATATTAATATATATATATATACACACACACACACACACACACACACACACACACACACACACACACACACACACCACACACACACACAACCACAACACACACACATACACACACACACACACACACACACACACATATATATATATATTATAAGTATAAAAGAGTAGACATTTATAAGTAAAATTAAAATAGTAGAAGACTGGATCATTCAATTGCAGTGATTCACCTAACAGCGACATCATACTAAAAATTTTGTTAATATGCTATATAAGGTTGCTAAGATTTTCTGTTTTCCTTAGATTTCTTTATCAAAAAGTAATATGAACTAAATAAACTAAACTATATATATATATATAATATATATATATATATATATAATATATATATATATATATATAAACACACACACACACACACACACACACACACACACACACACACACACACACACACACACACACACACACACACACACACACACACACACACACACACACAACACACACACATATACACACACACACATATATATATATATATATAAGTTAAAAAGTAGACATTTATAAGTTTAAGTCCAAACAAACAAAAAAGAGAAATAATAAATAAATTGCGTAATTATGTGTACCTAAGAATTTTTTAACCTATTTTTAAAGGTCTTGTAAGGACAGTAGAAAGAATAGAATATGTATTGGATATATATATATATATATATATATATATATATATATATTATATAATATATATATATATCTATTGATGTCTGTGAAGGTTGCTATGTATGATATATATATATATATATATATATATATATATAATATATATATATATCATACATAGCAACCTTCACAGACATCAATAGAGATATGAGAATAAAGGTATGTACAATTTTAGCTCGACTATAAGAAATTTTGGCGCGGAGGTTTACAAGCCGGACAAATTTACTTTAAAATGTCCGATGTTTGCTTATTAATCAATTTTTGCCTTTTTTTATTAATCTAAGTCCATATACAATCTGAGCAGTAGCGCCACTTCTTGTTATTTATTTGTTTTGAATATTTCAAACAAATGCGCATATTTATTTCATACATTTTTTATTATTTATTATTTATACATACATACATAAAAAATTTAAAGCATACAAAATAAAACATTTTTTAGAAAAAAATTTTTAACATGCTAAATACAAAAAAAGAAAAAAAAAAAACATGTATATATAGCCGCATGAGCAAAAGCTTGTGCGCGCATTATGCACTGCTTAGCGCAGTATTATTTTCACTTATTTATAGCTCAGTTTATGCTGATATATTTAGCATATTTTCTTTGAAAAATTCGAAAAAATTAAACAACAAGTTGTGTCGCTACGGCTCAGGTTATTAAATATTCAACAAAAATTGGATTGATAAGCAAAAAACACACTATAAACATGGAATTTCCCTTATGAATTGAAAATTAATGTTAGGTTGTTAGTGATTTATAGTTAAAATAAATTATATTTATTAATACATATTAATTATAAAAGTCACATTGTATATTATAATAATACTGTATTTGTGAAATGCCTGCTTTTATCAATAATAATAATAATAACAATGATCCTTGAGAACCTTGCAGCTCATGCAAGGCTGTGTTAAAATTTAAATGGTTATAAAAGTGGTATGACCTGCATGTTAGTTGTTCTTTACCCTAGGGAATGGCCCAAAAATTATTTCTTTATCTTTATACCTGCAAATATAGAAAATGCATAATGCAGATTAACCTGGATACCTAGATTAGTTTTTTGGGAAATACACATAATTAGTCATCATTTTTTAACGCCATGTGTTATGAATGTTATAAAAATTACTTCAATCCATCACTAGCTTTTGCATAGGTCGGATCTCGTTCTCGTGTTCATTTGTGTCATAATTTTTTCAACTTTTTCTTAATTTATTTTTTTAAGTTTAGTTGATATATTTTATTTTAAGTTAATTATTAATTGTATAGTTTTAGTGATTAGTATTTAGTTTGTTTTAGATAGTAGAGTAACCCAAAAAAAAGTTTTTAGTGTAACAATTAGTTTTAGTGTAATATTTAGTTTTTTGTATAATTAATATCGTGACAATGGGTCGCCGTTCTAAAAAAACCAATAAAAATCACCTTTCTACTATTCCTTCCAGGAAGCAAAGAGCTGCAAATTTAGTGAAGTATTGGAAAAATCGAAAATTTGCCGAAAATACTAAAACTGCTCATTTAGATACTCAAGATAATAACCTAACCCCGAACTCTGACCTCTTAGAAACATCTCTAAGTAAGCCATCTTCACCTGCTGATCACAGTCTTATCATTGAGGGAGCAAATGCTAAAGAAACTAACAAATTTGTGTTAAGTGGACGACGCATTATAGACATAGGCTATTTTATAAGTCAATTACAGACACTGGACAACCATGATAGTCCGTGTGATTGTTCTTTTGGAGATATGGAGGTTGTAAAAGAAGAGAAAATGAGGTTAGAGTCTCGAATTTATTTTTATTGTAAAATATGTTCTATAACAAAAGCTGTATCTACAGCAGATCCAAACCTAAACAAGATGGATGTCAACGAAGCTGCAGTCTTAGGAATTATGGCAACAGGAGGTGGCCAGTCTCAGCTTGAAGAGTTGTTTAGTGTAATAAATTTGCCTATTCTCAACAGTAAACAATATGCTGACACTGAAACAAAGTTGGGAATAGCAATTGAATCGACAGCTATGGCGGCCATGGCTGAAGCCGCCGCTGAAGAAGCTGATCTAGCTCGTGCAGTAGGTGACGTTGACGCTGCTGGAATTCCACTCATTCCCGTAGCGGCAGATGGCAGCTGGGCGAAAAGGTCGTATCGCAACAATTATTCGTCCCTTTCAGGAGTGGTAAGTTTTTTCACATTTTATGATTTAATATTGATCATTGATCTTTATATCGCACTCTCCCAGTAAAAAGAACGCAGCTTTTATTTTAATTTATATCCATAAAAATTAAAACCGTGTAATTAGGTAAATAATGCATTATATACAGCCCAAGTTTTATTTTAATACGGAATTATAGTGGTCAGTGAGTGGGTAGATGACCTCTAGAAATGTAATGTTGATTAAAAATATATTATTTTACAAACTTTTCTCCTTTATACCTCAGGTATAAATGATGTACTCATTTTTTATGTTTTATGAATTTTCTGAACTCAAGAAAAACTTTTGCAGAGTCATTTTTGAAGTTTAATGACGTCTTAAATAATATTTTCCGGATAATATTTTAAATTTAGTTATAGATTTATATTACAGTTTTTAGCTAAAGAATATGTTTATTTGCCTTTTTTGCAGGCAGCGATAATTGGGTACAGAACCAAGAAAGTTATCTATATCAGCGTAAAGAACAAATATTGTTTTATTTGTGAGAAATCAGCTGACAAAAAGGAAGATTGTCCCCCCCTCATAACTGTTTCAAGAATTGGTCAGGAACGTCAACGTCTATGGAAAGTGAAGGAGTTCTGGAAGGGTTTAAACAAAGTGTATCACTTTATGGAGTAAAATTTAATAAACTTGTAGCAGATGGTGATAGCAGTGTTTATCACAAATTAGTGACACAGCGACCCTACCCTGATATGGCTGTTGAAAAAGTGGAGTGTATTAATCATTTACTACGAAATTTTGTAAATAAATTAAAAGATGTCACTAAAAATAAGTATGCCGGGCCAAACTATTTGAGAAAAAAATTAGATGAAACCAGAATAAGAAAGATGCGAATAGGAGTTAAAAAAGCATTGGAGCATAGGAGGGAAATGGAGTGCAGCATTCATGAGAAAGTCATGTTGCTAAAAAGTGACATACAAAACAACCCCTATCATGCTTTTGGGTCTCACTCAAAGTGTGATTCCTATTTTTGTGCAGGACCAAAAGAAGGTGAAGAAAATCTTGTTCCGTTGATGAAAAAAGAAGGGTTGTGGTTTAAAGTAGAAAAAAAATTGTTAATGACTTGGCCTTCCATAGCGCTAGTATTCTACAAAATTTGACTAGCAATTGTGCTGAACAATTTAATTCTATAATTGCCAAAATGATTGGCGGGAAAAGAATTAATTTCACCAGATGTGGTTCATATCAGAGAAGGTGCCAGGCAGCTGTCGTGAGCCATAATACAAAGGCCCTTCATAGCAGAGTGCACCTCACCTTGTATTCTCGCAGTCCTGGGTCAGCCACAAAAAAATTTGAAAATAATAGGGAGAAGAAGAGGATTTACAATAAAATGAGGCCCACTTCTGCTAAAAGAAAATTATTTTTTGGCCCAGACGAGACTTATGGGCCAAATTCTAACCAGCCTGACATGGCACCTTCAGAATTTAACGAAGGTAGAGCGAAATTGTTAATTGACCTAAGCAAAGGCCATGAGGCGGTCGAGTCAAATACTCGTTACGAAAAAAGGACATGTTTGGTTTGAAGAAAGAAGAAAAAGGCTGACCGCTTCCAACTTCGGAGAAATTTGTAAGATGAGACCTACAACCAAGACGAGTAATGTTGTAAAAAAACTCCTATATGATCCACCTCTGACGCTGAAGCAGTTAGAATATGGAAGAAAACATGAAAAGCTTGCATTGCTGTCGGTGGAAGAAGCAGCAGGGGTGCATTATAAACCACTGTGGTTTAATAGTTGACTCTGATAACCATTTCTTAGCGGCTACTCCAGACGGCATAGTAGGAGATGACACTGTTGTAGAGGTGAAGTGCCCGTCATCATGTTCAAACATGACAGTTGAAGAAGGCATTCGGGAAAAGAAAATTAAATTTTTGAACATAGATAAGTCTATTAACAAGAGCCACAATTATTTTTATCAAGTAAGTAGATAAATTATTTAATTTTATTATTTATTATATAACATTTGTTATTTCATTTATCAAATTCACTTATTGATTAATGTTTACAAAAATAAAGCTCAACGAGCTAACTAGATTTAAAAGAAAATCCAAACACTTTTCTTGCAATAGCTCCAGTTAAAGTTGTTATCAATACTTCAGACATTATAACATTTTTGCAGAGTGAGTCTTTTTTTCTTGAGGTGCTCTGAGTAAATTTTTGGATTTAAAGGTTTCATTAAATTAGATATGTCAATGATAACATATCTAGTTGATTTTATTTGGCATTTTCAAAATATATGCAGATATGTGTATTATTTATGCACTAACAACAATGTTTTTAAAATGATTTATAACAATGGCCAATATTTTCAGATTCAGGGACAACTTCATGTAACGAAAAGAACCAAATGCTTGTTCGGAGTCTGGACTCCGCTTGATTTTTTCATGATAGAAGTGACAGTAGATAAACAATTCTGGAATGAAGTTATGCTACCCAAGCTCAACAGATTTTATATGGATTGTATACTTCCCGAACTGGTGGACCCGAGAAGAACGAGAACCATGCCACTTAGAGAGCCCAAATGGGTTCTAGAGCGCCTCGAAAACAAGAAAAAATAATTCAAGAAGAAACAAATAACCTCTCTTCCCTAGTTAAATTGATTTAGGCATTTTAATCTAAAATGTGTGTATATTGTTAAAGTTTTATATAGCAAATTATAGTATTAGATTGTAATTTTTATTTAAATTGATAGTTTCCTTGTAATGGTAGTTATTATATATATTATATAAGAGAATTTTTGTGTTTTTTACCGTGTACTTTTCCTTTGTACTTTTTCCGGATACCATATATATATACATATACATATACATATATATATACATATACATACATATATATATATATAATATATATATATATATATATATATATATATATATATATATATATATATATATATATATATATATATATATATATTATATAGCAGCATTATATACTTCGCACATTTGTCGGTCTTGTATATGCGTGCTGAACTTCAAATCTATCATTCAATTTTCCCCCGATTTAAATTAATTTTTAAAACTATTGCTGAGTCATTATTGCGCATTTACGTCATAGTTGCGTATTATTGACGTCATACAAATTTTCCGGAAAGGACAACTGGACCTAAAGATCGATTTTTTACCATGTTTCAACTTCTAGCCTCAACACATTGGAAACTACGTCGATAACAGACGATAACTTATAGCGCAACTGTAAAAATGCATTATTTTATATATACATATTTATACACACACACATATATAAATAATATATATATATATATATATATATATATATATATATATATATATATATATATATATATATATATATATAATTTGTAAAATTTATTCTGACACATCAGGAAGAGAAATGGAGGCGGCTCTCCGATCCTTACGTCATCTAAACAACCTCATAAATATGTCATTTTCCTGATGAAATGTTGCTAAAATATAATTATTTTTCATTTAAATTATTCAAGTATTGCTGTTATTAAATATAAATTGCAGAAGAATGTATGAGAGTTAGTAGTTGGAGTGAAAGGAAGGTATTATGCGATGTATTAGGGTCCGCGATCTATTATAATTGTGGAAAAACGGCGAGTACCTTCTCACTCGAAGTTTAAATAAGTACTAAAAGGGGCCACTCCCACTCACGGTCGTTTTACCCGGACCGGCAGTACCCCTTAGGAGGAAGGTAAAAGGAGAGTTGCGAAGTATTGACTACGCTGTGGGGTCGGGTTTTGTTAGCTTGGCTTTAGTCCAGATGCCTCGCCACACCTAAGACATTAACATATAACCCTAGGGGAACTTCTAAAGCCTTTAGTAGAAAGCCTTTAGCGTAAAATTTTCTCCTAACAACTACATTTCTCAGGATGGTTTTATGGGAGACACTGTAACGTTATTTTTGTATTAATTTCGGTGATTCAAAGTTATGGTTTTGTTCCGAAATTTTCAATATATTTAAGTATTTAATTTTAAGTTCATTTTGCTAAATTCATTTTTTTTTTAGGTTTCATTTATATTTAGAGGTAGTCCTAATTCTATTATTAGATTTTTATTTTGGGTATTATGGAATTGAGTTTCAGTTGGTAACCATGGTGACGCCTCCGAAGTGGAGACGTGGTCGAAAAAAGGACTTTCTTTTTGGTTAGGCCCAGGTGGCTTCGGCCCCGGGCCACTTTATTAGTTCTATTTTATAAGTTAGTTTGTTCAAAGAAAATTGAGTATTTATTTCATCTGATTCAGCGAGGAACATAGCTATTTCTTTTTACCAAATTTATGGATTAGTTTGTTTGGTTTTGGAACCCTTCTCTGAAGGTAAGGCCGTTTCCATTTTAATTAATGTTTCATTTTCAACTAGAGTTTTCTTGGTTTATGTAAAATTGTAGAATTCTTAAGTTCTAATTCTCGTTTGCTCTTGGTTTAGGGTTTTTGGCACGGAGGATTTGATGTGGCATTTTATTGAGAGAGTTGCCATAGTTCATTAGATATTGGTTATATGGCTCACAATCATAAAGCTTAAGGAAAGTCAAACTCAGGATAAATACTTTACCTACTTTAGGTTAATTCTAGGTTAATCTATAAGTACTTATCGTCAGGTATAATGTCAATTTTATAATATGAAGGCCTTTGGAGGTTAGAAACCTTATCGAATTTAATCTTTTTGTTTATTTTAATTTAAATACAGTTTATTTCATTTTTATTGTTTTAAATTATGAAACCAATGTTTAAAATAGTGTGTTTTTTGTGTCATATAAGTTTTAAATCAACCTATATCGAAATTTGGACTGGAGCCTGGGGTTGGTTCTTCTCCCCACCTACGAAGTAGGCAAAAGAACCTGGCGCCTTATCTTTATTAAAACCGAATCCTATATGGATTGAATGAGCCTATACTTGATTTTAAAGAAGGCTTAATATTTATGGTAAGTTAGGATAAGTCTTGAAGAGACTTGGTAGTTCGCCCACCCCTACTACAACTGAGTTGGCTTAATTAATTGTTATAAAAGTGTGCCCATTTGTGGGCTTAAATATTGTTTTTTGTATCCTTAGTTTATAGTGTTGTATCTACTTTATTTAGTTTAAAGGCCCAGTACCTATATTTTATGACACAGAATTTAAAAAATGTATGTACTTACTTGTTATCTCTTATCATTAAGTTTTTATCTATTTTTGTTGTAAAACTGACCATATTCTATGATACTAGTATAATTACTGTAGAAGGGTACCCTGAGCATCAGATTTACTTGTAATAAGGATTGAGATCTGATATATTGCCTCAGTAAGTACTTGCTTCTAAGTGAAGTTATACTTAGTTGATGAGGGTGTCCTATGTAATTAGGGATAATTGATAGGATACTGTGAGTAGTATTTATGGCAGTTATATTTCTTTTGGTAAACCTAATGTAAGTGAATTTTAATGTAAATCAAAGTTTATGTAATCGTAAAAGTAAACGTCAATTTTACAGTAAAAAGCTTATCATTCTGTATAAATTAATTAAAGTTCTAGTAAGTACGTAAATTCGGTTCTTAAATGTTATTAATTAATAGTTAATATTAGTTTTATAATATCACTTTTCACTAAAAGCACTGTAATCCTGCAATGTTATCCATCTTGTTACTTAATAATACAGTTGAGGTCACTTGGCATTGTCACTGTTAATTTAAACTTAAATAAATAGTTAAATTTGTAATTTAATTAATTTTAGTACGAACATAATAAATTAAAATCCAGCTCATTTTATTTAAATTAAAGTTTGATGTATGTTAGAACCAGGTATTGATATAGACTGATACAAGTTTCTTTTAATTAAATCTCCCTACTATTACTTTCTTATCTCTGTTATTGTTTGTTTGGTTCGTCACAGCACTTCCTGATTAGTAGCTTTATTTCCACCAATATATAATTTTAAATTTGATTGAATAAATTTATATATTTAATGAGGTCTGTTTCTGTTTGGGAAAATATTTAGAGTCTTTGAGTACTCCAGAATTTTGAGTTGCTATATCGATACCTATCGTAATTTTATAATTTCGACAACTTTGAATAATAATAATTTGCAATACAAGAAATATTTTATAAATAATAATTATAATATAATTTAAAATAATTATTTAAAAAAAAGAACATACATTGAGCCTGTTGGATACGCCACGGAAGGGGACCGAGAAAAGCTAATTGTTTGTAAGATAAGACCTAGCTTAATACATTATGAATTACAGTGGCCCACACACCCATATATATATAATATATATATATATATATATATATATATATATATATATAATATATATAATATAATATATATATATATAATATGTTGGGAGTCACCCAGGACTTCCCAACCTACCTGACGAAGAAGACTTTTGTTGAAAATTCTCAAAATCCCTCCAAACCTTCAAATCTCTTCGTTTCACCTCCTGTATGTTATTATTATTATAACAGATTGTTATATATATATATATATTATATATATATATATATATATATAAATATATAATATATATAATATATATATATATATATATATATATATATATATATATATATATAATATATATAATATTATATATATATATATATATATTTATATATATATATATATATATATATATTATATATATATATATATTATATATATAATATAATATATATATAGAATGTGTGTGTGTATTGGCAACATCATACAACTTAGATTAAACTATTTGTTTTTTAAATCTACGCATGTATTTATTACCGCATTGCAAATTGCTTTCTATTTTTGCTAAGATTTAAACTATTGTCTCGTATTCTTTTTCGCAACTTCTACCGTAGATATTTAGGAAAATATTGTTTTTACTAATAATTCGAAACCGGGAACTCTCCCAAAATCATCCGTTCAAATCTTTTTAAGACCTTGTAAGTATTTTTTACCAAGTTTCTGTTTTTTGGTCTGTCTGTATGTGTGTGTGTTATCATTACCTCGTACAGTGTGTTTATGCTAGAGAATTTATAAAGAAATAATTTATGTATGAAGACTTGTAAAAACCAACAAAACTGTCTCATTATCAGAATTAGTTCAATTATATCAAATAACAGGAATATGTTTTAAAAATATCGTAAAATAAAAAAAACATCAAGATTACCCAATGGAATTACATTTTGGTACAAGCGTATTCCTTTAGATAACAAATATTTATTGAAAGTTTCTTTTCAATACTATTTCTATGTTTACGGGTTTTGTTGGATTAAAACTTAAGCTGCATATAGCGAGTGACTGGATGGGTGGTCGTCAGGAATAAAACGGAGTTTTAGATTTACTTTTACGAAATGAGTGCGAAGACGCAGGGCAATATAATTTGCAGCGCGAGTACGGGGTATGATGAGCGTAACGCCAATATGGTGAGAATTAGTTCCTAGGCATCCCCTACCCGATACTTGTTAAAGCTGCCACCTAATAAGTTGTTCTGTTGATATACTCGTATAATATATATATTATATATTATATATATATATATAAATATATATATATATATATATATATATTATATAAATATATATTATATATATACTTATTATGGAAAAAATTTGGTAACTATTTCGTAATAAAATTTATTGGTTGATAATAATTAAATAATTAAATTTCTTATTGGTTACTTTAACTGGATGTATTCATTCGTGTTTTTATTTTATCTTTTCCATTCAGCATAAAATTATCTCAAGCTTTATTATTTTTGAGTTTATGCTTCACTAAGTATTTTGTTGTTGAGGTTATGATAAAAATAATAAATATATTGTATTATATTGCATCAATTTAACATTTACATTAAAAAATAAAATGCTCGTTTTATAGCCTTTCAACCCATCAGGGTATTCATTCTGGGGGAACATCCTCTGGTGGTATGCATCTACTATCCTCTACTAAGAATTAATCAAATTTTGCGAAATATTTTAACTACAAATACTTTTTATATAATCTTAAAGCATAGCCTAAGATTATATAAGGCTGCACCCTGGACGTCCCGTGCTAAAATCGTGTGCATTTACAATACCTTTAATAATATAGCTGTTGTTAAGTTACAATATTAATGGTATTATGCTTTTTTCTGCATCTTCTTGTAAAAGAGCCTATATTGTAATACCTCTTGATGTGATTTCTATTTTCCCCTGAAATATCCTCATTGCCTAACTACATATCGGTAAAATGGAAAATAATTTTATATGTATGTATAATATATATTTGTGTATATTGTAGTGTTTGATAATGTAAATATTTAAAAAAAATAATTTAGGGCTAACGGCTGATTAAATTTTAAATTTGTCATATACAAATTGTTAGCGTTGTATGAACGATAGGTTTGATTTCGTTTCGAAGGACACATGTTAGTACGTTTCTATACATCAATTTGTCTAGCGGTTTTAATTTTAAATAATAAAAAACATTTTCTTAAATAACTACGAACTATATGCAGTTAAAGAATTATATAACATTGTCAATATTTTTTTAATAATGTTATCCTATTATTGGATGGTGAATCTGAGTTCAAAATTGATAGTGTGTTGTTAATATTTAGGCTTTAGCACAATGACACTTCAGGTAATGTGGCTTGGTTCTCAAGTAAAAAATCTCTTATCTATCTGTAGTTTTTATAAATTGTTTTGAGTAAATAATTCTTTAACATCAGTTATTGATTGCCGTGTTTAATTACAGTTTTTAAATATCGTTGAGCAGTCTAACCTGTATTTATTGGCTTATGCTAGCAATTATTTTTATTCTATTATTACCTTCTTATACTTTTTATCATTATAACCTTTCCTTCATTTAGTTAATTAAAATTAAAAAAAAATATATAATTATTATAATTACATAGTAATTATTTTTTATTGTGTAAAATATTGTATGGTAAAATATAAAATAAAAATGTTTTAGTTCATTTTAACAATTATGATTCTTTTAGTATCATTTCATTTATATTAATAATCAAGGTATATTAAAATAAATGCAGGTGAAAGGAAAGGAACAATGAATCATGTTGATACATGAGTATGTTGGGGAAAATTAATCAAACTCACTCGACACTCTGACATGAAAACCTTTGATAGGGGCTTAAACAAGAAAATGATTGACAGTCTCCTGAGAGAAAAAAAAGAAAAAAGTTTGTTGTAACAACCAAAGCTATTCTTTTTTTTTCTTTTTTTCATTTTTAAGATTTACCGATGAATTATTGACTTTTTATAAGGGTTATAAATAAAAATTACTTTAACTGAAGAAATTCTAGCACTTCGTTGTCTATATCATTCCACAGTAATAGTTGCTTTACTCTTCTGATTATGTGCATTAAAAATAGTTTACTTGATTTTTTAGATAAAAAAATTTAGATTTAAAAATTTATCGATTTAAAATTTTTCATAAAAATTTTAGATAAAAAATTTACTGATTTAAATTTTTAGATATAACTTTTAGATTTTGCTGTTTATTGGCAATGATAAAGATATTTGAATTGGTTTTATTTTATTAAAAACAATGAGTTACAGTGTAACTCAGACGTATCTTCACGCTTATCCTGGCATTTTCACCCGTTTGGACTCGCTTCGCTTGTCTCAGACAGTAAAATATTTTCTTACTATTCAGTCACCTATTTTGATACTAGCTCGCTCGATAATGCATAACACTATTGATCTAATACAGCCTGTAGATATACTGGGCGTACTGAAATAAAACTTTTTATACTTGTTTATTTTATAAAAGACTCTCATGTAAATTTTAAATCAATTAAACGACTTTTTGATTTTTTAAACGATTGCAATCAACGTATTGAAGTCATTTGATAAAAATTGAGCTAATGCCAATAATTAAATGAAACTTAGAACATTAGGTAATGTTATATTTCACTGAACACTCTAGACCTACAGAGCCAAAGTTTATTGCTTAGATTCGCTGAGATCTACGATAACAGAGACATAAAAACAGACACATGTACACAAACAAACTACTCAAAACATCTTAAAAACACCTAAAACAAAAATTTAAGTTAAATCTCGGTTTTGTATTTTAGATTAAACACAGTAATTGTCTATAATGTATAATTGAGGAAAAATATTGAAATAACGCTTATATAGTGTTATAATTAATAGTGCTAGTTGCATTATTAACCGTGAATTTAGGTTTGCATGGTGTCAAATATTGTGAAGTATTGACCTCAAAAAGTTGAGCAATAAGTTATAAGTAAACATAAACAAGTTATAAGTAAACATATGTATAAGTTATAAGTAAACATAAACACACGCTTTTCTATTGAAATGTCAAAAAAAATTAACTTAAATGATAATTTTCCCATAATAGTATAACCCTGAAAGGACATCCACGTTAGTTATATAATACATATGTTAGTAATATTTTATTTATTGTTTCAGGTATTATTTTTTTATATTTTTGGTGATATACTTAGTTGGTGAGTTCATTTATTTATAATTTTACTTTTTTTCTTAAAATATTTGAATTATTGCAGTCAAATGTAATAATATGATTTGCAGACATTATTTTATAGAAGAAGAAAGAAAGAAAGAAATTATTTATTTGTAAATCCCATAAATAATATGGAACATTTGTTTACAAAAATAAATGTATACCTCAGGCATCATTGGCCGTCAGGGGGAGAGAAGACATTTTTTTTAATTCAATTAAATACTTTTTTATTTAAAAATATACGTGTATTTTTTTGTATTAATTTTTTTTCATTAATGTATCGCCGATACAATAATGAATGTTTATTAATATTTAATTAAATTAAATTAATAATTTAATGTATCGCCGAGCTAATTGCTTGTACCAAGGTAATTTGATTAAAGGGATATAATGAATAAAATCACATTTTAATTTATAACAAATTAAGACACACACACACACACACACACACACACACACACACACACACACACACACACACACACACACACACACACACACACACACATATATATATATATATATATATATATATATATATATATTATAATATATATATATATATTATAGGTATTTGTTAGTAGCAAATACTTGTAAACGCACTACTTTTCGAATACGATTTAACTTAGTTTAAAAATTACCGTAAGACGACATGAACCTATTGGACCAGGTGTCTTTACTCCTATATATATATATATATATATATATATATATATATATATATAATATATATATTATATATAATAGATATATATATATATATATATATATTATAGTGTGTGGTATGTATTGTATGTACGGAATTTCCTTTGGGAATAAAATTCACTAATGGGACGCGTCATGGCGGAAGTCGAACCTAGGACCACGACACATTATTTTTTTTTTTCATAAACTACAACGTAGATTAACGGGGATCAAACCCACTAACTCTTGGTTTGTATAAGTGAGACGCTACCAAGACTCCAAAATACCGCAACTGTTTTTACTTTTACAAGTACAACGTAAACAACTACATCTGAATTAGAAATGAGTTTATTTTACCCTAATTTTGAGTGAAAAATGATTAATTTCCTCGTTAGGTAATCAATCTTGTACTACTTAATAATCTCAGAAAGTCTCGGGCAAATCTATCCCTAATTTTGTTTAAAATTAATAATTATTTATAATTTTCAATGTAAGCCGCCAAAACCGATTATTCCAATGACGTCACGCCATTCGCAAAACAATTCAGGTTATAAACTCCGACTACGTTTTGTTTGTTTACATGAAATTGAATCACCTTGTAAAATTGATGTTTCATTTTATGACAATCTTCTGGATGTTTTATTCATTATATTCGCTGACACGTTCACAAGTAAAACAAAGTATAAATTTCAAGTATAGAGTTTTATTAGAAACACTTTAATGTAATTTAGTTGACCAAATCACTATTTATAGGTGTACATTGGTTTTAATTTTCAACTTAATTGGTCAAATGATTAACTCTTTTAAAATCATTTTTAATCTTTTTTAAACTTATCTATGATGAAAGTAGTGTGGAAAAGTAATAACTTAGTTAAATTTTATAAAAGTTTATGATACTGTAAAGTACATACTTAGTTAATTAGAATATATTTTCTTCTTAATTTTAATGCCTTATATTAACTTCTTATTCCATTTAGAATCAACCATACATGATTGTATCTTACATACAATAATTTATTAACACATGATTGTATATTTTATATAATCCAATAGAATACATTAATTTTAATTTACTATTATATCTACATTTTGTTTAAAATGTAATATATATGATACATGGTCCTAGAATAGAGCTTAGGGTAATGTAACTAGATATCCAACTACGTTGTCTCGCTTACTAAAGTAAACCTTATAAAGCCCAGACATTGTAAACATAGAGAATCCTTCGACGTTATAAACAATGAAAAACAATGTTTGTTTGTAAACAGAAGCACATTATGTTTGTTTTCTATTAACATGCTTGAAAGGAGCTAATATTGGATACCTTGATAAAGCTTTCCGCTGTTTTCATAGACCATGTCTACTCTGACGTCATCAATTTATTTTCATTTAAAGACCATCCTATTTTATGTCATTACACTAACTTTGAAAATGTCCAATGTTTTCTCTGAAATTCAGCAAAGACAAATAACTTTGTGTTTTTGTTTTAAAACGAGTTTAATTTAAGCATAATTAATTTCGTGTTAATTTTGGTCAAATTGAAGTTAATTTTAGTTAAGTTAGTAACTACATATAAAGATATAAATATACATTAACAAACAAAAAATAAGAACTGAACAGCTAACAGTACTTAAAAACGGAATAGCTACTTTTTAGAAAAAAATACTTACTATGTATAAAGATGATATATAAAAATATTTATCCATTAATAGCAGTCGATTTTTGGTAACTAATAATTACTTCGTCTACACAATGTGTTGAACAGCTGGTTGAATCCTCCACACGGATTATAATCCGTGTAAACGGGGGTTGAACCCCTGTCTACACGAAGTTAAATCCAGGATTAAACCTGGTATTCAACCTTATGTTCAACACATTGTGTAGACGAGGTAAATTATAACAAAATATAAATAGGTTGCAAGTTAAATTTTATGTATACTTTTCCCTTGAAGGTCCGCAAGCCTGTCTAATATCTTATGGAATACTTGATTTCTTGCTCGTTAATATAATTATTTCTTGATTAATTAGTTAATACATTATAGTTTTATTAGGAACACTTTAATTTGAGTCTAATTTTGTTTGGATTTTTCAAAGGAAATAGGCTAAAACGTTTTAATTTTTAGCATGAAATTAGCTCTAAATCAAAGAGTAATATGATAATATTTGATGATTTAAGGACAGGGTATATAATAAAACCAAGAGGCTTTCGGGCTCTTGACATCTTCATGGCCAATTAGCTGTTCTTCTGATTTAGCAGCAGTTTGTCATATTTACCAGTTTGTTTATATATCAGTGGCATACTGCTACAATATATGCGAATTTCCAAATGCATTAGTCTTAAAAACGTGATATATGGTAATCGATAAGATCAGAACTAATGCTGATATTAATGAGGTCGATTTTTACCAAGTGTCAATTTCGATCTGATAAAGCGTTCTAAAGTTATCCTATCCCATATAAACATCTAAGAACAAAATCTCTTACATACATACACACGGGCACTGCACTGCAATAATATACCAATATACAATAATAATTACACACAGCGTATTTAACAGGCGATCGTATTCCATACGCATTGGATACGATCCGGTTCTTGCATCGTATTTGTTTAGTCGACCGAGGGAGATGACGTCATAACTGATCCCGCCAAACATCGTGTCTTTTATTATGAAGGTTCACTTAGGCTATAAGGAAGTTCAAAACAAAAAATATATTTAATTAAATTGTGATTTCTTTGCATAGTAATAAAGTTACTCTAAAAAATATTTCAGAAGTTATTTGATGCAAAACAGTAATAATTAAGTGATATAACTGTTTGACGAGAAGGTTATCCGTTAAATACGCTCATACCTGAAGCGTACATACAGCGTATCGGAGGATCGATCTAGATTCCATCTCCCTAGTTCTAGCGTATCTGACTGGATTCCCTCCGCTTGGTTCTTACAGCTTATGTAACCGTATTTAGATATCGTACTTAAAACGATCCATGGTTTAGAATACTGTGTTAACGTGCTAAATATCTACCTGACCATTCAATAGACATTCTACACTACAGAGAGAAATTTTCGAGAGCTCGAGACTTACATTTTAATCTTACTTTTTTATTCAACATATATTACTTTAGTCATGCGTGTTTGTGTGGTGTGAGTTTAAGTATTTTCTTTATGGCGACGGCTGATTCTACTAATTTTTCTGATCGGAAAAATCCCTCTGTAGCGTAAAATGTTATACGCTACTTTTGCGGTCGATAATGGTGTCAGTGAAGTGATGTCCTGAACTTGGGATAGCTCAGTTGGGTAGAGCACACCTGTGTTCAGGGTTAGCTTGTATCCTAAGTTCGAATCCCAGCTCGAGGTTTGTATTTTAATCGCACTTTCTAATTCAACATAGTAAATTAGATTTATAAATATATATTTTTTTTGTTAGTGAGTCCCCCTTAAACAAATACATCTCTCCTCCTTTTCTAATTATAGCTAATCATAAGCTCATTTTTCCATCGGAAATTCAATAAAATTAACATTTCCTCTGAAAAGCAAAAAACTTATGCATCGAAATTTTATTGATCAACGTATAAGGCATTAACTATTAGACCAAGCAAGAATTGCATTGATGAGCAAAAATCAAGTATTCTAAAAGCAGACCTCCGCGTCAGAATTATTTAAAACTCTGAAAAACTTATATCTACAGTAACATGGTAATAACATTTTACTCTAAAGTCTAAATCATAAAACTTTACAGATTACTTTCCGCTGGAATAAATATCACACAAATAACACTCGTGCTATCAACTTTAAATTGGCAATAAATGTGTTTCCTTGGCAGTTAGGTCGTGTATTGTGTTTATCCCTTTCGCTAAGACATAAACCTTCCTGGTTTTTATGGTTTTAATCTTTTTTATCTCAGTAAACAAAACTGGAGATAATAATTAAAAAGTTATATTTATCCTGAAATCTAGCTCTGGAAAACTTAAATTATTAATTTCAACTGTCTAAAATCTTTTTGCCTTAATACAGCAAAAAAGATTCATTAAAAATGTTTAAATTAAGTTTGTTGAAATGTTCAGTTGAAAAAACATAAAAATGTTTCATCTCTTAATTTTTTTTTTTAACTTCAACACTAAAATTAATTTGTTATAAAGTTTTTTGGTTAAAAAAACATTTACATTCTTGTACGTTTTGAATTAGAACATAACATTCTGTTCTAGGATGTATAGAATGTTATACTCTTTTGAATAGTTGTTTTTGAGCAACAGTTGTTAATAACAATTGTTGTTTTACTTTACCAGATGTTGGACTATAATAAATTTTATGCCATACGTTTTTGTTATGTTGGCTCATGTTCCTTAGAACTTGGGTTCATTAAATATGTTAAATTTATACATTTCTCTAAAAACAAGGAAAATTAACTTGTAACAGTGTTACTGTTCCGAGTATGAAATTATAAAAAAAGACAACATCTGAAGAAATTACCCGACTTTGATTTGGGGCTGGAATTTAATATTTATTACTAGTTTTTAAACTGTAAATATAAAACGAAAAACAAAAGAATCACTACTTAGAGTACTTGCATCGACTCTTTACCGGTTAGGAAGTTCGCTAAAAGGATATTATAACTGATAACGGTTATAATAATTAAAGTTAAGTAATAATTGTTTGTTTAAGTTGCTATAATGTTTTTCCTTTTAGCTTGCAGACCCCCCAAAATAGTACTACGGACCTCCAGGGGTCCGCGTGGACCTCACTAATTATATATACCCTGCGCACCCTAACTTATACTATAATTCAGACATAAAATACTTAATTAGTTTTTTATGGATTATATTTCAAGATATAGAACATTATTTTCTTTATTTTATTGTTAAAAATGCACAACGCTCATGATTATTCTGTTTTCCATCTCTTATCTTACTTCAACTCTATTGCTACCTATTATTACTTCCCAAAGGCATTGCCACCAATGTGCATTCGATTGCTGTATAGAGGCCATTGAACTATATAAGGGCCTTGTAACTATATTAAGTATTCAGCGTAAAAAAGTAGGGAAAATTTCGGATAGGAAGGATTTCACCAATGTTAAAGTAGTGGTAGTACCACTATGCACATTAGAATTATGGTGAGATAAAAGTAGTTTTTATTTATTTCCCAAGATCTTGATCATGTACCAAAGATTGAAAATAAAGTTTTTTGTTACTTTTATAAAATGTTCTTTTGCAGACTATTGACATTGTTTAACCACCATATTGATGACATGTTAACTTAAAAAGGATTGATTATTAGTAGTAGATTAGTAAAATTTTTTTTTTTATTTTCTCTCAAGTCAAAATACAAAAAAGAATACATATTATTTTTATTTAACAATAATTAAAATACATTGTTTTAGGAGAAACCCCATAAGGCAACGCCTTGATCGGAGTTCGTCTCACTTTTGACATATAATTAGTTTGAATGTATCTTAATTTTCTTACTTACTTACTTCTAATTTTCTTTATCTTTTTACTACTTAATAAACTTTAATTGAAGAGAAACTCTTTTTAATTTTATAATTTTGTATGAAATATTACCAAACCTATTTCTCATAGATATATTACTACATTTATCTTGAGATAAAAAATTGTTAAAAAATATCCAAATAAATAAGGGGAAACTATGAATAAATAATTTAAAAATATGATGTTATATACTTAAGATATTACATTTATCTAAGCAAGTATACTTCTTTACCATTTACAAAAAGAAAGAGAAAACATATCTAAGATTTAAGTAATGCTTCAACGCTCATATTTTTGTATATTTTTCTACTAGGCCTTTTTTTAAATCATCTTCAAAATCAAGATATTTGTTATCAGAGATGCCCTATCGGTTATATTTTGAAACATTGAAATAGTAACCTGACTATCTTTTATTAATATTAGTAGTATTAATAAAATAAACAGTGCAAATTTCATTTATATTCTACAGCTTATATAATAGAAGGTTTGAAATATAATATGATCAAACAGAAAAAATGCGCATACTGCCGTCTCTTATTTTTTACCTTATTATACCTTACTATATTATACTATTTTGACCTTATTTAATCTTGAAGAAGGTTACAATGAGGTAGGTTGCACACAGTCCCTGAAATCATCAAAAATATATTTTAAGCTTCTTAACGTAATAAGACGATAGGGTATGGCCCTCTAGTAATGCATCTCTATGATCTTTAAATGTATGAATGAATGACTTATTTATTCCAAACATTATAAATTTTCAGTGGTTAATTTCAGTTTCAAGTCTACTCCATGGCAAGAGCGTCTGGAGGAGAGTTGCTGACTGTTATAATTTGATAGAAAATAAATAATAAATAAAATATAAAATAAATTAAATATGTTTTTGTTAACTTCTTACTTTTATTATATGATCTTTAAATGTATACTATACTGGGGCGAATTTTCAATTTTTTTTACCTAAGTTTTTATGTCTATCGTTTTACTTTATGAGATGTAAATATAATAAATGTTTTTTTGGAAATAGGTGTGCTATTAGAATTTGACCATATTCGGCAGTATACTATTATAAACCAAATAATTCCTACCATGTCCAAATTCTTTAAAATCCTTATAAGACAATCTTTTTTAAACATAGATTTGACATTAGAATCTGACCATAGTGATAGTAATTAGGGAGAGGTGAGATCACCTAGAAAGTGGACCACTTTGTTGGGCCCTTTTTGCTATCTCTCTTAGATAGAAGATAGTGTTCTACCTTACGAGTCCTATTGCAGGCATTTTGCGTCTAACTCACCGAAGAGCCTTGGCTTTACTATAAATAAGTTTCTTTAGCTTTTCTTGTGTTGTTTCTTTTAACAAGAAATAACACGAGCTCCACTGCGCTACTAAGCTTTACTGCTCTGTAAACCTTAAGGCAGAACTTGTATAAAATTTTTTATAATAATTTACTATAGTGGGTATTCAGGAGGAGTGTTGAAGTATTATAGCAGTGGTTGCTATGGATACTGATAAATAAGATTTATTAATAACTTAAACGTAAGTTTTGAGAAAACATAAAACACGTATAATCAAAAAATCTTCGACGTACAAAAACGTAAACAAAAACATCATTAATTAATCTTATTTAACAGTATCCATAGCAACCACTGCTATAATACTTCAATAATAATAATAAGCATGTCGAAATAATTTTACAGCCTTGAGAGATTGGCCCTTTTAATCAGACGTATCTAAAAGCTTATTTCCGTTCTTTGAATTTATCCTTAGCTTAAGCAGGAGCTCTGTTTTATTATTATTTTCCGTAGTATTAAAAATATTAAAGTAAAAGAAGCAGAATTATAAAAAAGTAGAAAATACGTTCAATGTGGTAAAAGTGGGTAAAAAATTGAGGCTATTTTTATTATTCTTCTCTTTCTCTTCTTATTTCAACTCTCCAGACTTTTTCCTGAAATTTAATCATGGAAGATATACAGTTGAGTATTTTCTCTAAAAGATATTTTTTATATAAAGACACTGAGGTGGTGTAAAAGTGTTGTTAAGTTTTTACATCATTTTGACTTTTTAGAAATACTTATAATGGTGGTTTAAGAGGTTAGTCTGGCTTCTACTTTCTTATAATGTATTTTAATATTTTATCATTAAAATCCTTTTTAACTTCTAATGCATTTTTAACGGATTTCCTTTGGATAAAAAATATAAATTTAATTTCCTGCTTTATTTGAAAAAAAAAATATTAATTTTGTTGCTCTTTAATTTAATTTCTTTGTCCTTGTGTTTATTTTATTTACAAACTATTATTTTAAACATATATTATCTGAGACATTTCTATAATATTTTTAAACTACTCTAATACTCATCAACTTTATTTCTCAAAAATGTTTTAAAGCCGTTCTCATGAATTTCATACAATAGTCTGGTCTCTGTGGGCTAACAATCACATTTGTTCGCAAGTTTCTCGAACAATTTCTCAAGACAACTTAAAACGGATTCTTAGCTCTACTTTTGGCGGTTTGTTTTATTTATGGGGAAATTAAAAAAAAAACTAAATGCAAGCGGGTTAAGAATAAAAAAGTGTTTTTATTGACGCATTTTGTTTCAAACAATATAGTCTAAGGTTTGTTTCTAAAAACTAAATATTTTTTTTCTTTTTCATCCCTTTACTGTGTTCTAGATTTCTCTCGAAAGTTTACTTTCTTGCTTAAATTTTTAGCTGTTACGACCTTCTTTTTAAGAGAAAATAGAAGAAAAGCTTTATTAAGAAACAGCTAGAAATTGGAGGGTGCCAAGGTAAAAAAATGTCAGAGGAGAACGGTGTAGGTAAGCCCCGAGGCTAATACATTCCCTCCCTAACTTTAAGGTTCTGTCTTTAGATTTCATTCTATCTTGTAAAAAAAGAAAAGTTGTAACCCTTTGCCTTGGATACATTTTCCACTCGAACCATTTTCCTCTCCGTACTTCTTCTTGACCTACATCTCAATTTTTTGCTCCAGAGTGAGGAAACTGCCTCTGATTTTTTCCCTTCTGTAGAAACATTTTTACCACTTTTTCTTGTTCAAGTATATTTCTTTTGTATTATCCTTTTCTTAAAGTGTTTTTTAAGTCGTTTTCTATTTTAATATTTTTCTTGTTACTATTGTGTACAGTATCGTAAAAGATTTTTTTAGAATAAGACATGTACAATAGTAAAGCACTGCCTTACTATGGAACGCACTCACGGCTCCATTTATTCCTTATCAACATGCAATAAAAATAACTATTATTTTGAATGTTATTTTAATGATAAACTTGTAGCAATTTATGTCGATTCCTTTTAAAATAATCAACTCTTTATCATCACTATAAAAATTGAAGTTGCAAAGTGTGTATAAATATGTACAAGTAATTTTATAAGTACTTCTTAAATATGATACAAATATATATATTTAATAAAAATTATTAAGTTTTAGTTATTTGGATTTTTTATTGCTTTAATTGTATGAATAGTATCAATTATAATTAATCTTTTATATCTAATGCTTAGTGTTTGATTATAATAAGAACACTGCTAATTACCATTTAAAAAATGTCTTATGAAATATATATGCATTTAATAAAATTAAATTTTATTAAATGAAATTCTTTCATTTAATAAAATCCGTTTTAATTTAGACACAATATTTTTGAACTAACGTCAATGAGTTCTTTAATGTCAGAAATTTTGGACGGCGTGTATGTTTGTAAAAGTTAAGATAACTGCCGTAAACATAAACTGATTTTAATGAAGCTTAGTATGCAAGAAGTCAAAATTAATCTTCAGAGCTGTATAGTTTTTGGATGTAGTGCGACTAATATTTTTAAAATGGCATATAATATTTTACTATTCTCCTCTCTGTCTACAAAGTTTTAAAAAAATTGGTTCAATTAGGGGATAACCATATTCGACGGGGACAAGATCTTAGTTTATGTATTTTTAAATACAGAATTGATAAAATTGATAAACACCACCACTCTAAATAACCCAAAAGCCCAATAAAACGGAATATTTGTTTATCTGGATGTACCTTCCAATTAAAGTTTGTTTATTGTTTATGAATATATCATGAAATAGAAGTACAATTCATTTAAAGCAGTCAATGAAATTACAAAACCCTAAAGTAACCAGGTGAAATTAACAAAATTTAAAATTGGCAAATATTTAAATCATTAGTCATTTATTAAAAGGGTGTATTATTAAATTAAAACTGTTTACGTATAAAGACGACTTCGTTAACCCTTGGAGTATTTGTAGCCGATTGGACTACGTTTAATTAAACTTCCAAATTTTATGTAAGGAACGTTATGTATTCAATTAATTTTTAGATTCAAGAAGATGTATATAAGTCTTTTACTATAATAAAAGGAGCCTATTTGAAAAAAGCCATTCCCAGTCGTGTAAACATATGTATGCTATTATTTTTGGGCGTTGTAATCAAATAGTAATAATCTATTTATTTTAACTTTGTACGGAAAACTACTAGCTCAAAAATCAATTAAAGGAACCTACGTAGGCCTATTGTTTATGAAAAATGTATGACGTCATTAGTCTAAGTTGATAACACTATGAGAATTTCAACAAATCAAAATTTAATGATTATTCGATTGAGAGGGTCAAGTAAATGTCTTTTTAACCGAATTAAAATCAAACTTCAAAATTTGAATATTAAAAAAAACTTTAATATCGAAATCTTGGTGCTTACATGCCGAGGCGAGTAACACAAGATAATTAATTTTCATATTCGAAATGTAACAAATATTTTGTTTTTACTTTTCCTAACATATACTATCATAGGAATAAGGAAAATTATTGTGTTCACTCTATAAATCCGAAACCGAGATTTCATCATCCGTTTCAGGCATTTTGATGACCTATTATGTGGTTTCCATCATGCTATATGTATGTGTGTGTCTGTCTGTGTCACGCATAACTTCCGCTGTGTTTATGCTAGAGAGTTGTCGCTGTACAAAAAATCAGACTTTTGATTTAGTTGTGCTGCCCAAATGATATTTTTCAGCCTACGATTACTTATTTTACTGTGTCATCAAAAATTTTAAAAGATTGTTAAAAATCGAAAATTTGACCAACCGAGTTAAATTTTATTTTGATATTGGTCGCCATTTTTAAAATATTGACTTTTAAATTGTAAAATTTTAAAGACCTATAAATTTTAATTTTCTTACTTCTTCTGTACAATCGTCAGAAAGCAAAACTTAAAATAAATAAGTTAGAAGAAAAACAGTATAATGTAATGTATGTAAAAATTTGCCGGTACACTTCTTTTGATAGCTTTGGGTATTCATGACACTCTGAAAACGGGCAAAGCGAGTCTGAAGTCATAAAAACTTAAACTTGTTATAATCACTCCATTCTGAGGTCGAGCGTAGCGAGTCCGAAGTAATACTATCTGAAACCTTTGATAGTGATTACATTCTGCGTGTGAGCGAAGCGAGCTCGAACTCATAACTCCCTGGAGTTTGGATAGGTTATCTAGGTTATCTTCATTCTGAAGTCGGGCTAAGGTAGACCGATGTAATACCTCCTCAAGCCTTGGATAAGCATGGCATTCTAAGGACGTGCGAAGCAAATCCGAAGGTTAAGGAAAAGTACTTTGGTACCCCAGTTCAAGATTTATAAATTTTATTGACATAGGCACCTTTGGTTGAATACTTTTGAATAGTCATAAATGTTAATAATATTTTATACTCTGTATTATTTTAAATGTGTAAAAGATGAAACTCAACCGAATAAATCTTCTCTAATTTTTCTTTAATAAATGTTTTAATAGCCCGTTATAAGGTTTTTCGTTATATTGAAGAGTTTATAAAATTTGAACATGCTTTTAGTAAAGACAAGGCGTGTTTTTCTGAAAACGTTGTGTTGATTCTTCAATATCCAGCCTGACTCAAAGGCTTTATTAAAGCTTTCATATCCTGTTATCTTAACCCTATTTTCTTGCTTTATTTATTATCCTTGTCAGTGCTCCCATCCCTTCCCTTATTTTAAGTAAATATTACCCTATGAAAATTTCCATATACTACAATAACATTCACTTAATTAAACATTTTAGAAAAAATATGGTCTTTATTACTTAAGTTTTTTTAGTAAAGTATTTTTAAGTAATATTTACTAAGTAAAGAGTTGTTTAATTAAAAGTGTAATATTGTTATAGCGTTTTTTTTAATTTACTTTATCGTCTGATAGTATTTGTCCGGATTAGTACTAGGGATGAAATTAAAATGATTTCACGGCATTCCCTTTAGATTTTTGATGGAGTTAGTAGCATGGCGGAAGCTGGACCTGGGAGAGTATCAGAAATCCGTTTCAGAGGTCCCTAATCACCAAAAAAGTGTTTCTCAAAACGTTATTGTGATAAAAAAAATCGAAAAAACTATGGTAATACCAGTAAACCCTAAAATAAGAGTCGATACGACCAATTAAAATACTCAAGGCCTTAGTTTAAATCTTGGTACCGATAATCGTAATTTTTACTCAATATATGTTTATATCTTCTACATGATTTCGGCGCAGAGGTTCGCAAGTCAGGCCAAATTTTGTTTGCAATGTATGATTTTTTGTTCAACAATCTATTTTTTACTTATGTTTCCAGTCTCCTTATAACCTGAGCAGTAGCATTATTTTTTGTCACACAATATTCAGATTTTCAAAAGAAATGCACTAAAACGTTTTAAATTAGCACTATCTAAACATAATATGAGCGCCAATAATGTTGTGCAGTTAGATTTTGGAATGATGACCATAGTTTTGTATAAAATGTAAAATTTATATGTGCATTTATATCCTTTGAAAATCCGGAAAAATTGTGAGACTAGAAGTATTGCTACTGCTCATGTATAATGTATAAAAAATACTTGTCATGTATAAAAAAAAAGTATAGGCATAACTCGAAAACTTAAATAAGAAATGAGTTTCCTTTTCTTTGCAAAGAAATTTCGCCCGGTTTGTGGGACTCCGTGCAAATTGTTTTAATCTACAGAGAAGAGGCATTGAAAAAGGTTAAAATAAAAAATATAATTGTTGAATTCTAAAGGAGGAACATAATAAATAACATTATCTATTGAATATTATCCACCTTAAAAGACAAAATAGTTATCACTACGCTTGAAAGTAATACGTTAATGTGAAAGTAACTGAAGGATGCTCTAAACTAAAGGAGCTGTGGTCTGAAACTTGTTACTTGAGCTTTGCTCAATGAAGCTGCGCCTCAACTAGGGTGCTAAGTTATGGATTGAAGATGCTTACTATGGAATATTTCTACACTCATGTTTAATCAAATTACATTTGATTAAGCCTGAGTGTAGACTATTAATTAATAGTCTATAGAAACTATTAATTAAATAGTTTTGATATGAGGTAGATTTTATTCATCATAACGTGCAATGAAAAAATGCATAGCATGCAAGATAATTTAAAATTCGTAACGATTTAAGGGATATCGTTAAAACGTCCAAAACAGAACTGATAATCTGAGAAGAAAAAAGGGTACGGGGTACCTCGGAACTTTTCCTCATCACATCAGATTCGCTTCCTGCTTCGGACTTGCTTCGCTTGTCTTCAGATAGTAAATGCATCCGTTTCATTCTCAGTGGTCACCCATACAGCACTTACCATGTTCAATGCTGCCAATTCTTTATGATCCAATAAAAATCATGGATTTACTTGTATTGAACCGAAACTTAGTGTACTTATTTAATAAGTAGAGGTATACACTTGTACTAAATTTCAACTCAATTCAATAATTTTATCATTTTTTTACAATTTTCTAAAATACGTAAATAAGTCATCTCATAAAATTAAACTAATGCTGATTATTAGATGAAACTTGGCACATATGTTAGTCTTACACAACTTCTTATGTACCATATTTCAAACGGATCGCATCATTTTTCCGTGTTTTATGGTTTTTTGAAATTTTGCTGTCATTATTGCGGGTTAATGACGACATAAAAAAATTTTCGGAATAGCTCAACAACTGCGGTAGACTAATTTTTGTACGAAGTTTCAACTCTCTGGCATTAATACACTGAGCGCTATGACGATAACAGACACACACACCCTTACAAACAGAAAACTTAGAAAATTGTATATTAAAGGCTGTAAGGAAATCCTAAGAGAATCCTCCAAAGATTCTTTTAAATAGCGATCCTATAAAGCATATTGAGCCTAAACTCATGCTACGCCACAAGTTTCTTGCGTAAGGTATTTCTATATAAAAGGAAGCCCCTATAGAGAAAAGTTCTAAGATTGAATTTAATCTATAGACTAGTGTTACATTTACTGATGATACAGGATAGACTGGAGTGGGACATTTTATCTACACCCAGGCTTTACCTAAAGCATTCCTTTAGCCGAAGTCTTTGCAACTATAGAAGCGAATAGACAGCCAGACATAAAATACCCAACATATATGTATACGAATTTGCTGTGATAGTAAAGCTGCGAAACTGTTGTGACAAGCTAATTTTTATTTTATTTTTTGTCAATTTTATGAAGTAAATTTAGTCATTGTATACATTGGCATTCACGACTATTGACAGAAAAAGATTTCATAAAATTAAAAAAGTAATAGGAATTCGAAGTTAAAATTAGTTTTCAAATATTTTGTAAGTTAATTCTATGGAGGGGTTGAAAAGGTTTTGGAAAATTTTCCGAACTGCATTTAGTATGATAGTCAATAAAATGGAGCAGTTAGTGGCCACTGAGCTTAAGTAGATTACGGCGATAAGGTCTTCCTACCGCTGAATGAATTTCGGAATATAAAAAGTGAATAAGCAGTGAGTATGATGTTTCCCATCCTCATTAAAATAACTTGTACCTTGACAGTACATGATGATCATCTATCATAAATTGTCTATTACATATTATACGATATATTTTTCTCAACATATAAATAATTCTTTAAAATTAAATATCAATATAAATTATGTCTAACAAAATAAAAAAATTTATTTAGATGACATTTTATATTATAATAAATAAATAAAGAGATTACTATATCTATCAATCTTCAACTCTTAATTATATCTTTTTCATAAAATTGTAAAAAAATGTATCAAAAACTGACCTTAATTACAGTGCGGAAAAAGGAGGAAAAAATGTTGTGCCTTAGCTATGAATAAGGCTTGATTAAAAGAAGGCTAAAGTTAACAAGCTGCTGTAAAAACCTGTGCTTTAATTAACCTTATACTGTTGAATAAGTTGAGTATAAGAGCGTCTAAAACACTATGAATTAGATTCGCTAATAATGAAAGAATCTTACACACTTGTGTAGAATAAATATTAACATTATCTAATCAATTATCATTAGGCTGAGGAATAGTTCATTAAGTATTTAAGTCTTGATTATTACTTTTCTCACTTCAGGAAAAGTATTGGTTTCACCCAACAAATTTAACCCGAGATTTCACTTGAATTATCTACTGTTGAATTATTTGTAATTTAAAATTTTGATGCTTAATAATACCAAGTATACCCCTGTTTTTGACATATAACACGTGGTTGGAACCGCAAAAAAATAAGAACAAATATAAAAAACTCCGATCAAAATCTACTGATTAGTTAAAAATTTATAAGCGAACTTAATCAATTAGTGCGACAAAGTTTGTTTACATTTGTCAAGATTACAAGTTTCCGACAAAAATTCAAATAATTTAATAAAACCGAGTAAAAATTGGAACTTGTTGTTAACCCATGTGTTACTAGGCCATTTGTTAACCATCCTATTCTGAGGACGAGCGAAGCGAGTCCGAAGGGTGAGGAAAAGTTCCGAGGTAACCCTGTACCCGATTTTTTTTAAGAATCGTTTTCAAATTACTCAAATTTATGATTTAATTATACTTATAACTCTAAATACTTTACATAGATAACTGTACTACTTCGCCTTTATCAGACGTCCCTAATTACAGACCACATACACTTAGTTATATGTAAAATCCTATTGAAACCCATGTTTTGTGACGCCATGAAGTTGTTTGTTGATTAGCAAAATTTAGAATGAAGGGCCTTAGTTGCTACGTGGCCTTTTTTCGCGTCATTGCCGCTTCTAACTATCCATTGCACTAATCAGTAACAAGTATCTCCTCTCGTAAAACATGGAAAAGACGTTTGAATTCCCACAACCTTCAATACTTGAGTCTAGCGAATAGGAGGTCAATTCGCTAGACTCAAGTATTGAGTATAGTATTTCGTTTCCTTCTCCACTATTATTATCCAAAGAACCTTATAGCATTGTTTCCAGCAATGTATTCCCGAAAAATTGATATCGTAAAAACTAGTGGCGCTTAACGATGACAATCTTTTGTGTTATTAACTTACGGGTTGGAACAAGTATACAGTGTTGAAATAATTGAAACAAATATTGTTCGAGACTATGTGCTAAATACTAAATCTCGGCAACATTCTCTAACATGAATCCAAATGTCTGTTTTACGTTCTACAAGGGAGATACTTTTACTATTTAGTGAAATACATAAGTAAGGATAGTGACCCCGCAATATACAAGTGCAACACTTATAAAAAGTATTAAACTTAAATTTTGAGTCAAAAATTTTATGTTATTAACAAAGCTATTTTAAATTATTTGCACCATAAAAAAAATGTATAAAGAATTCTGGTCTTAGGATTTATTATTTTTGACACAAAAAGATACTAACCTTTTTTTCACTCTAACTGGTTACAGAACTATCTGTAACCAGTTATTAGTATGTACTTTGGTAGTTTCACCATGCCAATTACAAGAATGTAAATTGTTTTTAGAAAACTACTCCTGGCATAATTTTACTCCATTTTAAAGACTCAAGAATCTACTTAAAATTAGCAATAAGAAACGAGATCTTCGAAAAATGGGAAAAATGTTATAGGAAAAGAATGGTTTGGTTTAGAGCTGCCGTAGAGACGCAGAACTGAATGAATGAATGAATGAAAAAGTGATTTATTATCAAAAATTTTACAGAAATTAAATTATTAAACAAATATACATATATTACATACAATACATATATTAAATTATAATAATATCTTATTTGCATAAAACATAAAAAGTTTTCTACAAAAATAAGTCTTATAGCTAAATAAAAAATTTTCTTATATACATATATTAATACATACATATATTATTATTTAATTAGTTTTATTTTTATATTTTTTTTAATACAATTACCCTTTTAAGTACCTTATCGAAGAGGGAGATCAGGTAATTATAGTAGAGTTGAGTTTATTGCAAACTATCAATACACTTCAACTATAATTTTTAAGTTTGTACACACATTCATACAACACCATTCACAACATACATACACACACCCTCACTTACATACAACTAATATATTTAAGGTTCGAGTAGAACTCAAAATATAAAGATAAAAAGCATTATTTTAAATAAATATATATGTATATACAGGGTTTTCATATAAAGTGTCCACCAGAAAAGGAGGTGATTAGTACTCCTCAAAAGGAACAAAAAATGTCCTATAATATAAACCCCGATCTCCAACTGTTTTCCACAAGGTCAAATTAATATTTTAAAAAAAAATTTCACCTCACATATAAAATGTTAATAGGGTTTTAACTGTTCAAGCTAGAAAGGCGAAATAGGCTCATTAGAAAGCTGAGTAAATTTCCTAAAGTACAAACTACTAACTATGTCATATATTTTAGAGGTACTGCTCAAATTTTGCATGAAACATGATTTTTGAAAAAAATGAATTTTATGGAATTTTTATAGTAGGGCATCAGAGGAAGTAAGAGATGAGCAAAGTTCAGCCAAGAACGGAAAAACTTCCTTATGATTGCCTTTAAGAAAATCTAAATATTTTTATACATAATAGTCAAAATTTAAGCTATTCTTCCTAGAAGTTGGAAAAACTGATATTTTTTTGGCATTTTTTGCATATGTCTACAATGTTAATACATGGTACATAAAATAATTAAAAATCTCTAAAGAAAGAGAAAAGAGTGGTTTTAGAGAAAAATGTGTTAGAATAAATTAGGTTTATTTTACCTTCTAGAGTCTAAAAATCGTATTATTAAATTACTTTCGAAAATAAAATATTTTGTTAAAATAACACATTATTTTCACTTTTATACGACCAAAATGATCAGTTTTGCAACTTCTAGCAACAATAGCTTACATTTTTGACTATTGAATGTATAAAAATATTTAGATTTTCTTAAAGGGCAACATAAGAGAAGTTTTTCCGTTCTTGGCTAAAACTTTTGCTCATCTCTTACTTCCTCTAAGGCCCTACTATAAAATTCCATAAATTCCATTTTTTTCAAAAAATCATGTTTCATGCAAAATTTTGGGCAGTATTCTAAAATATTTGACATAGTTAGTAGTTTGTCCTTTAAAATTTTACTCAGCTTTCTAATTAGACCTGTTTCGCCTTTCTAGCTTGAACAGTTAAAACCCTATTGACAATTTTATGATGTGAGGTGAAATAATTTTTTAAAATATTAAATTTGACCTTGTGGGAAAACGGTTGGAGATCGGGGTTTATATTATAGGACATTTTTGTTCCTTTTGAGGAGTACTATCACTCCTTTCTGGTGGACACTTTATATCACTTATATATATATATAATATATATATATAATATATATATATATATATATATATATATATATAATATATATATATATATATATATATATATATATATATATATATATATATATATATATATATATATATATATATATATATAATATATATATATATATATATATATAATATATATATTATATATATATATATATTTTTTTTTTTTTTTTTTTTTTTTTTTTTTCTGACAGAGCTTACATACTAAAGATATTGCATGCTTATAATTGCCGCATTAACCAACAGAAAGCGCCATGAGGTTATCATCCCTTTAATTCTATGATTTCCAAGTCTTTGTTTTATTTTTGTATGAGTGTATTGTCTTTTTGTTTGTTATTGTTCATTATAATTTTTGTTTTGATAATTGCCCAAATTACCTACCATGTCATAGTAAACAGTATTTATTTAATTCCTGTTAAAGAAAACTTAAATGAGTATTTATTTGGTATTCTAATAGAATTTTAAAGCACTAAATTTATAAGTTTGCAATACCTTAAGTATTTACAATTTATGCTTCAAAGCTAAAAATAAATATTTTAGTGAATAATTATTAAACAAAAAAATAAATAAACAAAACAATATAGGGTAAACCTTATAGTGGAGACGCAAAACTTATAGTGGCGGCTTCCGCCGAATTTATCTTCACTTTGTCTGATGCTCTTTTATATCTATTATAGTAATTTATAGTGATATTATTACCCTATTTGTTGAATTTTAGAACATCGAAATAGTAACCTGAAGCATATAAACACATCAAAATTATCGTAACATATGCAGTAGAACATTTCAAATACATATCAAAACTCAAACAATGTGCGGGGAGCCGAAAACAATGGATTTAATGTAACCTGAACTCACCTCAATCTTGGAGGTTTGGAGGTTTTAATGATATTTAGATAGATCCACTGTAATTCCCAAAATAATGTTTTAGGCCTCTCAGTGTATTGAGATAGGGTATGCCCCCTCTAGTAATATTTCTCTATGATTTGTGTTTATGAATTAACTTTGCTAAAATGCCCCAAAGAGCTTTCAGGGAAGTTTTGTCTTCTCTTTTCATTTAAGCCAACCGAAATTTGCTGAACAAGCTAATTAAAGTAGAAATAATTAATTTTAAAAATTTTATAAAATCATTATAATGACAGCTCTTTTTAAACCAAGAATTTCTTTGTTGTTAAAGGAACTCTTTAAGTACATAAAAAGAATTTAAAAAAAATATTAGACTTTAAACTAACGGTTAAATGAATACAGGTTCCCCGGCCTATTACACTTCTTCTTAAGCCGAGACCTTCGAGTAAAAACCTTATAAAGTGAAAAGGCTGAAGTAAAGATTTTTTTCATATTGGCTCCTTTGCTTTGTCGGTGTGCTACTGAGATAAAAGAAAACTCTGCTCCAGACATAAATTTAATTTTTTTATGTAGTGAAATTTGGTTGTTATTTGAGACCCAAAGTTTATAAGAATGAATAAGAAATTTTAATAAGAAATCAATAAATTGTTTTATTATACACTTCTCTTGACGTTAAATTGTGGTTATAAGACGATAAAAACAAAATATTTGACCCTTTAGGTACAATATCAGTTTTGGCGTTTTTTAATTCACTAGATTCATGGCCAATGACCATTTGAGATCAAATAATCCAAACAACTATTTTCACGCGAAAAGGCTCTTTAGAGCCCAGGGGGTGTAGCACATGTGGGGCCTAATTAAGAATAAATTGAATATTCTGTTCAGTTTAACTTAAGTACTTTTTAATAATATTAGTCTTGCACCCTCTTTCAATGATTTAAGAGAAGGTAGTATAGGGTGGTAATAAAAAACAACGATTAATTTAACGTTTCGGCTAAAAAGCCATTATCAAACCTAAAAATAAATATATTTACAATTAATTAGACAGATGATACAATAAAGATTATTATATAAGAACCTACAACATCTCATAATTTAAAGAAGAAAAGGAAGAGCAAAAAGATTACTTACATTTAAGAACAAGTAGACATCTTAAAGAGAGTCATAGTCAAAAAGGAAAAAAACTACTGAAAATATCTTCATCGTCTCTTTATTGCACAGATCTAAAAAGTAAAACCAAAAAGGAAAAGAAGAATTAAGACAAGAAAGACATGCTATGATAAAATCAAAAGCTAAAAACAAGAGTGTCTAAAAATTTTTGTAAAAAGGGGGTTACAAATAAAGTACTTTACGTTACATAGGTTACAAAAGTAAAGTACTTTGCAAATCTTTGAATTAGTGTGATTGGGTGCTTGTTGTTTTATTCCAATAGCTATACTCAAAAAAGTGACTGTCAAAGGCTTTCACCCATTGAGATTGACTTTTTTCGGCACCCTGGTCAAAATGAGGTGGTCTACCATAGCATGAGTCCTTTTTAAGCCCGTAAATGGATCCAAATTCAGTTTTCGCCCTATATCTATATGAAATGTCTGGTATCGACTTTTTAACCTTCAAAATAGTTTAATAGAACCAGAGACATATATGTTAAAATATTATTAAATATACACAATTTATTTATACCATTACAACCAGAAAAACCTTAAAAGATGCATTTTTCAATACAGGCAGACTTAAAAATAAAAGTTCTAGAAAAATAGTAAAGCACAACTCGTTGTATAAGGATTTTATAATTGACATATATTGATAAAATGCGAGGCCCGCGGTAACATTGTTGTTGTATTGTATCATTTGTTCTCAAATTGCCATTGGCTTTGAGTACAGTGAATTTTCAAAGAAAGAGGTTAACAAATACTTGTTATAGGCGTAAAATACTTCTAAATACTTCCACGAAAACTTTTATTTTACGAACTATTAGTATCAATCTATGTGTCTTATACGAAAGTTTTATGACTAAATAAAGTTTTACTAATGTGATTATATAAGGTATTAATCCATATATCCCTTAATGCTCAAATTGTTTGGCTGTTTTATTTTGGCTGGGACTCTGAGACTCCCTTCACATGTATTTTTATTGTTTACTAATACATGTTTTTATTCAAATTAAATAAAATACTATTTTTACTAATGTGGTTTTCTCTTTTTTTGCAGGTAAAATTAAAATTGTGTTATTTGGAATAAGTATCTGAAATTTACAACTTCCTGGCCTGACTAATTTTTTCTGGCAAGTAAAACCTTTTCTGCCTTATTCTATTACCATAATATAAACGGGTTTTTTCTCTCTCTAAACCCTTGGGGGTTTAGGTGCTAAAGAAATATTATGTGGTGTAATGAGAATAAATCTCCCTTGTTTTTATAATGAGCTATAAAGAGGTATTTATCTTGATAATATTTAGCGGAGATGGAGTCCTGGGCTAAGGTAAGAGGAGGGGTATTGTTATGAAGATAAGTCGATATAATTTTCGTGCCCTATTACCGCGCCACAATATCACGGCATGGTAATCATTCTTATATTCCTACCTAATTACTTTTTTCTACGACTTCCTTCTTAACATAAATTTGAAAAATTACAACTGTGTGTTATATACAATGTCCCTACTGATTATTTATTTTGCTAGCATTTTTTGAAAGAACATTATTAGTCACCAATGCCATCTATCGAGCTAATCAACCACTGCTTTTATATTTTAAATTATCTTGAGAGACAAGCGAGCCACGTTTCCGTGGCTCCTGTAAATATTGTAAAACATTACAATATTTACCTAAACTATTTAGCGAGCGAACCGACCTCTTTTGTAGTTATTGTTATTTGTGTATATTATAATTATTGATGTTTTTACACGTTGATATTATAATTCTTTTTGCATTTTATCATAAATTCTTAGTACCATGTTTTTGTTTAATGTAATGCAGGAGCAAAATTATTTCATTGGATGCTTTATACGTTAGAATATTTATTTTACAAAAACTAAGATTAATTTTTAATATTGGGCCTAAAGAAACAACGAACTTTTATAAAGCATGAAGTTTTCACCTTTTTTCTATTTTAACTTTGTAATTTGTACGTAAATATCCAGAAAATTTAAACTCCATTCTGCTGTACACAACGTGAATGAAAGAAAAAAGATCGAATTATATCCTGTTATGAGCAGAACTAGCTTATAATATTTTAGCTTTCACATTTTAACCTGTCCATTAACTGCTACTACAAACTTCCTTCTGATATTAAAAAGTACGATTCCTTTGTCAGAAATTCTATACAATATTTTATGGAAATATTCCATATAATATTGCCCCCACCCCTTTAGGACAAAGCATCGCTATTTGTCCTAAAGACCGACACTAGTATCATTCTCTAGCTTTCTGATATCTGTGTTTGCACTTTTAAACATTTATAGCAAAAAATAATTTTGGTGTGTAAATGTACTTTTGCCTTGCTACAGGTCACCCAGATTGTTTCCTGTTTCCTCTTTACATGTCTACCATTTTCTCTAACTAGATTTTATACAACATTTATGATAAAATTAATGGACTAGGGAGAAAAATATGAAATTGCATTTTTCACCTCTGTGTAAATATTCCATTTCCATATTAAATTTTTCTCTACTCCCGCTATCTACATCTAGAGGATTTGAATTGAACTTTTGTTTTAAATTAAAACCGTTGAAGTGACTGTATGAGGTTGTCAAATGGCCCGCTTTGTCACGTTTATTTTAATCCCTTGTGACAAGATATGTGAAATATTTATGAAAACTTTAAAAACTCGGTTGCATGTAGGGGGACTAGGGTAATAGTGTTAGGCTTGAGGGAGGTAGAGAAAATGAAGACCTTCCTCTGTGTACACGCACTAATCTTTTCGAAAAAGAGCTGTGGTCGGAGTTTTAACGAAAGCTGAAATGCGGTTGCTTGTTCTCTCTTTCTCTCTCGATTCCTAGTGTGCGCGTATCTCCTTTTGGGTAGAAAGGTTTAGACTTTGAGTGATAGCCCATCGAGCCATGTGTTATGGGAAGAGCAGTGATTTATATGGAGACTATACAATTGTCATGGAAATAGAAAACATGGAGCTCCTAGCTCATAGGATAAAAACCTCAGCGACCTCAATCTGCTTTTCCCACCCACTCGCTTTCATATCTCCTCAGATATTTTCCATATAAAAAGGCTCTTCTCTATCTCTGCCATATTCGACTAGAATTTTTATATTTTTTCTGGATATAAATAAATATATTTGTACCTGAATAGTATCAGTAATTGTAAAGCATGCGAGCGAAACGTGATGCATGAATAGTATTTGATTATAACATGGGGTTGAATCTTTTTTTTCAGTAAACCATTACTCATTCTTTTCAGTGTTTTGGCACTCAAGGTCGATTGTATATTTTAGAATTCTACAAACTTTAATCCCGAGGGTGAGAGGGCACAGTTCAATTTATTTAACTGCATGTCACCAACGAGTTCTCCGATGGAGCCCAAAACTCTTATGTTAAATAAAAAAAAACTATTTTTCATCGAGAACATTTTAAGTTTCATCAGAATATTAGCATAATAACTAAAGTTATGGAAAGTTGGTCTCGCCATAATTTGATTTAACTCCGTAAAGCTACTAAACTATATACTCTAAGTACCTGTTGCTTCCTTGGGCTACTTAAGAAACACTGGTGGGACGGTCCACAAGCCGGGTGAATTTCCTTTAATGTTTGCTTTTTTGTGCACCATTCCAGTTCTTGCAAAGGTTAATAGTTATAAAAATTGACTTTTTTATCAATTTGCATAGATCTTATGAAGGAAATGCGCATTTATATACCATTGTTTTAAAAATATGCTCTTGTTTTAAATAACTGCACTAAATTTTAGGCAATCTTACAACGGTTAGGTTATGCTTATCTAAAAATGTTTTAGCGATTTCCTTTAAAACATTTATGCAATTTGACAGACAAGTAAAAGTGCCACTGTTCCGACTTTAAAGCATAAAATATTAACCCATGTAAAAACCCATGTTTTAACCCATGTAAAAACTTGATCGGTGCGAAAAAAATCAAACGCTCTAAAGAAAATTCGCTAGGCTTGCAGACAACTATGTCAGAATTATTTTGTGTTTATACCCATTATCACTAGCACCTGACTATCTATTGAATGACGTATTGTCGAGAACATCGTTGAGAGTTACTGAAATGTATGCTTCTATAATACGCTCTGGATTCATATCTAGTCATCCTAACTTTTTGATTATTACTTATATTACAATAAGCTTACTTCTCCGTGCGAAGCACAAGTATTCCTGCTAGTTTATGAAATAGTATATAATATAGTACAACAAACTTCATTTTTTCAATAATAAGAAGGTGAAGTAATTTTATTATTGTTATTTGTGTCAAAGAACATTTAATAAAATAATATAATTAGCACAATAGGTTATTTTTTGTGATACACTCAAAAAATTATTCGAATTCAAAAGGAAATAGATCATTTTTATTCCTAGCTACCTCTTGATAAATTATTTCTCATTAAAAATATTATATAGATATTTCAATTTTGTGTGTTACCATTTTTCGCTATGATAAAAGAAGATATTAGGATTGGAGTATATACAAGAAAATGTAATATAAAAAAAATCGAGTAAATCTCGGGCTCTATGTCAGGTAAAAGCTTTATGAATTGAAGTGGAAGTCTAAATTCTCTCAACCCTTCCTTTAATATAAATATTCCTTCATCTTTATCTTATTTATTTTTCCCGATACCTTACCCCTCAGTTGCTTTATACGTAGTAGTTTAGAAATATTTGGGCAAATTTTCTCTTCCTTAAAGACCCTAAATATTTTTAAAAAAGAGTGATGGGATAATTGTTTTTACGTTTTTTATTGCTTTTTATTATAATATAACAAATCGCGATAATATTATCTAATTATCAGTGCTCACTGGTCCCTTAGAAAATAAACTTTATATAGCTAAATTTATATTGCAGTCGGTCTTGGAACTCGCTTTGCTTGCTCTCAGGCTGTAGAAACATCCGTTTCTAACCATCGATCGCTCATTTAGGTGATGGCCTTGCTTGGTACTGCTTGACGATTGTGATCCGGCTAAAGCTTTATATATTAGCCGCATTGAAATAATATGTTTTGAAAACTGTATGTTTATTCCATAAAAGGATACACTCGTGTCAAATTTCAAATCAATTTTTTAGCATTTTCGAGCATTTAAAAAAATCGTATTCATGGTATTTTATCAATAAACTAATGATAATAGTGAGATTAACTCATATAGGGCTACATGCGTTCCAAATCCAATTTTCCGTGTCTTATAAATTTTCGAAATGTTTGCGGAGTAATTTTTAACGGTGATAAAAAATATTTTCTGAGAAAGAAAATTAGACTTAAATATTGATTTTTGTAGCAAGCTTGAACTTTCTGGCTCATCCTAGGAGTTAAAATGATAGCATTACAGACAGACAATTTGGTAGAAACTATACAGCATGTCTTAAAAACACCTAAAACAGATTATTCATTTGAAATCTTGGTTTCGGATTTTTTGTATAAACACATTACTTCTCATTTATACCTACGGTATAAATGGTTACTTTTCTCGTTATACTACGGTATAAATGGTTACTTTTCTCGTTATACCTACGGTATAAATGGTTACTTTCTCATTTTTACCTACGGGATAAATGGTTACTTTTTTATACCTACGTATAAATTTACTCTCGTTTATACCTACGGTATAAATGGTTACTTTTCTCATTTATACCTACGGTATAAATGGTTACTTTTCTCATTTATACCTACGGTATAAATGGTTACTTTTCTCATTTATACCTACGGTATAAATGGTTACTTTTCTCATTATACCTACGGTATAAATGGTTACTTTTCTCATTTATACGGTATAATGGTTTTCGGTTATATAAGGCGCATTAATGCAATTTAATGTTGAAAGGTGATTCTAAACCTTGCAATAAGTGCGCTTAAGATGCTTAGAATATCTCTCACTTAGTATCCTGCCAGTCTAGTCAAAGTACTTAGCATGACACTCCCCGTATTGGATTTTATAAACCCTACTAACTCTAAGAATTCTAAAGATTTTTAAGGAATAGGGTCCTTTACATTAATGAAAAAGGTTTCAAGAGTTTTGTGGTTGCTTATATTACATTTTGTGGTTGCTTATATTAAGATATCTATTAAAATACTACCCAGGTGTTGAGAGAATGCTAATGTTAGGGCAGAGCACTATTGTTTAATGTTTTCTTGCTCTACAGCTACAGTGACCAGAACCGTTATCACTTTCATCTCCGTAAGTACTAAACAACTCTACCCTATGGCTATTAGTCCTAGCTTTATCTCAAATTGTGTTATATTCTCTTCTTAATGCTTCATTGTCTGTGCAAAGGCAAGGTATAAATTAACGAGTTGAAAGCCGCCATTTTATGGCTCAACTTTTCTGCCAGACTTACATTGTCTGCCAACGTAGACCTTGTATAAACTTAAAAACGTAATTTGGCTTCATTTTCTGTTAAAATGTCTAATTACTTAAGGTGTTAACTTTAATTTATAAATAAAATCTTAGCTAAATAACACTTGTTGTTTTGACAGAGATTTTGTGGTATATGTTAAACATGGTTAAGAATTAACACACTTAAGTTTAAAAAATATTTAATTGTCAAACCACAATAAGTAAATAAAAAGATTACTGACCGGTTTCAACTATTATTTAACTAGTCAACTATTATTAATTAGTCATCGTCAGAGTACATTTCTTGTCAGGGTACATCACTCAGTTTATAACTTTACTCTGACGATGACTAATTAATAGTTGAAACCGGTCAGTTTCCTTTTAATGTACTTATTGTGGTTTGTCAATTAAATATTTTTTTAAACTTAAGTGTGTTAATTCTTCACCATGTTCAATAAAACTAAAATACTAGTGTAGTAACGCCTTATATAAGCGATACTGGAATTTCAATAAAGATTCCAGTGAACTTTAGATCTAACTTCTTTTCATGTATCCTCCTAGAGATTAATTAATTTAAAACTTTTACCTTGTTTCTTTGAAGCGGAAATTTCATTTTTTTATTCCAAGCATAGAAAAGCTATTAACTGAACTGTTTCTGGCAGTAATAACGTTGGAAATAGTCGAAATGGGATAAAAAAAGTTTGAAATAGAAAACTAAGAGCCAACTTGTTGATTACAATTCTCGGACCAAACCACCAACTTTGTTAAAAATGGCCGACCGGAACTTAACTCTGTAAAACTCGACTTCTATTCCCCTCTCATTCGTTTTAACAGAGAAAATGAAACTAGAGCATGTGACAAAGTCAAATTCAATTATTGGCTCGTGGTAGTTGGTGTGTAAAGTAAACTGGGTTGTCGTTTTATTTTAGAAAAACACTTCTGCTTTTACCTCGAATATTACCAATTTGAAAAACGAGGCTGGAGTGCATTTAGTTGAGTAGAGTAAGCGAACTCTATTATAAAATTATTCCGTGTTGATCACATTTCCGGTATTTCCCAGTTTGCTGGGAATTGCCAATTAAGTTCATTGTTTAAACAACTATATACTGTAGCGTAGAGTTTATAAACCTTTGTAAAATTACATCTAGCTCCTCTGTTAAAAATAAGAGCAAAGCTTCTATTACCAAATCTCTGGTTCTTAACTGAAGCTCTTTAACCTCTCTTCAAAATAAAATCTACAAACTTGCTTTTTCTTTTAATTAATATCATGGGAAAGGTATGTTTTTCATACCATCTTAATCTAATGAAACTGGTCTTGAATCGATGCGATCATTTTAAGTGACCAAAAGGTTGTAAAGCCGTGGTAAATTACCAAAAAATTTAAAATACGATCGGGAAACAATAAATTTACAGTAGGGAGTCGTTGTTCAAGCCTGTAATTTATTTATTTTTTCAAAGAAAATACATTTATCCTAAAGATTATACAATAACCTCTAAAATTGTACTTACTTTAATATAATATAAAATTTTATAGTTTTTAGTTATAGTTTGATTGATAGTGTTGACAAAAGAGGAAGTCTTGATTTATCTTATTTTGTGTTGAATTCGAGTTTGTTTTTTTATGTTCGCGATTATCGACGAATATTATCTACGCTCTTGGTTAGGTTTCTTTACAGTTCAATTAAAATAATGTAGGCTACTTTTTATAAATAGTTAATTACTAGTCATGAAGATGTTATTTTGCCATCATCTTTCTTTAGTGCTTTTGTTTTACAATAATTTCCATACTTGAAGTTGATCAACAAGCTGCTATCTCTCTACTTTCTTTTGTATACTTTTCTCTTTTTTATTTAGCTTTTAGACAGTAGGAAAGGCTTTCATATCAATAATGACGAGGAGAGATGCTGTATTCATAGCAGAGCCTCTTTTAACAAAATCCCTTTTCAGCTCCATCTCCTATTCATGAATTCTGCCGGCTTCATGGCATAATTTCCTGAAGCTCTTGCAGGCCGAGCGGATCGTATCTCAAGAGATCCTAAGCATTACTACCCTACCTTTTTAAAATAAACTTTTTTCCGTATTTTTTCCTCTTTTAATTCTACCTCGTCACTCCGCCATTTTGTTTCATTACTTTTTATACCTTTTAGTTAAAAGTAATTTAAAAATAATTTTAAGATGTTTCCTGATCATATTATATTTTTGAGACGGAATAATTTACGTCCCTTTAAATGCTTTAATGATATTTTTAATCGTAAAAAATCATTTCAATAAAAGCGCCTACAAATTTTTTAATTTAATTTTTTTTCTCGCTTTTTCCTGTGCAAAAGCAGCATTGTAAACAGTTTGGTTTCAATTTAAGATCCTAAATGCTGGGCTACAAGTTTTAAAAAATAGCTGTTGGTATGTGCATGTTATTACCTTAACAAGCCCAGAGGCCAATAGTGAAAACCCCACCGATTTGTATGCCACTTTAGTTTTCTTAAAAAGAAAATTCTATTCTAAAATCCTTGGACTCTTTCAAATTTAAAAAAAAATATTAAATTTTTAAAGAAATATGTTGTCAGTGCTATGTACAAACTATTATAAATGTGTTTTAACTCGCATCATTGGCCGCTGTGTTTTTTACAATATTAAGAGATTTTTATTTTTTTATCCTTTTGGGTTTTTTTTTATCCTCATTACATCTTAATTTTGTTATATACCATTAGGTCATTATTTGTGTCCATAAATTGTTAATAAATCCACGCTTTAATGTTTCAAAACTTTGTGGGGGGAAACAGTTGACCTACCTAGGGAATTTGGATTCTTGGTAGCTTATTTACATTCTTATCTAAGAATGTACGTTAAATAACGTTTTTACAGATTTTTAATAGAAAAATGAGCTTTTGAAGTTGGCATGGAGGGTGGGAGGCTTATTTTATAGGGAGGTGCACAATAATTAAGTGTGTGTGTATATATATACATATACATATATATATATATATATATATATATATATATATATATATATATATATATATATATATATATATATATATAAATATTTGTGTGTGTATGTATGTATCTATATATATGTGTCATAGATTTGTTCGTTTGACAAATAAAACTCTATATAAACAAATGATTGCCACTTACTGGTACCATAAACTACAGAACAGAAACCATATAGTCGCAAAGCAGCCCCCCTGCGACGACGTCGTGTAACGACCAACGGAACAAGACGGAAGGCGTCTTGTTTTTTTTTTTGTTTTTTAGGAACTTTTGTTAAAAAGTTGTCTTTTTCTAAATACATAATTGGAAAAGTAGCGTTGAAGTCATTGCGGGTAAATTTTCATAAATTGCAGTCTTGCTAGATTAAAAGTCTAGACTAATTTGTCAATGCATTTTTTATCTATTTCAAAAAGGATGACGTCACATTTAAGATGAAATGTTTTAACATGCAATATCACTTACAAAAAATAAGATGTGATAATTTATTTGTTTGTTAACTTTTCATTTGTCAAGATAAGGTTTACAAAAATGTTTTATGATTCTTCCGTTATAATAAAACATTTTGAAGGTTTTTTTACTTCTTAAAAAAAATGAGAAAACTTTTATGTTTAATTTCGAAAACTACAAATGTCTGAAAGTTGTTACTGTAGGTTTTTAAGATAAGTTTTTTTTAAGACCAAGGCGAGTATTACTGTCACTTGAATTAATGGTCTCGCTGTCCTTCATGGATTAATTTGCGTGAAGTGAGTTGTCTCTCACCTCAGCCGCTGCGGGACTCGTTTTATTCCCTTTGAAAACTGTCTAAACTTTCTGCCATTCTTCAATGTTTTCTTAAAGTCAGTTCATTCCTTAACTGTTGTATAAGTTTTATCTTTTTTAAACTTCAGCCTTTTATAATTTAGACAATGAGAAAATATAAATCATTATGAATGCATATTTTCATTTATGACACCATTTAATGGAAAACGCCAAATATAGTCCTTTTACTTTTTCCTCATTTATTACGGGTATATAAGAATTATTATTTTCAAAGTAGTGTTTTAAGTATCCGTTTTAGGCATTTTTATGTCATTCTAAGTGGTTTTATCATGCTGTGTGTCGCATAACTCTTGCTATACTTATGCTAGAGAGTTGAAACTTGGGAAAAATCAGACATTAGATCTAGTTATGCTGCTTGGAACATCATATTTTTCAAACTACGATAACCTATTTGACTGAGTCATCCAAATTAAAAAAAAATTGTTAAAAATCAAAATGAATAAATGCCATTATTTATACTATAAGTTACAAATCTTCTATAGGTAAATTTCAATTTCATGTCTACTCCATGGCTAGAGTCATCTGGAGGAGAGTTGCTGACTGTTACAATTTAATACAAAATAAAATTAAATTAAATATTTTTTGTTACATCACCAACTGTATTGGTCTCCATTATAAGTATAAGTTATGTGTTTGGGCGCTTAAGAGACAAAATGAACCGTATGTCGTACTATGATATGAAAGCGGGCTGCCAAGCATGATCACTGGTCTTTAAAGTATTTATGGACTTATGTCCATATATAATTTATGGACATATATACTTTAATTAACCAGGTTAATTAAAAATTATAATTCAATCAAATAATGCGGGTATTACTTCTACATTATTGTAGAAGTAATACCCGCATTGTTTGATTGAATTATAATCTTTAATTAACCTGGTTACCTAATGACTCTGAGTTCGAAAGTAGTTAGTACGAAGTCATTATAACCTTGACTCCGGATAACCACTCCATGGTGAGGTCGAGCGCAGTGAGACCGAAGTTACACCACTTTTGCCTTCGCATAATTATTACATTCAGAGGACGAGCGAAGCGATTCCGAAGTAATACTACTTTTAACTTTGGAGAATCATAAACTTTTAATGACAAACAAAACGAGTTTGAATTCGTGAAGAAAAGTACTGAAATACCCTGTATCCGATATTTTAAAAAAAATTTCTTTACTTAGAATAATACTAATGTAGGAGCATTTGACCGTAAACACAATGTGATTCTACTGATAACACGAAACCCGGTTGACTGTTGGTCATAAGTAGGGGTACCACCCTAACAACGAAACATTTTTTTTAATTTGTGTTATAAATATCAATTAAATGAAGATAGATCGTAAAGAACAAATATAATAACTTAAAATACCTGCTGTGTATTTTATAAAACCGGTCTTAGATGGCAAAAGGTTAGCGGAACACTAGAATCTGCATTTAGTCAACGAGAACTACTTTTAATATAATTTTAATTAAAAACGTTAAACTACAATTTAAAATGCTTAAAATATTGTAATGTACCGATATTTATATTAGAGTTTTATGAATAATCAATCATTAATTAATTATAGAACATAATAATTCAGCAACCGGAAGTATTGTCAACTTTTTTAGAAGAAAATTGTGTATGGTTAGTGGTTAGGGTGGCAGCATTACTGAAGACCACCAGTGAACCGCTTTTCGTGTTATCAGTAGTGCTTCTTCTATAGTATTATTCTGACTTTATATTTGACATGCTTTCTCTAATCGAAGTAAGACTAGATGTAATAATATGTAACGACTAAAAGCTTCATTAGCATATTTCTATTAGTGTTCCTCTGAAAGACGAGGGAAATCTTTAACGTCTTGTACTTTGTTTACATTGGATTGAGGTTGTGCTTCATGCATGTTGAAGTAAACAGTATAATTAAGCAAACAAGGTAACTTATTTTGAATATTATTTAAACTTGTGTAACGAATTGTTTAAATATTTCTACGTAGGTAGGGAGTCAATAACATCATATTTTGATAATTCGTGTTTTGTAAATTTTAATGATTAGCATAAACTAAGTTTAAAACGAAGTCGAAAATTGTGTTATTAGAAGGATGAAAATAGTTTGTGTGATGTACTTAATTAGCAAGCGCGCTTGAGTTAAAGGGACGGAAAAAATAATCTCTCCTTAAAACAATATTTAATTCAGAGCGCTTTCAACCTTACACGAGGTCATCATCACTACTTGAACAAAGAAATTAAACCATGTAAATAGTAACTATTTATAATATTTTATATGGTTTTATTTATTTGTTTATACAATGGTAATGGCCTTATGTTAGGGTGAAATTGCTCTGCATTAAATATTGTTTTGTGGAGAGACCCTTTTGTTCGTTCTTTTAATTATGAACAAGTTTAAAATTAAAATTAAATCACAATTTATAAAATTAAAAATTAAATCACAAATTATGCAATTATAAATTACTTGTGCATTTGCTTTGAAAAATCTAGAAAAAATTTCTTAAGAGATAAAGTGTTATGAATAAGACTATAATGCATTAAAAATAAATGACGCAAAAAATGTATCGCTAAGCAAGAAATTAAGCATTCAAAAGGAAATTCGCCCGCCTTGCGTACACTCTAAGAATTTTTCTTTTTGATGTTAAACAATAATTATTTTTTGGCTGGTTTATTTTTTTAATTTTCTTAACAAAGAAGACATTTAATTTTTTTAATGTTTTATATTTTAAATTAAAATATATTTTTTTTATATTAATATATTTTCCTGCCTTAGGGAATAAAATTACCTGTTGTTATTGCAAGAATTGTTTTGTCCTTTTTATTGTTTAATAGTTATTCTTATTGCCATTTTATTATTAAATTTTTTTAAGAGTTATTTATTTTTATAAAACAATGTTTTTGATATTTAATAATTTTAATATATTTTGAAGAAATGTTTAGAAATATTATCTTTGTCTTTTGTTTGAGTTCAGATATTATTGTAACTCTCATTTTTAAAAAAAAAATCTTTGATATTTCTTGTACAAAGTTGTTAAAAATTGTAAAAATTTGTTTACTCGTGTTGTTTAAATACTTGGTAAGAAATAAGACTATGGAAAACTTGTTACGAACAAGATTCGTATATTCTACAGACGCTCTTCATATATTTGTAAGAGCACTTACAAAACTTCTCTCAAATAAGTATAACATTTCTTGAATATAAATATTTTCATAATTTGAATGTGAATTTTCCTTGTTATTATTTCATTCGTATATTTATTTAAATCTAATTAGTTACAGCAGATTTTCAAGTTAATTGAAACTTTGTTTTCCTATGATATGAAATATGTTGATGAACATTATTATATTCGATAATTGGATTATGGTTATGCGTGTATACATATAATTTGACGATAATTATGGTAATATATTGCAAATATTTAATTATAATTATGTGTTAATAATTATATTGATTGTGTCTTTCTCATTTGCATTTAAATTAACTATCGAACAATTGTTTTAAGAATATATATTGATGTGATCCAATGGTACTATTTACTGCTATCATATGCATTATTACTATTAGGTGTTGAATTTACGTCAAATTTCACCTCCTCACTTCTAGTCCAAGCGGAGTATTATCCTTTGCTTTTTGCATTATATTACGAAAATATAGAACAATATCATTTAATCCGTTTTAATACGTTTTTTATACTTTTTAGAATAAAATAAACATTTTATTCAAATAAGCAAAAAGCAACGCACTAAAAACAATAATGTCGAGTAAATACTTTGTTTACATTTACAAGGGTAAAACAAGATGGCTGCGCCCATAAGAAAATTGGAGCAAAATTTCCAGGTAGACAAAATATGATCTAAATATCATGTCTGACAGAAATCATGTTTGTTTCCCAACGTGGTTGACATAATATTTTAGTAAATGGTATAAACTATGGTAGTCAAATAAACTATTATAATAATCACTAATCGCAAATATCAATTGTATATTTTTAATGAGACCTTTTTTTCAATATAATATATGTTTTGACTTTTTACGTTTTGAGTTTATTTGACTACCATTTACTATAGTATTATATAAACCACGTTGGGAAACAAACGTGATTTCTGTCAGACATGATTTTAGATCATACTATGTCTACCTGGGAGTTGGTTCCAATTTTCTTATGGGCGCAGCCATCTTGTTTTACCCTGGTAAATGTAAACAAAGTATTTACGGTACTCGACATGATTGTTTTCAATGCGTAGCTTTTTACTTTTAAGAATAAAATGTTTATTTTATTCTAAAAATTATTAAAAAGTATAAAAAACACATCTAATGAGATTTAAGTGATTCTGTATTTCTAGGATTGTTTTAACTTCTTAAAACGAGCGACTAATTAAACTTTTATATTTTTTGTGCACTACTTAACTTTTTATATTTTTACTAGTGATAAAAGATTTTTACCTTGAAATATTAATTTTTATTGGTAATGTAAGAATAATTACCAATAAAACTTATATTAAGTTTTTTAATATAATCATAGTAATAGTAATTTTAAGTTATTTAAGTCAATAAGCTTTCATCTGTTTACTCATCAAAACCTTAAAAAATATTTGATATACCTTTACTGCAGTTTCATTTTTCTTTAACTACATTATTGCAACAATAATTTGACTAACTTCAAAACCAGAACATAATAAAGCGAGGCTCGAAGTTGTGACACCGATTTACCCTTTACCCGATTTATTAATTTTTATATTTATTGCTTGTTGCTTTCTGTTTCTTTTGACAAGAACAAAGCTTTGGAAAATGTACTTGTTTATTTTAATATATTATATATATATATATATATATATATATATATATATATATATATATATATAATATATATATATAATCTTTTACAACTATATAAATATTGTTGCAAAAATTATTGTATGAATTTTTATTTCATAAATTTTAAACTAAAGATATATTTGTATCTAATGTGTTTAATTTTCTTCTAAAATTTATTTTCTTAAATCTAATCAGTTATTTCCTTTATATTTCTATATAGTTATATATATATATATATATATATATATATATATATATATAATATATATATATATATAATATATATATATATACATACATATATAATATTGCCCGTTTAGAGCTTTTGGGGACCATTTGAGCTACTACCTCAAATGGTAGTAGCAACCATTACTCCCAAAGTGTATGCGAACCCCAGACCTCCGTAGTGTCAAAGGTCAATGTAAAGACTAACGCTCTAACGACCTCGTTAGATATATTATATATATATATATATATATATATATATATATATATATATATATATATATATATTATATATATTATTGTATATTGTTTATTTTAAATCTTGGATCTCTTTGAGTTTTAAATATTAGCTGGACACAGTTGAGAATTATTTTATAAGGCGTTTGCTTTGAGAGGGAATATATATAAATAAATTAATTAATTAATTAATTTATTAATTAATTAATTAATTAATTAATTAATTAATTAATTAATTAATTATTATTAATTAATTAATTAATAAATTTAATAAATTATTGCTAAAGTCTGTATCTTTGCGTATATGCTATATTTGTTACTATTATATAGCCAATAAATAAATTAAAACAAATTTTATTTTTACGATAGAAACAGTTTTATAAATCTAAATCTATATTTAGTCAACAATAAACTAAGTTAATCATTCGGGCGATGGGAAGTTATCAAGACTATAAAAATATTGTATAAGTATGGTTTTGGAAATCCATAACCAAAGAGGATAAAGTTTTTATTGGAAAACGTTTTCCAGTGTAGTAGAGTGTTTTTTGGTCTTTTCTAAAGCCTATAGAGCCTTAATGCCTTCCACCCTCATATAGGTTAAATTTACTGCCTTATCCAGCTCTTACCTTACCACTCTAAACTGCTCTCAAGCAGCTGCTTTCAAAATACGGAACCTTTTCCTCTACTCAGCATTTTATTTCGGAGTGTATTTTGCGTTAAGCCAATACTCATCAAAGAACATTTTCATTCTAGGACCTAATTTTCACTTTGCTTTTTCGTTTTAGTGTTGTTCTTTGTTTTACTTTATATGAATGTAATATTCGGATACAATTGTAACTCCAAAATCAATACATGATTAAGCCCGAATTTCTATCAACATCCCCTACTTTATTCCACGGTCTTATTTTTGTCTTATTTAACTTATTTTCTGTTCAGCTTTATGATGCATATAATTGTTTGATTTGTTTTTTTTTTTATGTAATTTTAATCGCTTTAAGTCTTTTAGGTTATATTAAGAGTTTAATGTACATTCCTATGTCCTATATTTATATGGCATATAATGTATTTTTTTTTTGAGGCAGCAATATAGAGTTTCTTTCCTATAATACTGCCTCAAAAAACGCGATTATTGGTATTCTCTAAAAATTTATTTATTGTTTAAAGAGATTTAGTTTATATCGTTAAGATAAGTTCTTTGCTTAGATTAGTGGTTAATCTTTTAAGTTTAAATTGAAAGATCGCATTTAACACAGATTTGAGATGTTGATGAAACTTACAATGCTTGTTTGTTTCCATTAAGATTAAAGAGGCTTAAGAGCTTAGTATCCCCATCTCACCTGGGGCAGTTCATTCTTAACAAAGACTGAAAATCCTTTTCAACTCATCTATTAGTTAAGGAGTTCCGCAAGGCACTCTTGCTTTTCATTTTATTTATTCATTTTTTCATTATAAGAGTTTACTGAAAAAAAATTTAATAGTTTTCTGTAAAAAATGTATCCTTAACTTTTATGAAGTTAGCTAAAAAATATTGGGTACGGGGTACGTCGGAACTTTTCCTCATTACACAGGATTCGCTACGCTCATCCTCCCAGCTCTCGCTTCGCACGTCCTCAGATAGTAAATATATTCTAATGTATACAATGTATTTATATTGTGGTAATTTATACAAGCAATTAACACGCTTGATGCTGCTTAACTTTTATGATCCCCCTAAAATCATGGATGGACTTGTTGCATTATAACGGCATTCAGTACACTTAAATATTGAGTCAAAAGATACACTTGTACCAAATTTCAACTCAATTAGATTATTTCCGTTTTTTACATTTTTTAAATAAATGTATATAAATCATTCGATAAAAATTTAACCAAAGCTGATAATGAGATGAAACTTGGCACATATTTTAGTCTTACACATGGCTTTTGTGTGCCAAATTTTAATCGCTTCATTTTTCTGTGCTTTATGATTTTTCGAAATTTTTGCTGTCATTATTGTGGGCTAATGACGTCATTAAAAATTATTTCCCGAATAGCACAACTACAGCGGTAGACTGATTTTTTACATGTCATGTATTTCATTGCATTGGAAAATAAATAATCGTAAAAATACTAAAGTTAAGTTGAAACCCCCAACCCAAAAAAAACAGTTTGCCGTTTGCTTTATCTGACTAATCCTCTTGATAAAATTGTTATAATTTTGTCAAATCATTTTTGATTTTTCCATTACCATAACTCTGACTGTGTTGCTACTCTATTATACAAATACTAGCATATTTAAAGGTATGAATGTTAACTATACACATAACTACGTGCATAATACAGTAAGACATGTAGTGAAGTAAATAAATTATGTAATTGTGTGTGATTACAGTTATGATGTGGTGGGTTAAGGGATGAAATGAATTTTAGAAAGGGTATTATCTCATATTATATTATATGTATAACTGTGGCAAAGTGTATCTTGTAAAGAACTTGTTGATTGTGTGTGGTTTTAACCACACATACTGCGAAGAATGTTGGCTTCGTGTTGTATTACGTCTAAATTTTCTTGATATATTTATTTTGTTCGTTTAATTAAAACAAACATTTTAAAACTATGTTTAAAGGATGACGTAATTATAGTCAAGAGTCTCAGTTAGATGGCGTAATTAGTCGAAAGTCGCACTAAGAGATTACGTAGCAGTCAAGGGTCTGACCTAAGTATGACGTAATGAGTCTATTAACTGAAAAATATGAAATCATTCTGAAAAGAGTCAGATTGTAAAATGTGGATTAATTATTTTAAAACGAATATTTATTGATAGAGCCAAAGATGTTACAGCATGTCACTATTGATCTGATAACTTTTAACTATCGAGTTAAAAGGTGATCAACGTTTTAATCTTGTTACGGACGGACATGAACATCTTTGAGAGGAGGAATCAAATCCTGTGTATCATATCCTTCCGCTTAAGGCAGTTATTGAAGCCTTTATGATGTTATATAATTGTAGTCTAGATACACTTGGATGGATTAAATTTTAGGACACTAATTATTGAATAAAATGTTTAATGTCTTATATATGATGACATGATGTTGAGGGACTAGTTCTCTTGACAATGTTGCGACGGCACGTATCATTTATGTTTAATTGACCATAAAAAAAGGGCCTCGAAATGTAGTTTAGTCTGGTGTAGTGTGGTGGTTCATCTACTTTTAGCTACTACTTACTATACTAAGACCCATACTTAGAATGAACAGAAACATCTCTCATAGGTTCTTTCTAGGTTGTTCCTAGCTTTCTCCTAGCTTTAGTGTCAATTTTAGTACATTTTTAACCATTCCTAGGGCTAGGAAGAGACTTCTCCCAGATTTGCTTTTTTTATAATACTAGGGATGCTATTATTAGAAATAATGAGATTAATATATTAATTGTTAGCCTTTTCTTAACATTGCACCTTAAAATCTAGGAATAGGCTATGAAAAAGCAAAGAACAACCTAGGAAGATCCAAGGTAGGTAGAGAGGTACCTTAAATGCCTAGAATGTTTTTAGTCATTTTTTGTTCCATTTTTAATTATTTTAATTAAAAATGAAATTTTTGTGTGTATAGTTAAAAATATGTATAGTTAAAAATGAAATTAAAAAATGAAATTTGATGGGCATTAAAAATTCTATTTAAGGTCGAAAAGAGTGGTTCAGAGCGAATTGATTTATATTTTTTGAGGGCGGCACCCCCAAAATTTATAAGGGCCAAGTTATGGGAAAGGTCCTACCAAAAAATAAAAAATGCTTAAAATCCTATTCTTGTCAAAATTGTATTTTTATTTATTTAGTGGCGACCAAAATTAATTCTCAAATTATTTTGGGAGGTGGTGATGGAGGGTCAAACCAAGGGGGAATATTGCTTAGAATCATTGATTAAACTGAGTTACTTGTTTGGAGCTAATTTTGTTTTTATGTTTTTCGGGGCGGAACCTTCAATAATTATAAGGGAAAGGGAGTGTGTCGACCAACAAAAACAATGCTTAAAATCCGATTTAGGTTTAAGTGAATTACTTGTTTGAAGCAAATTTTGTTTTTACTTGTTAAAGGGTTTAAAATATTAAAAATTATATTCTCAAATTTATTTTAGGGGAGAAAGCCTTCGTTCCTAATCAATTTTTTTTTCGTGTCATCGCCTTCACTTTCACTGACTAAGTTTTCAGACATACAAAGGCTCTGTATATCTCTCCGACCCTCATCTCCAAAACAAAACCTTGACTTTTTGTGAGCTGGAGACAACGGAAATCTAGACTTATCTTGGAGGATACAGGAACCAATCCCGCATTTTCGTATTAGCAACCAAGGAAAACACGTAAATCCCTGGCGGAGATGGCTAGCCTTGAATTCAATACCTCCTGAGTGTATTGTTCACGAAATAACCTCATATTAAGGTCCTCCCCCGGTTAGATTTGAACTATCGACCTCCAGGTCGAAAGGCGAGCGCTCTTCCACTGAGCTACTGGACTCAGTTTTTTAATTTTAATTTAAACCCTTCCTTTTAATACCTCTACTATAAATTTAAGTCGTCCATTTCTATAATACCTATATAGAATATACTGCAAACTATCGTTTGCTACTTTTATTACTCTACTGTTTACAATAACATGAGTTTTGACATTTGTTATTAGTTATATACTAACAATCACACTCCATCAATTAATTATTATAAGTAATAATTAAACAATAATTGATCATAATTATTATGTAAATAAATATAACTAATACAACTATGATAAATAATACAACTATATATATGCGTAATGTTTATGTATCTTAGTATAACTGTTCAAATTTGCTTCATGCAAATAACTTAAACAAACCCTCTAGTAAATTTATTTAAAGTTTATTTATTCAGTCTTTACAATTACTGTTTATTTAATTTATTTGCATTCATGAATTTAGACTTAATTTTAATAGTTTATCATAATTTAACTTGAAAAGTCATAAAAGATAAATATGGTGGACAGAATAATTTAATTGTATTTCTCTGGTTGTTTTATTTCTATTTAATTTCGCAACATTAAGTTCAAGTCTGAGAATTTAATAGCTGAGAGTTTTATGTATTAATGAGTGGGGAAGTAAATGATAAGCCCGGGAGAATCATTAGTATATTCTAAAGGCTTGGGAATCCCTAAAGACTTGGTTTTCAAAAGAAGCAAGGCTTATTGTTACGATTTTCTCAAGCTTGGCATCACAGTATCGTTATAAATATACTTAGCAGTACTCTGTGCTTGATTACTCTTTAACCCATTCTTTTAATTTTTGTGACTTGTAAGTTTTATATTTTTATTTCTGATTTTGCATTTTAAAATACTATTTTCTTTTCCTTATCTAAATAGTTAATTGTATATTTATGCTTTATTTTCCTTTATTTTTACTCAGACTAATGACGGCTTTTACAATAAATCGTGTTTAGCTTATCTTTTTATTTTAAGGACTTAGGAGGGTGGTTTTGCGAAAAAATGTTCTCTGGTTCGGCTTTAACCCAACCAAGGCGTAATGTAGTGCCTGAACCCATTATTGTACCGAGAAAATACAGCTTAAAAACCTGATTCCTCTTGAAAACATTAAAAGCAACGCAATTGCTGGTACAAAATATAATTATTACAAGCCTTTAAAAAAATTAGTACATATTTATTTTGTTTATTATGGTCTTATATCCACTAATTACTATACAACTCTTAAATTAACCCCTGACATGTTTTAATTGTATTTTTTACTTGATATTTTATAATTAATTTATTTATTAATTATATATCAAAAGTATATTTTGTTCTAAGAATATTCTGATAACATTCATTACAACAAATTTTGGAAATTTTTGCAATACACTCTTGTAGTAATACTCAATGAATGAAATGTTACAAATACTTTGGGAGCTGGCAATGCTTTGAAAATAAGAAGTTACACTAAACCAGTTTCTGTCACTCATATTTTTATTATTAACTAATAATAAAACCAGCTTTTAAATGTTAACCGACATCTTCAGTGCCAGTAAATATTAAAAAGTAGATCTGCAGACTACCAACGAGTCTAATGGTACATACTCTCAAAAATCGAATGCCCACTAGTAGTCTCAATCACTTGACGCACTAAAAATTATAAATCTCAATAAGTTCAAAGTTTCTCTTAACCTAAAATTCGCAAGGATATGCAGAAAGGAAATAACCAATCAGGTTATTCGGTAATAACCAATCAGGAGGTCATAATAATGTCTGAAACGAATGACTGTTGAGTTTTGGTCTTGAAATTTAAAGGGTTTTCCAATAAACTTGTATAGTTATTAGTTAGAAGAAGTAAGAACTTAAGTGTTTGATATTATCCTGTTACAATATAATTTCTTTTAGCTTCTTCTGAACTCATGGGACATGAGGTTGATGTTAAGATTAAATAATAAATATTATAGTATTAGGCCATGGTTAACACTAAATATTGGGTGTTAAAAGTTACATTTAACTTATTAAGTAACAGTGTTATTTTTGATACTGGCAATATGTCCTATCATCTAAATAAATAATAAAATAAATCACCAATCAGTAAAAAATAAAAATCAAACATCTAGTTACAGATATTTTATACAGCTTTCCATGTTTTGTTCCCATTTATATTATGCTGTTCCTTAACCAAAATTGTTACCTAAAATGCAATTATAAAAGGTCCAAGTACAGCAAAATACCCTATTAGAATTGGCTTAAGTGGAGCGGAACTAACGATAATCTGTTTACATTGATACCTAACTTTAAAGTAGCAATTTTAACTTTACACATATGAGGTTTAGGTATGGTTTAAACTTTAAATTGGTTAACTTTAGTGAAACATAATACGCTGTATTTACTGTAGTAACTATAACAACTTTACATAAACTAATATACTCTGGATTAAATCAATTAATATGGAAATTTAATTCTCTTCACATGTTTTGTTACTTCGTTTTGCTGTAGAAAATGTCACGTGTACTATCTAGATTAAAATTGGATTAAAATGCAATGGTTTTGTACGAAAACAAATTTGGCACTTTACAAGTTTTTAAACAGTTGTTTGTCTTTATATGTGTGTGTGTTATTATCTTGGCTCGCGCATTGTGATTATGCTATAGAGTTGACACTTGATACGAAAGTCAATCTTTAGGTCTAGTTTTGAAATGTTTTTTGTAGCGTCCTTAACCCAAGCTGATAGAATTTATAAGGTGATTCGATTGGAGGGTTTTTTATGAATTAAATCTAATTTTATTGACATGTTAGGTTATAGTCCAGAATTGACGTCATTGCAGGAATAAATAGTACATTTTCATTGTTGATCGCCTATACCGATTCCTGCAATGACGTCACGCGTCGTTCATAAAAACGTCAGGTTATAACCTCCAAATGCGTTTAGTTTGTTTAAATCGAATTGAATCACCTTCCATCGAATTGAAATTTCTAACATCTTGTCCTTAACCGTCAAAAATGACAGCAATCATTTCAAATGAATCATAAAACGCAGAAAAATGTTTCAATCGAGTTGAAATAAAGGGCGCATATAGTCATATATACCAGCAACAAATTGTGCCAAATGTTCCATCTCCTTATCTGCATTAGTTTAATTATTTTGGAATGTATACATTTTTAAAAAACAAAAAAATTTTTTAGGGAACTCTATTTTAAATATTCAAGCTTTTGAGGAGGAATAGGTCCTAATTAATACAAAAAAAATTAATTTTGCCGAGCTTTCGATATAATTTAATCTTTTTTAAGGCTTAACATATTAAATAATAACAAAAATGTTAAGCCTTAAAAAAGATTAAATTATATCGAAAGCTTGGCAAAATTAGTTTTTTTTTGTATTAATTAGGACCTATTCCCCCTCAAAAGCTTGAAATTTTTTAAAAACTGATAAAAATCTAAAAATGATGAACTTTAGTTGAAATTTGGTAGAAGTGTATCCTTTTATGTAATGAATAAGTAAACTTTATATTTATTTCAATACGGCTGATATATCTATGATATTTGTTGGATCGTTAATAATAAGCTGCATCGAGTGAGGTCAGAGCCTAGATAGGTCGCCGCTGGGAATAAAACTGTTATTTCTACTTAGAATGATCGGAGCTAGTCTGAAGTCGTCGTGAAATATAAATTTGATCATCCTGAAGATGATCGAAGCAAGTCCAAAGTTTTGGGGACAAACTTTCGAATCCAATATGCTGAGCAAAAGTTTCGAGGTACCCCGTACCCGATTATTTAAACTCGGGTACCATTAATTATATTTTATTTAAGGTAATCAATATTTATTGCTTGGTAAAGATGATTAAAGATGAATAAATAAGTAATATTACATAATAAGAGTTAATATTAAGGAATAAGATTATGACGGCTTCAATCTAAAATATAGTTTTCGTCAATTATCAAATGTTCAAATTCCATCATGGAGTATTATACCATCGTATTTGGTAGGAAAAATTTTAATTTATGAGGATAAATATTTACGTATAATTTTTTTTAGAAAACCAATTTTCCAGTATTAATTATTACTTAATTATTATTATTATAATATTATGTAGCTGAATTTTCCTTTTCCTTTAATAAAACTATAAAAAAATCTTTATTTCAATTATTGTTTCTTACTAAATTTTTAGGTCATAACTGAAATAGGTTTTACTATAATGAATATTAAATTGATATTAGAAAACTGTTTCCCTAAAACCTTTTTGATGTTATCTCTTCTGGGACTAAAACTTTTTCAGTCAAATATTCATTTATTTTTATAGTAACTGTTATTGACTAACTTAAAAAAATAAATCAATACATTCAATTGAAAATAACCTTACTGAAGTATTTTATTGTGATTTTTATGTTTATAAGTTATGAAATGTAAATTTTAAGATTAATTAATTACTTCTTTAAAAACTACTTTATTAGTCCAAGTTATAACATTAAATTACAAAGGTATTACTAAGGGTCCAAGGGATGCCTCGTCTTGAATACCAGGATGAAATACTTAATATCGTTTAAATTATTACTTTGAATTGAAAAAAAAGTTTTTTTATTAGAGTATTATGAGGGAGGATAGATAAATAGCACACCCTGGTAGAAAGCACCAAAAGCACGTAGATAGAAATTAATTATAGCAATTTATTTTAACTTCTTTAGATTATATCTTTATGGTGCATTGCTAAGGAATATATACTGAATGAAATTAGTTTTACTTACATGTTTCACTTTAGATTTATAAATAAAGATTTAGAAATGTTGGTACATTTTATTGAAAAATCTAAGTCATGTTGGTACCACTGATTTTTATATCCTACCTGTCATCTGCCTATTCAATAATGTTGTTTTGTCATTCTATATTACTCCAGTCATTATTTTGTTTCTTACCTCATTTATACCGTTTTTATAGGAAAAGTATTGTGTTTACAAAATTAACAAAACCGGGACGTCACCGGAATTACCCATTTTAGGTGTTTTTAAGACCTCCTGCGATGTTTTTACGAGTTGTCTATCTGTGTGTGTGTGTGTACTTTGTACAAAAATCGGTTTATAGGTGTAGTTGTACTATCCGGAAAATATTTTTTTCTGTTATGTCAACAACCAACAATAATGACTCAGCAAATGTTGCGTAACACGATCAAAAAATATTGCTTAATGTTGCATTGGCCCGCTTGCTAACTTATAAGATGTATTGTTTTTTAAAATATGATTAATACATTTTTATAAAATAGATAATCTTTAAAATAGCTCATTGAGAATGAGCAGAAACTTTTTAGAACACGAAAAATAAATTAGTATTTTATAGATATAGTCGCATTGCAAGTAGTATACCTTCATGAATGATAAGAGTTAGGTGGTCGATAAAACTTTACTTTCATTCGGTCCAGTTACCTTTCGTTATGAAAATAAGCCTTACACTTCAGGGCTAGTTTCGTGGCTGTATCAAATAGTTATAAGCCTGTTTGTGCCCTGCTATCTTAGAATAATACTAATATAGAAGGGGCATAGGACCGTAAACACAATGTAATTCCACTGATAACACGAACGCCGATTGACTGGCGGTCTTAAGTAGGAGTATCATCCTAACACCGATGTTTATATTATTTTTTATGAACAATCAATCATTATTTAATTATAGAACGCAATAATTCAGCAACTGGAAATAGTTTCAACTTCGTTAAAAAAACATTTTATTTTGTCAAGTTGGCAGCATTACTTAAGACCACCAGTGAACCGGCTTTCATGTTATCAGTAGTGCTCCTTCTATGTATAGTATTATTCTAAGCCTGCTATTGAAGTCAATAGTAAGTAAAGGTTCACTAAGTCAAAGGTTTGATTTAAGCCACTTGAAGGATTTTAAATTGTTTACCTTAATAATAATTTCTATTATCCTAAAAATTATTACAACAATTTGCCAATCCTTTCCTAAAGTGAAACTCAAGTTTGCACTATTGCAGTCATCAATCTGTTGTTATATTTGCCGTGTAACCATTTGATAAAACTTAAAAAGTAGTAAAAACTTCACAAGAAAACTCGAATAACTTAAGAAGAAACTTTTTAGTTTTCTCTTCTGTTTGGTTATAGAAGTAAAAGTTTTGTTTAAGAAAAAAATGTAGGTTTCTTTTGTTCAGTTTAGCAGTAAAAGGATTTTAAGTTATCTTATCTTAAAGTTTAATCGTAGAAAAAAGTATCAAAACTCTAAAAGTAAGGGTTTTTTTAAAATTTATTGATCTGATTTAATATTAGCTTTAGATGCAGATTGGGGAAATTTCTAATTAAGATTCTGAGCAGGATATTTCTTCTTAGTTATAATACAAGATAAATATTACTAAGAATGAGTTATTAGTTTTCTTAATAGTTTGAACCGTAATTATTTTAATTTTTGAATTGTCTTTAGCAGGATGGTTTGTTGTAGTTAGTTTAGGAAGGATTGCTTTTTTAAATAATACTAACCTAAGTATAGTGAAAAATGTTTGGTTAAAAACTTACTTCTATACAGTCAATCATTTAATTTAAAAATCCCCAAGGTCATAAGCATTTTGGGGATTGACCAATCAGAGAAGCCGCTGCCAACCCATCACTTGAAAAGAAAAAAACCCTTCTCCTATAACCGCTGTTGGGAAATAACCTCCTTCCCGTCATAACCTCCTTTCCGGCATAACCTCCTTCCCAAATAACCTTGTTCACTTTGTTTGTGGTTCTTCTTGTGTTTACATCGTTTTGAAAACTACTTTCTAATAATAATAATGAAAAGTTAATATTAATAAAAATTAATAATAAAATAAAACTACTTCAAAGAAATGTAAAAAAACATCGCTAAGAAAATAAGGGTAAAATAACCTGATTTGTTTACATAGTTTTTCCCGTTCCATTTTTGCTGGGATTTTTTTTTCTTTAGAATCGGCGGTGCCTAAACTGACTTGTCAAGATTTTTAAAGTAGTCTATAGACTGTAGTTTATTAACTATTTCTAACTTACTATAACTTTCACGTGTATAATATTGTAGATTAATAAGACAAGTATTAAACTCTGAAGTTTAATACTTGTTAAGTTTTTTGTTAGTGAGTGTGTGTTGTCAGTTATCATCATACCTTACCATCGCAGCAATATATTTATGCTAGAATGTTAAAACTTAGCATAAAAATCAATATTTAGGTTTAGTCGTGTGTTCTGAAATTAAAATATTATGTGGTGCAAAAAGTTCAAAAATAATTAAAACATTAAAAAAAACACAGAATGATGATAGAATCTATATAAAAAAATACAGGGAATTTCTATTCTGCAGCAGCATCAAATGTGGTCACTAAGTGGACAGGTGACGCCTGGGATTGAAACTGGTCTTTCTTTATAAAACGGCTACGCAACAACACTGTTGCTGATTGGTTGTTTTATTATTATGTGTACATACATACATAAACATGTATGTTTGTGAATGTGTATATGTACATATATCACATACATACATAAAATGTATGTATGTGATATATGTACATTGTATGTAGTTACCTTTTGCCATGTTTTGCACACGACTCACAGGGAACCACCTATTTCAAGAAAACTGAAATTTGTGCCATTTTATAGACTTTTGATCATGTAACTCTTGCATATAAATTATCCAAAAATCAGTCTATATGTGTAATTATGCTATCTGAAAATAATTTTTTATGACTTCAATAACCCACAATAATAGCTCAGCAAAAATTTCGAAAAATCATGAAACGTGAAAAAATGTTGCCATTGGGTTCTGGTTTAGCACGCGTGTAGCCATGTATAAGGCATGTATATGTGCCAAGTTTTCATTATCAGCATTAGTTTAATTTTTATCTCATGACTTTGCAAATAATGAGAAAGTAATTCAATTGGCTGAAATTTGGCACTAGTGTATCTTTTTACGTAATAAATCAGTATACTAAGTTTCGTTTCAATACGGCAATAGTCCAAGAGGAGGACCTGAAAAAATGTACTAATTTTATACTATTTCAAACCAAATTGTTCTAAATATATACCTTGTATTATGATGAAAAAATATGAACAGAACATTTTTAGAGGTGATAAAATGTCCTGTAAAGCGAGTGTTTGATCGTTAAAATCAAATTATGGCTCTTTCAGAAATACCTAAAAAAAATTCAATTTATGCAGTCAGCGATTTTTTTCAAAAAATATTGGCTTTTTATGCATTTTTTACCATTTAACAAATGTCATAATTTTAGTTATAATTATCCGATTGTGACGAAAAGACACTAATTTTATAGGAAATTTTATTAGCTTTAGGAAGTGCTCTATTCATGTTTTTCTCACGACCTACAGGGATCCACTTATTGCAAGAAAACTGGAATGTGTGCGATTTTCTTATATTTTGAGCGAGCGCATTCATATGAAAGGTTGCACTCTAGTTAGGCAGACTAAGCTTTTCCTTTATAATTTAAAGTATATTTTGAGAAAAATTTATTTGAAGTAGTACAAAATGAATCACATTTTCTATGCCTGGGCTCTTAGGCTATATGTGACTCTATGGCCCCTCCGAGACCATACTTTTGTTTTAGTATTTAATATTACATGGCATTTTGTCATGTATCTTACATGTATCTTAAGTTATACCATATTAAGCATTGGCTAGCAACCCAATACCCAGGATATAAGACAGCAGTCTTATTCTAAGGTCAAGTGTTGCAAAACTGCACTTGTAATGAAAAGTTCCGAGGAAACCTTTTAATTAATATCGTAATATCTATAGAAAGTAATAATGAATTAATGTTATTATACATGTAAGTGTAAAAAACATTTTGAATTAAAGTTATACTCTAGGTCATAAGTAGATATTGTGATGATTATTTGTAAATATTTATTAAATAAAGGATTTTTGTTTAAAAAAAACATGTACCCAATATTTTCATTAAAACTGTTTTTAATTACTTTATGTTTTGATAATATGACCCAGTTTAGTTATACCTTAAATAGTCAACATTTAATCCAAGCCATTTTATATTAGAAACAGACAATTATTTTAATTATTGACCTGTGTACGGAATAATTTTTGAAATAAATATTACGTTTTAAGAGAAATTGTTTCTTCACCCTTCGCTGTGTAATAGTGAATAAACTAATTTAAATTTTATTTCAAATCATCAACTTTTAAACATTTTAAATATAAATTATAAAAGATGTTAAAGTTTCACACGAACAGGTCGTTGCCTGTTAAACTGTATTTAAATGATAATCATATCTTGTTATTGGTGATTTGTTTTATGAAATCGTGAGCAATATCATCAATATTACTTTAGATAAAAATGCACTTAGTTAAAGATATTAAAAATTAAATTTAAAGTAGTTTATAATAAAAAAAATATTTCTTTAAAAAGGTAAAAAACGTAGTTTTAATATAAAGTAGTTGCAATATAAAATAAGTCAGTTTTACGCTGTCATAAAAGTTAAGTTTTATAGTTCTTATTACTGCTATGGATGCACTCTCTGGAGCATAACTGATTCTAATTTTCTTATTCCCTATAGTACATAAAAAATTCTGTGTATAAAATATTATGTAGACTAGACAATAAAGTGCAATTTTTGCTTGAACTCTGGAAAACATAAACGTGTTTGCATAAAACATTGGTTATGGGTTGCATGTTTCTTCAAGAACCTGTAAAATAGATGTTAGAATAAGTAGTTTACAATTCTAACCTTTAACTACGTTTTATTACTTTTATTATAAATATTTATTTAAATGTTACTTTTATTATAGATTATTATTTAAATGTTACTTTTATTATAAATATTTATGTTAAATGTTTGTTACTTTTATTATAAATTATTATTTAAATGTTACTTTTATTATAAATATTTATGTAAATGTGTAAATGCTACTTTTATTATAAATTATTATTTAAATGTTACTTTTATTATAAATTTTATGTAAATGTTACTTTTATTATAAATATTTCTGTAAATGCTACTTTTATTATAAATTATTATTTAAATGTTACTTTTATTATAAATATTTATGTAAATGTTTACTTTTATTATAAATATTTATGTAAATGTTACTTTTATTATAAATGTTTATGGTAAAAGAAACTTTTTAAGTTTCTGCACGTACCTGTGTGCAATCTTTGCACACAGGTATGTGAAAAACATGTTACATTTGTTAAAAATTAATGATTATAAAACTAAAAAATATATTATAAACTTATATGATGCAGGTATACAGAATCGCTCATTGCTACTTATAGAAATCTTGAAAAAGGGGCTTATATGTTGCATTGAATCTTGCATTTAACGTGTGTTTTTTAATATTTCCAATTGATAACAACAAAATAAGAATTTTTATTTAGAGGATTTAGTAAAAGTATGTATATTTCTTTAGATATTTTTATATATTTTGGTAATCGAGTTACTATGTCATTTTACCTGGCATTGTTGTGCACCAATTATCTATTTTCGTTTACATAATATTATGGCCAATTCTCACCATAACGCATGGTCTTAAATAATCTTTTATCTGTATATTAGTTTGTTTTACACGCATAGTCATTAATTGTTTTAAAAGTTAGACTCAGAAGATAACTTTTACCTGACTTATTTGCTAAAATAAATGTTATTTTTTTGAGGTAGTACGTAATTGAACACTTTATTGGACCGTTTTTAGGATGAGAAGCCAATCATTATTGTTATAGGAGGTTATTTAGTACTTTTCACCTCCGAGGACAATAATGAATGTAAAAAAACTCCTAGGACGTAAAAGTAATTCATATGTTGCCGCCATTACTGTAATGTAGCGTGTTCAAACAACAATCTGTGTTAAACCTTCATGAGCTTTATTTAAAAACGTTCATTTTGTTTCTGTTTTTGTTCGAGGACTAATTTTTTTTCGTTTTCAAAAGGTGTTCTAATTGACAATTTTTGTGTGTTTATTTGTAAAGCTTTTACATTTTTAAGTAAAAGTGTGAAGCTATGGATGAATTTAATGACGGCGATAATATGGAGTTAATAATAATTGGACGTTTGTTTTTTTTCAATTAAGTATATAGCGCAGTTTAATGAGTGCTATTTTTTGATTTTTTTAATAAGTGCTTTATTTAATGAGTGCTACCTCAAAAAAAATAGTGTATGCCATCCGGCTGAGAATGTCTTTATGTCTTGGCAATTTTTCCCGACTCGCTTCGCTCGTCGGTAAATCTAATTGCCGTGACATAAAGACACACTTCTTCGCCTTATGGCATAAATAACTATTATTGTTATAAAATATTCCTCCCCTAATTTGGATTTGCCCCGTTTGTCAAATAGTAAATTTCCAGCCTTTCTTGGCTTAAAAATTTGCTAATAACATCTCGCCTTTGTCTTGGAAGTATACTATGTGTCATATTTTTTTTATTTTGCTGCATGGTGACAATTTAATAGTTATTATTGCTTTATAGCGAAAAGTCATAATACATCTAACGGTGACATCTTAACGTGGAATTGTCGGCCACGGAAATACATTATAAATTAATTTATAAGGAAGTTGCTTTCTTAAAAATTGGTTTAATCAGACCATTCTAAAGCTATTTGGAATCTTTTCTAACATTCAATTGTGTTCCAATAGTATAAATGATATTATTGCGTTACATTTCCTGTTGTAACAATAATTAATGTAAACAATAGATAGCCTCTGGTGTGTATTGTTTTAAACTCTTACTTTGGTGTTAGTATACTTTTTGTTTTACATTACTTGATAATGCTTAGCTTTGCTCGGCGAAACGTATATATTTGTCAAATAAATTAACAATAAGGGACTGAAGTCTTCATTGTTCTTGACCTTATTATATTTTTATGTTTCATTGTTTTTTATCGAAACCATTATGTTTTGTTTCAGACTTTCCGGCATGGCTTTCCTCATAATCCTACTGCTGTTGCGTTTGATCCAATACAACGTCTCCTTGCTGTTGGCACCAAGAATGGCTCTCTTAGAATGTATCCTTTTATTCATCCATTCTTACTTTTATTACCGCTTAATTAATTTTTACAGTTCATTATAAAAAAAGGTTAGTGTATTTTTATTTATTGATTTATCTATTTATATTTATTTTATTTATATTGGACTTATAAAAATAACGATAAAACTACTATGTTGTTCTAGTAACTGTGTACTAAGTATGTAACTATGTACATAATTACATAGTTTACAACATAAGTAAACTATGTTGTACTAGACACTGGACAATAAGTGAAGAATATACTTTATGCACTTGCAGCACCAAAACCAGGGATTACTTACCTTTTTTAAGCTAAAAAAAATCCATTTTAATTACTCGGCTTCTGAATTATTAGGAATCCTAATATCTAGATCGTTAGCGTTATAGCTTAAGTTTAATTAAAGCTTAGAAAAGTAATACAATAGATTGGCATTCATTCAAATAATACGCATAATAATTTAATATTAAATGAAATTATTACTGTAGAGAAGTATTACTTTAATTCTTTATTTAACTTTTGTATGATTTGTTGTTCATAATTGTAAATTTAAGGTGAAAAAATAGTATGAATGTATTAACACCCTGTGAGCATACTTGGAATCATACCTAGTTTTTTATATTTTTTTTTCATCTAAGGATTATTATTAATTAACCACACCAATAAATATATATTTTCGTCAATAACTTCGTAATTGAAAGATAAATTAGGCTATCTACTCGTTCTTTTTGCGTTACGCTATTTGCCGATAATTTGTACGTGGAAAAACAGTTTAAAAATTAAAAGTCATAGGCTATCAAAATTTTAATATTCAATATTCTCGAGTGGTGACAAATACCAAAAGGAAAATATTTGGATCAATTCACCACTTATAGATGAAAGATTGTGTAAAATTACAACTGGATCGGTGAATTTTCAATCGTTAAAATTAAAAATCTTTAACGATTTTTTAAAATTTTTGATTGGTTAACAAAATTGGGGTTTTCAGTTTCAAAATATCATATTCCTGGCGGCACTAGACCTAGAGTCTGATTTTTGTGCCTATATTCAACTCCCCAGTATAATCACAGCACACATATAGATACACACACACACACCCTCAGACTAAATATTAAAAACCAATCAGAATGTTATAAATGTGCCTGAAACAGATAATTATGATAAAACCATGTTTATTATTAAACATAATACCTTTCCATATACCTATGGTATCAGGCAAAGACTATAGACACTATATTTGTGTCTATAGCCTATAGACACTATATTTGTGTCTATAGGCTATAGACACTGTATTTGTGTCTATAGCCTATAGACACTATATTTGTGTCTATAGACTATAGACACTATATTTGAGTCTATAGTCTATAGACACTATATATTTATGTCTATAGACACTATATTTGTGTCTATAGACACTATATTTGTGTCTATAGACACTATATTTGTGTCTGTAGACACTATATTTGTGTCTATAGACTATAGAGAAAAAACCTACTATCAGTAGCGTTTCGTGAAAGTTAAATTTGTGTTTTAAAGAAACTTTTTGTGGATTGTCACGCTAACTTTTGCATTATTGTGTATTAATGACTAAATATGAATTTGTAAGGTTTACAAAGCCAAAGCGACTGTAGCGGGCTCTTAAAATATTTTTCTTTTCTTAGTAGTCCTCTATCAGTTATTACTGTCATGTTATCATTTTTAATGAATTTTATTATCTTCAGCAGCTATTTACAAAATGTTATTTTTGATTCTTTTATGTATTGCTTTCCGATTCCCAAATGAAATACAATAAACATATTATGTATATTGACACAGATAGCTTTTAAGGTCGTTACATATTACATGCACTCGGAGTAAGAGAGACCTACTCATTGATTTGAAGCTTAGATATTTCTGGGATTTCCAGTTTAATTGATTACCCGGATATCCTGCTTCTATTGATTCAGCGTCTTTGTTTTTATCTCGCAGTCTTTTTTAGTTAAAAGGTAAAGCCCTTTTTTTGGTTCGTTAACTAAATTTGTTTGGTATTCTGTAAAGGTTTTAGAAGGGCTATAACTTCCTAGTTTTTTTCCTGTAGACACGACCCTCGAGTTTTTGTTCCGGAATATATTCTGATTATCACATCAGCGAGTTTTCTTGGATATAAAGTTATAAAAAAATAATTTGTTAGTATATATGATGTTTGAAAGTGTTTTCTGTTCTCATAGAATTTACTTGATGCCTTGTTTAATATGATCATTTACCCATTCTTTACATTTAAAATAGTTTATTATTACTATGCTGTACTGTTAATATATTACATACGTCGTCTTGGATTTTTTTTATAATTTTTCTCTAATTTCTAATTAATGAGTTAATACTTTTTTACTACTTTCATATGTAAAGGTCAGCTTCAATTTATATTTTCTGTTGAGTTGTTATATATTAAATTTATTTCATTCAGCAAGATTCTTGGTGTATTTTAATTATTTATTGCTCATAAAATTGATGATGTAGAGTATTTTATCCAAATAATGGCAGATATTTCTAATATGTACGGGACAATATACGTATATTGTACTAATGTATGTATACGATAAATATATGTATATTTATTCACAAGTATAATACAATTCAAATTAAACTTTGATTTATTAGTCCTCTTAATCTTTTCTTAATTAATAATAAAATTGTTCAAACAAGATTAATATAATGTAATGAATTCTACAAAATTCAATTAAACGCTTGATTGCAATGTGGGGTTTAGTAAATAAATGACAAAGCTCTTTGTAGATTTAGAATTATTATAATTTATTAGCCATCTCTTGCGTTGAATTTAACTAAATATTATGTCTGTCGTTATGTATCAAATAAGTTTATTTTCCGAATTAAATCTCATAGTTATATTATAAGACATAAAATAATATTTTCAGTTGAAATATTATTCTGCTAAGTAAATATATATAAATATATTACTGCTTCTCTGTTTCCTACCATAGTAAAAATAGGGAAAGCATAGTAATAAGAAAAACGAGACAATAATTTTTACTTTTATTCATCCATACCGTAGGTACATAGGAAAAGTATTGTGTTTGCGAAAAAATCCAAATCCCCTGAATTATCCAATTCAGGTGTTTTTAAGACCTCCTGAGTAGTTTTTCCTATGTAGTGTGTGTGTCCGTGCCTGTGTGTCTATCATATTCATATTTTCCAGTGTATTTATGCTATATAGTTGAAACTTAATACGAAAATTAATCTTTAGGTATAGTTGTGCTATCGGGAAAATAACTTGTATGCCTCAGAAAAAAATGTTTTCATCGATTGGCGATTTGGCACGCATTTAGTCATACATACTGCATTGTATGTGCTAACTTTCATCTCATTATCAGCATTAGTTCATATATTATCGATTGCCTTTTATACGCTCTTTAAAAGAATGTTAAAATCTGTAAATAATCCGATTAAGGTAATATGTGGTACATGTATATTCCTTTCCATAATAAATAAGTATACTAGAGTTTCGTTTGAATGCGGCAAGTATATCTATGGCTGTGTTGTGTTGAAAATTTAAGCAGCTTCGAGGGAGGTCATGTATTGGTCACCACTGACAACCTATAAAGCATTATAAATAAGTAAAAAATAAATACTCTTTGAGGTCGAGCGAAGCGATTCCGAAGTAGTGAGGATGAGCGTAGCGAATTCGATGTGTTGTGAAAAAATTCTGAGGTATCCCGTACCCGATTATGGTAAAATTACCCTAATATGGTAATTTTGTTACCAATTTTGGTAGCTTACAATATAAATAAGAGTATACCACAATATTTTCTATTTTAGTAAATACAATTCATCCTAAGAAATTTGATACAACCTATTGTTTGACATAAAGTATAGATTTAAAAATATTTCATTCTTTTATTTTTTTAAAGAAATATCTATGATATATATATATATATATATATATATATATATATATATATATATATATATATATATATATATATATATATATATATATCATAGTGTGTATATCCAACATTAGCTTGATAAGCAATTGCCAGACTATAGTTATATTAGTACAAGTTTCTTACAATTGAATGCAGTTTTAAAAAAATCAATATTACAGTATGCTCTAATTTAACTGTTTATAGTTACCAAATGTGGTAACAACATTATCATGTTTGGGTTCTATTAAAGTTTCCAAATTAATAATGGTAATTTTTATTTATTTTTAAACGCAAGAGTCTGTTTACTACAGACTAAGACCATCTTTGAAAGTCTTAGAGCATGTTATATATATATATATATATATATATATATATATATATATATATATTATATATATATATATATAGAATAGAAACACATGGTTAAAAGCATAGTGAAAAATATTATAACAAAGCAACGTCTCGTTAAATATAACTTAATCAGGCTAGTAGAGAAAAAGAAAGTAGAGTTTTTATTTTGTTTTGTTCATCGCCTGTGCGTTTATCATTTTTCTGTTTGTACATATATAACGTATATACATATATAAAGGTAAACGTATATACATATACATATGTACATATATAACGTAAAATCACACACAGACCCACGCTCGCTCGCGACTTTCAAGGTAAAATACATTTGCTGACTAGAACTTCTTGAAACCTTATATATAAAACAATAATAAAATCTTTTTATTGTTGGAGCTAACACAGTTGTATGCTGTTTAAAGTTTTATTTTTTAATATAACTTTTATTATTTTTCAATTCAAATCTAAATTACTAAATCAAATAAAATATTTTAAGGTTTTAAAAACCCTTAAGAAAATTAAGGGCATTCTGAAGCTTTCTAAATTGTTTTTATCTGTTTCATAATAAATTTTCAAGAAAATTAGATAAACTCATTTAGTTATATACTGCTAGGTTTTCTGTCTGCTGATGGTTTTCTATATATGTGAGACTAAGTTAATTAGTTTTCACTACATCGTATGGATGGAGAAAAAACAAGAATTTGTCGTAAGATCAAATTAAATCTTCTGGTTTGTTTCTTTTCTGCTGAGTGATTGGTGTTTTAAAGTATGGTTACTTTAACGACTTTATTAGAATAAACAAACGAATAATTATGAACGAAGCTGGGTTCCGCTCCGTCAAGTCATAAAATCACAAAAGCAAGCTGTACGTATTAAAAAGACAGGTTCCTGAGGGTCTGTAGCTAGTCTTAATTGGGCTAAAAGTGCATAGTTTAATATAATCATATCTTTAAATGGCGTGTCTTGTTGATCAAATTTCCTGCTGACCTTTCATTTAAATTCAGATGTAATTATCAGCTTTTTCTACTTGGCGGCATGCCAGCAGAGCGGTTTTAGGTAAAATATATTATATTGTCCAGTTTAGGAGCTTTTCTATTCTATAGTAGATATAGAATATTTAATTTTAATGATGGTATAATAAAATATTACTTATACTTAAGTAAGCATTAAGTCCGTGTGTTCAAAATGTCTCTTACTCCGAGATAAACCCTCAAACTTTTAAAGTATAGAAATTTATTTATAGATTAATGTTCTCACACCATTATAAATCTTTTTCACCAGTCCCGTAGTCATAAACCTATTAGAATTTCGAGAAAGTATACATTTCAAAGAAAAATCGCCCGACTTACTATCTCCGCGCCAGAGAGATAGTAATTAACTAAGATAACTAAAATAGTAAAATTACTCGGCTCTAGAGCGGAGTAATTTTATAATTTTATAAAACTACAATCTCGCAATTATGATATAAAGGATACAGAGAAAACTAAGAAGATAGGCTTAGTCTGACTCTCTAGATAGAAAAAGAAATTTCTATAGTCCGCTGTATGGTCCGCTATATGATTCTATTTAAACAGTCGGACTAGTTGTTTCCTCATTTCTTCTCACCTTCATTAATGATGATCGCGAGATCGAAAGACGCCTCTGGTTTTAATTCAGGATGTGTGGAGAGGTTTGTTGTTACTTTGTTCATATTGGTTACTCAACTGCTCAGTTTTCTGTGAATTATGTCGGTTATTATTTAAATGCTCAGTAAAGATATTAGATATCATAAGATTATGTAGAATCTTTTTAGGTAATTCTTTTCCCGAAAAGTTTAACTAGAAGAATTATTAGGTTTTTACGATATGACTAAAATAAATATCCAATAGATTCAAACAGTTAAATATAATAAACAAATAACAACTTTAACTTTATTTCACATATGTGAAACAAATATATTCATTTTACATATTGCTGAGTCATTACTGCGGTTTAGTGACGTCATAAAATTTATTTTCCAGATTGCACAAATTGACCTAAAGATTAATTTTCATGCAAAGTTTCCACTCTATAACATAAATACAGAAAATAAATTTTCTGTTTCTTTTTATTAAAGAGAGCAAAGCGTTGTCAAGATTGGAAATGCCTTAATTTGGTTTTAACTAAAGCTAGATGAACGTCTACCTGTTAAGTCTAACTTAACTTATCACTGTCACGGTCTAACCACTGACTTGTTTAATATTAACTTGTCTGAGTCTGAACCCTTACTCAGTCTTTAGAATTCTCTGCACGTCTTTACTTTTCGTTTTTATTTCAATAGTTTATAATTTCAATATGATATAATATAACACACGGCTAAAGTCAATTGACAACCCGCCAAAATCTCAATGCTATCAACCCTCTTTTTTTTACAAAAACATCCCTTCTTTTAAGTAACAATAAAAATCCCTTCCCTGGCACCACTGTAAGTCAGGTTATGTTTTGAATTTTATTATTTATTTTTCTTTGACATCGTATTTTTTTAAATTTTTTTACAAATTATTTATTTACTTTTCAAGTAGGAATATTGTTGTTTCTTATAAATTTGCCAACTAAGTGTTGCTTTAAATTTGTTCGGGAAGAATGAATAAAATTGAGTTAAAGTTATTTCTATGATAAAAGTTAAATAAATTTAACTAAATTTATTTAACTTTTATTTAAATAAATCGTCAGCTATAATTAATTTTTTCCAAAACAAACTGCATTTTTCGTGTCAAGTTTGTATAATTGAATGCGTTTTATATTATAAAAATTATATGACACAATATGCATTCATGACTTACAAAAGTCAAGACTGTTATCTATTGAAAGACATAGCATTTTCCAAAAAAATGCTGTATTTTGGTTGACAGACCACAGACCCTGCGCTGTACTCAAATAGCAAGAAATGCTTGATGAATGCGTCAATGTCAAAGCGTCAAATATAGGCACTCAGATCATATTACAACTCCGCAATAATTGGATGAATTGAACTGATTGGAATGAAACGTAACGAACTCAAACAAATCAAAATGCACATTGAGGGGAATAAAAGCGATGTGAGGTTACAAATGTTTACATACAGGGTTGCCTTTTTATGATTTTATTTAAGAAAAAGGTATTTTTTTATACCGAGGTTGGCATGAGGTGGAGGGGAAAGGAGCGTGGTGGGTCTGAACCAATAGAATTCTTTCCCTCACAGATTTTTGGTGCGCTGTCAATTGATTTTAGCCGTGTGTCGTATTATAATAATATATAATAGATTTTTGTATAATTGTGCCACTTAAAAGTTGTCAAATCAATAATTTAATTATAATGCATATAGTAAATATTTAAACTCAGTTAACTTTTGTGGAGTGTTAACACGTTAAAAGGTTAGTATAACGGGTTCTCATTTAATCTAGTTTAAACACGTAACTTGTTAACGTAATATTATAATTTTATGTTTAAAAAATGCTTCCTTACTTTGAAATTTTTTTGAAATTGTTTCCCTATTAATCTTGTTTCCCTAGTTATAAATTTGAGTTATACTTAAATTCAGGAATACTCAGGAGCTCAGGAATAATTTTAAACAAGGTATTTTTGTCTGACAATAATTACTTATAATTAATTGGTAGTATCAAAAAAATATGTTTCTAAAACAAAATACCGTTTATAAGGTCGAATAAAATAATTAAATGTCAAATTTCGGTTTTTACGTTACAACAGTTTTCCTTTGTTGGTAAAAATCAAATTCGTAAAACTTAAAGATTTATTTTTAAATATAACAATTTACAATAGAACTATCATCAGTATTTCGTTAAGGAAACTCAGATTATTCTTTTTTATTTCAATTCATTTTCTTGATTCAGAAATTGCATGTGCATGGCACAAACATCAAATTATCACAACTTAAGGAATAATATATTTTCGGAAAAATCTAAGTATGACATGCTTTCCTTTCTATATATTTTCTTATAGTCAGTAACTTTCATTTAACTCACTTTAATTATTTCTAAAAACAAGAACAAACTAATATTATGTTCCAAAATATTTATTTTCTGCGAAATCAATATTTTATTTTAGTTTTAATATTTCACTTTACTTCCCTTTTATATAATTAAATTCAATTTTTAAGCTAAGTTCCCTTTAAAAGTACTTTTATTGTAATTTCCCTTTTTTCTCTAAAAATGTAAGTTTTAAATTTAAACGGTTGAGTAAATAAAAAGGAGTGCTTAAGTTTAAGGGCCCTTTGCAAGCCCCTTGATATCCCAGGAAGTAGGTGGAAACCCCATGAATATGCATGCATATCCTTCTGAGTAGTAAAATTTATGCTAAGTTTGTTATCATTCAGTAAAGAAACTTTGACAAATTTCCAAAAATACTTTTAAAAGCAATTCTTATTCATTAAAATGTATTTATACTGGACAAGGAAAATAATATAATTACTAAAAAGGTCTTTATAAGAAGTATACATATTTCGTACGCATATTATATACATTTTAAGTTTTACTTAATATGCAAATTATTAAAGTTTAAAAAAAACATTTATGGTATAACCACGGAAACATATACGTAAAATATTATTTTAGTTGAGGTCATGAAAGAGGGTAGAGGTGGGGTGGATATTTTGGAAGAGAAGACTCAATGATCATGTATATATATATATATATATATATATATATGTGTGTGTGTGTGTGTGTGTGTGTTGTGTGTGTGTGTGTGTGTGTGTGTGTGTGTGTGTGTGTGTGTGTGTGTGTGTGTGTGTGTGTGTGTGTGTGGGTGTGTGTGTGTGTATATCTTGTAGGCTGTCCAGTCAAATATTTGACAATTTTTTGATCTATCTTATCTTCAGGCGTTAGACGTAAAATAAATTTTACTTTCAAGATGTTTCAAGTCAATCTGTATTCAAAACGGTAAAAAAACCAATACCCACATATTTCCTTATCTGATTCTCTTAGTATTAATGAGGAATTTTAGAAAAAATGGCATTTGTCTTATAGCCACACCCAAGGGACCTTATAGGGTCCCTATAAAATCCCCAAGGGATTTTATAGTACGTAAAACGATAGCAAAGAGTCAGATATATAATTATTGAAAAACCAACAGGTGGTCATTGGTTCAATGTCTTTTGATGAAGGGGTCCTTGATAACTGAGAGTGAAGTAATTTTCACTTTTGCACTACGATTAGTGTTCTTGCTAACTCTTGCTCTTTAATTAGATTGATCGGACACGCAGGTACGAGGTGTTAAGTTGTAAACTTGTGTAACGTTAACACCCAGGACCCGCGTGACCGATCAACCTAATTGAAGTTTTCAAACCAAAAAACTTAAAATATTCTAAAAACTAACAAACAGAAACGCATACCCCCTTAAAAAATAGGGGACAAATAAATGATCCATTAAAACAAAAAATAAAATATGGCTCCGGTTTACACAAAAAAAGTCTATACTTTTTCAAATAATGAACTTGATTAAAAATCATGTATTTGAAGTTGGAATATTTAAAGTGCTATTAAATAATCAATATTTGGGTGTTATAGTGCAGTGGCTACTATCTAATGCATTCCATTGTATCGAGTATAATGTTATCACTCTTAAACAGACTTCAGGTTTGTATAGAGTTCTTGACCATTGTTTCCTTACTATTATATTTTAGCGGTTTCTAATAGAGATTATTTTATCTAAATTTTAAATTTTACTAGGATTAAAATAAAGGTCACCTCAGGCAAACAGTTTTGCATTTTTTAAATATTTAACTAAATATATTCAATGAGTAGCAGGTAACTAACTCTCGTTGGAATAAATTTAATTACAATTCTGTTCTTAGCAATGATCAATATTGATTGGTATTTTAATTTTCTATTTTATCCTCTCTTTCTATCTTAAGTTCAGCATGTTTTTTTTATTTTAGCGCATCGAAGTAGCATAAAACAACCGTGTTACTCAATTGTATATTTATATTTTATCTATTTTATGTATTAACCTTATAGACCAAGAGCCCAGAGGTGTTTTGAACCGGTCTCAATTTTTCGTAAATACCTTCCTGAACAAGGATCTGCAATTCTGCCGACTCGTATCGGATGGGTGTCCCAGGCAGAACCTTTGACCTGTAAAGTGCGTTCTACCTGGGACACCCATCCGATACGAGTCGGCAGAATTGCAGATCCTTGTTCAGGAAGGTATTTACGAAAAATTGAGACCGCGGTTCCAGCCATTACACTTTTTATTAACAAAACACCCCTGGGCTCTTGGTCTATTATTGTTGTTTGGATACAACTCTTTATTTTTAATATAGATATCAATCACGCGTGAAACAACTATAGGCACTAGGATGCAGGGCAAGTTGGGAGGAGAACAAATATCGGAATCCTAACAAATATCGGATCTGTTATGTCAGGAAGATTCACTTATAATTGATTCCTGATAATTGATTCACACATCTGGATTAAATCAATGTTCAATAATTATTCCATACCTGCACCGTGATGGGACACGGACCAAATGACGTGGGTTGAGCATCTCCGACAATCCTGTAAGAATCTACTGCGCAATTTTGTATTTAAGAGGCTTTAAGTCCGCTTGTAAAATTATATAAAAGTCTTTTATTGAAACGTCGGCTGGGTTGGCAAGTAATGAGGTGGCCTATCTCAAATAATAATTAAAACAATAGTAAAAATGAATCAACTCTCAGGTGCCATTAAATCAATGACCTCTTAATGTCAAAAGACATAGAACCCCTGACCACCTGTTAGTTTTTGAATAATAATATGTCTGACTCTTTGCTATCATTTTACGCACTATTCTGATTGGTCTAAAAGGTGTGGCTATAAGACAAATGCCATTTTTCCTAAAATTTTTGAATTACTAAGAGAATCAGATAAGGAAAAAAGTAGGTATTACTTGTTTTACAATTTGAATACACATTGACTATAAATGTATTGATAGTTAAATTTATTTTACTGTCCAACACCGGACAATAAAATAGATCAATAAAATTGTAAAAATATGACTGTACTGCCTAGGAGAAAAAAACCGAGGGTAGACTCCATCAATAAAAAACTAATGCATGATGTTCTTTTGCTGTTTCCATCATTTGATTTTATTAAAAGAAGTAGTGGTATCTTTAGTGTTGGGGGAATTTGAGGTCTCATAAACGTGTTTTACTATCTAAAACACTTATTTCTGGACACAAGGTACATCCTCGAAACTGAATTACCTGTCTTCATTGCCTGAAATTTAGGCTTGACGATAACATGCATAAATTGTTTCTTTTTTAAAGGAGTTTTCAATATTTTATTTTGATTGATTAAGTTTGCAATCATCCATTTATGTTAATCATTTTATATATATATATATATATATATATATATATATATATATATATATATATATATATATATATGTGTGTGTGTGTGTGTGTGTCTGTATATTTCATAAATCCTTTTAGTAAATAAAGTTGTCTGAGGTCATTGTCTTACTTTTTTACATTTTTAAATTTTTAAATCTTTGGAAAATAATGACTAAGAGCTGACCTAATCTCTAACAATCTACATGCAGACAGTGAAGCCTTACACGCAAACCAACTCTACAAACTTCATTTCATTTCGTAATAAATGAAAAATATTTAATAATTCTACAAAAAAAAGTTTTAGATTTATTATTACATTAAGAGGTTAAAACGATTTTGTGTTAAAAATTAATCAAACAATAAATAATTTATCGTGATTTATTATCTATTATAACTATTTATGTAGAAAATTGTTTTTTGCCTGATACACATCCTAAAAATTGTGTTGTTTCCTCTCTTATTTTGGGCTTTTTAAAATCTAATACTTCATGATTATGTCAGCTATATAATGTCGTTACAACGCTTTTGCAATGATTTAACTCTTGCTTGTTTCTGTGTTTTATTTTCCTAAGTTCTTAAAAGATCAACAAAGCATTGCAATTTAAATATGTGACATCTTATTTGTCATTAATTTTTCAAACTCGTTACATAAATGTTACAAAGTAGGTTTCATCACATGTATGAGATTTTTATTTTATAGTACTGTGTACTGGTTAATTATTACACGGTACACCCAATTAATACGTAAAACTGGGTACAAAAAATAGCTATTAGGTATATAAAAAGATAAAAAGAAGCGCTAATTAGATGTTGAGAAAAATTCATCGTACATAACGTTGAATTTTTCTCAAAATCAAATTAAGCGAAATAAACATAAACATATATATATATATATATATAATATATATATATATATATATATATATATATAATATATATATATATATATATATATATATGAGTAGCTCGTGGTCTTCTCCACTGTCCATTACATTTTATTCGCGGAAGAAAAAGTATAAATAATCCACTCACTCTGGTCTAGTCTGATATCATCACGAACTCTTTAATAAGCTATGAATATTTTTAATAATGTAGCTTAGAGAAAAAAAACTTATTCAAAATTATAACTTACAGCATAATTTAATAAAAGAATAACTTTATTTGTGATCACTTATTTATGATTTATTTTAAACCAACATAATTGCTTATAATTAATAATTTAATATTACTAAAAATGTTTTATCTGGTTAATAACACAATAAAGTATGGTTGT